>JAKZAP010000013.1:1056316-1767811 GCA_023053575.1 Branchinecta lynchi | reverse complement strand
ATTTCTACAGGTTTTAAATCTAGATTACAGGTTTATTTCTTTCCCCGAAGTTGAACAAGAGGACTGAAAGCCTGACGAGGACCCTTGCCAAGAAGGGCCGAAATATCGCTTATGAAGAATCTTAGCTGATGTATCCGTTGTAAACATTGCTGGAATAAACTGCTACAATAAAAACTGTTAGATCCAAAGTCAAACAATGATTCCATCCTCTCATGTCGGGCGCTTCCGACCCGCGCCGCTAGATGACCCAGCGGTCGGATAGAGTCGTGGCTTCATCTTGGGTCTTGGGGGGGGGGGGGGTCTAGACATTGAAAGTGCTAGAATGCTTACGATATAACTCCCTTAAATTATCCCTAGCTCACTTTTGGAATTATAAGCTTCTGAAATTCCTGCCTTTCGTCACTGTTTAGTTTTGTTCCTACGTCTTATTGCTTTTTCGGCCGTTCCAAGTTTTGCCAGTCACGCAACACAAGCTTTACTGAAAGCTTCAAGGTTCGCCGATACTCTTTCACACATAAGGACATAAGAAGCTTCACAGTTTTTTAATTCATTTTGGAAGAAATAGTAGACCATTGAAATTATTTTCTTTGTTTGATTTTCCCACATTTTAACCACGGCACGTTCAGTTTTCAAATATTTTGCGTCTAGCCGCCGAGTCGGAGAGAGGGAAGGCTGGATAGAGATCATAAGCGCTAACAGGAAAATCGTTAATTTCACGTGGAAAGTTATGGTATTTTCGAAAACGATATATCTGAGTCATTGCATTGCGAAAAGGTAATTTCTAGTACGAGTTGTGCTTTAAGAGAAGGTATCTGCGTTGACAGTTAGTAGTTATATAAACCGGGTTCTGGCTCACCCTCCCCCCAATTTCAAAACCCCATTTTAACATCAATTTCTTAAATTTTAACATCCTTTTTACCAAATTATCCCCTTTTTTAAGAACATTTTTATTTTCTTACTTCCAAAATAAAGGATACAAGAAATGAGAATATTACCCTTTACTACATATAAAATACTACAATATACTACTACTTCTTTTTTTTTACATTTTTCATTTTTTATTCAAATATTACTGAGTAAACAGTTCTAAATCCACATATGTTTCTTTGTTCTTGTTTTCGCGTACAATCGGTTGCAAAACTAGATTTTTCTTTAAAAGTAATTCATTAGCAATGGCATTATATTTCTGAGTTATAAACAAATCACATGGTTTGTCATTATGATTAATAACTACAACCAACTTATCACCATATTTTGTCTTAGCAATTCTCATTTTAACAATAGTATATTTCAATCCTAACACTAGTTCTTCTTTCCTGATTGTCTCATTGTATTTATTCATTCTGATTGTATTCAAGACTTCCTTTGTGGACTCCATTTATTAGGGGATGATTTTATTAAATAAAAATCCAGACTCACAAACTCACATACATATTTTTGTTAATAATACCTAATGTAGCTTTTCTTTCATAATATATAACACAGTAAATATTATATGGTACAGGCTGAGCGTGTTTTAATGTTAAACTTATTTCAATATCAGCAGTTGTTCCATTATATATACTTGATTCGTGTTTGGAAACATCGAAACAGAATAGTGGATATACTTCTTTAAATTCTTCTATACTAACAACACTACCAGTATCAAATGCTAATTGCTTATAGCCCAAATGTATGAACCTATTGTAAAGATTTGAGTATTTACATTTCTCATCGCTAAAGTCGCATTTGAGTGGTTCTTCAGGATATTTATCCCCATTAATTCTAAGTTCTATGTCTGTTAAATTCATATGATCAAACACCATATTATTCATTAATTGATTGTTATGCTTTTCATTTTTCTGTAACATCACAACGATTTTTGTAGGACTATTTCTCTCAGACACAACTTTCCAGGTGTGCTCCTTATTCTGACTAACATCACTTTTATAACTATTACATGCTTCCCACATCAGATTATGCTTTTTATCCTTAGCAAGATCCTTTTCTAATTCACTCATCATTTCGATACTAGGAGCTACAATAGGGATCTTCCAGGATAAATACTCGATTACTACTTTGAAATTAGTATTTCCATTTCTTATAATCATGTTGTTATCATCATTTCTTCTTAGAAATAATTTATGCGATGCACCTCTGAAGAATCGTTTGTTTCCTTTAAGAAATCCAAACAATTCTGATAATGGTAAATACATATTTACTAATTTACTGCTCTTTGTTCTGTTATATCTTTTTTCAAATCCTTTATTATAATTATTATTATTTCTCAAACTGACTGTTCCACCCCCTGCTGCAGCCCCTGCAGCCCCTGCTACTACTGGAGTTGCAGTAAACGAAGCAATAACAGGATTAATTTCTTTCCCTTGATTATAATCTTTATACCAGAAATGATTTCTTGCTGCACTTCTAGAATAATCATCAGAGTATTCAATCAACTTTGTAACGGTAGTTGTAATACCAACATGATTAATTTTTTCAACCGATTCATCGTTTATTACATACTCAGCGGTACTGAATAAATTAAATCCATTATTCGTTAAAGTAGCAACATCGGTTGCAGCTATAGGAGTCCCATCTTCGTTTACTATTCTGACACTGACATCAAGATAACTTTCACTTGGATAAAACCAGGAATCTAATTTCTTTGTTACGAATTCAAACTCTGATTTATTAGATACATTCACATCTGTTTCTCGGATTTCTTTAAATTCGTATTTTACCACTGTATCATCCACAAGCGGTTCGTCAAATATGTTCCATTGCGGACTGATAACTTTATTTACTGCCATTTATATAAGAAAGAAATTATTAAATAAAACTTATTTCAGAATCTTTAATCCATTTCCAGTCATTAACGTTTTGATCAAGTCCTGACTTCTTTGATTTAAAATCCTTTTATTTATACCGATAAGATCCTTCATCGATTTTTTGTTTCCAATTACATCAATGAGTTCCTTCTTGTTTACATCGATCAGATCTTTCCCATATTCTATTGCTCTGTTTTTCAACAACTCAAATCTCGGTTTAATAATATTATTATACATTGACATAGCCCCATCTTTTATTTGTTTTGCTGACGTTTGAAATAACTGGGAATTAACAATGTTTTTGAATACACTACCGATTCCACTTCCATACTGCTTTTTATAAAGTAATCGCTTATTATTAATCAACATTTATAGGTAAATAATTTTATTTCACTAATCAATAACCTTTTCTTAAATGCAGCACGTATCCAACGTTATCACCATTCAAATCGATAGGTCTTCCCAACTGATCAGTAATTGTCATTCTCAAGGAGTAAATAAAGTCTTTTGTATTAATAGGAAGGTAGATTAATTGTCTAGGATTCTCAACAATTTGACAACCCGGTTCTGTATTAGGAACAAATGTCCAAATGACATCTGATTTACTTTTGTTTACGATAGAACTGTTTACAAGAGAGCAGTGAATTTGTATTTTATCAACGCTTCTTGTTATATTCGGAAGCTTTGTACCTTCATTGATTTTCTTAGATATCTCACTATCCTTCTCAAATCCTAAAATCTGACACAAGTCACTATTAAATCTAAACACATATTTTTCTTGTAATAGTATGACAAATCTCATAGATGCTGGATTGGATGAAATTACAATAGGACATTTATCTTTTGGGGTATCAAAATACTGACACAAAAAATAATTCAAACAATCATCGTTATACATCCCATTAGGAATAGTAACATTCATCCATTCTGTTGTATTATTATCTTCATCTTTCCTGTATTGAAATGTATTATTTCCAAATTTATCACTTATATTATGCCATGAATACCACAAAGTACACTGATTCAAACCTATTTCATAATCCCAATTACGATTCAATTCGATTGGTTGACTAAATGTTATATCAATGATACTTTCATTACCTTCAATATTTAACAACACCATTTATTAGAAATATTTTTTATATATTGAATTGTAATTTCTCTTCGTAAGAAATTTATTTCGCATTAACGAATCCAAAATATCAATAGCTTCATTTCTCACCTCATCAGATGTATTTCCGTTTACTCTGCTACCTATCAAAGTGTATAGTTTTGAAATCATTTCATCACAATTCATAAATATTCCAGTTCCTTGTTGTCTGATAAAGGGTATACTAGATTGAATTTTTTTTAATCTATCCTTATAGTCTTGTATAAATAAAATAATTTGATCATACTTACTAGAACTATAACTTTTACTTTTCAGACCACCATAACTTTGACTTATAGATGTTAAATAATTCAGAGCCCCATCTATTTCGTTATGATGCTTAAGGTAATAATGAGGCATTTTAAAATAATTATCGGTACCATTCCAGTCATCTTTATATTTTAAATTAATTTGATTTAATAATTCCACATCAATATTTAAGTTTAGATTTACGTCATATGGTTGTTCTAGATTGGGTTCTATAGCAGGAGTGGGAGCTCGACTCGATTCCTCTGAATTAGTGGTCTGTAAAGCTGTTTTAAATGTATCACCTAATCTGACAAACCGTCTTCTCGAATTATTATCACCTTCCTGTAGTTTATTAATGATCGTTTCAGCATTCTCTTGTAATTTTTTGATGGTATCTTTAGTGTTTTCTTTTTGTGCTATAATAACTGGAGCGTTTAATTCTGAAGCATATTCCCGAAATCCTGCCTTCTCCATCTCATTTTGTTGAACCTTTCTTCTCTGAACTTCTCTGTTCTTCACTATATCCGATAACATATCACTCAAGCGTCTTGAATCCATTTATATACAACTAATTTTATTTCATAATAAATTTTGAAAGTTCTTTTTCATAAAACCCTCCTTGAATTAATTCCCCACTTTTGTCAGATATTTCATAAGTAATGGGAATGGTAGGTCTGATGGTTGCTATCTGAAATACTTCATCCGTATAATTAGGTAGATATCCTTTATCAAAAACACTTTTTTCTTTTTTAATTCTGACTAAATCCCCTACTTTGACGTTTCCTGTGATTTTGTACTCATCTACTGGAGGAAACAGAGCACTAAAAACCTTTTTCTGATTAACCTTTTTACTAGCATCAACTGGTTTCATTTGTATTGAGCGGTGATACGAGTTATTATAATTATTTACGAATACAGGTAAAATATCAATCCATTTACTAGAGTTGTTGTGAGTAAAATATTTCCATAGCTTTTCTTTCAGAGTTCTGTTGAATCGTTCCACGATTTGTGCTTTCAGTTCACTTTCCGATGCAAACCAGTGAACGTTATTATTTTTCAAAAAAGATTGAACATTTCTCATAACAAATTCTTTACCTTTATCAGTTTGTAGTTTCTTAGGAATTCTTTCTTTAAAGATGTGGCTGAATGCGTTTATTATTTCAGCACCCGTTTTATTTTTTAAGGGAATACCCCAAGCATATTTACTAAAGCAATCAATTACAGTTAAAATGTAATTTGTTTTATTATTTTCTTTTTTATATTTCTGCATGTCAACTAAATCAGCTTGCCATTGCTCATCAACATAGTGAACATACACTCGCCTCCTTTCAAAGTTATGATAGGAAGGTTTGTGTAACGTATACACATTCTCATTTTGCAACACAGTTTTTATTTTATCCTTGGAAACCTTAACACCATTTTCTTTAAATTTTCTGTAAATATCATCCACACCTGAATAATTAGAATAATACGTCTTTAAAATATCTGTTTCTGCGTTGAGGTTTTTTTTAAAAAGCGATTTTTCCTCGATCCGCAAATAACACAATTCCCTTTCAGCATTGGAACATTGTTTTTCTGTGACACTGCCTTAAACATTGATTCAGTATCAGTGCTCTTTTTACATTTCATACAATAAATCTCCATTTATTAGAAAACAATTTTTATAAACGAAAAGCTACCAACTTCATTTTGCGCTTAATGTAGGAAATACAGTGAAGTCCACAGTTTAATTCATCTATATTTTGAACAGCAAGATTTTCATAAGCTATTTTTTTCTTTGAAGTTCTTAGATATTTAATTATTTCTTTTCCTGGGGGAATACCGAAAGAATCAAAAAATTCTACATGGGGGTATTCAGGTAGATTACAATAGGCAACCCAGTGAGTTCCAGGCATTCCGAGTTTATCATAATTAATGACACCGCATTCCGAATCGTTTATATGTTTGGGTAGCGTATCTAAAGAGAAAACACCTCGAAACTGTGGTATACTCCCTAATGCATCCATAATATCAAAATTGGTTAGAGGTCCTACTTTACTTTTGCTTCTTTTTTGATGTCCCCGTTTTTTGACTTCCTAGGTCTTCCACGTACCCCATGACCGACAACTCTTTGTGTTCCAGGAAGTGTTAGCGCTCCACCTGTGTTGACATCATCGGTTTTTTCCTTCTTAGGTCTACCACGTACACCATTACCGGTAACTTTTTGTGTTCCAGGAAGTTTTAGCGCACCACCTGTGTTGGTCATTTTATCCATAATTTTCTTACCAGCGAATGTACCCAAAGCAGCAGCACCACTTGTTAAAGCTGCCTTACCAAGGGTAATTGCTAGCGGTATTAAAAATGGAAGTAATCCACCTTTTTGAATCGCTTCTCTCATCTGCTTGTATGATACATCAATATCACAACCCTTATTATTCATTTTACAGGTTTCAATTTTATCAATTTGTCGTTTACTTAAAAGTAACTTAACTGGTTCTCGTTCATTTTGTCTACTATGACTAACACGTATCTGACATTTTTGTTTAGCATCAAAGCATTTCTTCAGCTTTCCTTTCTGAAGCTTTGACAAATAAACTGTATACTCCATTGTTTCAACCATTTATTAGGGAATAAATTTATCTTATAAAATTTATTTACCAGCCATCATTTTTTCTATTCTGGTAACGAATGGTTTGTCAACAGGTTTTAGCTCTAGCTCTAGAAGCCTTTTTAAAATATTTACTACTGCTCTTTCAATATTATCGATACGAGTTTTTTGACCAGCAATCTTTCCTTCAATTATACCGTTATGGGTGTGTTGCCCAAGAAGCTTTTTGTCATAATCTAAAAGATTCATAGTTAACGTTGCTAAATTAACAGCATCATTTTTGTTTCTAGGGTTTTGAACATTTGTTATCAACTTGTTTTCAGCGTTAATCTCTTTATCATTAACTCGAACTATTTCTTTTACAAATAACCCTTTATCTTTAATCCTTACCAATAAATTATCAGGAGAATCATGTACCGCAGTTAATCTGTTGATATCTTCGCTAAAATACTGATTTGCCCCCACTTGTTGTGCGGTAATTTCTTCTTTAAATTGATTCAAAATAATAGTCATAGATCTGAAACTAATAGCGTCCTGGTCAGCTTTCGCATCCCCTAACATAATAATTCTCTTACCTTGTAGGTTAATATTACCGTTGTCATCAGTAACTCTCTTTTCATTCGATTCATTACTAACCTTTTTTCCAACACTACCAAATTTATTCATTTATTATAGAAATAAATTATCCGGTAAATTTTTCAAAGTTTTTCCTGTACTTAAGGGTTTTATCTTTTATTTTTAAATCTATGAAGAAAAAACCGTAGCCCTTGGTTGCAGTCTCGAATTGTTTGAGAAATTTTTCATCGTCTATACTGGATACATGGCTTTGTCTTATTAATTTTACTTCTTTTGGATTAGAACACTGAAAGAATGCAAAATAATTGCACTGGAGCCTTACCACCTTTGGCGTTTTATGATAGCTCTGTGACAAGTAAATAATTGAAGCATTTTTCTTTCTTCCTCTTATGAATAAGTCTTCTATTTTCTTCTGGTCTTTTTCAGTAACAAAATCATCAAAGATAATCAAGTTTTGGTACTCAGGGTCTAAGTCGTCAACATCGACAATATCATCAAGATTGTTACTTACTGTTAAGACTTTCGATTTGCATTGTGACTCCAAAGTGGTTAAATTGGTTATAAGGTCTTGATATTTATCTTCTTCAAGATCTTTAGCATACAAGTATATTCGGTTGAAACAAAGATATTCATAAATTAAATTCAAAAGAAGGTTAGTTTTCCCTGTTCCAGAACTACCACAAATTAAGAGTCTAAATGGCCACTGAGGTGCAAGGTCGTGCTTATTCTGATAAGTGTTCTTTTCACTAAAATCATAGACTTTGATTGGAGCCTTTTCATTCATTTATTTAGGAAGAATTTTTCATTATAAGATTTACTTGAGTATTTTAAGTATATACTTGAATTTATTAAGTAGGTACTTGAAGTTTTGAAGTAGGTACTTGAATTTTTTAAGTAGGTACTTGAATTTTTTAAGTAGGTACTTGAATTTTTTAAGTAGGTACTTGAATTTTTTAAGTAGGTACTTGAAGTTTTTAAGTAGGTACTTGAATTTTGTAAGTAGGTACTTGAATTTTTTAAGTAGGTACTTGAATTTTGTAAGTAGGTACTTGAATTTTTTAAGTAGGTACTTGAATTTTTTAAGTAGGAACTTGAAGTTTTGAAGTAGGTACTTGAAGTTTTGAAGTAGGTACTTGAATTTAATGTTTATAACCTAAAGGTAAAGTGTGTATTTTATCGCTTGTTACTATCCTTTTATCATCCTTAGGATCTAACGCTTTTTTATTCTGTTCTTCTAGAAACATATTGTGCTTGTATGATCTTAAGTTATACTGGGTTACAGAAAGGTTTTCAATATTTCCAAACAGTACATCCTTATAGTTTTGAAGTGTAATTTTATCTTTAACTATATTGGTTTTTATTCCTTTCAGTTTTTTGCTAGCTTTTGAAGGGTCTTGGTTGTCCTTTAAATAAGCATATACTTTTGATCGTAATCCAACAAACTCTGTCATAACCTGTCCACCTAATTCATCTTTCATCATTCCTATCACTTTCTTATTTACATTAGGAAACCTATACGGATTATCTTTCGCATAATCAGATGTATCGAACCTCTCATTCAAATCCTGTTTGATATCTTGATAAAAATCTTCAGTTCTAATATCATATATGAAAGAATCAGTGTCCATATAACACAAATCAATTTTATCTCCATATTTAGGCTTCATATAATCATAATGGAATTCATACATCAATAACTTGGATAGTTCCAATACAGCAAAGCCGATATACATTGGTTTGTCTAGTTTTATCTTTTCCTTCGACATTCTTGCCACTGAAAAGTTTTCACTAAAAATTATTTCAGATTTAAAGTTGGGCTTCTTTATTATTTTTTCTCTTGTTTCATTATCCGTTATTATTTCCATATCCGCTCGCTTCCTTACGTTTTCCATAGTTTTTCCAAAGCAAGCATTATTCATAAGCTTAAAGAAATCCTTTTCAAAATCATTTGTACCCTTAGTTCTAAGTGCTGTGTTGTGGTCTATATATCCTTTTAAGTAAGCACTTTCAGTGAATCCTAGTATTCTGTGTACTCTTTTCAATATCAAGCCTTTTTGTAAATAAAATTCTAGATTCCTGTGGTGAACTACATAGTTGGTTTTATCTAATACTGTGGTACATAGCTTACCGTTAAAGTGTTCGGGTGCTAATGGTAAATCCTTGTGTAATTCGTGTAGTTCTTTTGGATATTCTAAATCTACCTCATATATAGCACCCACATCTTGTCTCACCGACTTAATCGTAATCACCGAATTGATATGACTTTTCAGATGGTTGTAATACTCGATTGATTCGTATTCATTCCTTTCTTTCAAATCATCCGGTATGGAAATGAATTGGAAATCATTCGCTGGTAAATTCTGCGACATCGCCCACCCATATAAATTATTAGCGTCTAAATACATTAAGTAATTAGATGGTTTATGCTTATTATAATCACTTGTATATTTATTATTTGCTTTTGCGTATCTTTTTATACATTGGGATACACCACCTCTTATTCCTTTTTCTATAAAGGTATACATGTCTTCCTTTGAGAATAACGGTAAGTCTACTTTTGAATGCTTTAAGAAAGAATCCCATGTCAACCCAGGAGCTGAGAAGTAATGAAGTGGATCCAAATCATAATTCCGTATACAAACGTTCCTGAAATTCTCCACAACGTCTGATAGAATTAACACATCACTTTTTAGGTACAACTTGGTATAATCAAGTAATGTTTCACAGTTAAATTGTTTCCATATAGATACCGCTCTTTTATAATCACTTTTGTCAATACCTTTCCCTGTCAACCTAGAATAAAAGCTTTCTATTGGTGGTAACTTTGTACATTTCATTTTATCGAAACTATCTACGAATTCATAGGGATACACCCCTTTTTTAATTATTTCTTTGAATTCATCTTCATTTTTGAAGCTGTTAGATGTGTACTTGAAATTCTGTCTTAGATGATTACAAGGTACTTTGCAATCACATGTTGCTAAATTTGCTGATAGTTTGTCTAAAGATGAAGCCATAAATCTAATTGAATCTATAAACCGCATCTCATATTTTATTTCCGTATCCGCTTTTGTAATACTTATTGATTTCGAGAATGAGATGAAACTTTCTGCACTTTCAAAAATTCCGTTATCAGGTATCAATTCTCTAACAAACAGATGGGAATCATATTTAGATAAATTATGCATTACTACAGGGATATGCTTGGGAATCCTGTATTTCATATTACATTCAGCATGAGCAAATCCCCTATCTTCTCCTGTCATGTGGTCGTGATCAAAGTGAGGATTTTCAGTAATTTCAGTTGTACAGATGTGACAAGTCTTATTCATTAGATTTTTCCATTTTTCGGTAATTTCTGCATTGGTATAAGTATGGTTTCTTTGTCTGCTTTCATATTTGTTTGCAATTTCTGTGGATACTTTTGTAACGGTTTTAACAAAATGTTTTGCAGCGTCTTCACCGAAATAGTCATAGTATTTGTTCTGGTTTGTATCAAAGGAACAGCATACCTGAAATGCGTAAGCAAATGGTTTCTGTTTGGCTTTTTTATTGTTTTCTTCCCATGTACTTGATTGTACTCTTCATTATAAGACTCAAAGTCGGCTATTATGCAATAAGGTACTTTCATTTGTTTTGCAATACTTCTATATTGTATACTTGAACCTTCAGGAGGCATTATTATATCAGGATCTTCGCAATTATTTTTACTTTCATGTTTTTCAAAGTGTTCTTCTTTTGTAAAATGCCTTCCGCAAAAAGTGCATAGGTATGTCTTTGTTTTATTTTTAGAGATTTGACTACCAACTAATCTGCTCAGATCCTTTACCAGTACATAATGATTATCGAAATATAATAAATTAATAACATGTTTAGCAGTTTTCCCATTGATTGTACTTTTTAGTATATGACTTCTGATAATTTTCTCTTTTTCAATTTGAAATAAACAAATCTTAATGTTGTATCTATTTTCAAATTTGTGTATATCTTTACTATCCATTGGGAAGTTGGTAACCCCTTCGAAATCAAATTCGTTCTCGTATTGTTTATATTTCGAAATTCTCTCAGCGTTGTCCTTGGTTGGGTATAAATGTGCTAAGATGGACCAAAGAAAGCATTTTTGATCTAAATTTTTTATATTTATGCACGCTTTTTTATTTTTTACGAAATCTGGTACTATTTTAAACGTTCCTCCCATGTAAGATTCTATTCGTGTCATCCTATAATCAATTCCTTCATACCGACTAAATTGTAGCCCAGATCGAGGGGTATTACTTAAAGAACTAAGTCTCTTGTTATTATCATCCAAATGATTATGAGTAAGAATGCTATTTTTATTTAAAATCCAAGAAGTACTGTTGTAATACACTACTACTTCTTCATCATTCTCCTGTCGATGGAAAATAACACGAGTTACGAACTGAACTCTATATTGATAAAGTTCATTCATCCGCCGCTGTAAATCGGCGAAAGTAAAAGCAATAAGAGTATCTTTTTCTCTTCCATTGCTTTCAATAGAAACGTTGATGGTATAAAGGTTTTCCGTTTCCCTAGAAATAGTAGGCTGCTGTTCTTCTTCCTTTCTAAATAAATGATCAGGAATCAATTTTTCTTCTTTGATTTTTTTCTTATTTATAAAGAGAGTGGATAAATCGACTACTTTCTGTCTACTGTTATCACGTCTTTCTGTTTGATCTCTTATGATATCTCTATTTTTCTGTACGGAATCTTTATGTTTGGTAATAATATTATTATAGTATTCTTCAACTCTTTTTAGTACTTCTTCTCGGTTTCCGCGAGTTGATAGGTTCTTGTTTTTCAGAAATCTTTTTAATTCGCTTGTCTCTTTTTCTTTGTTATCATTGTATTCTTGTTTTAGTTTTGTAATGGTGATATTATTTTCTTTTATCTCATCTTCCAGAATGGTTCGTAATCTCGGTTCTGGTTTGTAGTCGGATGGTCTGTTCTTATTATGAGTTCTTTCGTTTCTGCGTTCAATTTTAATTTTATCTTCAGCTATCAAAATATACTTATTAAGATGGTTTATTATATTATTTGTTATTTCATGTTTCTTAGCTCCATTTGTTTTGATTTTATTAATTTTCGCATAAGTCCGCAGTTCATTATATGTGTATAGCGGTAATCTTTGTATAACCGATTTGTTGTTCGATATAACCTTTTTACAAAGCTGAATAACCTCTGCAGTATTCATCATTTAATAGGGGAATATTTTTATTAATAAATTTCCCAGTCTGCGTTTTCTCAGCCGTAAAGAAAAGCACTGGTTTCAGTATGCGTTTCACAGAGCAAGCGCTGTCTATATTCTCTCCAATCAATCAAGAAAGATTCCATACAGTTTAGCAGGTGGCGGATGTGTTCCGAATCGCGAACCTTTCATTCAATCAAATAATTTCTGAAACAATTTTATTACATAATAAATGGAAGAATTAGAAAAGAAAATGTATGTTTACCGTCGCAGTTACAAGTACTACAATCATATAAGTAATAGCTTACTTGTATCCAAATTCCTCTTTTCGGCAGCAGGAATGTCTGCGTTTCTAGTGCTACCTTTAGCTTCTTTAAGTTTGGGTGCTGTTATCATCGAAATAATTGAAAAGCAGTTAAGCATTGCTGATAGAAAAGCAGAATTTAGGACAAATTACAATTTTTATACTGAGTTGTTCTCAATGCTAAAATGCGGACAATTAACAATTGAGGAGGTAATTCAGAGAGAAACAGAGATGCGTAAAACCTTTCGATTTTTTCCTCGCGAAAAATACATGAAACAAGTCCGTCTGAATGGCTATAAATATTGTAATAAATCTATAAAAAGTCAAGAGAAATTACCAAACATATAGTCTATTGCTATACTGAATATTGTTTCCTAACTGTCAAACAGATCTTTATTTCATACGCGCATTAATGAGCTGCGTCATTCAAAGGTCTCGCCGCCAATTTGGGATGTAATTACAGTCTCCGGCGTGACTAACACAATCTCATCTTAACTCGGAAACTTGTGCGAATTGAACAAGGACCCTTGGTGTAGTGGCTCAACGCTCGGCCGAACGTTGACTCATCACCATTCAGACCTTCGAATCCCACTGACCGCAGTTTCTGTTTGTCGATAGTGGGATGGTAATAAAAACTTGCGGGTTCCCCGTTCAGGGCCCCCCAGACTAAGGCCACATCACCACAAACACTACACCAATCGGGGTGTACCAACATCACACCTCTTAATTTTCAAAGTCTGGGGGTGTGGGGTTTTGCAAAAATATTTTATAAAGTTCAAAATCGGTAATCATCATATCATCATGCAAACTCAGTACTGCGTTTGTATCTATCGCATTTATATGATAAACGTGGTTGGTTTCTATTACCAGATGTTTCAAAGCGATTGGGATTTTTATTTAATAAAATCATCCCCTAATAAATGGAGTCCACAAAGGAAGTCTTGAATACAATCAGAATGAATAAATACAATGAGACAATCAGGAAAGAAGAACTAGTGTTAGGATTGAAATATACTATTGTTAAAATGAGAATTGCTAAGACAAAATATGGTGATAAGTTGGTTGTAGTTATTAATCATAATGACAAACCATGTGATTTGTTTATAACTCAGAAATATAATGCCATTGCTAATGAATTACTTTTAAAGAAAAATCTAGTTTTGCAGCCTATTGTACGCGAAAACAAGAACAAAGAAACATATGTGGATTTAGAACTGTTTACTCAGTAATATTTGAATAAAAAATGAAAAATGTAAAAAAAAGAAGTAGTAGTATATTGTAGTATTTTATATGTAGTAAAGGGTAATATTCTCATTTCTTGTATCCTTTATTTTGGAAGTAAGAAAATAAAAATGTTCTTAAAAAGGGGGATAATTTGGTAAAAAGGATGTTAAAATTTAAGAAATTGATGTTAAAATGGGGTTTTGAAATTGGGGGGAGGGTGAGCCAGAACCCGGTTTATATAACTACTACAGTTCAATAACTTGAGAGCTGTTGTTCAATCATTTTAACCACATTCTCCTGCTAGGTGCGTCACAGGTGACCAGAGAAGTTTTGCTCTCGGAATCCAGTGGATTATCATCCGACTGCTGGGCTCGATCCCAGGACCAATCATCTATGGCAGCGTAATTGATACTGCTTGTATCCTTGCCGAAACCGGATGTGACGGGGAGGGCTGCCTTATTTATGACAATGCAGGACTTGCAACGTAAGTAAAACTACCGGCCGGAGTGTGTGTAAAGTGTGATAAAGCATAAGCGTAGGAGATCCAGGTATGGAGGTTCAAAATGAGACATTTGGAAATAACTTTTCATTGACGACAGCTAACATTTCATTGACACCAAATAATAATTGAGTGATATCGGTTATTACTCTGTTGGCGCAAAATGTTTACGAATGTAAACAGTTATTTCCATTGTTTACGATCGCAAACGATTGCAAACAGTCGGAAACAACTGTTGGCAATCGTAAACTACTGTGTTGAATCGTAAACAACCGTTTTCAATCGTAAAAAAAACAATCGTTAACAACTCTATACAACCGTAAGCGATTGGAAACAATCGGAAACAACCATTTACAATCGGAAACAACTTTTTACAATCGTAAACAACTATTTAAAATCGTAAACAACTATTTACAATCGTAAACAACTGTTTACAGTCGCAAACAACTGTTTCCAATCGTAAACAACTTTTTCCAATCGTAAACAACTGTTTTCAATCGTAAAATTACAATCGTTAACAACTGTTTACACTCGCAAACGATTGGAAACAATTGGAAACAACTGTTTCCAATCGTAAACAACTGTTTCTATTCGGAAAAAACAATTGTTTACGATCGTTTCCAATTGTTTTCAATTGCTTACGATTGAAAAAATGTCCCATAATACAATTATTTCCACCCGGGAACTATATCTGACCGCTGTCTGCTCCAACTTCCCGCAAGACCGAAGGTTTTGATGGGATCCCAAACGAAATATTTGTTGGACTTCTTCATCCAGACAAATGGATTTAGCAGATTTCCAGTCATTGCCAGATCCCGTGCTCACGCTCTTGATCCATGTAATGCATTTTTCGATTCAAGTGACATTTTCTCCTTGTGCAAATTTAGAAGAAATGTAAACTAAGAATTTTGTAGAAGCTTAACCGCCTGCCATCCAATTTGCGAATATATTATTATTATTATATTATTGTTTTCTTTGTTTCCAGGAATATGGTTACCATTAGCCTCATTATGAAGGGGCTCTCTATCACATGCTTCGTCGTCGCCGCCCTTATGTACAGACCGCCAACCCCCGCACAAGATACTCCAGCGATGACGGACTTGGAGAAGGAGATCTACGACAACCCTGCACTGACAGTGGACTGAGTTCGGACGAGGAGTTCCCACGGTCTTTTAGAAGCCATGAATACAGAATTGGCAGTGATGATGTGTGGAGTCCATCCTCGGTGTATGTTGTAAAGTGGATCCAAAAGAGGATAATGACAAGGATCTGTGTCTCTCGTCCACGGAGCCAAGCAAACAATCCGCGATCGTATTCAGTAAATACCAAACGGTCCTTGAAACCGATAGCTTGTCCACCATTTGTTTGGAAAGGACCGTAGGGCTCGTGTTTTGAAAGTTGCAGATATGTGTCAATAGCTGCGTTTTTGGTCGAAGTTTGAAGTGACCTTCAATCCCGAAGGTCACTTCTTGAATACCGTTTTTCATTCGCTGTTCCCTTGTCGTCGTTAGCGTTAAGTTTCAGCAAAAAAACAACTTCAGTATTTGACCCTAAATCTGGTCTTGTCTTTTTGAAGTAATCTTTTTTGTCTAATGGATAAATTCCAATATCTGTATCTTCATCGTCCATAATTAGTTATATGTTTCTTACATTGCTTCAGACTTTGAACGTCGAACTTGCTAAGCTAGTAAGTTCAAATTTCGCCCGCTAGATGAACCTGCGACGTGGTAAGGATCGTCGGAGTCGGAAAAACACTCACCAAGCAAACGTTGAACTTCAACGGCATTTGACAACGGAAATTAAGCAACCGGTCAAGCCAACGGCCAACAAAAATTCGATTTAAAACACAGCAAATGCAGAAGTTTCCGGCACAGTGAATGCGTCGAGCGTGTTCCACCCCTCTAACACTGGTAACTTTTAGTTACTATTTTCGTTCCAACCTCGTAAATAGTTACTGCGCTGACCCCTTCCAACCTTCTTGAAATAGTAACCAATAGTAACTATTTGCTTACCATGCTCGGGAGCACAGTAAGGTGGTAACTATGCATCTCTGTCACGTGATTTGTCGGATTTGCCCTTGGCACGATATTCTGCTGGAAAATAGTAGTACCGTACGCACCCTACGTACCGTAGTAACTACGGTACGTAGGGCGGAACACGCTCGTAGTTTTTGTCGGGAATCGAGCAGTTAGAGCAAGGAGGCATTGCGAGAGTGGAGAGACGGACTTCCTGCTGCGGAGTAGCAGGCCCGTATCCAGGAGTTTATTTCGGGGGGGGGGGGGGGCCTGCGGGTCGGACAAAAAAGTAAAAAAAAACTATAAAAAATATTGTTTTTGCATTTTCGGTGGGGGAGGGGGGGATCCCCCCCTAGCCCCCCCCCCCTGGATACGACCTTGTGGAGTAGTATTGTACTTTATTCAAACCAAAGGACAGAATACTTGTGACTATATGCTATCTCACACTAGGCCAAAAAAGAGCTAATCAGAGAAACACGCAAATTTCCCTGTCGAAAACGAGTCTACTTTTAGTTGAAAATCTGCGCCGTTTTGAGCCTAGTGTCATCCGGCTCTTAGACTCGAAAGAAATGTGTATTTTTGTGAGAGGCTTGAGAAATCCTAGAAAACTACATTTAGAACGCTGGTTTGGAAAGGGTCTAGTGATGTTTATTTTCTAGTCCATTCAATTTCACATACTGCGGATATTTGTATTAGAGTATTCTTGTACATAAAACGTATTTTCTGACGTCAGACTTGTTTATTGACATGCTCCGCATGAAAGTGATAAATACCGACACTAGGATTCATCCACAGCAAAAAGTTTAAACTTAAATCTTATATTAGTTGCGTTTTTGATCCGAATTCTCCTTGCGATTCTCCTCGCAATTCTCATATTTCGCGTTTTTCGACTGTTCAGATGAAGCGAATTCTCCATTTCTTGCATTTTTGTCAGAAACGAGAACGGGGAAAGCCTCGCGATTCTGCAGAAGCGAGAAGTTGCTCCGATGGTGAATTCTCGATTCTCCTCTCTCCGTTCTCCTCCGTGATTGGTCAACAGAGTGCGGGTGTTCAATATGCATAAACACATCTACCGGGTTGCGGACGAGCTGCCAAATTAGTGTTTTTGTTAAAAGCAAGAATGAAGAAGCCAGAGCAGCAAAAACGGTAATTTGTACGAGAATCGAGAATTCAGAAGCTAGAACGGAGAAGTGAGAATTCAGATAAAAAACGCAACAATAAGTTATTATCCCTGCTGGAGCAAAGGTTCATGTTTTGTCGGTCACTCAGAGAACATGCAATGATTAACTCGATGTTAGATGGCGCTAAACCTAATTTTCAGATGAGATTATTTCAGTCTTACTTGGCCAGGGTCTTTTTAAGAGAGAGAGAGAGAGAGATAGGTTTATTTAATACAACATCGTAGCTAACAGCTAATTTGTGTTGCTTCACTATACTAAATAACAAACTAACACGAAAAAAAAAATAAGGAGAAAAGAAAAAGAAAATATCACTCGTCTTTGTTTAACAAATCCGTAAAAATAAAGGTACAAACGAATTTGCGTGGCGGTTCGTTCGCGAAGCTACTGGAACCAGTTTATTTTGGTGACGCGTACGGTTGTTGGGCGGTGCAGTGGGTGGTAAGATGTCTCGATGCTGGGGTTTGGAGAGAAGAAACTTCCCAAACCTCAGGATAACCTGCTCGTATCTTTGGGCCAACGTGGGGAGATGAGTTTAGCAAGCGCTTCACCATAAGATAGCTGTCGATCGCGAATAATAATGAACAAAGCCCGCTTTTGCACCGACTCAAGTTCTTGGATGAGGTATACAGTACGTAGTGCTGCAGGTCCCCACAGTGGGCTTGCATATTCATGAACTGGACGGACGTATGTGAGATAAGCTAGCAAAATAAGGCTGTAGCTCGGAATAAGAACTAACTTTTTCGGGCGTTTTCCTGCGACACAGTTGTGTGCCACACACTTCCCGAGTGTTAGTCGCGGAAACACAATACTCTTAATAACTATCTCTCCTTGCCAATACAAAATCTCCGGCCTCTCCGGGTAGCTAGCGGAAGAAAGGCAGAAGTGGTGTCACACTATCGCGGTGATTGATTGTCACAGGATTTGAGTCGTTGAGTTTGAGTCGTACGGACACACTTACTCCTTCTTCCTGAGGATCACTGGCGTGTTTTGGACTTAGTCATATAGAGTATTGTGTGCCACACAGTCGACCCACAAGTTGAGACTCGCGGAAACGCCGATTTGTCTATTTTTGGTCGGTAATTTCAATTACCCGAAAATAATAATTAAACTGAGACAAAATCTCAATAAATAGATTTTCAGGCTTTCGTCCTTACCGCCCTGTACAAAAAGGATTCTCAGTTTTATGTCTAAAAGCTTCTTTTTCTTAGCCACACTTTTGACAAGAATGATTTAGATATCTCCACGTTAGATGGCGCTTAACAGAAAAATAAGCTAAAATATCTTTTAGCGATATTTCAGACGTTCTTGGCAGGAGCCCTCTTCAAGATAGAAACAGGGACCCATAAGTTTCCTGTAACGACTCGCCATTCAGGGGGCTTGTCATTTCCTATGCTTCTATGTTGCTATGTTACCCGAGCCTCACCTAGTTTCCATAAATTCCGCTTGGGTCGAATCGGCGTTCTTGCTCAGATAGACAAAATTTGTTGACGCAAGTCAGGACTATTCAGCATGCCACCAGGTACCTAAGCTAGGACAAAAGATCCAGGATACTCTTCCATTACAGAGACATATTCCTAGTTCAGCACAAAAGCTGCGAAAAAATTTTGTCTATCTGGATAGTGCGGTATTTTATCCCCGTGGGTATTTCTCGAACTATTTGACGCTCGGTCAAGAGCGCATCAGAAATCTTACTGACAAGCCCCCTGAATTGCGAGTCATTACAGGAAATTTGTGGGCCCCTTGTAGAAATAAGAACTCGTATTCAGTGATCGCCATTACGTTCTCGCTTCTGCCTACTGCTTGAAGAAGACCTTTCACAGAAAAGCCGAAATATCGCTATAATAAATCTTCAAATGCAGGTTCATTTAATTTTATTCGTACAAAAATTGACACTGTTAACTAACTATGGCCCCACCATAAGGCCTAACAGAAGGCATGGCAATCTCAGGCCTCAGCCATCCATTTAGCGGCCATCGAATATGATTCGCAGCCAGTAGGCTTATCTCCAATCTGCATAATCTACCCCAGGAGGTTTCTTTCAGTTCTGCTAAACTGAGAGCAAGAACTAATAAGCCAATAGAACCTCCGTCTTTGGTCCCATGCAGCGGTTATGGATAACCCGACAAAACTGAGCTGAGCGGGAGGTATTTGCTGAGTTTTGTTGCTGCCTTACCCGCTCTGCAGCTCGTCCAGACAACCAATCCGCTTTTACTTTGGAAGTTTCTTCCTTCAGGCTTTACTGCGATATAGCTGTTCGTAGAGGTAATGGTGATGTTCCTCGTAGCTCCTACCCTCTGCTCGTTTGCGTCGGACAGGGTATCGAGAATATATTTGACTCCGCATGGTCGTATTACAGAGATTGGGAGACGGATGTTCTGGTGCTTATTTGTTCTTGCTTAGAGTGAGCTAAAACATTAGTTGTCTGCAGATACCATGCCCGATGAAAAATTTACCTCAAAATAGTACTATGAAGTAGTACGAAAAAATAGTATGCAGTACTAACGATGCTACTACATACTTCTACTTCAAGTCTACCGTGTTACAGCATACTACTATATGCTACTATTAGTAAGACTGGAAGCTACTATGGCAAGAAAGGATGCTACAGGATACTACTACATAATATTGGACCAGTCTGGGGCACATTAAATGATAGTATTCTTTGCTATTACATAGTATTACATGCAACGTTTTCGTACTACTACGCAGACTACAAATTTTTCATCGGGTGGTATCTGATACCACGGTCTAAAGTCGTTTTTGCAGTTATCGTGGTATCTGATACCATGATCAAAAGGAGTTTTTGCAGTTATCTTGGTATCTGAATATCAGGTACCACGGTCCGAACTGATCGTGGTATCTGGAAAAGTCGTCTCACTTTCATCAATTTTTATCAAATTGGTGGGAAAGAAGTTTGGCACTTAGTGATGTGACTGAATATCAGTTTTTCTTTTGGGGTGACTTCAAAAAGCGCAATTTCGGCAATTCTCGTTTTTGCAGAGCAACCATATATCAGATACCATGTTATGTGCAAAAAAGCAACTATTGAGTCCTTGTGTAAGGTGCGTGCTGTTAGCGCCATAGGAGATCACTGGACAAAAATGAAACCCGACTGGATGAGAAGGAATTACAAAGATACTATGCAGGATAAATATTCCTTCAGCCCAAGCTGAATGCTAATCATGTTTGACAGAGCAAAACGGATGCGTCAGCTTAATTTTATTAGAGCTATATTTCGGACCTTCTTGGCAAGGGTCCTCTTCAAGCTCAAAGGCGCCCAAGGCGGAAAAACGAAAGAATGATTATCCCACAAGATCTTTTTTCCAACTTGAGCGGCTTTCACCCTGAAGAGGACCGTTGCCAAGAAGAGCCAAAATATAGCTCTGATAAAATTAAGCTGACGTTTCCGCTTAGCTCTGTCAAATGATCCGGGAGCAATAATCGAAACTCGGAGGGGATAATTTTTATTAGTGCTAAAACACACTAAAACATAATATCTATTATACTCGGTGCTAAACACACTGCGTGTCATATATTCTCTAAGATATTCCGTACAGTCATCATTGCTCTGAATAGCAACATCCCTCCTTCCAAGATCACTCGCTTCCAGCACTGTCCGGAGTGTCGTAACATATATGTTACATGTTATGACGGTTGCCAAGAATGTTCATGGTACGACCCTTTATCTTTTCGCAAAACATAATAATTAATGGGTCATATCAAAATAGTGTTGGCATCCATCAGCAAAATTAGCACAAGTATGCGCACCCATGTGTTACACGTTATCAAACTTCTGGGAGTGTGACAACCTCTTCCCAGTCAGTGCTGTTTTCCCAACTGACCTACGGTTTTGTGCACCTAATGATAAATGTTGAGGAGGGTGGGTTCTTTGCGCACTCCTTTCTCGATGTCAGCGATAGCCGAGACGAGATCGTATGTTACTTCGTCATCGACGACCGAGTCGAATCTGGAAGAGGTAGAAAACTCTATGAACCTCACGGATGGAAGACCCATAGCCATATCCTTCCTCCTACCCACATAGATAGATAAAGGATAGACAGATCTGACCGAAAACCCGTCATGGGAAGTTTGTTCGGTAACACTATAGGAAATAAGACCAAAGGTGTCGATGGGATCCCAAAATCTAATATTTGATCCAGACAATTAGGTCTTGTCTTTGCCACGTCCAGTCTTCGCCAGGCTAATCATCAGAGAAAACCAAGTTCAGGTATAACTCTACAAGCCATACCTATTTTGACGATGCTGACCGAAACTTCCTGCTTTACTTCTGCCAAATTTCCGGTTTCTCGAATTCAGAGCAAACTACTAGTCCAGCAAAAAAAGAAAATTCAGAAACAAATCCAGCGCATCTCCTTATCCCTATAAAGAACATTTGATCAACTTTAAATAAAACTTTGACTTAAAAAAAAATCCGGTTACAACCGGATTCCGGACTAAGTATATGTCCAGATGAAAACTTATTGTCATATAAAGACTCAGCGTCTCTTCTTTCCCCTACATCTGTCATCTAATCAACTTCAGATAAAACTGTTGCTTTTAACATATTTCCGGTCTGGGCCGGATTCCAGGCGAACTAGTTGTAAAGCGAGAAAATGGTTTTCACCATCATGTTCAGCATGTTTTCTTAACCTGAAATCAAACATTTAATCAACTTCAGATGAAACTTTTACTTTTAACCAGCTTTCCGGTTTTTGCCGGATTCCGGACGAACTACTTATTGGGCGAGAAAATGGATTTCATCATCGTGTTCAGCATGTCTTCTTATCCCTAAATCAAACATTTAATCAGCTTCAAATGAAACTTTTACATTTAACCAACTTTCCGTTTTTTGCCGGATTCCGGACGAACTACTTGTCTGGCGAGACAATGGTTTACAATATCGTGCTTAGCATACCTTTTTACCCCATAATCGACTATCATATTAGCTTTTTAAAAATATTCTGTTTACCCCTTAGTTTGAACCCCATCCCCCACCCCCAAATGTGGGGCTACAGAGCCCATCTACGAACTTGACCTTACCCTTGACCCAAAGAATCCTCACACCAAGTTTCATCAAAATATCTCCTTCCCTTCGAGAGTTATCGTGCTTACAGACGGACGGACGGACAACTTTTGCGATGTCATAGGTATCCCTCCACTTACGTTTTGGGATCCCAAAAATAGAACCAACAGGTTAAAAAACGCTCAGCTTGCACTTCTTTGTAAAAGCTTACAAAAGAACGGAGAAAAGCCTACGCAGACCTCTGTTGAGCGCATTGGGAGATTGTTACTTTTCAGCTACCGGTCGAGGGAGCATTTCGACACGATTTACAGAAAAAAATATAACTTATGGAATGGAAGATTTAAAGAGTCATAGAAAGTTTCAACTGTCTCTGACTCAAGGCCGTATCCAGGCCCCCCCCCCCCCCCCCGAAACATCCAAAAACAATCATTTGTATAGGCTTTTTCCTCTGATTTATGTCTTTTGTACTTTTTTGTCCGACCCGCAGGCGAACCTGCAGGCGAAACTCCCCCCCCCCCCCCCTCCGAAAAAAATCCTGGATACGGGCCTGCTCTGACGTACGGGGACTATCGTATACCCCTAGCCCCAAATGCTGGAAGTGAAGCGAGTTGCCTAAGGGCTATAAGAATGACATTTCGAAACTTAAACTTTCGGCTTTGGAAGAATTAATAGTCCGACCGGAAAAGGAAAAGAGCCATCGGGAATAGAGACGAGAATGTGAGCTGACGTATCCGTATAGCATGATTCGCAGTCATCTTGGGCTGAAGCAATATTTATGCACTAAAATGTTCAGCATTTTGCGAAAGAGGTGCGGCCAGAATACCAAGACAGGCGTTCATCCTCTACTGTAGGACTTCCTTTTACACCAAGATGGCACTGATTTTTCGACGTCGACTCACCGCTTAATTCTGGATCTCTATTAGCACCATTTCACCTAAACGCAAAACGCAACACTACAGTCTCATTAGAGTAAACTGAGGGGTGGCTAGTTTCATTGGCAGGATGAAACATTCTCATTTTTGAAAAATCAAGATTTTTAGTGTGCAGAAGAACCGACAGGTAATCTCTAATTTCAGTATTTCTTCAAAAATTTCAGACTACAACTGTAACGAGAAAATTCATTCCCGATCCCGAGAAAAGTTCCATCTGATTGTAAAACATACCACTGCAGCCACATTAGAGATACTGAGAGGTTGGTACTCCCGCATCCTTTCAGGATAAAACCATCCTACTTTTCGAGGCTCGACCATTTTCAGGCTGCAGCCGGTTTTGACCAGCGATTGATTGCTTCTTGGTCCATAAATGAACGTGATTTCCCTGCGTAAGCATCTGCCGCAAAATCCGAAGACGGAGCGGGTTTGTCAGACAAATTTCAGTCAACGAACCCGAGGGGACTTGGAACTCCCCTTGGTCAGTCAACAAACCCCGCTCCAACTCCCAAAACTTCTTACTTGTACGAAGGGTGTGAGCGAACGAAGCTCCTTATCCACGACGCTTCCGTCTGAAGCTCTCCGTTTGCACGTTTGGAAACAAGGTCAAGGTACTCATGAATCTTTGAATGTGTCTCTGCATCCGAGTCGACTGTGTTAAGGTAGGTCTCGATGAGTGGGATCAATCCGGGAAACGAGTTTTCCTGGAAAAAAAGCAAGAAATACAAGGAGCTATTTCTTACGCCAATGCATTGTCCAAATAGGTGTTGTAAGGTGTATTACGGCGTATAACGCTTATTACAGATCCCTCTTTTCCTCGGGGCGCGCTGCAGTACGGCGAACAAGGAAAAGGGAGCTCGGCTCTATTCTCCCTTCAGCAGAACCAATCACATCGCTTGGTTGGTTTCGCCAGCGGGCCGAGGAAAAGAGCAGCGTCGTCAGGGTTGCCACGGGAAGCACCGAAGTTCTACTTTGTTGGAAGCTGAAGAAACAACTTTTCTTCACAAGAACACGTTTTCTTCTGTTACGACTGCTAGTTCGAGGAGCAATGCTGTCCATCCGTAAATTGAATAGCTTTTTACAATATAAAGGGCGTCAAATTGTACTGGTGTACTTCCCGTAGTACTAATAACACTTTTTGTGATCTTTAGAAACCCGAAAAACTGTAAAAGCGTGACAAAACCGAACGCTGCATTCATAAGAACCTCTCGGGTTCCTATTTGACAAGCGTGTGTATTATGACGTAAACTTCACGTATAGCGCTATTCAGCTTATGACACCTATTTGGACAATGCTTAACTTCGTCCACTGATTCTGCCGTCCGGAAAGACCGCGTGGTAAGATGTATCCAGGAGTACTATCCAAAATATTTGTGGATACATAAAAATGATACGTCGGCTACGATCGCAGCTGATGTATCCGTTTTATGCACTGTTTGAATGTATGTTTCCCAGTCACCTTGGTCTCAAGGAGTATTTAAATATGTACCGACTGGCTGGTCATTTTTACCGACTGATAGAAAAACCGTTATGCATATGTATACAGTGTCCAAAGCCCGTGGTTTCTTCCTAACCTCCTCGGGGGCATGCTAATTCCATGAGGTGGAGAAGACATATCCTTGCATCAGGATTGTCCTGATTCTACCTCTTCCTCCGCATATCCAAACCTTCTTCCTTTTATAATCCATCCCCATGTTATCATCAAATTTATAAACATAAAAACGTGTACATCCCAGGGGGGTATAAAGCCAACCGGTATGAACGGGGGGTGGAACCAGTGCTCAGGGAGGTATAAGAACTTGTGTCTCTCAGTTACCGCGCCAAGCAAGACCCGCGACCTGTTTCCGTCAATGCTGAGCGGGTACCCGAGCCCTGGTATTACGGTCTCGTTTACACAGCGCAAAACGGTAAATGTAGGTACTGATCGCAGCAAAGAAAATGCTGAAGTTTCGGGCAACAGTAATAGCTCGAAATACCATCTCCCTTACCTTCCCATTAACAATTTCATTGACTGTCATCTCCTCAATCTCGTCTACAATTCCTGAGGGATCCTTCCGGAAAAAGAATTTTCTATTTTTTACAGCATCCGCTTCTTGGCAGCGTTCCATATTTTCATCGAGCTGAAAAAGACAAAAAGCTGTACACGTAATACTTCGCTGGACACGATATAAGGAGGGTTTTAGCGAGCTGGAAAGCAAAGTCGGAATCACTTTCCAATGGTCTTCGCGCTACTTTGGAAAACCATGTTTTTTCGAAATAGTTTGTAATATAACATTTTCCCGGCGATGTCAGCTTTCCATGCGTTTTCGCGAGCAGTGCAGTGGGGAAAGTGGAAAGTTATTCCAGGAATCGCTTTCCCACAGTTTTTGCGATTCGCTTCGCTCGCCGGAAAGTGATTCCGAGATCTCGCGAAAACCCTCCTTTACTCTGTCAGAAGTTTCATAACGGATTGCGCATAACACTTTCAAGAATAACACCTTTTCACTTAGAAATAAAGTGTTATGAACAATTAAGTTTATACTATTTCGTGCCTAGATCTCCAACAACACCTTCAATAGGTAAAAATTCTACACTGTCAGAAAATACAGTACAACAACAGAAGGATGCGCGGTTTCAAAAGATAACACTTTGGGATGTTATCTGTTATGTGTATTTCGTTCCAAACCAGAGGTTTTTCTAGGCTATAACCACTACAATTATTGGAGATCCCATGCATATTTATCTTGGGATGGTGCCGCTATGTTTTGTAGTAATTACCTTACGACTCAAGATTGAGCCTAGAAATTGGTTTTCACTCCTTAAAGCACATATGAAGACCATTAAGGACCACATACGACAAACAACGACGATGTCCGATAATTTTACCCTTTAATAATCGTGTATATCTAGTCATAACCTATGGTTCGCTATCTAGTACGCACACGCAAACTTTGACAGGATAATAACCTTTCACCCTGGCGTTTTGGGCCCGACATCCGACCCTGGAAAATAATTTTAACAAGTATTTATTGTTTTGAGATTATTTGGCTTTCGCAGGTAATACCATTTCTCTGCCTTATTCGAAGCCAAAATTCATTCTGGTAACTGAGAGGAACCCCTAACCATATTGGGAAAAGCACATAAGAACTTAGAAATGTGGTTACAGCACCAGGCGGTTTGGGTGTTGTTAGTCAGTGTGGCTGGGGACTTAGACGCCCTCGGCGCAGCGCTTCGCGCTGCACCTCGTTCAACAGATAACACTTTGGGATGTTATCTGTTATGTTTATTTCGTTCCCGTTAACATTTTTACGAATTGAAGGTGTTGTTGGAGATCTAGGCACGAAATAGTGTAAGCTTAATTGGTCATAACACTTTATTTCTAAGTGAAAAGGTGTTATTCTTGAAAGTGTTATGTGTTGAAAGTGTTAGCTGTTGTGAAACTTCTGACAGTGTAGCTTCTTCCCAAAGCCATGTGCTAACACATGCCTAGCATTAGAGGGGAGGGGGACTTTTTCGTGTGGATGGCTGTAGAGCTGAACGGATGATCCCGTCCACGCGAAATTGAGAAAATCGATTGGGCATTGAACTGCTGAGGAAGATGGTTCCGTCCACGCGAAAATGTCCATTCAGCCGGATGGGAGCACATGAGTGGGAAGGTTCACACAATTCGAGTGTGTGTCTGCGCTACAGTAGAGGTATGCTTATGTGAACGTCTGCTAACAGTGAACGATCGCCGAAGAAAAAACTAAAACCCAAACCAGGCATTTTTTTCCTAAAAACACTAGTAATAATCACTCACTCTTTTGTCACTTTTTGAATATTTGATAATTCATCTATGAAAGTGACTCAGCTGACACCTGGTTTGCTTTTTATAATTTGAAAAGTTTGCCGCGAGGAACGCACCTTCACTGGAGAAGATGGCGGTCCGAACCGTCAGATGCCTTCAAAAGAGGAAGGACCTTTTTAATAAATTCAAAATCAAAGAATGTTAATTGAATTTCTGGTTCAAGTTTGTGCCAAGATAACCCTGAAATAGTTGGCTGTTTGCTGATATCAAGTTTGTTATTTCTCTTTTCCATTTTACTTTTTTATATGCAAGTAAGAAAGCCAAGGTAGTGGAACAGTTAAAAAAGTGTTCACGTAAGCATACCTCTACTGTACTCCTTAGTGTTATTTTGCTCTGTCATACTCTCGGCGCAACAAAGGAATTCTAGACAAAACAAATCAAAGTTGTAAACCAAGTTCAAAACAATGTTTCTGTTATACTAAAATCCAATTTAGTATTTTATTATAGCTGCTATTGCAAATATTAAGTTAGTTTGACTATTAACGTTTTCGTACAAACGTCGTTCGTGAACCGACGTTTATAGAACGTGCCTAAGAAATAACATGAAAATATTTAAACGACGTTCTTCGTACCGACAACGACAAACGACAAAAACGAACGCGGCTAATAATCCGCAACCCACCAGAGCAAAATAGTACTAAAGATTAGCGTCAAGACCTATACTTCGCTTGCTTCGCAATTGGGCCATACTAACACTGTAAAAAGTTTCTCCGAATGAGGATGCAGTATTTGCTACTGGGATTAATCTTATCTCTATTCGGATAAAATCAATCCGAATTAGGGCTAATCTTATCTCAATAAAGACAAGATTAATCCCAGTAGCAAATACTGCAAGATTTTTTTTACAGTGAATAACGCCGCCCACTACGCTTGCGGCATTTAAAGCGAAACAAACTTGCGGGCTTAGAACTCCTAGTTAATCCAAGATGCGTCCTGCACACATCGAGGAAACCGAGGGGGTTGTATCTTTTTCTTTGCTGTGATCAGAATAGAAATAATTGGAGTCAGCGCTGGTGCACCACTATTGAGTTTCAGTAGGGACGTTCACTATCGCTAGTGGTGCTAGTGTCGCTGCTAATCGAGTGTGTGTCACTTCTTTCAAGTCCTGGCGCTACTCCTTAGTGTCATTTTGCTCTGCAATCCACCACAGGAGAACGCCCAGAGCAAGACTTGAACACAGTGACACACACTCGAATAACAGCGACACTAGCGCCACTATGGATAGAAAACGTCCTTACAGAAACTCAATCAATCGTGCACCAGCGCTGGCTCCAATAACTTCATATTCTGACTTAGCAAAAAAAGTTACAACCTCCCCTGTTTCCTCGATGAGTGCAGACCGCATCTTGGTTTTGCTAGAAATTTCTAAACCAGCAAGTTTGTTTTGCTTTAAATGCCACAAGCACTGTGGGCGGTGCTAAGAGTATGACCCGTTTTCGAAGCACGGAAGCCATAGGTCTTGGGGCTACTCGCTAGTGTTATTTGGCTCTGACAACGCCACAATTTTCGGAGCACAATTTTAGTGATTGATATGCGCTTTTTGCGTGACAAATAGCCGCCTTCGTGTGTAGATTGACTGAAGGGCAGTTAAAAATCAGCTGAAAACTAAGAATGAGTTCACCGGTGCTTTAGTTCAAGTGTTCTTGAAATTTAGATCCATGAAACAAAAAGAACCAGTGCATGGTCTGACAAGACTTCCAAATCTGGATTGAAGACGCGGCCGAGGTTGAGAACGCGGGTGAAGTACAACAGAAAGGGAGAGGCCTCAAAGACAAGCTTCCGAGCCAGTCCCTTCCTTTCAACCAGTGTTTGCGACACATGAGATACAAGAATAGTTTTGTCCCCTCATTTGTTTCCATACGTAACAGAAATTAGTAGGTTATTATTTTACCCCCCGTTGTCTATTTCCCCAATCGTTACTTTTTATATAGTTTGTTCTCATATGTAATTCGACCATTTTCTAGTGTATGTTGATAATTTTGGTTAGTTTTTAATGTATTTATCGTATTTATATAAAACTGTACGTATTTATATAAAACTGATTTATCGCAGGAAAAACCCAAAGACCAAAGTCCCTGGGATAGGAGGTTGTTCCGGTTGCCGTTGGTGCCGGAGGTTGGATCTTGGGAAGCAAAGATAAGAAGGCAAGAAACAACTTATACCTTGCTAATTGGTATTAGGAGGCTCAGCCTGAAGGACAGGATGACCCTGGTCAAGAGAGCTACGAAGCAGACATACGCAGCATTTTCGAAGTCGGTGAACTGTACTTCGCAAGGGCGGAACTCCACCCTCCAACCAATGTCGGAGTTGTAAGGGGGTGGTTTCAGTCGCACTGATTGCCAGTTGGTCGAATGAATGTTCTGAAAATATAATGGGCTATCTTTAATATATATGATATTGTCTATCCCACAAAGGTCACACGGAGTTAACGACTAAAAAATATGACTTTCGATGACTCTATGACCTATGACTTTCTTTTCGATATCTCAAAGTTGATAACTACCAGGGATCGAGCTTTCCAGGTTAAAAGCTTTCGAATATAACTGAGCCGCCCCCCCCCCCCCCCACACACACAGATCAATCACATGGTCAGTTTGAGCCCTGTGCTCCGCAAAGACCATCTTATGTAAACCCCTTTTCAGCTGTGAACGGCTCGGGTTCTTTTTCATGGCACTTGCCCTCCGGCCAAGTGCCGTATACCGATCACTTTTCCGTCGGTCTGTCGGTCGGTTAGTCCGGTGTTTGCGAGTTAGGGTACTTCCAGATATGCTAGGACTATGAACTTGGCAGGCATATTAGGGACCCGACCGAACTAAGTTGGAAATAGTCACTTGCCCGATCCCACCATCGTGGGGGGAGGGAGGGGAACCGGAATCCGGAATTTAGTGGCATGCATAACTTTCGAACAGGTTATCGGATCTTAATGAAATTTGATATTTGGCGAGACGTCATGTCTCTGATGTTCCATTTCAAGTCCGGACAGAATCCGATGAATGTGGGGGGGGGGGCGCAGGGGGGGACCGGAAATCATATGACAAGCTTAGAGTGAAGGGATCGGGATGAAACTTGGTGAGAGGAACAAGCACAAGTCCTAAGTACATCATTGGCAGAACCGGACGGGATTCGTGCACTGTGGTGGGAGTTGGAGGGGGGGGGGGGAATTCCGGTGATACGGAGTTAAGTTACTTCTAGGTGGGCTGGGACAGTGAAACTTGTCAAGCAAACCACGGAACCGACCAAACTAACTTGGAAATAGTCACTTCTCCGATCCGACCACCGTGGGGGAAGTGGAGGGAAGGGGAACCCGGAATCTAGAGGTAAGTTTAACTTTGGAACGGGTGATCAGATCTTAATGAAACTTGATATTTGGAAAGACCTCTTGTGTCGGATGTCCCATGTGAAGTCCGAACCGGATCCGATTATTGTGGGGGGGGGGAGTCAGAGGGGGAGCCGTAAATCTTGTGACACGCTAAGAGTGGAGCGATTGGGATGAAACTTGGTGGGAAGAACAAGCACAAGCCCTAGATTCATCAGTGACAGAACTGGATCGGGTTCGAGCACTGTGGGGGGAGTTAGAAGGGGAGGTCCGAAATTCCGGTAATCACCAGTTAAAGTACTTTCAGATGTGCTAGGACCATAAACTTGAACATTAGAGACTTGACATGATTAGAATATTTTTGCCTCATGGGTTTTGCTTACAACTGAATTTCTTAAAGTACAAATGATACTTTTGATTAAAATATACATTTCAGTCTCCCGACGAGCTCATCATCATTTTTGCTTCAAGAGTTTTGATTACAGATGAATTTCTATCGCCCCTAAAGGGCGCATCATCACAGCCAAATGCATTACCAAACGATATGTTCTCGTGATTTCCAAGGACCCATTATCTCAAGGGTTTTGCTTACAAATAATCACAACAAACCCATGAACTGAAGAATTCCTACTTTCATCCTCTGACCCAGCCTTGCAAGTGCCATATGAGCTTGCAGCTCTTGTTAAGAATAAATTACTGATCGACGGACATTTGAAATCGATTACATGTTCTCCCGAGTCCAACAATCTAAGAGCTCATGATCTCCAGAGCAACTCTACCATAATCTGTAAAATAAAGAATAACGTCTTGCAGTGCCGTATCCAGGGGGAGGGGGGGGGGGGGTAGAGGGTTCAAACCCTTCCCGAAATATACAAAAATAATAATTTTGTATAGGCTTTTCCCTCTGATCTATGTCTTTTCGTTCCTACCCACGGGCAATCCCCCCCCCCCCCGAAATAAATTCCTGGATACGGGACTGCCGTCTTGAGTATTTCCTGCCCCCAAAAGCGGCTGGGTTACAATATCCTATGATGTGTCATATCATATCATATTATATACTAAAAGCCCAAGGGCAATGGCAGTGACTACAAAAACAAAATAACTAACCAATACCCAAATGCCAACCACAAACTACGAAAAGCATTTTCAAGTGATAGTAGTTGAAAGTTGGAATTTGTAAATGTATTTAAACAGTGATGTTTCTTTTTATGTTTATTCTAAAACAGTAGAAAGAAGGATTATTAATGAACTCCTTATTTGTATGTTCCCTCCTGTAGGGCCCATTATGTTTTTTTTAATGCGGACATGCAGTTTGTTCCAGGAATTATATTATTTTCTTTTGACAATAAATAATCTGCAGTTAAATTTGGAAAAGAAATCTGAAATCTGAATCATTCTCTTTGTTTCCACAATCTGGCAGCTTGAAAATCTGGAGACCACTAACCTCAAAATGATCAACATTCGACGCGTCGTCCTGTCCGACACTCTCCTTAAAAAGGATCAAAGGATCGCGGATGAATAAGTGAGCAATATGGCGGGCAAGAGGACCCGGAACTCCAGATTCCACCAAGGTGTTAAGATGGTCTTGAGCCAGTAGTAATTCCGAGTCGTTGTATCTAAAGAAAGGGTTAGGGCTTAGTGGGGTTTAGTAGGTAGCCATGTTAAGTGACATTTGACAGTGCAAAACCGATACGTCAGCTGAAATTTTATTAGAGCTATCTTTCGGCCCTACTTGGCAAGGGTCCTGTTCAGGCTCAAAGCCAGTCAAGTTGGAAAACGAACTTGTGAACGATTTTTGAAGGACAGAATTTATATATACGAATTCTCATTACGGGAATCATTTCAATTTTGATACATTGTAGTCAGTTTTACACCGGTTCTTTTATTTTCTGGCTTGGAATGGGCTTTTAATCTTACACTGTGATCCAAAAGCCGTCGAAATGACGGGTCTCAACTTGTGAACGGTTCTTGGAGGACAGAATTTATATAGACAAATTCTCATTACGGGAATCATTTCAACTGATACATTGTAGTCAGTTTTACACCGGTTCTATTATTTGCTGGCTGGGAATGGGCTTTTAATCTTACACTGATCCAAAAGTCGTTGAAATGACTGGTCTCACCCCCACCTGGCCTGAGTACACCCCTGGCCACCCCTGTAGTTGTCTCTTCTATTTCCCAGTCGAGTTCCTAAAGTCACAGTACGTTAAACAAATAAAAAATTAAAGTAAAATTTGTGTTGCGCTATAGTACCAAAAAGATACACCGACTGCCCTGAATATTCTATAATTATCCCTTTACCCCCTCCCCCCCCCCCTGGCACCTTACTTTAACTAGCGCGTAACTTTAAAGGTCTCGGTTTCGAGCAACAGTGACAAGGATAAATCGGGTTGCTGCTGCTGCTGAGGTGTGTTCGTACATAGTTACGACCCTTCCCACTAATAGTATCAATTCAAGACTACCTGATGGGGATTCCCCCGTGGGAGCTAATGGAAAATGACCCTAATCGCAGTGCCGTAGCCTAGATAAGCTTTTCAACGAATGTGGAAGCATTATGAAAGACTAAACTATAACTGACTTTTTTATGTCCCTTCTTACAACTGGAAAAAAAAAAATTAAAAACCCTTACCTGGATCCATCGTCAGAAATATAAGAGCTGATTGACGAATATCGTGGCTTTGGAATCACGAACTTGCTAGTCCCCAGAGGTTCCAGCCCCCGTTCTTCCCTTGTGCGGCAATCGGTGCACTGCGAAATTATGTTCCAACGACAATCGATATCAGTGAGGTATCCACGGTGGATGGGCGAGGCGGCTGTGAGCGATAGCTAGGAGAGTGAAGAGTGAATTTCAGGGCGCCCGGGGGCAAACGGATTAGGTACATTTCATCTAATGACCCCCCTCCCCCCCCAAAAAAAAAAAAACACAAAACACAAAATTACACTTTACAGACCCCTGCTAATACTTCCTACTTTTAAAAAATTAGCCCATCACAAATTGGGCCTTAACTCCATGCTTATCCCGCGTATTCTTCTTCCTACGAAATTTTCTTTACATCCTGTTGAAAGATATGAGGCGCATGCAAAGTTGTTGTACAGAACTTGATTTCTTTTGTGTGGAAATAATCAATGTGCCGACACGGCTTGAACTTTGCAGATGCGCCCGACAAATATTTGCAGAATTTTATTTCTTACGCATAAAAATGACCCCGTTGTGCCGAAGAGTCGACCGACGTCCGACTGAAGCATGCAAATTTTGTTTCTTCTGCGTTTGTCAGCGCTCTGCGCCGACCAAACTTCTCAATTTCCTGCAACTTCGCAACTTCAAACTTCGCAATTTCTCAAGAACTCTGGGGGTGGGAGTCCCCCCCCCCCCAATCCCACAGTGACGCTCCTGTACCCCAGTATTAATTGGCGCTTGAAAAAATTACCGAAATTTTAAGCTTCAAATTTTTTTTTCAGCTTGAAATAAGTAAATATCTGTGCAGTTCTTCACTGTTTAAGATATTCTAATGGACGAAATAGCTAGCACGTATTCGAATTAAAAAAAAAAAAGGATTTTGAGGCGTCGTTAAAACAGCTGGTCAAGACATACTACTTATGAGGCGGTTTGCTTCGTTTCCTGTAGGATGCGGAAGACATTTCTTCTATCGGTACCAGATAGAACCCTGGAAAAAGTGTAAAAAAAAAAAAAAAAAAAAAAAATCAGAGACTTACTAGGATCGGGCATAGCGGGGCAAGCTGGTCGAACAAGGTTCGAGCTTCGGTAAGGTTACATGCCTGAAAGAAAGGGATTTAGCAATCTTTCATTCAACAACTTTTGCAATGTCTCTCTTTTAGTCGAACAAGGGTGTCGTGAACTTCCTAAAATCTGCCGAGTGTCTCGGTTCACCACATAAAAACGCTGTATAATAACTGTTCGTATACAAAACCAATCAACAATAACTCTTAACTGCTTCGGATCTCAGTGACTCGCTACTGAATACTAAATACACTTCATTGATTTCCTTCGCGCTCGATGCCCGAGGCAGAGTTGCCACACCACCGAAATTTTTCGTGCTATTGAAGACTGGAAAAAGTGTTCTTTTCTGGAAAAAAGTGCTACTTCCAATTTTTTTTTTTAGCGTGTTGCCCAACCTTTTCCTGACTCGACCACACTACAACTAACATTTTTTTTATATTATTTTTTTTCCTCTATTTTGCAATGTAGTAGGCTATATATACATTAGCCTACTTTATTCGCTTAAATTTTAATCTTCTACCTAAATAGCAGTAGCTTTGCTTTTACTTCCCCTCCAAAAACTACTGCACTGACTTACCAGGGTGCAGGAGCCTGATAATCAGTTTTTTTTCTACGAGAATGTATACGTATTATTTTGGACTTATAATTATAAACAACTGAACGCTGGCAAATGGTAATTGTCACAAACACAAGCTCGTCAAAGTAAATTTGCTTCTCCTCACAAGTAACTCTTAACTGCTTTGGATCTCAGTCCAATCGGCGACTCGCTACTGAGTACTAAATACACTTCATTCATTTCCTTCGCGCTCACTGCCCGAGGCAGGGTTGCCACACTACCGAAATTTTTCGTGCTATTGAAGACTGGAAAAAGTGTTCTTTTATGGAAAAAAGTGCTACTTCAAAAAAAAATGACAGACATGACAGACTTGAGCGAAGTGATGATAAATTACTTTTGGTTGAAAGACCGTCTCGTTCAACAACTAAACTGTGTGTGACGAACCAGAGTAGTAGAAGATAGCAACGCCAATGGGCGTCACTTGGAAGTGCTTGACCTAATTGGCGTGCTCGACGCCGTCCCGATAATGGTCCATTTAAACACTGCGTAAAATCCGAGCGTATTTTACGCACGTTTTGAGCTTGAAAATATTTCTAGCAATACGTACGTATTTGAGAAATCGCTCCGTTTTGTATTTAAATACGTCCGTATTGCTCGAAATCTTTTCAAGCTCAAAACATGCATAAAATATGCTCGGATTTCAAAATACGCTCGGATGTTACGCAGTGTGTATACCTACAATAAGCCCCGTTCACAAGCACCAAGAACCGATGCCTAGGAACGTGCCTAGCACCACCGTTCACGTTCATGCCTAGGTACAGATTTTGGGCAAGGCACGGAGCTCCAGGCTCTGGAACCCGGTGCCTGGGCACGTGCCTAGGTATCTGTGCTTGGCTAGGTATGCTTGTGAACGCTGCTTTATGCCCGGACCCCACTATAGTCACACCTGGTAATCACGCCGGTAATAAGACTGTCTTCAAGCAAGGCTTCACCTTCCAGATTACCAGACCTCCGGGGCTTCCGCATAGTCAAGCCAACCCTTCCAGATTTTCACGATAATGATGACATCCAGTTTTGCTTTCTTCAACATTTCCTAGATGTCCCTTTCACAAGCTGCGTTCTTTGTCACGGGAGTTCTCACCGGTGGTCTCCGGTTTTTCTTATAAGCCGTTTTTGCACCCACCGGTGACTTCTCACCAGTCTTATAACCCGTTTTTTAACTAACCAGTGTCCGGTTTTATCTCACCAGTGCGGACTAACCAGAACCTGCTCGTGAGCCCGGCTTCAGCGAGGAGTTAGCCGGTTTTCATCAACTCATCGGTGAACCAAAAGAACGCGTTTTAAGGAAAGAACCGGACACTGGTGACTAAACACCAGTGACAGCCCGGAGTGCAACGAACGCAGCTACATTTCAAATATCTCTTACATCCCGCAGTCACGACTGTCAATCACTTTCCCTTTCCTTCCTACATTTGCATATTTATTCTGTCTCTCGAATGGATTGCCTCTATGGTACCTTCCAGAGATCCGGAATCTGGCGTGTCCAACACCCCGGACTTCCAGACGTTTTTGGCCTGGCTTCACCTTCCAGATCCGTCTCGACGAAAACGGCTGTCTGGAATCCGGAAGAAAAATCTAGAAGGTGAAGCCTCGCTTTTACGGTCAAAATTGGGAAGAAAAGACGCTGAAAACGTAAGATAGTTGAGATGGAAAAATCCATCTCCGCCATTTTGAAACGTATATTTGGAGTGTTCGGACCAACAGACGAGAGTCACTGACTTTAGCCAGTCTTGTTTACGTTTGAGTGATGATGGTGGTAATATGTCTTGAATTTCTTCGTTCTAGGTGTGACCAGTATGAAACGTAAGAGTGGGTAATAAACGAAATTAACGAACCAAATTATGTACAGGTGTGACTGAATGTGGCCCGGGCATTAGATACTTCAAAAACACAGGGCAAAGCCTAGCAGCGTTGCAGAGTAAGGGGTAGAGGAAAAGTAAAATCTTTACCGGAGCAAAATAACATTCAGGAGTAGCTCCAAGACCTACACTTTCTATGATTCGCAAACGGGCCATATCTTAGCGCCGCCCACTACGCTTGCGATATTTAAAGCGAGACAAACTTGCGGGTTTAGAAATTTCTAGTAAAGAAAAGGTGCGGTCTGCACCGGCGACAGGGCGGACGCGGCATCAAAATCTGCTGGTGCCAGTTAGATTTCGCACTAACCGGTATTTGAATTCATTTGTGCCATACATATTTTATTGAGAAAAGTAAAAAAAAGAGTGAATTCGAAGTGATTTATTTTCTTTTATGTAATAATTGTATATGTTCAAGTATTGTAACACATTAAATGTAATGGTCGACGTATTTAGTGCCATGTCTACGCTACGAGTTAGATCAATAAAAATATCTATCTATCTTATTGCAATAACCGCGTATTGGAATGGTTAAAGCAGCTTATAAGGAATGTATAAGGGACGATTCGTCAGACTCTTGGACAAATAAAATAAAGGACATATTAGATAATTGTGGTTTTTCAATTTGGTGGAACGCAGGTGATGGACCAGGACTACCTGTTGGAGAGGTTGCACGTGCGGTGGCAGGTAGACTTTTGGACCAGGAAATTCAAGCATGGCACCTGGCAAAAAGTCTGTCACAGCCAAAGAGACATGGGGGGAAGAGGTTTATTTTAAGGCGGGGATTAAGTGGGTGGATCTAAGAATCTTAATTAGTTGCCGGGCTGATTGTTTGCCATTGGGAAAACAGAGGAAATATTTGGGGAATAAATTAACGTACTGGTCCCTATTTTTGCCCTATGTGTGGTAGCGAGAATGAGAATTTGTTACTGATGCGTGAATGCCGTGAGCTAAATGACCTGCGGGTTGAGATTTTTGTGAACGTAATTATTGTAAATGATGAAGTATGGATGATGAGCGTTATTGGAAGTAAGTGTTTTCAAGATTTGAAGAGGCTGGTGAGGTTCCTAAAAATAGCTTTAGCCCAAAGAGAGAATTTCCTTTAGATTAGTTCTACTATTTCGTTCAAGTGTTTTCTTTTTTTGTAACCATTTTTGCCATGGCCTCAGGCTTTTTGTGCAGTAAATTCTATTCTATTCTATTCTATCACCAAGGAAACAATGGAGGCTGTATCATTTTTTTTGCTGTGTCCAGAGTATGAACTCATCGGAGCCAGCGCTCGTGAACGGCTGAATGAATTTCAGTAGAAGACGTTCTCTATCGCCAGCGGTCCTAATATGGCTTATAACAGAGTGTATGACAATTTTGTCTAATCTTGGCGCTAATTAGTGTTATTTTGCTCTGACCTTTACTGAAGCTCTTTAATCACAAAAAGAATATGTTCCGCACACTCACACACTTGTATAGTCAAATCTGATTTTCTCTTGGCAATGACCGAAGGAAGAGTGTCCTTCACCTACACAATACATTAATAACAATAACTGCTATGTAATTAACGTTTGTTACTTATTTCCCTAATGTCACTTATTTCCCTCATTTTTTTGCATAGTGGAATTATTGTTTGAAAGTTAACTATTCATTCTTGACTGTCCCCACTTACACAACTTTCTGTCCGGGGCACTGTGTCAAAATACGTGATCTAAGTCCCTAATCGATCCATCGCTCATGGTGTTGACTAAATCGTATCAGAATTTCATACAGTCATGACGTATATAGTGACGTTACGTGATTGAGGACCCAACACAGGGTTTGATTGTCCCAGGCCGTTTTAGAAATGTAAACGCGCTCGGCTCTGTATATATATTAAAATATATACTCACAAGTAGGAATAAACTACGATTTCTCGTTTTCTGGGGTAAAATAGATCAAATTGGTGAGACGTCACGCTTGTATGGAATTACGATCCAACTTAGTTTAGACTACGCTCATAGACCAATAATTGCCAACTACACTACGGGTGAACCGCTGTTCCGATTAGAAGGTGAGTTTTATTTTTTTTTTTTTTTTTTAACCCCGCACAGTTTTTCTGCACTAATTTCTTGCTTTGGGGGCTACAACTTGTAGAAGAAAAGAGTATCAGCATGTAATAGTGCAGCAGTTATAATTATAGCTGCCGGATAAAAACATCAGTGATCTCATCGGCCTCGAGTTCAACGGATTTCAATAATCTCCTACACTGTAGAAAGTTTCTCAGAGAAAGGATTAAAGTTAACTGCAGTATTTGCTAAAGGGAATAATCTTATCTCTACTGGGATTAGATTGATCCGAACTAGAAATAGTCTTATCTCAGTATAGACAATATTGATACCAGTAGCAAATACTGCAAGATTTTTTTTACAGTGTACAGGCTAAAAAAAAAGCCCTATTTGTTTTTCAGGACGCAGTTTACCTGGAATGTGACTTGGAGGCAGCAATATCCCATTCCAAAATCCATCGAATCCGTATAAACAATTTTATTTCCTTCCTTTCGAAGTTCGCCAGGACCGTCGATGAGATCCTCAGTATATTTGTCTTTGAAAACTGCAATAAAAATATTGACATTAAAGGACCTGTCGTACGTATAATGCCAATCTAACCTACTTCCGTAACATCCTTCATTAGTTCTTAAAGCACAACTCTTACTAGAAATGATCTGTTCACCATCAGACGTATCAGGAAAACGTTTCTGGAAAACACTATTACTTTCCAACTAAATTTAGCGATTTTCTTGTTTGCGCTTGTCGATTCTATCCAGCCTTCCTGCTCTCCGACGCGGCGGCTGGGCGCAAAAACATTTGAAAATTGAACGCACCGTGGTTAACAAGACCAAAGGTGTCGATGGGATCCCAAAAATCTAATATTTGATTCAGACAATTGAGTCTTGTTTTCGCCAGATCCAGTCTTGGACAGGCTAATCATCAGAGAAAACCAAGTTCAGATATACCTCTATAAGCCATATCCGAGGCCATATCTATTTTGACGATACTGACCGAGACTTCCTGCGGATTTCCGAGCGAACTACTAGTCCAGCAAAACAAAAAAATACAGAAACAAAACCAGCATATCTCCTTATCCCTATAAAGAACATCTAATCAACTTTGAATAAAAGTTTGACTGAAAAAAAAATCCGGTTACAACCGGATTCCGGAATAATTGTATGTCCGGGTAAAAAACCATTGTCATATACCGACTCAGCCTCTCTTCTTACCCCTAACATTTAATCAACTTCAAATTAAACTTTTACTTTTAATCAACTTTCCGGTTTTCGCCGGATTCCGGGCGAACTACATGTCCGGGTAGAAAATTGTTTTCACATAAGTGTTCAGCATGTCTTCTTGCCCGAAACCGGACATCTAATCAACTCGAAATAAAATTTATAATTTTAACAAACTTTCCGGTTTCGGCCGGATTTCGGGCGAACTACTTGTCCGTCGAGAAGATGGTTTTCACCATCGTCTTCAGCATGTCTTCCTACCCCTAAATCTAGCATGTAATCAACTTCAAATAAAACTTTTACTTTTAACAAACTTTCCGGTTTTGGCCGGATTCCGGACGAACTACTCGTCCGATGACAAAATGGTTTTCACCATCGTCTTCAGCATGTCTTCCTACCCCTAAATCGAACATCTAATCAACTTCAAATAAAACTTTTACTTTTAACAAACTTTCCGGTTTTGGCCGGATTCCGGACGAACTACTCGTCCGATGACAAAATGGTTTTGACCATCGTGCTCAGCATGTCTTCTTACCCCATAATCGACTATCACATTAGCTGTTTCAAAATATTTTGTTTGCCCCTTAATTTAAACCCCCTCCCCCACCCCTAAATGTAGGGCTACAAAGCCCATCTACGAACTCGACTGGTCCGACGACCCAACGAATCCTCACACCAAGTTTCATCAAAATATCTCATTCCCTTCGAGAGTTATCGTGCTTACAGACGGACGGACAGACGGACGGACGGACGGACAGACGGACGGACGGACGGACAGACGGACGGACGGACGGACGGACGGACAACTTTTGCGATGTCATAGGTATCCCTCCACTTACGTTTTGGGATCCCAAAAAGTAGGAAAATTAAGCAAATAAATAAGTCAAAAACAGATGTTTGTGTGTGTGTGAAAGAGTTGCCAGTGGACGTCCAACATTCTGGCAAGCTTTGCGTTGTGTAACCCGCAAAACTCTGCACGGCCGAGAGAGCGCTAAAAATTCATAGGTATAAAACGAAAGCACGGAGAAATGCGGAGATTTTAGAAGCTTACAATCCATAAGGGAGCTAGGTATATTATAAAAGGCAGAATAAGCAGGAGGGATCCTTTAAACCCGGAGATCCAAACTGTTACATTCTGAACCAGCTAACAATACCTCAAACCTCTTTGCATTTGCCGCGGTCCACTAGTTTCCATGCACATTACGCTCCGGACGAGTGTTCGCCGATCATGCTACTGGTGCATAAAACCGGTTTTCTGAATTTTGCCGAGATCTTGCTAGAAGTCAGCGGGCCTGGGAAAAGGGTTAAAACAGGCAAGGCCGTGGATACTTTTTTAAAAGCAAAGCCTAGCTTTACAGTATTAAGATAACCTTGAATATTGGAACATAAACAGTAGAAGTGATGTGTTCTGTTCACCTAATAATAACAATGGCGCTGTACAACAATTAAAATAATTTATTTTGTACCCACAATTCAACAAACAAAAGCAAGTGAAGTAACTAAGAAAAAGAAGTAAAGAAAAACACTAAAAATAACATAACAATAATCCAAGGATGTACAATTTTAATAAAAAAAACACCTTGGATGCTATCACCAAGTGCTACAGAACGTTTTTGTTATGACCTGGGAAAATCAGTGGGTTCATCTCAAATTGGAAGTCAATAACTACTGAAGCGAATATCTTGAGTCTAGTATCTTCAGGGTATAAGATAGAATTTGCGATGAAACCATTGCTTTTTTCTGAGCAAAAAACGAAAGTTTCAGTTTTGCTGAATTGCAAGCGATAAAAAATTATATTTGATATACTGTTGCCGAGGGTCTGGTATTGTCCGAGTGTCTTAGCACACGACGAGGGAAACGCTGCGTGTTTCTCCAGTATTTCCGGTATGTGCTATTTTTTTATTTTTTTTTTACAAAAAGGCAGTTTTTCTTCAACATTAACAGATGGTGCGTTGTCTGTTATCTTCTGAAATTACTCTTGTGTTAGATGTTAATGAGAGGGTGTACAAATACACGAACGCCACGAACCAATACACTAACATTTTATTTACTTTCTTCATTTACTCCGCTTTCTGAAAACTACGGGTTATAAATAAATTACTTACTTACTTACATCCCGAAAGAGTAAGAGGCTGGTGTGGCGAAGCGGGAATAGGCTGATCCCGACAGTTTCCCTGTGTTGCATCAGTGATTTTTTTTTAAATATTTGGAGCACCGAACCTCCAAGTTTCCTAGCAACGGCTATATTACTATAATAGTTCAATCGAATCCACTAACATTTACATCTTTTGCAAAACAAAATAATCTTAAAGAACTGAGCACGAATAAGATCGCATAATGATAGGAATAATGATAGGCTTGTTAGTGTGTCGCGTAAGAGTAGTAGAGCGTCATTTATAATTAGAAATAGTGGTGTTTTTGTGTGGAATAATCTACCGGCAAGCATTAGGGATTCGGACAATCATTTATTGTTTAAGAATAGATTAAAAAAAAAATTGTTGGGTAGTTGATTTGGTTGTTTAATGAAGATTGGGGCAGGATTGGGGAGGGGAATGGGAATTGGGTAGGTTATGGGTGTGAAGAAAGCTGATTTGGAGTGAGTTGAAGTCACTAAAAAAAAAAAAAATTATTGATCAATAGACCTTGATAATTTGATGTCCGTCTTGCACAGGTGACCTGTTGTCACATATCGAGACGGGCTATTGGTTTAAGAATATGTTCAACACAGTGCAACCGATAGCGTAGCGTCCTTGAATCAAGCGCGAGACGTCGTAAATGACGCCACGTCGGACGTTTAATCATTCGTACGTCAGTCCAAGAACAAACAGGTGTCAGTACCTACGTCATGGTGTCAGTCGTACGTCAGGGGATACAACCATGCGGAGTCGCATAGACTCATGATGCTCTTGATGACTATCTCTCCTTGCCGATGCAAAATCTCCGGCCTCTCCGGGTAGCTAGCGGAAGAAAGACAGAAGTGGTGTCACAGCTGCACCCAAAGATCGCCGTGATTGACACAGGATTTGAGTCGTTGAGTTTGAGTCGTACGGACACGCTTACTCCTTCTTCCTGACGATCGCTGGCGTGTTTGTCATATAGAGTATACCCCGAGGTATACCCTGCCCGATGCAAGCGGAGGGTAGGAGCTACGCGGAACATCACAATTCGTTAACTCTACAAACAGCTATATCGCAGTAAATCCGCGGAGAAGAAATTAAAAGTAAAAGCCGATTGGTTATTTACCATTGTGACGCAGCATCCCAATGAAAAATGTGTAGCCTGCGTAGTTGTATGATAGTTGTACAAAAACGTTGCATCTAGTGATACGAAATAGTAAAGAGTACTATCAATTAATGTACCTCAGACTGGGCCAATCTTAAGTAGTAGTATCCAGTAGCATCCTGTCTTGCTAATAGTAGCATGCAGTAGAATGCAGTAACACGGTAGCCTTGAAGTAGAAGCATGTAGTAGCATCAGTTAGTACTCCATGCTACTTTTTCGTACAACTTCGTACTACTAGTCCGAGATAAATTTTTGATCGGGATGTGAGGCGCTGCAGAGCGAAGTCGGCACGCATCCTACCCTGATCCTACCCTTTTTCCTCTATTATTCGCAGTGGCAAAGAGGGAAGTAGACGGGCATCAACTCAAAGCTCAGCAAGCACCTCTAGCGCAGTCATGGGCTAGATGTGCCCCAGCGTCTGGGTATGCCACAAAGTATGGGTATGGAGCTCATACGTTGGGGCACCATGCCCTGCAGGAAGGGCATAGTACCCCCATGAAAATCCTTTGAACTGAGAATCTGTTTCAAGCAGACTTTTGACCAGACCATGCCCTTGCTATAGAGCATGGTGTCCGAAGTGTGAGCACCATGCCCGTAAGTTGGGTCATGCCCAGACTTTGGGGCATCATGCCGAAAAATTGAGGATGTGTGTATGACTGCTCTAGCCTAGCTCAGTTTTGTCGGGTATCCATAGTCGTTGCATGGGACCAAAGATGGAAGTTCTATTGGCTTATGTGTTCTTGGTCAGACGTCGAAATGCCACATATGACGAGCAGTCACCAGTGGCGAACTTCTGCCAAACAAGAGTTGCATTTTTGCAGATACCATGGTATCTGTTACCGCGGTAACTGGATCTGCAATTAGTCGTGTTTGCAGTTACCGTGGTATCTGATATACTGTTGCTCTGCAAAGCGGCAATTGCCCAAATTGCGCTTTTCGAAGTCATCCCAAAAGAAAAACTGATATTCAATCACGTCACTAAGTGCCAAACTTCTTTCCCACCAATTTGACAAACACTGATGAAAGTGAGATCACTTTTTCAGATACTACGACCAGTTACCGCGGTCGGACCGAAGTATCTGAATATCAGATACCACGCTAGCTCGCCAGATACCACGATAACTGCAAACACGCCTTTTGACCGTGGTATACCATGGTATCTGCAAAAATGCAACTAAGGCTTCCTAGGGCCCAGCCGCGGATATGGTAACAGTAATGTATACTCAGGTATAGTGGGTCTATTACAGTTAGCTTGTCTATTTTCCAAGTCCAAAGTAGCCTACATTAAACAGATACAACAGCCCACAGTAAATAAATAGAAAAAGAAAAGTAAAGTTTTTTTTTCGTTCAATTACCAAAACGGGAGGCCCGACTCTGTTATCTAGTATTCGGCGATCTTTAAATTTTAATATATCGATATTTGTACTTCTGATATTCGATAACCAATATATCGATATAATTTTTGCTATATAATTTATGTCTCGTTTTGCCAAAATATAAGAAAAAAGTGTCGTGAAAAAGCATCTTGCATCATCTCTAACTTCGATAAATAAAACTGAACTACTAAAATCATATAGCTCCAATTTCGGATGTAAAAGTGTAACTTACGTAAGAATATTTACAATAATTACAAATACACAATTATCGCTTTCGACATCGATATTTACTTTTCGATATTTGATATCGACATTTGGTCCGATATATCGTTATCGATATAGAATATCGCCCCTCACTACTGTTAAAGGACACCTGAACAATGAAACCATACTTGAACACACCATGGAGAATGCATTTACAAACATGGCCATGGAGAGCATTCTTCTCCTGGGCGTGACGTTTTAAAATAGGGATGTTCGTTTCTGGAGGTTTGCACATGCAGACTCCAAGATAAAAAGCGCAATTCATTCAAATCTTGTACAGCACTGGCCGGGTCGTATTGGAATTTCTTCTAGAACTACGTTTGGGCTTAACTGGCTAAAAAATATTCTAGAAGAAGGGTTGATTGGAGACATTTGTTCATTTCTAAAATTGTTCGGTACTGAAAGATGCAAAATGGATAGCTTGGAAACACTGTTTCGTATTTGGATTGAGTTTTCTGCAGGCAATGTTAACGGACGTCATACAGATAGGGATGATACTTGGTAGTCTTCATTCAGGTGTCCTTAACTACATATGAGCCCTGTACAGGCCCTGGATCTTTGCGTCCGGGCCTGGACGTCACTGAAGAAGGTGGCATCGCTGCATCGTAATCAGGTATCGTAGAATTTGGTGCAGTTGACAGGTTTATTATACTTTAAATGACTAAGTCCAAAACACAACAGTGATCCTCGCGAAGAACGAGAAAACGTCTAGCACTAACGACTCGAACTCAATAACTCAATCCTGTGTTAACCAATCGCGGCGATGTTTGGGAGAAGGTGTGATCCCGCTTCCGTCTTTCCCGCTAGGTATAGGGCGATTTTGCATCGGCAAGAAGAGGTAGTCATCAAAAGTATCCTCGCAGCTTGAGGAAAATAAAATAATCCATCTCAGATGGAAGAGGTACTTAAGGAAGAGGAAGAGGAAGAGGTAGGACTTACCGGGTAAGGAAACTGCAAATTCTTCCCCCCTTCTGTCTCGTGTGTTTCTGGTGATGGTAAGATACCTCGGATGCGTGCGTGTTATCGCCTCACGGGGGAAGTAGGTCGTTGATTTACAGCTAAGAGCGGGGTGCGTGAACCCGGGACAGCCAAGCCTGAAAAGAAATAACATTCTACTAGATCAACCACTTGCAATGATAATCTATTACATACAAGGAAGCATTTAAAAAGTTCAAGATGCAAGTGTGACCCTTTTGGATGTTTCCTCATCGCTGCTTCCTGGCCGAAGATTGAAAATTGAGGGTTACTTTTTCTGTGTGTTTATGTGTTTTATTCATTTTCTTTCATTTACTCCGCTTTTAGAATGGCGGGTTATAAATTACTTACTTACTTATTTTCCAAGTAAGCTTACCATCAATCTGAGACCTCAATAAATAGATCATAGATGATTAGCCGATAGATGATTTCTGATCATCTTTGATAGTGCAAAACGGATACGTCAGCTGAATTTGACTGGAGCTATATTTTCGGCCCATGATTTCTAATCATGGAGTAAATACAAAACTGAACAAGTTAAATCAATATTAAAAGTCATATACACTGTAAAAAAATATCTTGCAGGATTTGCTACTGGTATTATTCTTGTCTTCATTGAAATAAGACCATCTCTAATTCGGACGAATCCTGTCCCAGCAGAAGTAAGATTAATAAAAGTAGCAACTACTGCACTTAACTTTAAGCCTAACCCGGAGAAACTGTTAACAGTGTATAACTTATTTCTTCAACCACAATTCAGCATCAGCCGATGAGTGATTAGTGATCAGGCCATCACTCAGTGACTAAAAACAATGGACAACTTAGAGAAACATGAAAAGTTATATTCAACTTACTTTAGGGAGGTAAGGGTGGGCATGGGGTAAGGTGAGGTTGAGAGGGAAGAATGGGGGGATGCGGGAGTTGAGTATTGATGAGTGAGAGAGATTGGATTGTTTTATTCTTTTTTTTCTTTATACAGGTATGTAGTTATGTGGACTTTCGCGCGAATTCAAACCCTCATTGGTTTTTTCTCCAACGCTAAAGTGTTGTTTTTTATTTATTTATTAGTGAATGTTGAAAATAAAAACTTGAACTGAACCACAATTAACCACAAAATACCGTATTTTAACTTCCGAAGAAGGATGGGAACAAGGCTCTCCTCGCACTTTTTATTTTATGTATTTATTTATGACCCGCTTTTTGGATAACAGCGGAGTATGAGTAAAATACACAAAGTAAAAAACACACATATTAAAACACTAAACAAAACAATGTAAATAATTATGACTACATTCTTTTCATTAGTTTGAAAACACACTGAATAGACTTAGAATTTTAACGCAGTGACAAGCACATTAAGCGGGTTCAGGAATGAACAAGACCAAAGGTTTCGAGAGGATCCCAAAAATTGAACGTTTGATCCAGACAATCGGGTCTTAGAGTTCCAGTCTTCGCCAGACTCCTTGACCACTTTACCAATAAAATTTAGAAACAGAATAAGGCAAATGGTAATCATCTGAAAAGATCAGATTCAAATATGGATTCAGCATGTGTGTTTACCCCTATAGCCTGCGTCATATCTACTTTGACGAAAGTTCCTGCCTTACTTCTGAAAAATGTCCGATTTCAGCCGGATTCCAGGCGAACTACTTGTCTTGCAAAGAAATGAAGTTCAAAAACGTATTCAGCGTATCTCCTTACCCATATGTCAAACTTCTAATGAACTTCAGATAAAACTTCAAATTTTCTGATTTCAGCCGGATTCGTTGCGAACTATGTGTCTAGGTAGAAAATGATTGTCATGCACGAATTCAGCATGTCTTCTTACCCGTAAATTCAACACCTAATGAAAATTCATGTAAAACTTTTACTTTTGACAAATTTTCCGGTTTGGGCCGGATTTCGGGCGATCTACTTGTCCGGCGAGATAATAATATTCATATTCGGATTCAACATGTTTCCCTATCCGAAAAACGAACCTCTAATCAACTTCAGATCAAACTTTTATTGTTGAAAAACTTTCCGGTTTCTGCCGGATTCCGGGCGATCTACTTGTCCGACGAGAAAATCATTTACATATTCAGATTGTATGTCCCCTTAATTCTAATTCGGACATCTAATCAACTTCAGATAAAACTTTTGCTTTTAACAAACTTTCCGGTTTTGGCCGGATTCCGGGTGAACTACTTGTCTGGCGAAAAAATGGTTTTCATATTCTTGATCAGCATGTCGTTTTACACCTTAGTCAACTATCTCATTAGCTTTAAAAAAATATTTGTGTTGGCCCCTTAATTTGAAAGCCCTCCCCCTCCCTTAGCTATGCAGCTATCGGGCCTATCTACGAACTCGACCTTTCCCTTGACTCAAAGAATCTCCACACCAAGTTTCATCGAAATATCGCATTCCTTTCGAGAGTTATCGTGCTGACAGACGGACAGACGGATAGCTTTTGCGATGTCATAGGTATCCCTCCACTTACGTTTTGGGATCCCAAAAACTGGCTAATAATTTCGTCGGCTCAGAGTGCAGGACATTGTTCATGAAAACTACCGTAACTGAATTGCAAGTGTATCCTATATATCCGTTTACCCGAACAGACGCTGACCAGCCCCCCCCCCCCCCCCCACCCCCTCCTCAATGAATACTACTAGTAGTACAAGAATTCAGACCAAGCCGACACGAACCATATTTGCCAATGTTAAACGAACAAGTCGGCTGATATTGATTCTAGCGATAGTTCGATTTACAATTTAATTTTTGTGGCTTGAGCCTGAAGAGAACCCTCGCCAAGAAGGGCTGGATTATCGAATCCACTGAATTATCTGTTTAGCGCATGCGTGAAACCGAATCCGCTTAGAGCAAAATCAAATATATTGCTAGTTCCTGTGCAAACCCAACTTAAAGCATTGTCCTAATAGGTGTAATAAGGTGTATTACCGCGTATAAGACTTATTACAGATTCCTCTTTTCCTCGGAGCGCGCTGTAATAAGGTTTATAAAGAGAATAGACTAGCGTTCTATTTTGGCTTATGCAGAGCCAATCAGATCGCTTGGTTGGTTCCGCCAGCGGGCCGAGGAGAGGCGCAGCGTCGTCAGGGTTGCCAAAGAAAGCACAACAGTTCTACTTTGTTGGAAGCTAAAGAAACAACTTTTCTTAACAAAAACATGTTTTTGTTCTATTACGACGGCTTTTCGTCAGTTCGAGGATCAATGCTGTCCATCCGTTATTTTAATAGCTTTTTTACAGTATAGTTTGCGTTATATTGTACTCGTGTACTTCAAGTAGTACCAAGAACCTTTTCGGATATTTTTAGAGCTCGAAAAATTGTATTACCTTGGCAACACCGGAAGCCGCATTGATAAGAACCTCTTGGGTTGTATTTGAACAGGCGTGTGTATTAAACGTAAACATCGCGTATAGCGCTATTCACCTTATTACACCTATTAGGACAATGCTTAAGAGGCGTCTTACCTAGGATAGCTTGTCATGGATACGACAATTTCATTTTTCTTCAAGTACTTTCCAATTTCCTTTCTTCTCGCTTTCATATCTGGCTCCACCTTTTGGAAATCGTAGAGAAAACCACCGTAAGGTTTCCCTGGCACTCCTTCTATCATGTACGCTCCATATTCGGGAGCCCATACGAACCGTGGCCTGAAAACAAAAACAACTTAAACCCACACTGTAAGAAGTTTCTCCGAGTAAGCATTAAAGTTAACTGCAGTATATCTTATCTCTACTGAGATAAGATTAGTCCAAAAAAGAGATAAGATTATCTTTTTAGAGACAAGATTAATCCTAGTAGCAAATCTGCAAGATTTTCTTTTACAGTGCAGTGGCAAGCTTCTGCTTAGGGCCACTGTCTCAGAAGTGGCCGGCCAGGGGCCTAAGTACACTGTAAAAAGTTTGTCCGAATAAGGATGCAGTATTTGCTACTCGGATTAATCTTATCTCTATTGGGATGACATTAATCCGAATTAGGGATAATGTTATCTCGATAAAGACAAGATTAATCCCAGTAGCAAATGCTGCAAGATTTTTTTTTTACAGTCTAACAAATGTGGAAACTACGCTTTAAAAAGTATCTCCTACATCGGACTTTAGTGGTTACACGTCACCGAATTCGGAGAGTTAAAATCCAATACAGGATTAAAACGCTAGAATGCAAAATGCTTCAAATTAGGACAACTTAATCTGCAGTATTTTGCATTCTAGCGTTTTAATCCTGTATCGGATCTTAACTCTCCGAATTCGGATTTTAACTCACCAAATTCGGATTTTAACTCTCCGAATTCGGATTTGAACTCTCCAAAATCACCGAATTCGGTGATGTGCAACCACTAAAGTCCGATGTAGCAGAGACTTTTTACAGTGTATAATGTGTAAAAGAATTTAATTTATTGAATTTCAAAGTCTCTTTGACTATTTTCAAAAGTCAAAGTACGTGAAATAAATCCTAGTTTTTGCTAAATCACCGGGCTAACTGCCTATGGCCCTGGATGTCTCCCGTCAGGGCCTGACCATACCATTGAATCGGCCGCAACGAAAAACGAGAATATGAGGATCCCTGTTCTTTTGGGTGTGTACTTCTTCTTCCTTAAGTCACTACCCTATGAAAAATTTGTAGCCTGCGTAGTAGTATGGTAGTAGTACGAAAACGTTGCATGCAGTACCATGTAATAGCAAAGAATACTATCATTTAATGTGCCTCAGACTGGTCCAGTCTTATATAGTAGTATCCAGTAGCATCCTGTCTTGCCATAGTAGCATCCGGTCTTGCTACCAGTAGCATGTAGTAGTATGCAGTAACACTGTAGCCTTGAAGTAGAAGCATGTAGTAGCCTGCGTAGTAGTATGGTAGTAGTACGAAAACGTTGCATGCAGTACCATACCAAAGAATACTATCATTTAATGTGCCTCAGACTGGTCCAATCTTATGTAGTAGTATCCAGTAGCGTCCTGTCTTGCCATAGTAGCATCCGGTCTTGCTAACAGTAGCATATAGTAGTATGCAGTAACACGGTAGCCTTGAAGTAGAAGCATGTAGTAGCATCGTTAGTACTGCATGCTACTTTTCCATACTACTTCATAGTACTATTTTGAGATAGATTTTTCATCGGGTAGGCTACGCACGTCTCTCCATCCTCTGCGATTTATCTTGGCTCCAGTAATACTCTACATGACTATGTCCAATACACGCCACTGATCCTCAGGAAGAACGAGAAAACGTCGCCCTAACGACTGAAACTCGCCAACTCAAACCCTGTGTCAACCAATCACAGCGATCGTTGGGGACAGCTGTGGTGCCGCTTCCGGTACTTCCGCTAGGTACACGGCGATTTTGCATCGACAAGGAGAGTTAGTCATCAAGAGTATTCGCGGCGCAATTTCAGGAAAGACCACCACTCAGCGCAGATAGCCTTCAATTTTGTTTACGTATATATGAAACTGATATGGAATTATTTGGAGTTAAACTCTACGAGTTGTCCACTCTCCATTTTGGTGCACACAAAGTACCCTGGCTCGATGCCGGATCGCCGGCATCGATTGAACGTGTAAGAATATTGTAATCAGCATGTTCAGAAGGGGGTCGACTAAAAAGAGGCACGGCATGGCACAGGAGGCACGCGTAATAAAAGGAGATTAGCTAGTAACAGAAGTAGACAAGTAAGTGAGAGTTCGTAACTACAGAGCCTAAAAGAAGGGACGTTAGAACATTGTTCCTGCCACTCACTCTGAAGCCTAAAATGGCCCTTTTGGTTTTCGTGCCTCCTTTTATTACTCGTGCCTCCTACAGTGTCTCGTGCCGTGCCGTGCTTCTTTTTGAGATCGACTAAAACCAGGAAGGGAAGGGAACGCGACAAAAGCAGGAAGGCATACTAAAACGTGGAACGCTGTCACCAGAATTCGCTGCACCGTTCCCTTCCTCTATTTAGTATTTTTGAGGGGTCGACAACTTTTCAAATTCAAAGCTCAACATCCCTTTCTCTTTTTAGTATCCTGACATGGGTAGGCATGAAGGACAGTGAGAGGTCGGCAACTATAAAAATTCTGATTCACCTTTTCATTTCTCGTTCTTACGGTAGGCGACTAAAATCCCCGTGACAAGCTACTAAAACGATGAAAGAAATGGTGGACTTTAAAATTTGATAGTTGCCGACACTTTCTTTCAGTACTTTCAAGATACTAAAACGAGGAAGTTGCTTCTTAGTTGCCGACCACTCGATGGCCTCGGAGGATTTTAGTCGCCTACCGTCAGAACGAGAAATGAAAAGGTGAATGGTAATTCTTATAGTTGCGACCCCTCACTGAACTTAATGCCTACCCATGTCAGGATACTAAAACGAGGAAGGGATGGTGAACTTAGAGTTTGAAAAGTTGCAGACCCCTCAAAGAATACTAAATAGAGGAAGGGAACGGTGCAGCGAATCCTGGCGACAGCCTTCCTGGTTTTAGTATGCCCTTCCTGGTTTTAGTATTCCTTCCTGCATTTTTCGCGTTCCCTTCCCTTCCTAGTTTAGTCTATCCCCTTTTTTTTGTCGATCCCGTTCAGAAGTTCTGTAACATGAGTCGACTAATTTATGCCGGTGCAGCTACTTCTGGCTGATGCTGAGTCGGTGCCGGAAAAGGGTTTGCACCAAGTTCGTAACTCCTCGATTTAGAAGTCTAACTCAGTGTGCCAGACTTAGGTCGTTCTTCTTACATTTTGTGTTCTTGAAGCGTCTTCAAGACCTCACTGGCTCTTAGGGCGACTTGTGCCTTCTTATTATCATGGTCCATTGACAATATGGTAAACTCAACCTAAAAAGAAACTAAAACCAGATCAAAAGGTCATTTTGAACACAGTTCTACATTTAAACATTCTCCTGTATGCTACCACTATAATATGCAACAACCCCCCATTGTCATAATCTTCTTAGCGCCAAATTTTCAGGAAGTTTTATGAATGACTGGTCATTACGAGCGCTGACGAAAGCTAGATTTCTTCTTCTACCATTCATGACCAATGGGACTTCCGACCCCTCCCCCTCCCCATCGACAGGAACAGCGAGATAACATACTTCCTGGGGAGGAGTGAACTGATATGACAGAAAATAGTCGAGAGAGTTACCAGTAGGAGTGATGGAAACACTACTGCACTTTTTCTTTCTTGAAAATCCTAAAACCATTCGCAACTATCAGAAAAATGAATCAACCCTTTATGTTGACGAGTGAAAAAGGTTAACAAGTTTGGACAATGAGTCCGCCAATTCCAACAGCTCGTGTGCTATTTACGATCCGACGCCATACGGTAGCTTAGGGGATACACCTTTTCTTCTTGAAAATTTTGCTGTTTCTGGGATCCTAAAACATAAGTGGAGGGATACCTATGACATCGCAAAAGTTGTCCGTCCGTCCGCCCGTCTGTCGGTCCGTTCGTCCGTCCGTCTGTGCGCACTATTAACTCTCGAAGGGAATGAGATATTTTGATGAAACTTGGTGTGAGGATTCTTTGGGTCAAGAGTAAGGTCAAGTTCGTAGATGGGCTCTGTAGCCCTATATTTAGGGGTGGGGGAGGGGTTTTAAATTAAGGGGCAAATGAAATATTTTTAAACAGATAATATGATAGTCGACTGTGGAGTAAGAAGACATGCTGAACACGATGGTGAAAACCATTTTGTCATCGGACAAGTAGTTCGACCGGAATCCGGCCAAAACCGGAAAGTCTGTTAAAAATAAAAGTTTTATTTGAAGTTGATTAGATGTTTGATTTGGGGGTAGGAAAACATGCTGAACTCGACCCATTTTCTTGCCGGATACGTAGTTCGCCCGGAATCCGGCCAAAACCGGAAAGTTTGTTAAAAGTAAAAGTTTTATTTGCAGTTGATTAGATGTTCAATTTAGTGGTAAAAAAAACATGCTGAACACTTCTGTGAAAACACTTTTCTACCCGGACAATTAGTTCGCCTGGAATACCGCCGAAACCGTAAAATTATGAAAAGTCAAAGTTTTATTTGTAGTTGGTTAGATATTCGATTTAGGGGTAAGAAGAGATGCTGAATCCATCTATGACAATCATTTTACCCGGACATAAATTTCGACCGGAATCCGGCTAGAGCCGGAAAATTTGTTATAAGGTAAATTTTTATTTGAAGTTGATTAGATGTTCAGTATTGGGGAAAGAAGATACGCTGAGTTACATTTTTGAGCTTTTATTTTTTCGTCGGACAAGTAGTTCAAAACAGATATGACTATATGAACACACATCCTGACTCCATATCTGAACTTGGTTTTCTCAGATGATTAGCTATTTGGCCTTAATCTGTTTCTGAATTTTAATAGTAAAAAAGTTCAGAGACTGGCGAAAACTGGATCTGGCGAAGACAAGACCCAATTGTCTGGATCAAATATTGAATTTTGGGATCCCATCGAAACCTTTGGTCTTGTTTTTGGAGAAATGACGTACAAACTTTGAAGTTGGTGTTCACGGTGCTGCTAAGTATTTATCTTTTTGTCTGATTGTCTTGTTAAGATCAATTTTGAGCTTGCCCAACTCATTGCTTGACGATTCACGATTGACGATTGACGATTCCGCGCATCGTGCCTAAATGCTCAGTGGCTCAAAAAGGAAAAGTCAGCTACGACAAAGACAATAATAGTGGGAAAGACCGGTGACTTCGCTAAAATCGGGTCTCTGAAAATCGATCGTAACGCTACCTAGCGTTTGGACTTTGTCCAATTTCGAGCGGTAGATGAATAATATAATCAAAGCAAGAGGACGTGAGTAGGCAATGTCCGTCAACATTAATTGATTCGAAGTCGTGAATTCAACATTTTTGTTTCCATAAAAAAGCTATTTATTCTTTTCCTACTTGTTTTTTATTCCAATTAAAGAGGAAATCTGAATGGAGCGAGGATGCTCATCATAAACGAAACGAAACAAAATCAACAAAACGTGCTTTGATGATGATTCTGCGGAGAGCGATGGAAGAAAATGTCAACAGAGCGATTTTTTAACGAAAGAACATCCTCTAAACGGCGCTGGTTGTTGTGACTCATGGGGCTTACGGGAGTTTCCGGTCTTTCCCACTTTTACTGTCTTTGAGCTACGATAGTATTCTACCCTGCTCTTACTTCAGCATCGCTGCCATATAGGAGTGGGCATAAAAGGAAGGAAGCCGAGCTCTCGGATAAATCCAAGAACCTCCTCTTTTTTTTCGCCAATAAGGTTTGTTTAGCTCCTCCTCTTTTTTCGACAATAAGGTTGTTTAGCCTCACTAATATTTTCACTTTCCCTGTTCTTGATTGAAAACCATACTATGTGCTACTCAGCTGTTAATTACGCGTCTGAAAGTATTCTAACCAAAATCAACGTAACGGTGTAAAATCCTTCAACTGATTGACACTTTCGTAAAGTTCTTGCTACACCATCGATGACTCACAAACTAGAAGGGTGGTCCGTAGTGGCAATTACTTTTTCCAAGCACGATGTCGATCTCACAGCCGAAATAGTCTCCTCCAGAGACGTTCTAGCCGATGCTGACGAGATAGCCCCCTGCCATTAAACTGCGTGGAATCGCCACAAAACCAACACCTAGGTTTTGCAACTGCCTCTTCTGGCCTTTTCGCCAATAATAATACGACACCGGTTCATAAGAAATCTTAGTTGCGTTTTTGCTGATACCATGGTATCTGTTACCACGGTAACTGGAACTGCAATTAGTCGTTTTTGCAGTTATCGTGGTATCTGATATACGGTGCTCTGCAAAAACGACTATTGACGAAATTGCACTTTTCGAAGTCATCCCAAAAGAAAAGCAGATATCCAGTTACATCACTAAGTGCTAAACTTCTTTCTCACCAATCTGACGAAATTTGACGAAAGTGAGATGACTTTTCAGATACCACGACCAGTTACCACGGTCGGACCGTGGTATCTGATAACTGCCTTTAGACCGTCGTAAAAGATACCATGGTATCAGCAAAAACGCAACTCTTGTTTCCACTAATTTTGCGAGACAACCTGACGAGGACCCTTGCCAAGAAGGGCCAAGATATCGCTGACGAATATCGTAGCTGACTTTTCCATTTTGAGCAATTAATTAACATCTACATAATTCCACGGTAATAGCCTACCAGGTCCTGGTTTGAAGTCGCGACTTGGATGGGGTGATCTATAGCGTGTTCCATCCTTCAACAAATAGTAACTATTAGTTACTATTTCCGTTCCAACATTACCAAAAGTTACTACGCTGACCGTTCCAACCTTTTCGAAATAGTAACTAATAGTAACTATTTGCTTACCAAGCTCGGGAGCGTAGCAACTACGGATCTCTGTGACCTGATTGGTCGGTTTCGCCCGTGGCATGATATTCTGCTTGGAAATAGAAAAATCGTTCCAGCCTTGACGGCAAAAAGCCAGAACTCGTGACGTAATGCGTAGTAACTACGGTAAGTAGGATGGAACACGCTCCTAGATACTACTCATGCTAGGATGCTTCTGACTTCGCTCCTTGATATATTTCTAACTCGGAGACCCCAATTTCGTACGGAACATTGTAATCCGTCTAACAAAACCAAGCTGATTCTCTCACTTGCCGTGTGTTCCTACCTTCGATGTGTACCAAGCTGTCGACAGTTGTATTCGAGAACTGTTTCCATCAGAAAAATCGTTTATGTAAATTCTGTCCCTGTTTTCGCTGCAAGTCAACGGGTCTCGGAAAAGGCTGAAAACAGCCAAAACCGTGGGTTATTTGTTGAAAGCACAGCCTAGTTTTAAAGTATTCAAATATTTTAGAATATGTAAGTTGAGTAGTAAATAGTGCGAGGGTCCTTTAATGTAAAAAGGACGAGAAATAGTGCATAAAAAAAAACTCTCACCTCGTCTCCCCATTTCAACATGGGATCTTCCTTGTCCTTCATCTTCTTGTATATGCTGATAAATTGCAGAATTCCGTGCTTGTGGACGTGCTCAGACCTTTTCTTTGTCTCCTCCCACGAAAGAGGACTCCCCCTTGACAGCAGCCCCATCTGTAGTGCGCAAGGAAAAGAATCTGGAAAATAAAATTTTAAACACTATAAGGGATTGCCCTCCTTGTAATGGCATACAGGAAGTCGACCATTTTCTGGTAGTGTAAATCACTTTCGGGTCTCGGGTACATATTCTAAATGGGTATGAACTAAAGTTCCCTGATATCCTTGAGAATGGAAATGAAGAAAAAATAATCAAGAATTACAAAAAAGTGCGCTTAGCTAAATGTGGTTTAGTTAGCCAAATGTACTGTCGAGTGTGGTTGTATTTTTATTTTCATATCCTGTTGGCTAAATTGGACATTCAATTGTTCATTTATTCTGAAACTAAATCAAGCAAAAAATATTTTACGTCGAAGACCCTGACTTAACCGTTTGTCGGTACCCGGGTAATTGGAATGACGAAATAAACTTTTACGCACTGCAGAGATTTCTCAATTTTCGACATTTACAGCGATTTCTAAATCGAGAGTTTGAATTTTGTCGTTTACAGCCGAATGTGACCAGGCAGCCACTGCGCAACTCCCGGGTTTTATACGCACAATAGTTACGTTGTTTATCGAAGTTTTGTTCGCAGTTCGCTTAGCCGGTTGCTTAATTTCCATTATTGAACGCCGTCGAAGTTCACCGTTTGCTTAATTAGTGTTTTACGACTCCGGCGATCCTTGCCAGGTCGACGTTTCTTCGACGATTCAAGCAAACTTCGAACTTACTAGCGCACGAAGTTCGACGGTCACAGTTTGAAGGACGAAGGAGACCTTTGACCTTTGAGGTTGAAGGTAAATTTAAACTTCGATCAAAAATCCAACTAATTATGTCTGGTGTTTCCTCTAAAAGAAGTTGTTTGGTCTCTCCATCTCCCGGTGACTTATCCTTTAAACCTGTCAGTCCGCATTTGCGAGGCAAGACCAGACACTGGAGAGTCCAAAAACTGTTTATAACACTAGGGCGCAGTCCGAATGAATCCAAACACGGCTTACTGGAACAATATCAAAGGTTTCGATGGGATCCCAAGGGCGAATATTTACTTCTTCTAGCCTTTTTATGTTTCCCTAGTCAACCGCTTAACTGGATCCGTTAGGCTAGATAATTCCTTATTGTCTTTACTTTCCGGTCTTGGCCAGGTCAAGACCGGAATATGCTAGTCGAACAAGACCAAAGGTTTCGATGGGATCCCAAACATTCAATATCTGATCCAGACAACTGAGTCTTGTCTTCGCCAGATCCAGTCATCGCCAGACTCCTTGAACATTTTTACAATTAAAATTCAGAAACAGATTAAGGCCAAATAGCTAGTCATCTAAGAAAACCAAGTTCAGATATGGATTCAGCATGTGTGTTTACCCGTATAAGTCATTTCTGTTTTGACGAAAACTTCCTGCCACTTCTGCCAGTTTCCTGGTTTCGGCCCAACTCCATAACTACTTGTCCGGCGAAAAAAGAAAGCTCAAAAACGAACTCAGGGTATCTTCTTTCCCCAATAATGAACATCTAATCAACTTCAAATAAAAATTTAACTTATAACAAATTTTCCGACTCCAGCCGGATTCCGGTCGAACTATATTTCCGGGTAAAATATGGTTGTCAAACACGGATTCAGCATCTCTTCTTACCCTCAAATCGGTTATCTAATCAACTAAAAATAAAACTTAAGCTTCTAACAATTTTCCGGTTTGAGCCGGATTCGGGGGGAACTATATGTCCAGGTAGAAAAAATTTTCACGTAAGTGTTCAGCATGTCTTCTTGCCCTAGATCGAACATCTAATCAACTCCAAATAAACTTTTAATTTAACAAACTTTCCGCTTTGGGCCGGATTCCGGGCGAACTACTTGTCCGTCAAGAAAACGGTTTTCACCACCGTCCTCAGCATGTCTTCCTACACCTAAATCGAACATTTAATCAACTTTAAATAAAACTTTTACCTTTAACAAACTTTCCGTTTTGGCCGGATTCCCGGCGAACTATTTGTCCGATGACAAAATGGTTTTCACCATCGTGTTCAGCATGTCTTTTTACCCCATAATCGACTATCTAATTAGCTGTTTCAAAATATTTTGCTTGCCCCTTAATTTGAACCCCCTCTCCCACCCCTAAATGTAGGGCTACAAAGCCCATCTACGAACTTGACTGGTCCGTCGACCCAACGAATCCTCACACCAAGTTTCATCAAAATATCTCATTCCCTTCTAGAGTTACCGTGCTTACAGACGGGCAGACAGACGGACGGACAACTTTTGCGATGTCATGGGTATCCCTCCACTTACGTTTTGGGATTCCAAAAACCCATAGAATATTCTGGCCCAACATGTTCGTTATCTATATCTACACAGCCATATGTAGCATATACAGACTACTTGTACGAAATACCGAAAAAAACAACTTCAGATAAGGATTCAGTATGTATTTTTTACCCATACACCAAATCTATAACTGACTTCGGAATATTTCTGGTTTTCCGGCAAGAATATAAAGTTCAAAAATGATTTCAGCATGTCTCTTACCCCCGGGGTCGGATCTCTACTCAATTTCAGAGACTACCTTCCAGGGGCGGATCCAGAGGGGGGGGGCGAGGGGGGCGATCGCCCCCCCTAGACTGGCTGTAATTTTTTGTTTTGTTTTACTGCACTTACGGAAGTCTGCATTAACGCATGTTCTAACTACTGTAACTAGACTCTAAAATCTTTTTACAAGTGGAGCCAGGAGCTTGAATTTTTCTTGTAAACACTTGTCAGTTGATCAAGTACAGTTTTTACCATTATTGTAATATATGAAACCCACATTTTCGTTAAATACGAGACCGACAGGGACACTTAAAACGCGAAAAAAATCAGCCTTGTGGCCGACAAAAAAGACACTACCCCCACTCTTTTCGGTAAGAATCGCCCCCCCTAGAACGGAAGGCTGGATCCGCCCCTGCTACCTTCAGTTCTACCAATTTTCCGGTGTTGACCGGATTTCGGGCGAACTACTACTCCGACGAGAAAATGAAGATCAAAATGGATTCAGCTTATCCCTACACTGAACCAATGATCATATTCAGAGAAAAAGGGCGAATTTGTCCTGCGACAAAATAAGTTTCAGGTACGGATTCAGCAAAACTCCTTACCCCCGGGGGTCGGATCTCTACTCGATTTCAGAGACTACCTTCAGTTCTACCAATTTTCCGGTGTTGACCGGATTTCGTGCGAACTAATACTCCGACGAGAAAATGAAGATCAAAATGGATTCAGCTTATCCCTATACTGAACCAATGATCATATTCAGAGAAAAAGGGCGATTTGTCCTGCGACAAAATAAGTTTCAGGTACGGATTCAGCAAAACTCACTCCCCCTTCGTCAGCTTTAAACAAAAAAAAGTGTTTTGACCCTCAATCTGAAACCCCATCTTTAAACATTCAGTTATGAAGCCCATCTACGAACTTGACCTGTACTTTGACCCAATGAATCCTAACACCAAGTCTGAACAATATATCTCAACCCCTTCACGAGTCATCGTGCTAACCGACGGACAGATGGAAAAATATCATAGGTGTCGTCATTCCCATTCTGGAACCCAAAAATCAGAGACCGCTCTAGTGAGAACTTCGGCGGGAAAGAGCACAGACCCTGTATCCCCTTTACTGACGCACATTTTGATCTTTGCTCAGCACAGAAATCCACGGAATCCTGCTAGCTCCCCAGCGGGAGTACTCAAACTCTTAGTTCTTACAGAGTCCGATAAGTTTCGGATACGAATATTCACACGAGATTTATACAAATACCCAATGAAAAGTTCGTAGCCTGCGTAGTTGTATGATGGTTGTACGATCGCATCTAGTGATATATAATAATAAAGAGTACTATCACTTAATGTGCCTTAGACGGGGCCAATCTGAACATTTTCTCATTATGAAATTACCAAACATGTCTTTCTACCCAGCAATACTGGCCAATAATTTTTCCATTACATCACAACCTTAAAAAAAATAAAAAATAAAGCTGAAGTAAAACGTTACCATTCCTGTTGTAAAAATATCCTTTCTCCCTTTACTTGTTTTCCCGAGCTCACGAACTGGGGTGACCTACCACCTTCGTTGCTAAACAAAGAATGTCGGCTATCCGCCCTCGGGTTCGCTGTCGGATAGTAGCATGCAGTAACACGGTAGCCTTGAAGTATAAGCATGTAGTAGCATCAGTTAGTACTCCATGCTACTTTTTCGTACAACTTCATACTACTATTCTGAGATAAATTTTTCATCGGGCGTTTCATGTGTCCAGCCCCTAGCTGCGGATCGTTTTCTTTTTATCTTAACTCCATCTGTTTTCATTTGATGGGAAATAAATATATACATACATACATACATACATACATAACGTGGGAAGTGGTAACTACATTGTAAAAAGTATCTCCGAGGCTCGGAGATAGTCCGAGCAAGGATTATAGTTAACGCAGTATTTGCTACTGGGATTAATCTTCTCTCTACTGGGATAAGATTATTCCGAATTAGCGATAATCTTATCCCTGTAGTAAGTACTGCAAGATTTTGTTTTTACAGTGCAAGCCGCATCTGGAAGACACGGTCCAACCCTCCCAGAAATTAAAACGCCTTCACGTCAACTAAAATATTATAACAGCTTACTTACGTTTTGTACTAAGATGCTTCTCACCACCAATTATGACTGATCACAACAAAGGGTTTTCGAAACTGAAACTACTGAAAGTTCCACCCGCCGTCACCCTCTCCCGGAAATGGTCCGTAGTTTACTTAGTTCTACGTCACACCCGGGTTTGGCTATCTTTACACCGAAAATTCGTCACAGTTCTTAGATCCTGTACTATTTGTACTAAAGCAAACAAACAAGGAAAACAAATACAAACGAGGTAAATCCCTTTCTTCAACACATACAAGCAACAAGATCAAATGTTGCGGTGAGATCCCAAACAGGATATGTTTTGACTGCCTCGGTCCTATGGAGGTGAGTTTTGCTGGGAACTCCTGTAAAACCTGTTTCCCGACCAGGTTGTGGTTAGCCCATAACCACACTGTCAGAAGTGTCATGACAGATAACATAAGGATGTGCGGTTTCAACAGACAACACTCAACGGACAACACTTGGGATGCAATCTGTTGTGTTTGGAACTTTGTGCATACAAATCATTGCCAGGACCGGGACGGACAAAAATGCATCTGATAGATTTTACAATATCATGATCGACAAACAAAGAAGTCCGCAGATGCTTTTCCGGCATTTTTCTGCTCTTCTGCCATGTTTATTATTATAACATTTCATGCACAGTCTCGCCTCACCTATACACCTCTACAAATCAAGCTGAAACAAGACCAAAGGTTTCGATGGGATCCGAAAAGTTCAAATTTGATCCAGACAATTGGGTCTTGTCTTCGCCAGATCAGTCTTCGCCAGACTCCTTGAACACTTTTACTATTAAAATTTAGAAAAAGATTAAGGCAAAATAGCTAATCATATGAGAAAACCAAGTTCAGATATGGATTCAGCATGTGAGTTTACCCCTTTAAGTCATATCTATTTTGACGAAGCAGATCAAAACTTCCTGCCTTACTTCTGCCAATTTTCCGGTTTCAGCGGAATTCCGGAACTACTTGTCCGGCGAAAAAATAAAGCTCATAAACGAATTCAGCATCTCTCCTTACCCCGACATCCAACCTCTAATCAACTTCCAATTAAACTTTTACTTTAAACAAATTCCCCGGTTTTGGCCGGATTCCGGTAATTGTCCGACGAGAAAATAATTTTCATATTCGGACTCAGCACGTTTCCTTGCCCATAAATCGAACCTCCAATCAACTCCATAGTACTTTTCACAAATATTCCGGTTTTCGCCGGATTCCGGGTTAACTGTTTGTCCGGTGAGAAAATAAATTTCATATTCGGATTCACCATGTCTCCTTACCCCTAATTCCACTATTTCATTAGCTTTTAAAATATTTTTTGTTCCCCTTAATTTTAAACCCCTCCCCCACCCCTAAATGTAGAGCTACATAGCCCATCTTCGAACCTGACCTGTAATTTGACCTAAAGAGTCCTCATGCCCAATTTGATCGAAATGTCTCAACCCCTTCGAGAGTTATCGTGCTAACAGACGGACGGACGGACGGACAGACGGGCAACTCTACGATGTCATAGGTATCCCTCCACTTACGTTTTGGGATCCCAAAAACTCTTCGTGGTCATAGTAAGAAGATTCCAAAGCCATTTGCTCACACCAGGACCCAAAACCACTTCTTCTCAACTAGAGCGGTGCAGAGCTGGAACACCCTGTCAGAGGACACAGTCAGTGCTCAGTGGACTCATTCAAATCCAAGCTTGACAAGGAGTGGGAAGCCAAACCCTGGAAATACGAGTTGGATGCCCCGGAATCCTCTACCAGACACTAACCAAAAGCCAGTCCCAACATCAAGTGTGAAAACCGGGCTTCACCTTCCAGATTACCAGAAATCCAGGGCTTCCGCATAGTCAAGCCAACCCTTCCAGATTTTCATGATAATGATGATATCCAATTTTGCTATTCTTCAACATTACCTAGATGTCCCCTTCGCGTTGCAAATATCTCTTGCATCCCAGTCACAACTGTCAATCACTTTCCCTTTCCTTCCTGCGTTTGTTCTGTCTCTCGAATGGATTGCCTCTATGGTACCTTCCAGACATCCAGAATCTCGGGTGTCGAACACCCCGGACTTCCAGGCGTTTTTGGCCTGGCTTCACCTTCCAGATCAGTCTCGACGAAAACGGCTGTCTGGAATCCGGAAGAAAAATCTGGAAGGTGAAGCCTCGCTTTGACTAACATCACTCAAACCAGCGACCACCACAGGAGGACCATCTATCTTTGTCGCTGGACAATGCGATTTAAGGTAATTTAAGGTATGCGTTACATTTTAAAATCACAATAGATTACATCCGAAGCGTTGTCTGTTGAAACTGCGCAGCCTTCTGTTATCTGTTATGAAACTTCTGAGAGTGCAGTGAGGTAAAACCAGACACTGGCCAGTCGAAAACTGTTGATAGCGCTAGACAGCAGTCACCAGTAAACGGCTTATCCCGATGAAAAATTTATCTCAAAATAGTACTATGAAGTAGTACGAAAAAGTAGCATGCAGTACTAACGATGCTACTACATGCTTCTACTTCAAGGCTACCGTGTTACTGCATACTACTATATGCTACTATTAGCAAAACTGGATGCTACTATGACAAGACAGGATGCTACTGGATACTACTACATAAGATTGGACCAGTCTCAGGCACATTAAATGATAGTATTCTTTGCTATTACATACTATATACTACATGCAAGGTTTCCGAACTACTAACATACTACTACGCAGGTTACAAATTTTTTCATCGGGATGCCAGAAGTTCAATTTGTGATGTAAGTGAAGAAAACCCGGCCAGGAAATCCTGATTGTCTCCATTGGAAGGAAAAGACCAGAAACTACTAATGAGTAGACCATTCTGGCTGTAAAGAACGCAGTTACTGACACTGCAGTCCGTGGAAGTTCTGAGCAGACTCGTTATATTTTCGATCTAGTTACAAAGCGAATAAGAAGAAAAGATGAAGCAATTTTTTTCTACCCTATCTACTTCTTTCTACCACCAGAGATCTCGGACAGTTTTTACGAAAATTCCGACTGTTTTGAAGAAAAATCGACCCTTTTCGAAAAAAAATCGACCATTCTTCCACCGTGGCCAACAACACTGGGAGGGGGGCGTCCTGACCCCTCTCCCACCCGTACTGAAAGCAACAGCTATTCCTCAGTCGGCATGTTGTTTATCCCATTTTCAACTCCCTAATTACTCAGTCAATTAGGTCCATTCTCGAATTTCTGTCTTTTACCAGACCAAATATTCCTTCAGCCCAAACTCACTACGAATTACATTTGACAGTGGAAAACGGATACGTCAGCTGAAATTTATTAGAGCTATAAATATTCTTCGAGCCCAAGCTGACTTTGAAACATTTATTCAAACAATGTTTACAACGGATCTGTCAGCTACGATTCTTTATCAACCGATATTTCGGCCCTTCTTGGCAAGGGTCCTCGTCAGGCTGTCAATCTTCTGGGTCAAAGTAGGGGAAGGAAACAAACCCGTAATCTAGGTTTACAGGTGCTAGGCTGTAGTCTTACGAGAGCTAAAATCTTTAGTTTCTTTTTCCGCAAGTTTGTTTTTCCAACTTGAGCGGCTTTGGGCCTGAAGACGACCCTTGCCAAGAAGGGTCGAAATATAGCTTTTCAGCTGACGTATCTGTTTTGCACTGTCATATATTTTACCAGACCCCGTCCGAATTAACCATCCGGTCCAAAAAACAACAGCTATGACCGGAATCCGCCAAATTTTTGATCCGAGATACGAACTAGCAACATTTTCCAATTCAGCAGAACTTAGTCTCCACGTCGTTAAAATTCTAAGCTTCTCTGACACCCAAAACCATCTACGAAATCAGCATTGCTCTTGGCTGGGAGAGTGCAGCTGTAAAAAGTTTCTCCGAGTAAGGATTAAAATTAACTGCAGTATTTACTGTTGGGATTAACCTTATCTCTACTGAGATAAGATTAATCCGAATTAGACATAAGCTTATCTTTTTAGAGACAGGATTAATCACAGTAACAAATGCTTGAATTTTTTTTTTTTTACAGTGTACGCAAATTCTCACCGAAATATGCCAATCCCTTTAGAGTTTATCGAGGTCTCTGACCGACGGGGAGAAAAACTAGCCGCGTTCGTTTTCGTCGTTGTCGGTACGACAAACATCTTTTTAAATTTTTCATTAGAACTATTTTTGTTTATAAACGTCTTTTCCCGAATCAAACTAGATACCAAAACGTCTAAAAGTCGAACTATCTTAATATTTACAACAGCCGCCCCCCAAAAAAGCACAAAAAGGGAGTTTCAATTTTTTGGGGGGTCACAAGTTTTTAAAGTTGCCGCAGCTGAAGAGGAGAGTTTTGACATTGATTTGCTGCTTTCAATACCACAGTTGAAAGGTTCTTCCTCGCAAAAGAGTAAGCAAGAGCCAGTCGTTTTCTTTACATTTTTTTTTTCTTTACTATTTGTTTAAGTAATTAAAAGTGTAGTGTTAGTAGTAGTATTTTTTTTCACTAGTAGTAGTATTTATTTTTCTTTAGTTAACAGATGTGGATTTTGTTTTTCGCCTGTTATTTAACAAGTCCCCTGTGACTTTTCCTGCAGGTGATGCAGATTACGTGGTATGTATTTGCTTGTAATAAACGTAATCTAATATAATCTAAAAAAAATTATGACAGCTGACGGGTACGAGTGAGGGGTCGTAAATCGTGCCATCCGCTGCAAAACTGATTGAAAACTGAGAATCCAAAAAAAAGGCCAGCATTATCCTTGCGAATTTGTTTAACCAGAAGATGGCGTATACCCAGAGTGCCAAGGACGAGTCTTTGTTTTAGAGGCTTGCTCTGCCATTTCGAAAAGTCGCGCCGAACACAATTGATGACTATCTCTCCTTGAGCGTGTTCCACCCTACTTACTGTAGTTACTACGCATGACGTCACGAATTCTGGCTTTTTGCCGTCAAGACTGGAACGAGTTTTCTATTTTCCAGCAGGATCTCACGCCAAGGGTGAATCGACCAATCACGTTACAGAGATGCGTAGTTACTACGCTTACTACGCTCCCGAGCATGGTAAGCAAATAGTAACTATTAGTTACTATTCCGACAAGGTTGGAACGGTCAGCGTAGTAACTTTTCGTGAGGATGGAACGGAAATAGTAACTAACAGTAACTATTGTTAGAAGGGTGGAACACGCTCTATCTCTCCTTGGCGATGCAAAATCTCCGATTTCTCCGGGTATCTAGCGGAAGAAAGGCAGAAGTGGTGTCGCAGCTGCATACAAAGATCGCGGTGATTGACTGACAAAGGATTTGAGTCGTACCGTACGGACACGCTTACTCCTTCTTCCTGAGAATCGCTGGCGTGTTTTGGACTTCAGGGCGATCTCTTGGAATCGCTTTCCGGAAAGCGAAGCGAGAATCCGCCGAGCGCAAGAACAAGCAAAAAGTCGCTAAGCCTCAGTAACACTTTTACAACTTCTCGCTGACTTGCCGAAATCACTTTCCACTCGCGAAGTGGATTCGCTTTCCAAGTGCTGGCGGAAACTAGTGGAGCGCGAGAACAGCTTTGGAAAGCGAAGCGAGTTTTAGCCGAAGTCGCAAGAACAGCTGGCGCATAAGCTCGCGGAGCTTTCCAGACCGCCACAATCGCCCTTTAGTCATATAGAGTATTGCCAATATGTTGAAACCGACTTTCCGCCGCAGTTCGTCTCACTTTCGACAGTTCGACGCCGATTGGAACAGCGAAAATTAAAGCGGCTACTAATACATAGGTGGCACTTTACACAAGGGACTTGTACCGTGACCAATAAACCAGAAACAGTTTTTTCGAATATAATTTATATTATACGAGCAGTTTTTCGAATATAAATTATATTCGAAAAAGCTGTTTCTGGTTTATTGGTCACAGTACAAGTCCCTTGTGTAAAATGCCATCTATGTATTATTATAAATTTACGTGACATGGGGATGTGAACTGGTTAGGTGAATTTGCCTTCAGGCGGGATCACTGTCCTATGGCCGGCTTCTATCAGACTAATGTAGTGGTTTGCAAACTCTGCTCTCAAGCCCCTTGGTAGCTCAGTTGGTAGAGCGCCTGCCTTGTAAGCAGAGGGTCTTGGGTTCAAATTCCAGCTGAGGAGCATTTTTCTCTTTCAGTTCACTACTTATAAAACGCAGCTACTGATAAGCCAGAGAAGTATCAAGAACAAACAGCGGGAGAACAACTATCTTCACTGACTCTGAAGAAAACCATGTTTAATCTAGAGTAATACGGTTTCGATCGACGGCAGTGCAATCTTTGTTCATTCTTAGAAACAAATCAACAAATCTCTGGTATAGCAACTGGTTCAAGTCGGCTTTACCACAAACCGCATTTCTTTTTTCTTTATAGGCAGATAGAGGTAATTTGCCTTATGCCATTTTTTGTAAGTCCTCCATTGTCTCATTATCAACTCTTATGACAGAGAGATAGTCACATATGCATCCACACGGTAATGCGCAGAAGGCAGTTAGCCAATCGCGAACTTCGTCTTCAAATCACCTGTTTCTAGTCGTATTGTTCCATAGAGATTTTAGTAGTATGATTTAAGCGTGTCAGATTCACAGTCTTGTGTTCTCCGTTTATCAGCATCACAGTCAGCATTTTCTACAGCTCTCATTTCTACTCACAAAGACAGTGTAAAACTTCCATTGCTTGGGAAGCAGACTGAAGATTTTCTACTCATCAACTTGCGCGTCTATTTTACGCCTGATACAAGCCCTGATTACAAGCCCTGATAATGAGACAATGAGAGTATTTCACACACTAGTTCATTCGGAAGCGCTTATTGGAATATGGTGAATTTGTCGAGGGCTTACTTTGTTTCTTTGACAACTTTTGTTCTTGACACAGATCCCTGTAACTTCCTGCGACCACTCTAGTTTTCAGGGAAGCCAATCGTTTCTCTGCAAGCTTATCCTACTTCAATATGGCTCTTTCAATTTTACTAGGCTACTCGTCCGTCTGCAAAATCTGTATAGCATCCACGAGCAAGAACATTGTTAGTTACAATGAGCATACACAAATATGGCAGAAACTCGATCAGTCAAAGCTGGTCGTGACGCACGCAATATGATTATCTTGCGACTTCGATCAAAAATATAAAATAATCACCAATTCAAACCTAGCTTACAAAATCAAATCATAACTAAACCCTTGATCCTATCGGAAACAGGACATAAACTGAGGGTTATCAAATCGCGTAAATGCCTCTTCACTTTCTGAAAGTAATTGAAATGTTGTCGCAGGGGTGGCACAGTAGAATTTAAAAGACAATCCCCGACCCAGTTCTTGTGCGAAAGTTTTCAAGACTTGGATTTTTCCAAGCCGGAATATCAAAACCAAAAAACAGTGAAGGAGATGAAGAGCATAGTGACAATAACAAATAATCAGATAGAACTTCTGTCCTTTAGTCGCATGCAGCGACTATGAAACCCCAACAAAACTGAGCGGACCTAGAGGTGTTGACTCGCTCATATTGATACCCGTTTACTCCTCTTCCGTCTTCGCCGTTGCTTATCGCACAACAAATAATGAAGAAGCAGGAGGCGTACTCCGCGCTGACCCGCTCTGGAGGGCGTGCATAGAACTAACCAGCTATTACTGCTACTTTTCTTCACGAGCAACTTAACAGCGATTTAGCTATTTGTAGAGGTAACGAACGTGATATGGCGCGAAGCTATTAACCCCCGCTCATTCGCAGCGGACAGGGTACGGGGGAATATAGTCATATTACAGAGATAGGGAGACGGAGGTTCTATCTGATTACTTGTTCTTGATAGTGATTTTCGCAAAAGCAGACTAGTCAACCGCAGAGACAAGTTTTCGGAAAATGATACATCACTAGAATTTAAGGTGAGAAAAAATTCACTTCAAATTTCCAGTTCCGACCGGAATGTCCAGAAACCAAGTGAAACACTATTCCTGAGGAAATATCAAACATTATCACGACAGAAAGAGCCCAAACGTTCATGTTCCTAGCCCGAATAAGAAGAGTTTTTTTTTTTTTTTTCAAACTGACAGCAACCTGCCAAGAACGGGTATGTGACATTCCGGACAATATCTAGTTTCAGTTCGGTTCGCCGGTTGTTCCACTTCGCTCGAAGTGGATATTCTCTTAGAGTCTATACCCCCTGAATCTCCTCTTAGTCCTGCGAGCCATTGCAACACGTTGCAACAGACTTCGCAATGGCATTGGGGATATTTTCACTGGTTTTCGTTCTAAAGTTGTCCAGAAGCGAAGGCTCTATTCGAACTCCGCGCTCGATCTCTTCCACTGCGACCATGAGGTCGTAGTTTATTTCCTCGTTCACGACAGAATCAAACCTAAAAAGCACATGATAGTATTCTCATATTTCAGACCAGCCCCGGAGCGATAACCGTAGGAGAAACTCCTTACGGTAGATTTCGCGGTTTTTCTGAATTGCAGTTAATAAACAACACCTTACATAAACTAAACTATTGCATCCTCAGGAAAAGGTGGCGAGTCTACAACAAACCAAAATAACACTGGGGAGTAGCGCCAAGACTTGAAAAAAAGTGACATACACTCGAATAGCAGCAACACTGGCAGCACTAGCGATAGTAAAGGTCCCTACTGAAACTCAATCAGTCGTGCAATAGCACCGGCTCCAATAACCCTCTTGCAAGTTGCAGGAGGAGAATTTGAACCACTTCCTCTTAAGAGTGCCAAGAGCTTTCACATTTGAGAGTAACATTTGCTGGGGGGGGGGTGTTGGTAGCGCTTCCCCGTATCCTGAAATCTACGAACCCCAAATGTATCGCAGATGCTTGTAAATATGTGACTAAAGGATTTAGTCTCGGGAATGAAAGTTTAGCTTAGTTTACGTAGCATAGTATTTCTAGAGGAGTAATAGTTTATTTGTGAAATGTACCGTGTATTAAATCTTGTATGGCCTTTTGGCTGAATAAACAAGCATTATTTTTATTATTCTGAACACAGCAAAAAAAGATAAAACCTCCACTGTTTCATCGTTGTGTGCAGACCGTATCTTAGCTTTCCTAGAAATTTCCAAGCTCACAAGGTTGTCTTGCTTTAAGTGCCGTAAGCGTAGTGGGTAGCGCTATGACTATGGCCCGTATGCGAAGCGTGGAAAGCATAGGTCTTGGCTAGAGCAAAATTACACTACGAAGTAGCGCCAATACCTATGCTTTCCATGCTTTGCAAACGGGCCATACTCATAGCGGCGCCAACTGCACTTGCGGCATTTAAAGCGAGACAAACTTTCGTGTTCAGAAACTTCTAGTAAAGCAAAGGTGCGGTCTGCACACACCAAGGAAACAATGAAGGCTGTATTCAGAATATGAAGTTTTCGGACCCAGCGCTGGTGAGCGGCTGAATGAGTTTCATTAGGGACGTTCTATATCACTAGTGGTGCTAGTCTCCATGCTATTCGAGTGTGACATATAACCTTATACAGAATGGTAAGGGCGTGAGGTTGATGTCCTAAAGTAAGAAATTCCGAAAGATATCGGAAAATGGAACTTTAGAAACCATAGTAGAATAATGAATAATCTCCCAGAAAGTGTTGTAAATGCAAAAAATATCAACCAATTAAATAGAGGCGAAAGCCTCATTATTGTAATTATATTACTATTATATTATTGAGACTTCATCTGAATTTGATTTACACACACCCTTCTGTTTCCGTAACAAAGATTCAGAGGTGAGTGGGACAAAAATATGACGCAAAAAAATACCTAGTTATAAAAAAGAGGAATACTGGCAATCAGTTTTCCCCATATCCCGCTAATTCTTCTACCCAATTTTTACGTAGTTTCATCCCATCATGTATTTCTGGTAATTTCTTGTAAGTGTATTAGTTAATTTGTTTCTTGTGTGTCTGTGTATTTTGTAAATTTGTATTCCTTTTCTAGCTTTTAGCTTTTCGGATTAAACTTGATTGATCGATTAAAAAAAAAGGAAAAAAAAAGATCAAACACTTACTTATAGGCAGGATGGGACCGCACGAAATTCCTGATCCACGCAGCTGTCGTTAGGAGGTCTCCACTCGCTCTTCGCGAGATCAGCCTCAGATACTGATGAATCGTACAATGGGTATCAGCGTCCACTTCCACAGAATTCAGGAAGTTCAGGATCAATGGAATAAGGCCAGGGAACGAATCTTCCTGCAAATTTGTACGAGTATGTGATAAAAGGCCCGTAATGAGTTGTTTCATGTCATGTGTGCTGTATCCTGTACACATTTTTGCCTTTTATATACCTCCTGTTATATTATTTCCCATATACCTTTTTGGACTCTTCTAACCAAGTCGGACAAAAAACAAACACGACCTATTTTTTAGTTTTGCAAAATTTATCTCTCGCCTGCTCCCTTGACTGGGCATTCAAATACTTCCAAACGTCATCAAATAAGTGAGCCACTACGTATATGTGAGGCGAGCTAAGTAAGTTTCCTTTTTCCAGCTGAAACTGAAAATTATACCCAAACAATGATCACGATAGGAAAATCATCTGACCCATTAAAGGCTAGGTTTTCTTTTTATGTTTAGTAAATTATTCATTCGTTATTCTTGTTCCCTTCTTTTCTTTATAGCTACTCTGTCTACTCAGCGCGGTACACTTCTGTCTAAATTGATAATAAATAGAGGGTCAAGCTGGGGACACAAGGTCGATTGACAAAAACCCGGTACGACATAGAGCAAACCTACTTGACATAAAACCAAACTTTGGTTCCAGCTCCGAACAAACTCATTACCACTCGGTTTTAGAAAAAAGGTGTTCGAGAGAAGGAAAAATAGGGATGGTTTAATAACTGATAATTACAGGTGTCCGATTTGTCTTGTTGGAGAGGACACTGTTGTCGACCTCCTAGGACAGTGCCAGGAGTCTCCTCTACCGGATCAATTTGGGGGAGGTTTGCTCTTCCCTGGTATATTGACATCGACTAAAGACAACGTTATTAAAACGGTGGTAGATCATGTGAGTGGAAATTTAAATAGAAGGTAGTTTATGTATGTGTCCTAGGAACATTATGTTTTCAGTGTATTAATATATTTGTATGCCGTGTGTATAAAAATCTGTGCATGGCCCAGTGAGGCTAAATAAACACTATTCTATTCTATTCTATAACTAATTAGATAACAAAAGTTAACGATTCCACGACTCACTCGACGGGAACCCGCCCGACAAACCCACTGACACTCGGCAAGATCAACCCGAAACCCACAAAAAACAAGAGCTGGAAGCTCATATGGCACTTCCAAGGCTTGGTAAAAGGATGAAAGTAAGAATTTGCCAATTCGTGGGTTTGTTGTGATCACGTGTAAGCAAAACCCCTGAGATAAGCCCCTGGGAAATCACGAGAATGTATCGTTTGGTAAAAAAAAACGTATTTTTTGTTTGCACTTCGTTGAGATGGCGCGCACTTGAAGGGTGCTAGAAATTCTTCTGTAACCAAAACCCTTGAGGCAAAAATGATCCTGGGACCTTTAGGATCATGAATATATATAGTCTGGTCAAAAGTATTTTTTTTCTTTACTTAAACGCACTTCAAGGGTGCTAGAAAGTAATTTCTAAGCAAAACCCTTGAGGTACAAATGATCATGGGCTCATGGGGATCATGAAAATGTCGATTTTGCTTTAAAAAATATTTTGTACTTTGCGGTGAAGATGAGTACTTTAAGGGATGATCGGATCTGGGAAGTAAAAAATTGTAAGCCAATCTTGTTAAGTCTCAAACTTCAAGCCAAGTTTCGTCGTCCTATCACATCTCGAAGTACCTTAAATCGCGATCAGCGGAATTTCGGACCACCCTCCAACTCCCCCCAGAGTGGCCGAATCCGGTCCGGTTCTGTCACTGATGTATTTAAGGCTTACGTTTGTTCTTTCCTCTAAGTGTCATCCCAATCGCTACACTCTAAGCGTGTCATAAAATTTCCGGTTCCCCTCCCCCAGACTCTCACACATTGATCGGATCCTGTCTGCACTTGAAATGGGACATCTGAGACCTCGTCTTTTTCCAAATATCAAGTTTCATTAAGATCCGATCACCCGTTTAAAAGTTTGACATTTCAGAAGATTGCGGATTCCCCCTTCCTACAGCTACCCCCACGGTGGTCAAATCGGAAAAACGACTGTTCTTGCGTTAACATGGTCGAGTCCCTGACATGCCCTCCAAGTTTCATCGTTCTAGCACATGTGTAAGCATCTTAACTCGGGTTCACCGGAATTCCGCAACCCTCCCTCGAACTCCCCCCGCAGTGCTCGGATCCGGTCCAGTCTTATCTTTTATGTATCTGGGGCTTGTGCTTGCCCTTCCCACGAAGTTTCATCCCGATCCGTCCACTCTGAACATGTCACAGGATTTCCGGTTGCCCCCCTCAAACTCCCCACAAAGTCACCGGATCCACTCCGGACTTGAAGTGTGACATCCGAGACCGGATTTCTTTCCAAATATCAAGTTTTATTAAGATCCGATTCGCCGATTCCCCGCAAAAGTTAAAAATACGTCAATATTCCAAATCCCCCCTCCCTCCACTCCCCTCACGGTGGTCGAATCGGGGAAGTGACTAATTCCAAGCTAGTTTGGTCGGGTCCTTAATATGCCTGCCAAGTTTCATCGTCCTAGCACTTCTGGAAGTACCCCGACTCGAGATGAGGGACCTGACAGACCGAAAAGTGATCGGTATATGGCACTTGAGCAGAGATGCAAGTGCCATAACAAACAATGCGCAAGCGAGAGTAAACGATGGCCGGCAACTTACGTGGACCAACATAACAACATGAAACAAATAACAATTTACTTTAAAAACAAAATGAATTTATAGTTGATCCCTGAATTCATATAAGGTTTGAAGCCAAGCTGACCATTCATTACGAAAGAAATAGAAAACCGCGATTTTCGGGGTTTTTTTTTTATTGATCAGCTAATTATCCCTCTAGGATGATGTGCGAGGGATATATACAAATTCAGATATTTCGGTTGCACTTCCGGCAAACCGTCTTCAGCAAAAAACAAACAACTAAATCATAAAATCCAACACAATACCAAGAGAAAAGTGATGCGGAACCAACAAAACATACAACGATATGTAACTTAAAACCAGAAAGAACGATGCTGATTGAAACGACAAAACAAATTCAAATAAAATAACGAATATTAATATGTGCGTGTTAAAAGTGTATATGTACAAATCTGTGATTATTTTACAATCCTGAATTCTGTGTCTATTTACAATTTACCAATACCAGAAGAGTCTTAGTTCTGTGAAATTATTTGTTGTTAAAGCGAAGGATTATATAATGGCTGGGTGAAAGCTTCTGCGCTTTCCCAGGGAATTGGTAAATTGTAAATAGACACAGAATTGCAGAATTGTTTTAAGTTACATATCGTTGTATGTTTTGTTGGTTCCGCATAATTTTTCTGTTGGTATTGTGTTGGATTTTATGATTTAGTTGTTTGTTTTTCGCTGACGACGGTTTGCCGGAAGTGCAACCGAAATATCCGAATTTGTATATATCCCTCGCACATCATCCTAGAGGGATAATTAGCTGATCAATAAAAAAAAACGAAAATCACGATTTTCTATTTCATTCCTGAATTTATTTATAGGTATAGAATGAAGTTCCTTTTTTCATGTTTGGAAGAGATTTGGTGCAATCAATCTATGGTAGATAAAGATACCATGAACCCGTGATAAAAAAAATATGGTGATACCCGCGATGTCTCAGTGGTGTAAGGTGGTGCATTTTAGGGTAAAATAAAATCACCATCATCAACAACATTAGTCATTCGTAAGGGGCTACCACTACCTATCCTTCAACACTACTACTCATTTGCTTTCGCTGAATCAACTTTATCTGTCCACAGTGATGATGACGATTATGAAACTGTATTTGCGCACTAGACAAGAAGAGGGAAATAGTGCAGCAGAGCACCATCTAGGGTTTGTGTTATAGATAGGCATTATCTAGCGGATATAAGGGAAGAAGAAGATAAAAGAGAAGATTTTGCCCGCAGTAGAAGGCCCTTGACAAAAACTGCAAGTCCCATAACCATTTTACTTATAGCTCTCACTCACTCAATCATTCAATCAATCATTAATTACAAAAGCCATACCCGACGTTACGATAGTTCGTTTCTCGTCGTGCTCGAAATAAATATGAAAAACATATATCTAAAGAAGATGTACATGTACAAATAATGTGTATGTATAATGATGTATATGCGTAATATATATCTGAAGAAGAGCTGCCCGTACAGAAGCTAGTGAGCTTGACAGCACCATTCGACTACTCGTACAGACGCGCCATAGCTATACCCAACACCTATGTTACTGCGTACAATGCTCAGAAGGGTCTTTACATATATTCAAACAATGTTTACAACGGATATACGTCAGCTACAATTCTTCATCAGCGATATTTCGGCCCTTCTTGCGGCAAGGGTCCTCGTCAGGCTGTCAATCTTGTGGGTCCACGTCAGGGAAGGAAACAAACCTGTAACAGGTTTACAGGTCTGTTTAAAACCTGTGACAGGTTTACAGGTCTGTTTAAAGGTTTGTTTCCTTCCCTGACGTGGACCCGGAAGATTGACAGCCTGGCGAGGACCCTTTATACTTTATACTGATACTTTATTGTAAAACGAGACCTTCACAGCATTGGATTTTTCGTCAGGTACATCATAATTACAAAACATTTAATAAGGCGGTTGTACATAATAAAGCAATAGTAAAAAAATGATCAAACAGAATAAAAACCCTAGACAATTAAAACATTAAAATGAAATAGTTGATCAATTGTTCAAAACTTCAACAAAAGATGGTACAAAGCTCTTTCTGTAGCGATCGGTTCTTGTACAAACAGGGTTAAGAATCGGAACTTTTTGTGCTACAGCTCGAGGTAGTCGAGGTTTTGGCGGGCAATATGGGGTAGGAAACAGGTGCTCAAAACATGAGTGGGAACGCAGACTGTTCCCGAAACCAGTACAAAGAGTAAGACGTCGGGCTGCTAAAGTAGGGAGGCGGAATTCTTTGAGGAGGAGGATATAAGGCACTTTGCCCTGGCGGTAGATGATTCTCAAAGCTCTCTTCTGAATAGTTTCAAGCCTATCAGACTGATCTACTGTCAGGCCAAAGTGCCAAACCGGACAAGCATACGCAAGTAGCGGACGGATGAAAGTAACGTAAAGGCGGAGAACATGTGATTTAGGGCACGAAAATTTGGAAAACAGTTTTAGGAGAGACAGAGACGCACTGGCTTGTTTAATAATGGAACAAATGTGAGCCTCCCACTTCAGATCATTCGTCAGTGTGATCCCCAAAAGTTTGGTCTTTGTTGTAAATATTTCATTTGGTACTGGAGTAGTGAACGATGGCTTTGATTTAAGAAAACTTATGGTCATGATATTCGATTTCTGTGAATTAACTTTCATTTTCGACTCGGCTGCTTCGGCAGCGATATCGTCAAGTATTTCCATTGCAGTACTCTTTATGTTCCTTCTGCACCTTTCAAGTAATGTCATGTCGTCCAGAAACTTCCAGCGATCGGCTGATTCGTTAGCAAGATTGTTAATCATTACCAAAAATAACAGAGGACCTAAGAGCGTTCCCTGTGGAACACCGCAAGAAATAGGAAGTGCATCTGAATAAATGTTTTTATACCTTACAACTTGGCTTCTATTTGACAGAAAAGATGCAATGATATTAACTAGAAAAGGTGGTACTTTAAATTCATTTAATGATTTTTCAATTAAAACATTGTGACTAACAAGATCAAACGCTTTTTGGAGGTCAACTAAAATAAGATTCAGCCATGTATCAGGCTAATCAAGTAGTTTATATACAGTGTCGAGAAGGCTAACCAGATAATGTGTCGTCGATAAACCTTTCATGTTTCCGAACTGGTTTTCATCTATTAAATCATGGATCGTTTCTTTGAGCCAATCTGCTACAAAACTCTCATACATTTTGGAAAATATCGGTGTAAGAGTAATAGGACGGACTCCACTAAAATCCAGTTTAGCCCCTTTCTTCTGTATGGGAGTAACGTACCCTTTTTTCCAGCAATCAGGGAATAAACCGCTTTTGGTTATCGTGTTAAAATATCTGACAAAGGTTTTGATAGTTTATCGGGAAATGCTTGGACCAAATCAATCGGAATATCAAGGGGGCATATTGAAGTTCTCTTTAGTTTACGGATTTTTGCTTCAACATCCACAGGTAGTATTGCTGGGATAACGTGATCTGGTAATGGGGGAAAAGAGGTATTACTTGGGAGAGGAGGAAGAGTTTGCACAATAGCCGAAAGGTGTTTATTTAGCGAATTAGCTGTGGTTTCTGGCGGTTCATCAAGGTTGAAATCAACAATTTTGACCGTTTTACCGCTAATTTTCCTGACTGTGTTGTACCACTGCTTTATTCGGGATTTGAAGAGTTCGCTTACTTTGTTACGGTAGTACTCGGATGAAGCTTTTCGGATCTGCTTTTTTATACATTTTCTTAATAGGTTAGCTTCTTCAATTTTTCCTTGACGGAATAGCCTTAGTTTTTGGCGGATTAAATTTTTCACTGCATCGTTCACGTACGGCTTATCATTAGAACATCTTTTCTTTTTGACTTCTGGGAAGTGAAGGACATAATTATTAAGAAGCTTTTCTTGAAAAATTTCGGCCTTCTTATTAGAATCACCAGCAGCAAGGACATCATCCCATTGCTCCTCTGACAGCCATGCCCCAAACTTAAGCAGGCCACCATCGGTAATTAGACGGTATTTAAATTCATCAAACTTGTACTTTGGAATCAGGCCTTGTATCGGGTTTAGTGATAACGTGAAATGGTAGCTTCCGCCAAGCGGGGGGAGGGAATTGGGTTTTTGATAAAATTCATGCATGTTTGTGCATATTATGACGAGTGAAGTGCCACCTTTTGTCGTTGGAATATTAACGATTTGTTTTAAATTTGCTCCCCGACAAAGGTTACTAAGGTTTAGCTCATTCCCGTCCCCAGCAAGCAGGATCCCAGCGTTAGGATGTTTTGACTGGAGGTAATCAAGAGATGCATGAAGTTTGTCCAAGAAATCTTTTCGCTGCTCTGATTTTTGGCCCGGTGAATAATAAAAGCATCCCACAATAATGTTACTGAAGGGGCGAGGTAAAATTTTTGGTTTAACTTTTATCCAAATCATTTCATCATATTCATTAATTCCGGGAACTTTTACTTCGCTAGGTGACAAACTATTACGGCAAAAAATCAAAACTCCTCCACCCTTTTTACCAAGCTTATGGTCATGTGGTCGAAGTTTAACAAACTCATGGAAATCAGCCATCTTCAAAGTTTCGGTGTTCTGGGATTGAACCTCAGTAATGCAAATTAAATCTGAGGCTAAATTTTTTGCAGTAAGTTCAAGTTCAATAAGTTTATCAAAGTTAAGGCTTTCTGCATTACTTAATAAGAGGCGAGGGAAGTGATACCGTTGATTATTATTTGTATCCGGGTGGGACTCCCAGGACAACCCTTTTCATCTGGCGAACGATTTGACGCGGAAGTAGGAGGACGCGGATGGGATTTAGATTTTCCAGGAAGCTGAGTACGAGGGATGGATGATAAGCTGTTTTCCAAAACAATCGGGAGGAGGTGCCAAGGAATTCCGGCTCCCAACCGTAGGAATCATGATATCACTGTAAGTGAGGGGCTCAAATCTATTTTTTACTGGAATTGATGATACAAGCGAAACTGCGTCGTCGCCAGTAGTAGAATTATCTGTTACACTGCGGTACCCAGATAAGGGAAAGGAGGAGGTGGGAAAGGGAAGTTTATTTGCTTTGACACCCGACGATGGTTTTGATTGAGGGGGCTTGGGGGAGCCAGGGGGAAACGAGGCTTGTGATATGACTGCACGAGTGACAGATGGGAGAAATGATGAGTGGAAGGGGGAGGGGGTATGGGGTCGAGTATGCTTTTCACTCCCGGATAAGTACCACAAACGCACACCGCTTGAAGCAGAGGATGGGGTTTGGGGGTTGTCCTCTGTGTCACTGGCCCTCGTTCTAAAAAATGACGGTTTTCAGTGAAAGACCTGGGGGGCTCCGGAATATTTTGCGTCAGTTTCAAATTTCGCGGCAGAAACTCGATCGGTATCTCAATATGTAGTTTGTCGCATCCAGAACAGAGACCGCTGGAGGCGGCCTTGCAGACTGAAACATGATCAAATTTACAACGATTCTTATTGCACTGGTTGACAATGGCAAACTTACAGATATGCAAAAATTTGCATTTGTGGCGTTTACATTTGCCTTTCAAAAACTGACGACAAACTTCCGGTCGCGCGGACTTCTTTGCTTCACTCTGTTCATGTGAGAATCTGCACGAAGTATCGTTTCTGCATTTTCCGCTTTCAAAAAACTTGCACGCCTTTTGCTTTGTGACTGGTTTCGCAGTAGCCGGATCTGTACCTTTTCACGAGATGTTTTGACCGAGTCATGAGCGTGGCTACACTTGTCACCTAATCTACAGAAACCAGCAGTGACGAAAGAAAAGCACTTGAGTTTCACTTGTGACCTGCCAACCTGTTTGTCACTGCGAGACTGGGGGGGATTGCTGGGGGGTTCATTTATACTCGTACTGGCAGTACTGGCTGTCGATTGCTCCTGTCTTACACTATCACTGTGGTTCCTTAGCATGTTATTTAAAGCTAAAATCTGTCTGTAGGACTCGATAGTCTTACGCAGCTCTTCAATCAAAAGGTTCTGCGTATCGATAGTTTTCTGTTGGTTATCAACCTTCAAGCGCAGTCCGTCGATCATTGGGGCGGAGTAATGTTTGGTCGTAGACGTTTGCGGTGTAGAAAGATACGGGGTTATGCCTTTCTTGTCCCAAAGGAGAGACTGTTGTACTGCTGGGTTCGAAATTGAGTAGGAGCTAAAGGCACTGCAATCAAGGTCATCTTCGATATCTACCGATTCTGACCCAGATCGAACAATTGACTCCTCTTCTTGCGAGACACCTGGACACGGGGTAATATATGTCAAGCACTCCAAAGTCACTTTCTTTGGGGGAGTCGATTTGATCGGTGACGGTTTAGGATCACAACCTTCAGGATCAAGAACAGTCGTGTTTGAAGTCGCAGGCAAGTTGAATTTCCTGCATGGGGAATTCTCAGTGGAGCTCGCTTCTTTCGTTTTTGGCTCTAGAGTAGGCCTAACCTGCGGTGTTGGATGGGTCCGGGACTTAGAGCTTGCTCAAAACACTTGGGGCATATCCAGTCATCATGATAGTCACCAAAACGCGTGTCAGCGCATTTGCTGTGAACCCAGCAAGTACACATGCTCATTGATGAGCGGCCGACAGGGTGGCTACAAATGGGACAGGAAAATTTCGGCATCGGTTTGGACGCCATCTGTTAGGCTTCAGACACGCAACAGCTCATAAGTTCGTCGTCAGAATTTGGCCGGGAGATGGCAATGAGCCACTAACGGTGTGATTGGTCAGGGATGACGCAATGTCAACGAAGGACAAACGAGGCTAAATGTCAGATCATGTAACGAGTCTGGCTTGCGATTATTGAATAATTTGTATACAGCAGTCGGGCGAAGGATAAACGCAGTAATAGGACGAATGCGAAAAGAGTCGGACTTACGACAAATTGCGAAAGCGAATTATCCAAAAGGCTGATTGCGGAGGATGCCTAACCAAACGGGGTGGAAAAACAGCGCGTTCTGGAGACGTAAATCTGGAAACTTCAACCTGAAACAGCTGGCTAGACCATTTTAGGCACTGGTTCTTGATATAGTAAAGTTCAAACACTGCCCCCGCGTTCACTAATCAGAGCCACTTAAAACCACTAATGAGGGCTGTTCTATTATTCGAGAGAACAGCGATAAAAGTCACTCCGCATTATCAGTTAATAGCACTGCGTGACGTCAGGTGAATGCTGATACAAGTAAAAACAGGTAGATGCGATCGGAACGGGCTCTGATAGAGAACTGACCAAGAAGGTCCAAGAAGGCCGAAGGGCCGAAATATCGCTGATGAAGAATTATAGCTGACGTATATCCGTTATTGTTTGAATATATGTTTCAAAGTCAGCTTGGGCTCAAAGAATATTTTGGGTCCTTACACTCTAGAAAGTTTCTCCGAATAAAGATGCAGTATTTGCTACTGGGATTAATCTTATCTCTGTTGGGATAAAGTTAATCCGAATTAGGGATAACCTTATCTCAATAAAGACAAGATTAACCCCAGTAGCAAATACTGCAAGATTTTTTTTTAACAGTATAGTTCTATCCCAAAATGTTTAAGGAGCTGAATGGATTGAAAGTTGCTGGGAAACAAACTTTTGGGAAGGGTTGGTTAGTTGACAAGTTTAAGGAGAAAAAGTATGTTTGGAAGGATTTCTTTTACCTATAGGCTTTGTTAGAAAATTCGTTTATTTGTTTACGGTTTTTGGGATCCCAAAACGTAAGTGGAGGGATACCTATGACATCGCAAAAATGTCCGTCTGTCTGTCCGTCCGTCTGTAAGCACGATAACTCTCGAAGGCAATGAGATATTTTGATTAAACTTGGTGTGAGGATTCATTGGGTGAAGGGTAAGGTCAAGTTCGTAGATGGGCTATGTAGCTCCATATTTAGGGGTGGGGGAGGGGGTTAGGGACAAACAAAATATTTTTAAACAGCTAATGTGATAGTCGATTATGGGGTAAGAAGGAATGCTGAGCAAGATAGTGAAAACCATTTTCACGCCGGACAAGTAGTTCGTCCGGAATCCGGCAAAAACCGGAAAATTGGTTAAAAGTAAAAGTTTTATTTGAAGTTGATTAAATGGTCGATTTAGGGGTAAGAAGACATGCTGAACGCGATGGTGAAAACAATTTTCTCGCCGAACATGTAGTTAGTCCGAAATCCGGTGAAAACCGGAAAGTTGGTTAAAAGTAAAAGTTTAATTTGAAGTTGATTAAATGTTTGATTTATGGGTAAAAAGACCTGCCGAACACGATGGTGAAAATATTTTCTGGCGGGACAACTAGTTCGCCCGGAATCCGCCAAAACCGGAAAATTTGTTAAAAGCAAAAGTTCGAATAGATATAGAATAGAATAGAATAGAATTTTATTTTTCAAAGGTATCTGTCACAGCGTTACCGCCGAATTTGACCTTTTCGTCATACAAAATGAGGAATCACATAACACTTTGTCACGAAGGTAAAAAAAACACTAAAAAGGACTAACTTATCGGTTATTGTACAACTCAACAAATGCTGGAACAAAACTCCTTCTATATCTTTCGTGAAGAGGGGCCACAGGGGCTAGTTTGGGGATTTTCTGAGATTTCTCTCGCTGGGGTCTAGTACGTACAGGAGAATAGGGGGGTGGGAGAATATAACGTAATCGGGGAACAGATAGGGTTTTGATACCGAAATCGGTGCTAAGGCGAGTTCGTCTCTCTTCCAGGGTAGCGAGTTTGAACCTTTTTAGTTGATTTAATTTATAAATGATGACAGATTAAGGGGTAAGAAGAGAGGCTGAGTCGGTATATGACAATGTTTTTTTTCTTGGACATATAATTATTCCGGAATCCAGTTGTAACCGGATTTTTTTTTAAGTCAAACTTTTATTCAAAGTTGATTAGATGTTCTTTATGGGATAAGGAGATACGCTGGTTTTGTTTCTGAATTTTTTTTTTTGGCTGGACTAGTAGTTCGGTCGGAAATCGGCAGGAAGTCTCGGTCAGTATCGTCAAAATAGATATGGCTTACAGAGGTATATCTGAACTTGGTTTTCTCCGATAATTAGCCTTTCCAAGACTGGATCTGGCGAAGACAAGACCCGATTATCTGAATCAAATATTAGATTTTTGGGATCCCATCGACACCTTTGGTCTTGTTCTTTTTGGTTTGTATGCAATGGCCCCCGGGCTTTGAACAATATATCATACCCAAAATGACCCCCCCAGTAGCACCCCCCCAAAATGTTTGAGGAGCTGGATGTATTGAAAGTTGGAATACTTGTGGAAAAAATTTTTGGGAAGTGTTGGTTAGTTGACAAGTTTAAGGAGAAAGGAAGAATTTTTTTACCCATACGCGTTGTTAGAAAAGCCGTTTATTTGTTTTTGTTTGTTTTTTGGTTTGTATGCAATGGCCCCTGGACTTAGAGCAATCTATCATACCCAAAATGAGCGTTTACCTTTCCATTGACTATTTCGTTGACCGTCAGTTCGACGACCTCGTCATTGGTGAATGAGAAAGGATCTCGACGAAAGAAGAATTTCTCAGTCGTAACGGCATCCCGCTTTTGTGCCCTCTGCATGTTTTCGTCAACCTGTGAAGATAAAAAAGTTGAAATACGAAAAGTACTTTGTTCTTACCCAGCGACTCTAGTACGCAACATCAAGTCATTCGTCCGTATTTTACTGATTATTTTAACAGAGCAACGCTAAATGAAGAATTTTGATGCGTCGTATTTAATCATTATGTATTATAAAGTTACGCAAATATCCTTTGAAATATTTAGTGTGCTTTTATTTATGTATTGAGTCGTGTATTTATCTACTGACATGCCTGCGCTAGTTAACGCTTTTTTTGTTAAATAAAGCATTCAGCATTCTTGTAAGGTTGTGACTTTCCGCAAATAAGACCAATAAGACCAAAAAAAAGTTTTAACTCCATTTGTGCCCGAGTTTTTCAGGGTTGATCACACTGTTACCAAACAAAAAGAACAAGCGCTTGCCTACACTGTAAAAAGTTTCTCCAAGTAAGGATTATGGTTAACTGCAGTATTTGCTACTGGGATTAATCTTATCTCCACTGAGATCAGATTAATCCGAATTAGACATAAGATTATCTTTTTAGAGACAAGATTAATCCCAGTATCAAATACTGCAAGATTTTTTGTTTAGAGTGTAGCCCTTTAGTCAACCTTTAAACCCTACGATCGAAATTATAATTTTCCCGGCTTGAGACACACTTTCGGCGTAAACAATTATTATTATTATTATTTACTTATAACCCATCAACTGGCCGAGGCCAAACAAGACAGAGTATGGAAAATAAAAAATAAAAAAAAATAATTAATAAGTAAACAGAGTAAACTGAAGCACAAAATAAAAAAAAACATCCAAACAAGCTTGAGTTACGTCCGTTTCAAGGGGCTCCGCATTAGTAGTTCGTAGACTTCGTAAATTCAATCACTTTCGGAAAGAGTAGGCTGTACACAGGGTGTTTGGCACTCCCCCCCCTTCACAGAGGTTGAGGTGCACGGGCTCTCACGGCTGGATTCATGGTTCCCACCACACTTAGAGCATTTGACGTTCTTCTTGCAGTCGGAGGCTAAGTGGCCGAGCTCTTGGCACTTGTAACACCGCTTTGGGGCATAAATGTACTTGAATATTCGGAAGTAGTCGTAGTCAATATGAAAACCCTCTTTCAAATTTCGCTCGAGTAAATTTCGACGGCAAGGGACTTGACGATCCTTTTTACGCGGGTACAGCCAACCACGGCCTGTTGCATTTCAAATTCCGACACGATTTACCAAACTCAATAAATTTTTCTTCTTTTAATTCTCCATGGAAATGCTTAGCGATGATTTGTGCAGATTGTTTGTCTTTGACTTCCATGATCTATGTGCTCTTTGACGATTTTACACGGACCACAGAATCACTCGGGTCGCAGCTCTCAATTATTTTTTGTTTTTCTTTAGGACCGGAAACCTGTGGTGGGTTTGCAACAACCACTGAATATAACTTTTGAGGATTAGTTTCAGCTGCATAAGCAGTAGTCATGATTGGGGAGTTCTGAGGAGTTTCGAATGATACGTGCAATACTTCCTCGAGTTTGCGCTCCAACTTTTGAAGGCGCCTAGAAAGGTCCGCGCGCGACTTGAAAGTAGTATCTGGCACTTCACTTATATATCATATCATATATCATCTCACATATCATATAATATATGCAAAAGAAGATATTTTCGGTATCTTTCGAAAAAGAGTCAAAGGCCTCAGTTAGATCAGTTAATAGTCCGTCTTTGGTCCCTGCATCCCTCAGTTTGAATGCAACATCGAAATCGGCTAAACAATTTCTCGCGTTAATCATCTGTTGTTTTCTGTAAAAATCACATCCAATGGCAACTATACCGTCTGTCAATTCTTCCCTGTCAAATGCATGCGATATGAAGTTCAGAACTCCGTTCTCAATCACGCGCAAGCCCACAACTTGCCAAACCAGTTTTAATCCAATTGTCCATAACGAGTATCATCACGGCTCAAGAGCTGATGAATGACTCGAATTATGTATTTTACTTGCCGAGTAGAAAATTCTGAGACAGAATTCAAGGTCCGAGCTGAAAGAGCTCTTAGTTGATTGATAGTGATTAAAGTATCTTTATTTGAATTGACAGATCCAAAGCTATTTTTATGTATTTAAAGATATTACGGATTAAATCATTATTTGTTAAAACAAAAAAGTCGGATTTCATTTCGCGGCTGTCCACTGTTTCCCGCTTGCCCCTACAACTCAGAGCTGACACTTACCTTGCTAATCGGCAGCAGGAAATTCAGTTTGAAGGACAGGATAACTCGAGTAAGTAGGACAACAAAACAGACAATAGCTGCGTTTTCAAAGTCAGTAATCTGAACTTCGCATGGACGGAATTCGACTCTCCAGCCAATGTCACTGTGAGGAGGTGGAGGCTTAAAACGCATCGTCTGCCAATTTGTTGATTGAATGTTCTAGAATCGAGAAAGATACGTAATTACTAAAAAAAATAAAAATAACAAACAAAGAGATATATAGACCAAGGAAGCAAAAGAAGCCGGCTACGGCACTTCTTCAGTGGTGAGTGGATATTTGCTCATCGCTTTCAAAAATCATGGCCCAACCAGCGCACGACGCTCGTCCACTGCTTCCTGACCGAAGATTAAAAATTAAGTGTCTTTTTCTGTCTGTTTATCTGTTTTGTCTATTTTCTTCATTTACTCCGCCTTTTCAAAATGGCGGGTCATAAATAAATTACTTACTTACTGATAGTTACTAGAAAATTCCTTTATTTTAAAGCCGATTCGCTTTTTCTAGCCCGACGAGGGGGCCGAAATATCTCTAGAACCTGCTTATCCGTTTAGCGCATAAGCTATAACTAAACATAGCTGATGAAGATTCTAAATTCTAGACCCCCCCCCCCCCTCTCTCTCTGAGAAATTATCTTAATTTTCAAATAAGTCAATATTCTTTGAGCCCAAGCTGACTTTGAAACATATATTCAAACAATGTTTACAACGGATACGTCAGCTACGATTCTTCATCAGCTTTTTTCATATAAGTTTTTGTATATTTATATTTCTCAACAGATATGTCAGCTCACTTTACTATAGCTATATTCCATCCCTTCTTGTCAAGGGTCGTATTCAGAGTCAAACTAGAAAACTAACCTGTAATCAAATAAATAAAGATTCAATGATAAATAAAGAACTATGAAAACCAGATTTTTTTTTGTTTATACCTAACCCGTTTTTTCGTGCTCCCACAAGCAGTTTGTGGGTCGACTGTGGCTCGAAAAGAGTGTGTCCGCGGTCTTTCGTGCGGCACACAAGTGTGTTTCCGCGACCAACAAGATTTTCGTGGCTCGCTTTCTGGCTCAAATTCGACAAACAACTGGCGAGGTGGTTATCGATTTTGTGGCTCGATTCTGGCGGGAAATTCAAACTAAGCAGCAAAATAGTGTCTACTACTTTTTCAAGCATATAGGCTTAAAACTGAGGATGCTTTTGGTACAGAATGGTATGGAAATAAGCCTAGAGTTCGATTTATTCAGACTTTTCATGAATTTTATTTTTATTTTCATATATTTGAAATTACCGCCAAAAAAATAGACAAAACGGCGTTTCCGCGAGTTTCAACTAGTGGCTAGACTGTATGGCACACAACCGTGAGCGTGTTCCATCCTACTTACCGTAGTTACTACGCATGACGTCACGAATTCTGGCTTTCTGCCGTCAAGGCTGGAACGATTTTTCTATTTTCCAGCAGAATATCATGCCACGGGCGAATCCGACCAATCACGTTGCAGAGATGCGTAGTTACTACGCTTACCACGCTCTCGAGCATGGTAAGCAAATAGTAACTATTAGTTACCATTTCGAGAACGTTGGAACGGTCGGCGTAGTAAGTTTTCGTGAGGATGGAACGGAAATAGTAACTATTAGTAACTATTGTTAGAAGGGTGGAACACGCTCCGTGTTTCCATGACAAACACTCAGAAGTGTGTGGCCCACAATTGTGTCGCGGAAAAAGGCCTCTATAGGAACTGTTGGAGTTAAACATGGTACGGAGATTTCATTTTGGGCACTTGCCAAGAAAGACTGAAATATCGCGAAAAATAAAAGTAAGCTACCGTATCCGTTTAACGTATACTCATATATGATCCGTCCGAGAGGAACACAGGCAATCCCTTTTTTCCATATGCTGCTAATTCTTCTGCCGAATTTTACATAGTTCAAATCAAGTCAAGTTTATTAATTAGCCATGATTATCCAAAAACGAATAGCACTGGCACAAATCTGGCTTCATCCCATCATTTATTTCTGGTAGTATCTTGCAAGTGTGAACGTGTCCGAAAGCTCCGAGACGAACGAAAATGCTGAATTAATTCAGGATTTTATGCAGCATTTTGCTTTCGGACTTAAATTTTTGCTCAGTTAATTCATCGAAAAAGTCAGCAAAGATGATAAATTTTATGCTGAATTTTCAAGAAGAAACTGGGGAGCACGGTGATTCTCCTAGTATCTTCCTAGAATCTTTTCCTTTCTAGAACAAATTGCCACACAAAATTTTCGTAATGTCATCTAGATCCCGTCTTAGCGGCGAGAAACTTTACGGAGCATACTTTACGAAAACTTTAGGAAGTCTGAGTCGTCCTTTATATAGATAATTCTTTTTTTCTTCTTCTTCTTCCCAACTTAAGTTTCTGTATTCTAGGAGTGTCAGAGAAGAAATAAAGGTAAAAGCATTCGGACAAAAATAAATAAATATGCAGCATTAAATGCAGCATTTACAGCACTAAAAAGCTTTCTGACACGTTCTGTAGAACTTAATTTGTTTCGTGGCTGTGTTTTTCGTAAGTATTTATTCCTCTTCAAGCTTTAAGATATTAGGAAAATAAACTCAAATTTTTTATTTATGTTTTTTTTATTTATTTTTATTTTTAACCCACTACAACATTCAAGAAAAAGTGGAGTAATAAACTAAATAAACAAAAAAGAAACCAAAAAGAAAGAAAATAACTCAACTACGAGAAAAACATTGTAGAAGACCATGGAAAGGCTCAAGGTTCGAAACTGCAGACCCGGATAACCCCTCGTGTAGCAAGGCCAGCTTTGCCGTGACATCCGAAGCGTTAAAATTCTGGATAATTTGTGAAATTATCCAGAAATGATTGATATGATTCGCACTCAGCTTGGGCTGAAGAATATTGATGGAGCCAGAATATTCTAAACATTTTTTCCCTTTTACCTCGAAGTGATCTGCATCCTCTTCATCATTTTGATGAATTTTCTCGCTGAAGATTGACACTGGGTCTCGAATGAACAGATGAGCCACATGCCTAGCAATAGGTTCTTCAATCTCTGCTTCTAACATGGCCTTGTATGCCTCTTCATTGGTCACTAGCGGAATGTCATTATATCTAAACACAAAAAAAAAACAAATTAATGATAGACAAAAAAAACTAGTCAGCCACTTGCCTGACAATGTCAAAAACGTCAAACAAAATCACCGGATTTTGTCACCGGACAAAACAATTTTTTCCGTGGGGTGGGGGGGATAATTTGAACTAGTCATCCACATGCTTGACAATGCCAACAATGTCAAACAAATGTTTGTTTAATAGAGGGGATTGGCCAAAAGCTACTAACCATGAATGCCGTTTAACGTTACTGAATATACACTAATATACAAAAAAGCTTTGGTAGCCCTCGAAACCCACAAACTGTACCGTCTGTACCCATTTTTCTAACAAGTGAATAATATAGTGCGTAAATAATTGTAATTTAGATGTCGAAATTGTCTGTATTTTTTATAGTATTTATGTGTCACTGAATGGACTAGACGGTTCATGTATAGTTCTGTTTTATACATTATGTTGTACGCCTCAGTTCTGAGGGAAATAAATGAATAAATAAATCAATACAAAACTTTCTTTTATTGTTACTGAAGTGTGGGACAGGGGCTGTGCAAGTTTTTTTTCCGCTCGTCGACTCGTGTTTAGTTGTTTGTTTGTTTATTCTTTATAAGGCCTTACGCTAGGATTCTATTAATTATTTTTACAAAAAAATCAGAATTAGTGAAGCATCGTTTCTTATGTCTGACGCTTTTAAGCAAAATGAGGTTTATTTATATTTGCCAATAAAATTGTGCCTTACCTTACCGCGACCAACAAGGTTTTCGCGGCTCGCTTTGTGGCTCGAATTTGAACAAGACCAAAGGTTTAGATGGGATCCAAAAATTTTAATGTTTGCTCCCGACAATTCGGTCTCGTAGGTATTCGGTCTTCAACAGACTTCTTAAACATTTTTGCTTTTAACATTTACAAACAAGTTAAGGCCAATGGTAATAATAAGAGAAGACCAAGTTCGTATTTGGCAGTACAAACCGGATATGCCAGCTGAATTTCTCCAAGTTCAGCTATATTCAGAAATCCGTTTTGCGCTGTCAAATATTCAAATATGGATTCAGCATATGGTTTACCCTATAGGCTACGTCGTATCTCCTTCCTTCCTTACTTCTGCACAACTTCCGGTTTTGGCCGGATTCCGGATAAACTACTTGTCTGGCAAAAAAATAAAGCTCAAAGACGAATTCACCATGTCTCCTTAACCCTACATCCAACCTCTAATCATCTTCAGATTAAACTTTTACTTATGACAGATTTTCCGGTTTTAGCCGGATTCCGAGCTATCTATACATCCGGCGAGAAAATGATTGTCATTTGCGAATTCAGCATGCCTTCTTACCCGCAAATCGAACGTCTTATCAAACTTAAATTAAACTTTTACTTTTAACAAATTCTCCGGTTTTCGCCGGATCCCGGGTAAACTATATATATATATATATCGTTTATTCACCAAAATAGCAAATATAGCTAGCAAAGGTAAGTCAACATAGCACTTTCAGCTAGATATAAAATGGCCAATGACAAATGACAAGTACTACCAGATAAACACGCCTAAGAACTATTAAAAGAACGAACAAAGTACGGCACAAACGAGTTAACATATCTTTCGGTTGCATCCGCTGGATAATTTGTTAATTTAGCTTTGTTTGAGTGGGTTTGAGTACGCGTGTTGGGCCTGTTTTTATTTTGTTCAACATACTCAGGCAACATTGATCTGTGAAGTTCAGAATTTAGACATTTGTGGCCAAAACTTATTGTTAAATGGTGCCTACGTTGCTCAAGGGAAGGGAGACCGAGACTTGAAAGGCTCTCTTCATAACTAACGTACACTGGGCCCAGGATAATCTTAATTGCTCTTTTCTGGATTAGCTCCAGTCTACTGGATTGCTCCTTTGTCAGACCGGGATGCCATACCTGGCAACAATATTCAAGACAAGGTCTGACATAACAGCAATAAATTAGGAGTAATTGTTTCACGGGAATCTTAAATCTCCTCAGGACCGAGAAAGATTTCAGTAGATGCGACCCATTTCTAACAAGAGCGTCAATGTGAGTATTCCATTTGAGGTCACTCTGGATATACACACCAAGTAATTTGACACAGTTTTCTGTACTCAAACCAACATCTTCAATAACCGGAACATCTTTCTTGAGGAACGAAAATCTCATAACAACACTCTTCACGCTGCTTACCGTTAATTTAACTCGGCTTAGTTCGGGCTGGAGATTTTCATAAATATCACTGAGCGTGGTTGTATGATCAGAATGATTTGAAAGGTTTCTCAATGAAAGCACAGATAGGTCATCAGCAAATTTAAAACGGTCACGAATTGAAGTTAAAATACGATTAAAAACAATCAAAAAAGACAATGGTCCTAGCTTAGTCCCCTGCGGCGATCCACAGTATATGTCCAAGAATTCGGAAACATCACCGTTTGGTAGCTGCACACACTGTTCTCTATCAGATAAAAAACTAGCTAACATACGTAAGACAAATTTACTAGCCCCCATATCACCAGCCTCATGAATAGCCACATGGTGGTCTAAACTGTCAAATGCCTTTACAATGTCAGCGAAAAGAGCGTCTACAAACGCATGTTCCGTTTCGAGGTGCCTTAAAACATCATCTAACATTTGAACTAAATAATGTGCTGTACTGCACCCGGGTCTAAAACCAAACTGACGGGGATCAATCTTATCTCGAATTTCATCGTACAGGTACTCAAAAATAAAACCTTCGAACACTTTAGAAAACGCAGATGTTTTTGAAATCGGGCGGAGGTCACTAGCTTGACTAGGAGATTTACTTTTAGGAATAGGCGTAATGTACGCTCTTTTAAAAAACTTTGGAAAGATACCTTCTGTAAAACATTGGTTAAAAATTGCGGTTAAAGGAAGGCTTAAAAGATCGCAACTTTCAACAATCAACTTAATAGGTATTTCATTTGGGTAATTCGCTTTAGACGTATCAAGTCGCTGTAACTTTTCCAGAACAGCCTGGACTTGAATTACAGGTATGTCCCCAACATTTGCGTTTTCGGGAAGAGCACTAAGTGGAGGGTGCATCCGACAGATATCTGTAAAATACTGATTAATTACACTAGCTGCAATGGGTTCGCCGTTTTCGTCACTAATCATGTTTGATTGCTTAGATTTACCCATAATCCTTTGGACAGCTGAATGAAATTTTTTCGGATCACTTTTGAGGAGATGGACAACACTTTTTGAACCATACTCGCGACGAGCATTTCGGATTTTGCGCACAATGACATTTCGTAACTTCTTGGCTTCCTCGGCTAGCCCAGATCTAAATAAGGAGTTGCGCTCGTCAATTAGGCTTCGAATTTCATTGGTCATCCAAGGCTTGCAATTGGGCTTTAACTTGACGCACTTTTCAGGGAAAATCTCTAAATACATATCATAAAGCTCAGTACAAAACTTCTCGACCATTAACTCGCCACTTTCTAGCTTTAGCATATCAAACCAATTGAGAGACTGGAGACGTGTTCTATATTCCTTTACTTTGTCATCACTATAAGGCCTGTAGGAAATTTCTCTCTTCTCGCGTTGCGGCTGGAAACCATTTGGTTCCCATACTATCGAGAGATGGTCACTAAAGCCTATAGCTGGAACACTGAAGGGAAGCCGGTAAAATTCTTCACAGCTATTTGTCCGGCAAGAAAATAAATTTCATACGCGGATTCAGCACGTCTTCTTACCGCTAAATCAACTATCTCAAGAGCTTTCAAAAAATATTTTGTTTGTCCCTTAATTTGAAACCCCTCCCCCACACTCATAGGGCTACAGAGCCCATCTGTACAGAGGCCAAGTTTCCACCCTGAGTTAGATGATGGCCTCCTCTCGGAGGAAATTAATCTCCTTGGAGTGGTTGGTCGTTTCGTCTGATCTCTCGTGGAAAAAAACACTGATAGCATGATTAGAAAAGCTAATGCGTCTATTGTTATGTTAAAAACACTAACTAAATTTAAGGTCCCTGAAAAAAAGATGTTGCGTCTGTATTGTACGTTTGTTCGTCCTCTTGTGGAGTATGCTTGTCCGGTTTGGCACTATGGTATTACGAACGATGAATCTGATCGTATAGAGAATATTCAGAAACGTGCCCTAAGAATTGTGAACAGGGGCCCTAAAATCACGTACTCTGGCCTTCTTTCTTTATTTGGACTGGATGCGCTGTCTAATAGGAGGCAGAAGTTGTGTCAAAATTTTGGACTAAAACTCCTTGAACACCCAACTCTCCGATCCCTTTTACCCCCTGATTTTGAGGTTGAACGCCCAAGGCCACCAAGGCAAGTATCCACCAAAGTCCCGAAGCTCATGCCGATCGCATGTAACCGGGAAAGATATTGTAATAGCTTCATTCCGAAATTTGTGGATTTTTACAATAATGTTATTTTGTCTTAGTTATTTTGTTATGAATTTTATTTCGGTTGTTGACTTTAACGGTTTACCTTTTATAATGATTACGAATTTGATTTTAACAATTGTTGTATATATTACCTGACAAAGGTCAAACAATTTGGTTGGACAACTACGAAATTTTGTACCTGAATTATACAATAAATCTAAATCTAAATATCAACCCATCTTCGAGCTTGACCTGTACTTTGACCCAAAGGATCTTCCCACCAAGTTTCATCAAAATATTTCAATCCCTTCGAGAGTAATCGTGCGGAAAGACGGACAACTTTTGCGATGTCATAGGTATCCCTCCACTTACGTTTTGGGATTCCAAAAACAAGAGGCGAATTTCGATTATTTTGCTCGATTTTCACGGGAAATTCATGTTCAAATGAAAAAATTACCGACTTTATTAAGTTCGTAGACACAAAACTGAGGATCTTCTAGTACAGAACGGTAAGGACTTGAGCCTGAAGGTCTATTTACTCAGATTAGATTTTATTAATATTTTCTTGAAATTACCGCCAAAAATGGTTAACACAGCTTGGACATATGAATGAATGAATGAATTTATTGCACGAAAAAACCCTTGGGGTCATGGCAACAAAACAAGAAAAAACACAACAAACTACAAAAATCGCTTTTTATGGGACAAACCAACGCGGAGGAATCTGGCCACCTTGCGAATATCCCCCATATTTGTACTTCAGATTTTTTCTAGTAGCCACTCCTCCCTAGTAATTCCCACCCCAAATAATTCGACCCCTTAAATCACTCAATCCTTCACATTCACACATAAAGTGGAACACATCCTCATCCACCTTTCCACACATCGGGCAAAAGTAAGGGCCATTCTTTAACCTATTTTTTCCTATAAACCTTCTTTTCTCCCCAATAACTAATCCTCCTCCCTTAAACTCACCATCCATTTTACACTGACACACTGACACAATTCTGTTTCCACGACTAGCACTCAGAGCGTGTTCCACCCTACTTACCGTAGTTACTTACGTATGACGTCACGAATTCTGGCTTTTTGCCGCCAATGCTGGAACGATCTTGCTATTTACCAGCAGAATTTCATGCCACGGGTGAATCCGACCAATTACGTTTCAGAGATGCGTAGTTAACACGCTTTCGAGCATGGTAAGCAAACAGTTACTACTCGTTACTATTTCGAGAAGGTTGGTACGGTAAGCGCAGTAACTTTTCACGAGGTTGTAACGAAAATAGTAACTAATAGTTACTATTGTTAGAAGGGTGGAACACGCTCTCAGAAATGGGTGGCACATAAATGTGACGCGGAAAAACGCCTTAGGTACGTTCTTTGAACCTAAAAATCTCAGTTCTCACGCACCAGACCACTATACTCGCTCCACCCAGCTAGACGCTTGTGTCAAAAAAGAAAAAATAGTAAAATCAGTATGAAGAAGATTCTTAAACATCACGTAGCGGCTGAGGGCGTCAGCTCCGCAAAAGCTGAAACTAAGGACGATAAATCATTGGTGAATAACTTTAAAACCAATGCTGCTTTTTAAATAAGGCGAACGGTCGGTCATGTTCAACTAAACCTCAAATAAAATTTAGATCATTGCGCTGCCACTGTCCGGGAAAGTGAATGGAGCTGTGGGGTCTGTGTTAGCAAGGATTAACTAGGTTTTTAAATCCGACCGTGATAGGAGAGTCCGGCATAATTTACTAGGCCAGACCCGTAGGGAGCGGGCGGGGGTATAACTCTTCTTTAGTTCACCGCATTTGGTTAGGCTCTCTTCATTTTTCTTTACTGACTGAACCGGATACATAACACTCACTTTGAACCATCGTCGGATATGTAGCTGCTGATTGAGTCATAACGTGACTTCGGAATGACGTATTTGCTATCTTTCAGGGGTTCGAGCCCCCTCTCCTCCCTGGTTCGACAGTCAACTGACTGTGCAATGACGTTCCAACGGCAGTCGGTGTCAGCAAGAAGACCACGGTGGACCGGGGAGGCGGCAGTTGCGGCAAGCTGGAAGGGAATGTTCATTTCATGTTCCCTCGTTAAGTAAAATAATCGATGGCGGTACATTGTCAGAAGTTTCTAACAGATAACACAAGGATGCGCAGTTTCAACAGACAATGCGTAACAGAAAACACTTGTGACGTTATCTTTTGTGTTAAAAACGTTATGCATAACCAGCATTGCCAGGAAGAGCCAAAAAACAGGCGAAAAAGCATCTGCTGACTTTCTTGTTTGTCGACTTGATGTCGGAAAATTCAGCAGATGCTTTTTCGGCTCTAGTGACGAAACCAGGTTTGGCAGCTTCTACTCGCTGACGTCTCAAGACACAAAGTCATTGCCTGGCAACTCAGGAAAATCAGCAAGTACTGGCAGAAATCTTAGGATAAAAGATCCTCAAAGGATACGCGCCGCGCTGAGGATAAAATACCTCCGGTGATTCGTATCTTTTATGACATCAGAGGAGATTCTGCGGCTTTCCTGGCAATACTTAACATGCACAACATCCATGCGTAACGTTTTCAAATACAACAGACAAGTGTAGTTCAGTGTAGTACACAGAAGTGTGATAATGAACAACAGATTCACAAATTTTCATTAAAAAAAACCGTCTTAACATGCAAACTGACTATTTCAACGGTTGTACGATCATTTGCGGTGAATGTGGTGAATGTCGTAAATTGTCAAGTCCTGTCGGTAAAATCTGAGCTTGCCCGGTCCACGAAAATGGGCTAGTTTCGCCACTGACTGTACTTATCCTGCTACGGAACATATGGAAACGGATTACAGTACTTGTAACATTGGGTTGGTCATTAATAATTAATTAGCAGAAGCGATTTTAATCTTAGTTCAGAAAATATAAAAGACGTAAAAGAATATTCATTTCCCCTTGGAAACTTAGACTTTGGTTTGAATATCCTGGAAGCTGAGGTTTCGATATCCTGCTAAGAAAAACGTAGCATCCTGGAAACTGAGGTTTTCAGGATTATCTGATGTGGTGCAAGAACGGAAACGGTGGTAACGGAGAGCAGGAACAGAAGAGCGGTTTTGCGGCAGATGAGAATTGACGGAGATGCGATTGAGATACCAATTAGAAATAAGCCAAGCAAAAGTTGTTGTGAAGAATCAAGAATTTTGTGATACCGATTTATCAATACAGTAAGTCAGCTCGAACGACCAAACGAAAGACTACGATCCTAAATACGCCTTCGAATGTTGAATACTGCCGCCGCTCGAACGCTACCATATAATGATCCCAAGTGGGACATAAACCGCCGGTCGGAGTATAAAGAGTAATAACACAGGGCAAGAACTTTGGTTTATACTCCGATTGTACAGGGTCACTCAATATTCTGGAAAACAAAGATTTCAAATCAGACTTACCATAATCGGACACAAAGGAGCTAGCTGGTCATACAGGGTCCTGGCCTCGAGCAAGTTACACGCCTATTGATAAAATATGAATTATATTTTGACTAGAGGGCAACCCATGACCCATGATGAGGGTCGGATTTAAGGGTCATATTTGAGGGTCGGATTTCCCATAATGCCAATCTAGGCCATGGCTTAGGGCGCAGCAGTCGGGGGTGGGGGGCATACATAGAGAGAAATAAACATTTACCGTTTTTTTCAGTAGCCTATTATCTGAAGAGGCCATAAGTAAGCCATGGCGCGACTGCAACTAGAAATATTGTCCAAGGGGAAATTTGAAGTCCTTATAGATAAACTTTTGAGGGGGGAGGAGGCGCAGAATTGTGGCCTAGGGCGTAGAAATGTGTAAATCCGGCCCTACCCATGATTAGGAACTCGACCACTAATGATAAGAACTTCTGTCTCTCGCTACTGCCGCCATAAAAATCCACTATCGTTTACTATCTACTTGGCTTTGCAGAAACGCGAGAATGCAGAAGTTTAGGGTTCACAGATAGAGCTTACTCAGGGCAGGGGCTGCACAGTCGGATGAATTGCGAACAGGGAGAGGCGGATGTTCTACTACACAGTAATATTATAAGTTCTTGCTTGCAACGAGAGCCGCAGAATTCGTGCCTTTCGAAACAATGGTCATGACGTACTACACAGCACGGATTAGCAGCAAGAATAATCTGTGGCGAACTACTGGAGCGTGTTCCACCCTTCTAACAATAGTAACTATTAGTTACTATTTTCGTTTCAAACTCGTGAAAAGTTACTGCATCGACAACTACCTGCTTACCACGCTCGGGAGCGTATAGTAAGCGTGGTAACTGCGGATCTCTGTTATGTGATTGGCCGGATTAGCCCGTGGTATAATGCAGTAAATAGAAAAATACGTTCCAGCCTTGACGCCAAAAAGCCAGAATTCATGACATCATGCATAGTAACTACGGTAAGTAGGGTGGAACACGCTATCGGTGACGATTTTCATGGTTCGAATTCAATTCAGAATTAGGATTCAGGATTCAGATTGCAATATGAAACAGCATGCTGAAATTTTGAAGAGGACGGCAAAGCACCTTTACGTTTGTAATCGTCCAATTCTTATCGTAACCTTGAAGGACCTGTCTTACCTATAATAATAACGCAACCTACTTCAATAATCCCTCCATATATTTCTACACCCGAAGACCCCGATTTCGTACGGTACATTCTAACACCTCTAACAGAACCACGCTAATTTTCTCACTTGCCGCGTCTTGCTACCTTCAATGTGTATGACGCTGTCGACGGTTGTCTGCGATAAGTTTTTCCATCAGAAAAACCGGTTATGTAAATTGTTTATCTGTTTTCGCTATACGTCAACGGGTATCGGAAATGGTTTAAAACAGCCCCAAAACCGTCGGTTATTTGTTGAAAGCATGGCATAGTTTTAAAGTATTCAAATATTTTAAAATAATGTAAGTTGAAGAGTAAATAGTGCGAGGGGTCCCTTAACATCGTCCTGATGTAATCAACTAAATGTATAGGCAAAGATTCATTCGTTCGGGTTTTCGTATAGTTTGTGAGCGGGATTATGATTTTGATATTTTGGTGATATGAGATTTTTTAGAAGATTCTTATGCTTTCGGCTTTCTCGCACACAAATAAACGAAATGATAGAAATAATAAATGCTGTTACACCTCCTGTTAACTGTTGACCATGTTTCTGTTTTGTTTGAGGTCACTTTCATAAAAGGGGAAGGACGCGAGTTCTTTTCCTCCAACCTAGAAATAAAAGCTACTGACGAAGTTATTCAGAAAATCTCTCCTCTTACCTGGAATGTGACCTGGAGGCAGCAGCAACCCATGCCAAAACCCATGGCGTCCATATAGATGGAGTTGGGTAAGTTGGCTGAAGCCTCCTTAGGGCAAGCACCGAGCTCCTTCAGATCCTCCAGGTACGGCCACGGCGTCTTCACGTCCTTGAACACTAATGATTGGTATGAGCATGAAAATATTGTTTCAAAACCCTGTAGGCTACTACAGTTGTACATCAAGGAGCGCACTTCCCCCCACCGAGATGAAGATGGCGTGGCGAGCGCTGTGAAATAGCCGCCGCACGCCGTCTTAGTTATAGCTTGTTAAGTGCTGGTTTCACCCTGTTTTTTGCTAAACACGTTCGTTCCGTTATTACACATCAGTGTTTAACAAGTGCTGAAGTTCTTTGTTTTCAATTTGTGTCGTCTTTTAGTTTGAAAGCCCAGGCGCCATTTAGTTGAGTTTTTTCTTCTTGACTATGATAGCTTATGTAAATAAATGATTCTGAGACTATCAGACCTTACAGCAAACTCCAAATTGTTTTTGTTATGCTTCATCAGCCCCTTTCGAATCTAGCACAATTGACAGTAGATATGGTTTCTGTTCCACGAATAAGATGTTCCAACACACCTGGCTCCTTTGAAATCGTGTTCTTTTATTATTACAAACCCTTCTCGGCTCTTTTAGTCCGCGCTCGGCCCACTGGCTCTGTTGAGAAATATGGACAATTTTGAATAACCGACTGTTCTGACCAATCAGCTCCCTGATCGACGAAAGAGTCAAACACGGTAAATGCCAGTGTAATTTATGTTGGATAAAAATAACATAGGAAGTTAGAAATCTCGGAAACAAGAAGTGGCAGTACGATTACGGTATCACTAATACAGGTCCAGAAAGAAATTTTTTGCATTCAGAAGTGTACTAACCTAATGTTGGAACCTCATAGACGGTCCATGGCCCTCATGGCGGGGAAGGCGGGAAACCAATCAATCAATCACGTCCCATTGGTATGAGAATGAAACGTATTGTTTCAAAACCCTGTAGCTACTACAGTTGTACATTAAGGAGCGCACTTCCCCACAGAGACTATCCCACCTTAGAGCAAACATGAAATGGCTTTTATTATACTTTATCAGCCCCTTCTAAATCTTTAAAGCACTAATGACAGTATATACGGTTTCTCTTCCACGAATAAGGTGCACTGTAAAAAGTTTCTCTGAGTAAGGATTAAAGTTAACTGCAGTATTTACTACTGGGATTAATCTTATCTCTACTGAGATAATATTCATCCGAATTAGAGATAAGATTATCCCAGTACAAACAGGATTAATCCCAGTAGCGAATACTGCAAGATTTTTTTTTACAGTGTGTTCCAACATACCTGACTCCTTTGAAACCTTGTTTTTGTATTATAACAAACCTTGGCCGCGCTTGCCGCACTGGCGCCAAGAACAAGGTGGTGAGAAATATGGACAATTTTGAATAACCGACTGTTCTGACCAATGAGCTCCTTGGAAATAACAATCGGGAGCCCTCATCGATAAAAGAGCCAAACACCGTATGTTAAGTTGAATAAAAATGACATATGAAGTTAGAAATCTCGGAAACAAGAAGTGGCAGTACGATTAAGGAATCAGCAATACAGGTACGACAGGAAGTTAAGTTGAATAAAAATGACATATGAAGTTAGAGATCTCGGAAACAAGAAGTGGCAATACGATTAAGGTATTAGTAATAATACAGGAACGACAGGAAGTTTTCGCTACCCTTCGTTTATTTTCATACCTGAAGAGGTTTGGGGTTCCACGCCATGAACTAGTGGCACTTCACACAAATTATGTAAGGCCCATTTCAGAGTACGGCTGCCAAATTTGGCATCCTGGCTTAAGTAAACACAGGATGCCGAAATAGAACGACTGCAGAAGAGAGCCTGCAGAATAATACTTGGTCACAATTACAAATCTTATAATGAAAGCATTCAAATCCTCGATATCGAAAAACTGTCGGAAAGAACATAATCTTCTCATGCGTTTCGGCCGCCAAATTTTGAATTCTCAACACCACAGGACCATCCTTCCGGACTTCGTTACACCCTCTCATGGACCGAATACACGAAGTAGTGACGACCCGAAACCGAAGCTTGTTCCCCCACCTACGAAATCTTCACAAAGATACCTAAATTCATTCGTTCCGTATTTTACTAAACATTTTAACTGTTCATGATTTATGTTCGTTTCCTATTTATTGTTTGTTAGTTTGTGTTTTATTTGTATTGTAGTGAGTGTTTATTTTTCCAACTCCCTCCCGTGTTAGCTTAGTGCTATTAGGATTGAAAATAAAATTGATTGATTGAAGTTAGGTTGGACAAACATGATATAAGAAGTTAGAAATCTCAGAAACAAGAAGTGGCAGTACGATTAAGGTACCAGTAATACAGGTACAATAGGTACCAGAAAGCAATTTTAATGCATTCAGAAGTCTACTAGCCCAATGTCGGAGCCTCATAGACGGTCCATGGCGCAGGGACGGCGGGGAAACAAATAATCAATCAATCCGTTTTCTGCGTCGTAATATTATAAAAACAGCATTGGCAATGTCAACATCAAATTAAGGCACTAAAGACAATTAACTATACAAAATTGTAAAATGTACTATGTATAATTCATCTTTGATATCCTGGAATTCTACAGCTGGATCTTTTTAAGGAATCGTCATCATATCATGATTTTCCGACATCTTCCGCAATAGTTTATTCTCTCACCAGCGAAGGCATACTTCAAGAGGGGCGTTTTCAATAAGACATGTAGGAGCAGCGATATGGAATGAAATACTTATGTGTATTACGAATGCAACAACCCTTCAGTCTTTTAAAAAAACAAGCTAAAAGAGTCATTTTCAAGTGATTTGAGAGTTGGTATTTGTAAATGTATTTAAACAATTTTTATGTCTGTTCTAAAAAGGAGCATTATTGAATGAGCTCCTTATTTGTATGTTCGTTCCCATAGGCCGTTGGCCTTTTTTTAGGCGGACATGCAGTTTATTCCAGGAAGTGTATTATTTGTTTTCGTTAAAGGACACCTGAACAATGAAACCATACTTGAACACACCATGGAGAATGCATTTACAGACATGGCCACGGAGAGCATTCTTCTCCTGAGCGTGACGTTTTCAAAATAGGGAGGTTCACTTCTGAAGGTTTGCACATGCAGACTCCAGGACAAAAAGCGCAATTCATTCAAATCTTGTACAGCGCTGGCCTTTCGTATTGGAATTTCTTCTAGATATACGTTTGGTAACTGGTTAAAAAATATTCCAGAAGAAGACATTTGTTCATTTCTAAAACTGTTCGGTACTGAAACCAGGACAGATGCAAAATGGAGCAATAATCATAGCTTGGAAACGCTATTTCGTATTTGGATCGGGTTTTCTGCAGGCAATGTTAACGGAAGTCATACAGATAGGGATGATACTTGGTACTCTTCATTCAGGTGTCCTTTAATAAATAATCTGAATCTGAAAATCTGAAGAAAAAAAAAAATATGAAAATAATCTGAATCAACTGAAAGCACAATGGACACTTCTAATGCTTTATTTTGTATTAAGTGCTTCACAAATAAACATTTCCGACTTCCTTTAGAAGGCGCTACGAAAATCGGCCGTTTTCTTGTTATCCCTTGTCTTTACCTCTCTGGCATTTCGGCGATCCAAATCTTATGAGCTGGGATATCGTGCCAGGAAATTCAAAAACTCCCAGCAACGCTTGATAGAAAAGGATATATTTGAGATGTCACCAATAAGCCAAGCCGCAGATGCAGTTTACCTGATTGTTCTAGGGTGTCATCAGAAGTTCCATGTTTTAAGTGCCTATTAAAAGTTTTTCTTTGTGGAATAGTGCTGTGAAGCTTGATTAACTTGCTTTATAAAATGTACAAGAATATGCAATAAGTTTAAAAAAATAACAAAGCTACAAAAATCATTTAAAAACAAATAGCCTATTAAAATCTGAATTAGACAAGCTGATTTATGCATAAAATAAAGATCTACTAAGTGTTATAAGAAACATCACTTTTATCTTTGTCCAAGCTAGTAAACTGAGCATGTACTGGCCCAAAATATTACTCTTTGAAATATCACAGAGAGGAAACTGTTGAAAAAGCTGCTGAGCTAGGGGGTAAGCATTGTTCCTAGGTTGTTACAGAGTGGGATTGGGGTAGTTTGATGTGCCCATTGAACTTGAAGGATTCGACGAAACAGGGTGCGAATGATGAGAGGTACCGCTGCTTGAAGTCGGTGCTGGTAGTCTCAGGACAACTTTACGAACAGGTTTGTTCCTTGTTACAAGACCGTCAATTCTTGGCAATACGAAATCAGGTAAGATACTTCTGTGTTGTTGTGAAAGAAGGTATTGATGTCCGTGTGAAAGAAGGCAAACCGAAGACTTTGAAGGAAGGAACCGAAGAATTTGAAGGGGAAATATTTCCCCTTTAAAAACATATCCGCAAAAGGTACGATAAGGCTCAGCCAGGGGTGTCGCGACTAGGGGTCACCCCGAATGTTGTCGGTCAGTCGGTAAAAAAAAACAGCCGAGTCGGCGCGGATCGCCACGATTTTTCGTAAAAACGGTCGATTTGTTTCTTGGAAAAGTTTAAAAAACAGTCGGTTTCTCGTAAAACAGTAGTTTTTCTTAAAATCGGCCGATTTTTCGTCAACACAGTCGTCTTGCCCCCCCCCCCCCCCCCCCCCCGAACATTTTGGCTAGTAACGCCTCTGGGCTCAGCTATAAAGCTTTCGATTATGTTCCTTAACACTGAGTACTTACATGGAATATTAATGGCCACCTTTTCTCCTCTTCTTTCTCTTATGTTTTTACTTAGGGTTCTAAAGCGCGGATGACTAGAATAAATAACATCGTCTGGAAAGAACAGTGACCTCGTATCCCCTTGGTCGGGCGTTGGCTTCAATGCTGGTTCCGAAAACGCCGGGCATCCTAACCTAGAAGAAGTTATCTTGGGAGGCTGCATAATGACATCAGCCTATTGGGTGTTCAATGGCCTACGGGAATGAAAGAAATGATGGAATCCAAAGGCGTATTCTCGCCTTTCCCGGAGGACTCCACTTGAGGAGTCCCCGCGTTTTAGTTTGTCCCGGGGACTCACTCCCCGTATTCTCACGAGTCCCCACGGACAGGGAATACTCCGATTTATCGCCACCATCATCAAAAAGGACTCCCCTTTCAAATTCGGAGGGGAATCAATTTTTGCTGGTGTTGGTGCATGTAAAATTAATTAAAAAAAACATCAGAAACACAAAACCAAAAATAAAGTGGATCCAGACTAATTTCGTCGACTGCATATTCTTTTTCCGAGCAAAATCGATTTTGGAAGTATTCCCGTGTTCTCACTGTCTATGTACGCTGAGTTCGCGCGGAGTGACTCCCTCTATTCTCGCCGTTCCATTTCATTCCTCGAGGAGTCCTCGGGAAACGGCGAGAATACGCCTCTAAACACCTCATCCGGTCTGGTTCAATTTTTGTCTTGCTCAAATAAGTCGTCATTTTGGGAACTCAATACTGCACTAAGCGTATACATACGCCATCTATCATGTTAATATAATCTAAACGCATAACCTTCCCCTTTAAATAAGCGTTATGAACCGTAACAAGTAGACAGGAACCGTCAAGACTGTAAGAAGTATCATAACGTCCGATTTCAACAGACATCACATTATTTGGTACTATTAAAGAAAAGCTGTGACATTAACCATACACTCATGAAAAGATTTTTAACAAGCAAACATGACTAAGTAATGTTTGCGCATCCAGGTATTCCTTCAGCCCAAGCTGACAGCGAATCATATTTGACAATGAAAAACGGATACGAGACCCTTGCCAAGAAGGGCCAAAATATAGCTCTAATAAAATGTAGCTGACGCATCCGCTATGAAACTTATAACAGTCACCGTACTAGACGCTGACAATGGTATAATAGCCCACCAGAACGAGTGTCAAGGTAAGGTAAGGTACAATTTTAATGGCAAATAAAAATAAACCTGGTGTTTCTTAAAAGCATCAGACATGCCAGTGGCATAAAAAACGACGCTTCACTAATTCTGATGGGTTTGTAAAAATTATTTATACAATTTTAGCCTAAACAATTGTAAAGAAAAAACAAACGGACAACTATCACACATCAACACTAAAATTTAAGGATAACAAGAGAATTTACGACAACAGACATATGACTAAAGAAAAAATGAAAAATAAAAAAGGTTTTCCACATGGGTCTGATCTTCCTCAGAGCACAAACAAAAATGAATCGATTAAATCAAGCAGAAGAAATATAATTGCTAGATAACATAAATCTTTTTAGAGCTCTTTTAAATATTTTTTAGCATGTCATGCAGGAGTATTACACAGAGCTAAGGTCCCATGGCTAACAATGTCTGTACCATCCTCAGGCGCGTTGCTAGCCAAAACTCGAGGGGGGGGGGGGGGGGGGGGGGGGGGGGTCGCTGCCCATTTTAGCTTTTTGTAAAATTCCTGATAACTGAAAGCGCTGGAGTAGTCGCATTTTCGAGCTCACGGGTGGTTTGAAGGGTTTGGGTACCTGAAAATATACGACTGGCGGATGTCCGGCAACCCTTAAGAGTCATACCAGTTAAAAACATTAGTCAAAAACACAGCACCGCATGCTGGAAATTGTACGAGTTTGAAGAACGTTAAAGCTAGTATTTATAAGGTTAAGGTGAATGTGATTCCTAATAAAAAGAATGCGCTTCCGCAATAGGCCGTCCTGCAGCAGTTTCTAACTACTAACACAGAATACAGAATGAAAATGAGCGTCGCAGGCGAAATGTATGAAATGATTTCGGCCTAAAATCGGAATGATTAAGCTCCCTTCCAGTAAACAGAGACCATTACGACAGAGGCCGCAGGCGAAATTCTGTGCGATCCACTATGATCAGAACGTCTTTTCGGATCCCAAATGAAAGTAACGACACTTAGCCACTAGCCACTAGAGGCCTTTTTCCGCGACACAATTGTGGGCCACACAGTTGAGCCACTCGTTGAAACTCGCGGACACGCAGTTTTGTCTATTTTTTTGGCGGTAATTTCAAATATTTGAAAATAAAAATAAAATTCATGTCAGATCTAAGTAAATAGAACTCAAGGCTTATTTTCTTACCATTCTGTACAAAAAGCATCCTCAGTTTTAAGTCTATTTACTTGAAACAGTAGTTAACTTTATTGTTTAGACACTATTTTGCTGCTGAATTTGAAATTCCCGCCAGAATCGAGCCACAAAATCGACAATCACCTCGCCAGTTGTTTATCGAATTTGAGCCACAAAGCGAACCACGAAAACCTTGTTGGTCGCGGAAACACACTTGTGAGCCGCACAAAAGCCCGCGGAAACACTCTTTTCGAGCCACAATCGACCCACAAACCGTTTGTGGGAGCACGGAAAAACGCCTTAGGTCTGTCCATGTTCACGACAAACAGTGTGAGACATTTTGCTGGAAGCTGGGCTCGAAGAGCTTCAATTCGACCCTTTTCGAAAAAAATATACTCATCATGAAAAAAAAAACACCGTAGACTTGTTCAGAATTTTTTAGAAAAGAATAATGAGATAAAATGAAGTGTTGCAAATTGCAATCGTAAGGCCCGACATTAGATCTTAGATCTCGACATTTTCTTTCACTACTGACGAACCCGATTTATTTCTGAACCTCGGTTCGGATGAAAACTCTAATCATCAAATTATTTTTGTAGAAATACAAAGGATCTTTGCATGGAACTAAAAAATCTTGGAACTGAGCGCCACAAGCAAAACCAGCATAATTTTTACAAAAAATCGAGAGATACTGATATACAACTGACTGTGTTAAAACTTGGGTTAAAAACTGCGCGCTCCCAGGTCAACTTCATTATCTGGTAACCGTCTTTTGTCGACCTTGGAAGCTCAAATCCGACAATCATTCTTCTCACTCTGACAAACGGACAAAATATGACTCAAAATCTCTTCGTATCCAAACGACCAGAGCCTGCCTCGTTATGTCACCAGCTCGAAACATATTGACTGAGAATGCAATTCTTTCTCAAAGGCTCAAGGACCCGAACCACCAATGTCCATGCTGGATGTCCACCCATTTTCTTGGTGACCTCGAACTAACCTTACTGACTTCACCCGGCACAATGCTACTAATGGTGTGCTAAAAATCCGTCACGGGATATTAGCTTCTTTCATAGAAATCTGAACGGTTGAACGTACCTTGGGTAGCTTGTAAGCGTGACTAGTATTTCATTGTCGACCAGACATTTTCGGACCTCTTCTCTACGCTTAACCATATTAGCTTCGACGACGTTGAAATGGGAAATGAGTCCTCCATATGGCCTTCCTGGTGTTCCTTCTACCATGTAAGCTGCATATTCGGGATGCCAGAGGGATTGAACACCACTGGAATATGGCCAAGATTAATGATTTACGCCGGTTCTAAATAACATAATAGCTGCGTTTTTGCATGCCTTACAGCAGGCCTGTGAGTAGCAGCTGTGCTTATTAGGTGTTTTGGCAGTACCTTTCCCTGTAGCCTGTCTGCTTATAAGGCGTTTTTACTCCTCAGTCCAACGGCCAAAGAACGAAATAATAATATAATAATAATAATATAATATTTATTTATTACCCACTTACATCAAAAAGATTAATAGTGGAGTATAAACTTGAAGAAGGAAAAAGAAAAAACGGAAAAACACGTAAAACAACAACTAAAGTCAACAAAAGATTAATCAAACAAACGGATCAAACCGTGGTGCGGCGACAAACGCCAATACGCTGTTTCTGAGAGCTTTTTGTGTAGATCAGTCAGCTTCTCAGTAATATTCGGAAGATAAAACTTTTTAACTATCTTTCGATTCTTGTACCACAGAGGAAGATAGAGAAGAAATTTACAGAATCGGAAGTAAGAAGATCGAATATCGCTAATGTCTTTTTTCTTAAAGGGTAAAGCCCAGCAAGGCTACGGCCAAAGGCCTTCTTGATGCCGTTGTTCTTTAGCCTTAGGCTGTGGTTCCTTTCAAAAATGGAGGATGCTGAGTATCTGGAAATTCTGGAATACAAAAATGAATGTTTCGAAGTTAAATGTAAGTATTATAAATGACTGCTGTTTGCTTGTCAACTCTCTGTATTCGGGGAATTTTTTATTGTATAGTGGGTCCAGAACTTTTTGTAGCTGTAGGTTGTGGTGTGTCCAGAAGAGCACGCCGGGTTAGTTAGCACACTAGTTTAAAACCAGGAAGTAAGCTGTTTTTTAGATTACCAGAGTAGTCCCCAGACCGTTCATCAAAGTACTAATTTGCCATTTTTAGTTAGCCAGACGAAAACAGCGCGCTTCCTGTAATATAGTAGAGGTATGTTGATTTGAAATGTTTGTTGACTTTAAATTTCCCGCCAGTGTCCGTTTGAACCGCTTATAAGGCGTTTTTGCTGTTCGAACCCACAGGCCAAAGTCTACGGCAAAAAGCGTGCAAAAACGCCTTATTAGCACAGGCCAACTGTTACGGCTACAGTCCACAGGAATGCAAAAACGCAGCTAAAGCAAGAGAAAAGGCTTTCGCCTCTAAATAACTCTAAGAAATTTTGAGTAGTCGAACTGATCAGAGTTAAAAATCCCATCAACGATGCACTTGAAACTATTGATCGATTCAGCATTAACCGCATCTTCGGTAAGGCTGTTCCAAGGATCAACAAGTCTGTTGCCAAAACCCCACTTAAAAACGTCCTTGTGGAATCTTGATTTTGCAAGCTTGTACGCGTGCCCCCGATGATGACGGTTAATACTGAATCTTGCTGAATCAGTCACTTCAAAACTGTCATAACTTCCATTGATTAATTTGAATGTTTCAATCAGGTCTCCTCTAAACAATCTGTATGCAATGTAGGGAAGGCACAACTTGGCTAATCTCACTTGGTAGGGAAGATCGCGCAGATCTGGTAAGAACTTCGTAGCTCTCCGTTGAATTTTTTCATAAGCCTCACGTTAAACGTTAGAAGATAACGTTTCGAGGTAGGCAGCAGAATCCGCTCCAACCAATAACTTATACTACTGATAACAAAAGGGTGCGCGGTTTCAACAGATAACCCTCAGGATCTTAGCCGTTATATTTTTCAAACGTTACGCATTAAACGTTATCCACACAAAAGAGCCGATTCCCCACAGAAAAAACATCTACCGACGTTTGCGTTTGCCATCACGTTTTCGGAAAAGTCAGCAAATGCTTTTTCGGCGGTGTTCTGGCTCTTCCTGGCAATGCTTGTTTTGCATAAACTTTTAACGCGTACAACGTTTGAAAACCATAACAGCTAACATCATAAGTGTTATCTGCTGAAACCGCGCATCCTTGTGTTATCTGTTATGAAACTTCTGACAGTGTAGGCTCCCTTTTCTCGCAAACCTGATACCTGCACTGGTTCACCAGTTATGAGCTCCACAAAAAAACGGTGAAAACCGAAAGCTGAAAGCTGCTACATTACATCGCTCGCAAGAGTAGATTGTTCATAAATGAACACCCTACCAAAAATCACTCAAAATGGAAAGTTAAGGCGTATTCTCGCCCTCCCCCCAGGACTCCACTTGAGGAGTCCCCACGTTTCTGTACGTCCAGCGGACTCACTCCCCGTATTCTCGCGAGTCCCCACGGACGGGGAATGCTCCGATTATCATCACCATCATCGAAAAGGACTCCCTTTCAGATTCGGAGGGGAATCAATTTTTCCTGTGTTGAGGCAATGTAAAATTAAATAAAAAAGAATCAGAATAAACCCAACCAAAAATAAAGTGGATCTAGACTAATTTCGTCAACCGCATATTTTTTTTTCCCAACAAAATCCATTTTGGAAGCATTCCCCGTGTTCTCGCTGTTTCTATACGGGGAGTCCGCGTGGAGTGACTCCCTCTATTCTCGCCGTTCCCTTTGATTCCCCGAGGAGTCCTCGGGGAACGGCGAGAATACGCCTTTAGCTAGGATATCTTTCAGCGATATTTCGGCTTCTTGGCAAGGGTCCTCTTCATTTTATACAGGGGAACAGGGGTTCTGTCCTTCTTTACTTTTACATCATTTTGATATCGAAAAAACGAGAAAAAACTGCCGCAGACCCAGGCCGCCCGAAAAAAAAGACTTACTCAGTGTTTGTCAGCTCCTTTTCTTGGAGTTGCTCCAAGATGTCGCTCCCTCGCAAACACACGCGGGCAGTGCGCGACTTCTTGTCCAAAACTAAAATCACATATTCCACCTGTAATAACACAAATACTTCAACCATCCAGGTAATGGTTATTACTTCTCTCTGCTAAGGAAGATGACGTACCAGGCGGCGTACCACGGCCTATCCTACCAAGAACGGACGTGCTGCACAAATACCGACAGGGTGCTTATACCCACATTGTCAGAGGCTTGATAACACATGCTTGCACGTTCTTGTGTTACACGCGGGGTATATTTGTTACGACCCTTTAAATTTTGACCGAAAAGGGCAGGGGTAGGACATCTAGTTACACATGACTTATTCAGTTGAACTGGCTTGAAGACCCGCTGAAAATGCGTTACTTCGTTGTCCCGTTATTCGCGAATAATCGATTTTCAAATAGTGCAATTTCCGTGGGATTTGTGGTACCTCTGTGAGCTTGTATTTTGTTAAATGCCTTGCGATTTACGATTTTTTTTTTCTTGTTCAGGCACTAAAGGCGTATTCTCGCCGCTCCCCGAGGACTCCTCGGGGAATCAAAGGGAACGGCGAGAATAGAGGGAGTTACTCCACGCGGACTCCGCGGACAGAAACAGCGAGAACACCGGGAATGCTTCCAGCATGGATTTTGTTCGAAAAATAGATATGCAGTTGACGAAATTAGTCTGGAGCCACTTTATTTTTGGTTTTGTTTATTCTGATTATTTTTAATTAATTTTACATTGCACCACCACCAGCAAAAATTGGTTCCCCTACGAATCTGAAAGGGAGTCCTTTTTGATGATGGTGATGATAATCAGAGCATTCCCCGTTCGTGGGGACTCGCGAGAATACGGGGAGTGAGTCCCCAGGACAAACAAAAACGCGGGGACTCCTCAAGTGGAGTCCGCGGAGAACGGCGAGAGTACGCCTTAAGCAATCCTCACCAATCTCACCACTGCCCACTGAAAAGTCGCCTTTAAAACGGAAAGCAGATATTCTGAACGTCATAACTAGAGCAGATAGTGGAGAAAAATAATCCCTTTGCAGAATCCAAATAATTTAGTGTATTCAACTAAGTGATACAAAAATAAGTTGGTTTTTCAGTTAGACTTTAAAGTGTTATGTTTCGAAACTAAACTTCTGTTACGACCCTTTTAACTGTCAAGTCGGGAAAAGGGTCATAACATATACATTCTCAAAATGTTTAACACAAAGATGATCAACCGTTCGTTATTGGTTATCATACCTCTGACAGTGGAATAGCTTGTAGACCATGTTTATTACATTGTATTTAATTCTGGCCCGTTATGCCGAAAGACGGATGAACATGTAGGAACACCTGGTTTCTCACTGTAGTGAGTTCGGGGATTTAAGGAGAGAAGTTTTTGGTAAGGAGGCTATTCTCTTAAAGGACCTGTCTTATCTCTAATACTAACACAACCTACTTCCATAATCACTCCATATGTTTCTAAACCCGGAGACCCCAATGTCGTACGGTACATTCTAACCCTCTAGCATAACCACGCTGATTTTTTCAATTGCCGTGGTTTTCTACTTTCAATCTATGGCGCGCTGCCGATGGTTGTCTTCGAGAAGTATTTCCATAAAAAAAAAAAGGTTATGTAAATTGTTTCCCTGTTTTCGCCAAGTCAACTGGTCTCGGAAAAGGCTTAAAACAGCCAAAACCGTGAGTTATTTGTTGAAAGAACAGCCTAGTTTTAAGGTATACAAATATTTTAAAATACTACATGTTGAAGAGTACATAGTGCGAGGGGTCCTTTAAAGATGTGATAGGTAGTAAAACGCTCCATCGTTTGGGTACATTCCTGAAGGTTGCCGTGGAGCACCGCGAAGGTTGTATTGTAGGCTGAAGTTGTGACAGGGATAGTTATAGTTTATTAGAGAGTCTAATAGTTATTAGAATTTTGAGTCGAGTGTTGAATATTTGGAATGGTGTCCCCCCATGGCTCATAGGGTTTTTGCGGATTCAATCATTCATCCATATGTAATGAAGACAACGACTATTGAGTGCAGAAGTGTAAAGCTTCGTCACACTTGGCTAATCCTGGCTTGTTGGGTTGCAAAAGTAGAAAAAAGAAAAAGAACAAGATACAACTAATTCTGAATGTTGTCGTTTTAAATTCAGGATATCAATTAGAGCAAAACAGAGTGTTATGTTACAGGAACCCTAACAGACCCCTAATTGCAGTCTGCTCATTATCCCCAAGCTGCCACAAAGCCTATCAAATCTCACCCCGATGAAAAATCTGTAGCCTGCGTAGTAGTGTGGTAGCAGTACGAAAACGTTGCACGTAGTACTATGTAATAGCAAAGAATACTATCATTTAATGTGCCTCAGACTGGCCCAATCTTATGTAGTAGTATCCAGTAGCATCCTGTCTTTCCATAGTAGCATCCAGTCTTGCTAATGGTAGCATATAGTAGTATGCAGTAACACGGTAGCCTTGAAGTAGAAGCATGTAGTAGCATCGTTAGTACTGCATGCAACTTTTTCGTACTACTTCATAGTACTATTTTGAGATAAATTTTTCATCGGGACGACCCTAGGGATTTTCAGTTTTTGTCGAATAGGCGGCTTTCTGAGCCCAGTTTGACCAAGCTCTTAGGGCACAGTTTAGCCTACCGTTTGTGTCGGGAATACTCTATATGACTAAGTCCAAAACCCGCCACTGATCCTCAGGAAGAACAAGAAAACGTCTCACTAACGACTCAAACTCAACAACTCAGATCTGTGTCAATCAATCACGGCGATCGTTGGGGGACAGCCGTGGTGCCGCTCTGGCTCTTCCGCTAGGTACACAGCGATTTTGCGTCGGCAAGGAGAGTTAGTCATCAAGAGTATTTAACAGTCACAATCTAGGTGGTCGAATTCTGAGGAGGGAGGGACCCATGTTCTAACCCGCAGACAGGGTTGCCCTTCTCCCATTTTACTCGCGTACGGGGAGGATAGTAACTCGTGCCAAGGCAACATCCATATTTCGGTGCAAAAGTTATTTTCAGTGCAAGTCCGGATTACCCTTGACCTAAAAAGTATACCCTCCAAAATAGGAGCCCTTCATCTACGGTAGACAGTTGTCCTGCGAATAGGCCTGCCATACAACCCATTCTGGTTGTGTTTCAACGTACTTAAAAAATATTAGCAAAAACTACCGTCGCCGACCCCACTTCTACGACAGTACATACTAGCTGTAACGACGGTGGTAGCTTGTAGCAGCTGATAGTAGGAAGTTGGAACACACCCTCAAACCAGCCTTAATGAGAACCAATTTTAAATCTAAAAAATGTGGCATAATCGCTTTTGGGAACGTCATGTTGCTGATAATAATTTCGGCACTCTCGCCCGGCATGAACCTAGAAAAGCAGACGAAAGCTGACCTGTTAGTCAGCAGAATATAAGTATCGAGGTTGAGTTTAACAACTAACTTAGACCCGATGCCGGAACTAATAGTACAAACTAAGCCAAGAGAAGAACAGAAGATAACAATAAAACAAAACAGAAATTTACCTCATCGCCCCACTTCAAAATATTGCACTTTCTGTCTTTTAGCTTCTTATATATGTTAATAAACTGTAGAACTCCATGTTTTTGGACATGCGTGGCATATTTCTTAGTTTCTTCCCAGTTCAGTGGACTTCCGATAGAGAGGAGACCCATTTCTGAAACAGACAATATAATATATGTGAAAAGTCTAGTTAAAGGACATGTCTTACCTATTATACTAACGCAACCTACTTCCATAATCACTCCATATACTTCTAAGCCCGGAGACCCAATTTCGTGCTGTACATTCTAACCCCTCTAACTAAACCACGCTGATTTTCTCACCTGTCGTGTTTTGCTACCTTCCATGTACGATGTGTATCCCGCTGTCGACGGTTGTCTGCGAGATGTTTTTCCACCAGAAAAACCGGTTACGTAAGTTTTCGCTTAAAGTAAACGGGTCTCTGAAAAGGCTTAAAACAGCCAAAACCGTGGGTTATTTGTTGAAAGCACAGCCTAGTTTTAAAGTATTCTTTTAAAAAAGTGTTCTTTTAAAGTATTCTTTCCGTCCAGACTGTACGTACGTGTAAAGTGACCTGCAGTTTAACATTTTAAACATTTAACATTTTAGTTTTGTTGCTCTAGTTGTGAAATGCCGTAAGGTTTAAATTCCCGGGTGTCCGTTGAATTTTACCGTTGGAAAACGGATGAGTCTGGAACGCGGTATTGAGTGAAAGAACTGCCGTTACCTGACATGGGAAGATTCTGGCCAGGGTTTGTCACCAAGAACCAGGGTGTACGAGTTACTTTAGGATACTTTGGGTTACTCAGGGCTACTTTGGGTTCCTTTTGGTTACTTTGGGTTACGTTGCATTGGCTTGCTTTCGGTTACATTAAGTTGCATTGGGTTACTTTGAGATACTTTTGGGTTACTTTCCAGGGTGTACGAAGTTACTTTTGGTGACCAACCCTGGGATTCTGGTGGTCTGGAAAGCGCCGTTATTTTATGACTTAAGGCTTATTCTAGCTGTTCCCGGAGGACTCCACTTGGGGAGTCCCCGCGTTTTTGTTTGTCCCGGGAACTCACTCCCCGTATTCTCACGAGTTCCCACGGACGGGGAATGCTCCGATTATCATCACCATCATCAAAAGGGACTCCCTTTCAGATTCGGAGGAGAATCAATTTTTGCTGGTGTCAGTGCAATGTAAAACTGGACCCAAAACCAAAAATAAAGTTGACCCAGACTATTTTCGTCAACTGCATATTTTTTCTCGAACAAAATCCATTATGGAAGTATTCCCCGTGCTCGCTGTTTCTGTACGCGGAGTCCGCGTGGACTGACTCCCTTTATTCTTGCCGTTCCTTTCGATTCCCCGAGGAGTCCTCGGGAAACGGCGAGAATACACCTTTAAGCTAAAACTCTAAAACTCGCTTCACCTTCAAGTGAAGCTAGTAACTACGGTCAGGCTACGGTAAGCAGGGTGAAGCACCTCGAAATCCCAGCAGCAACATTTTCAGCATATGATCAGCACACTTTGTTTGAAATTCTGTACTGCATATGTATGAATTAAAAACAGATTAAAAAAGTGTGTCTGGATCAAATATTAAATTTTTGAGATCCCATCGAAGTCCTCGGGGAACAGCGAGAATACACCTTTAAGCTAAAACTCTAAAACTCGCTTCCCCTTCAAGAGCAGTTTTGGCGCTCACCTAGTTTTGGAGAGCGGAATGAAATCTTCTGGAAAGCAAATCCACGACGGGAGTGGAAAGCGATCTCGGAAAGTTGTATAGCCGGAACAGCTTTCTATCAGTTCTTGCGCGAGGTGCGTTTTCGCTTCTTTTTTTTCTGACAGCGAATCCCTGGGAACTCCGGAATCACTATAGGCGTATTCTCGCCGTTCCCCCAGGACTCCTCGGGGAATCGAAGGGAACGGCGAGAATAGAGGGAGTCACTCCGCGCGGACTCCGCGTACAGAAACAGCGAGAACACGGGGAATTCTTCCAAAATGTATTTTGTTCGAAAACAAAATATGCAGTTGACGAAATTAGTCTGGATCCACTTTATTTTTGGTTTTGTTTATTCTGATTGTTTTCAATTATTTTACATTGCACCAACATCATAAAAAATTGATTTCCCTCCGAATCTGAAAGGGAGTCCTTTTTGATGATGGTGATGATAGTCGGAGCATTCCCCGTCAGTGGGGACTCGCAAGAATACGGGGAGTGAGTCCCCGGGACAAACAAAAACGCGGGGACTCCTCAAGTGGAGTCCTCGAGGAACGGCGAGAATACGACTTATGCATTGTACAAAGTTTCTCCGAGTAAGAATTAAAGTTAACTGCAGCATTTGCTACTGGGATTAATTTTGTCTCTACTGAGACAAGATTAATCTGAATTAGAGATAAAATCGTCTTTTTAGAGACAAGATTAATCCCAGTAGCAAATACTGCAGGATTTTATTTTTTCAGTGTAGGAATCGGAAGGAACGACTAGAACGATCCGCCGATTGTCAATTATAAACCGACTTGATCCGATCGCCTGTCAAAGGCCTACAATTGGCTGGTTACCAGGCAAAGTTTATGGATCCAGATTCAAGACAACATTCCCAACATCACAACATTCAAAACAGCAAATTAAAACTATGGAGTAGCACCAAGTCCTATGCTTTCCATGCTTTGCAAACGGGCCATACTCGTAGCGCTACCAACTACGCTTGCGGCATTTAAAGCGAGACAAACTTGCGGATTTCGAAATATCTAGTAAAGCAAAGGTACGGCCTGCACAAACCAAGGAAACAATGGAGGCTGTATAATTTTTGTTGCATAGTTCAGAACATGAAATTATCGGAGCCAGCGTTGGTGAACGACTGAATGAATTTCAGTAGGGATGTTCTCTATCGCTAGTGGTGCTCGGATCGCTGCTATTCGAGTGGGTGTCAGTTTTGTCAAGTCTTGGCGTTACCCTAGTGTTATTTTGCTATAATTCAAGACAAGGTAGGGGTTACATACACTTCGATAGAGTACACGGATAACTCTGTTCCCCTACGCGATAGCGCAGCAACAAAGTATGATAGCGAAAGCACGTCTACAGGGCACAACAAGTACCATCTCCCCAAGTACTTTGCCCAATTGACTGATTTACTTCGTTCGCCCAAAAGCAAGCTATCAGCCCGCAAATCCAAGTAATGTTTCCGAACAAACCTTAAAGGACTTGTCTTACCTGTAATTCTAATGCAACCTATTCCATAATCACTCCATATTTTTCTAAACCCGGAGACACCAATTTCGTACGGTACATTCTAACCCTTCTGACAAAACCACGCTGATTTTCTCACTTGCCTTATTTTGCTACCTTCGATGTGTATCACGCTGTCGACAGTTGTCTGTGAGAAAATTTTCCATCAGAAAAAACGGTTATGTAAACTGTTTCCCTGTTTTCGCTACAAGTCAACGGGTCTCGGAAAAGGCTTAAAACAGCCAAAACCATGGGTTATGTCTTGAAAGCACAGCATACTCTTAAACACCCATATATTTTAAAATACTGTAAGCTGAAGAGTAATTAGTGTGAGGGGCCCTTTAATAAATAGTTTGGCTACATGTGTCCTTAGCATAAAACTTCAGGCGGCAGAATTAGTTTTCGAAAAATGCTAGATATGCATCTGATGGTCCGATTGTCTGTTTTTACCTTTAATTTGTATCTCTCCCAAATTATTCCTCAGTCACAAAAGACAGTCTAGTCAGCCCAGTGACCGACGATCACTAACTATTAAAGTCGCTGACTGACTCACTCTGCAGATTACGCAACGATATTCAAGATTTCAAGTCATGCTTATCTGGCGAAAATAAACAAGATATTCCGATAGTGGAAAGGAAGCGTAATCCAGTTTGGGTGCATGGGGTTTAAATGACTGGTGATGAGACCGCATGCTGCAGTTTAGGTACAAGGGGTTGACGATGACTGTTCCATAATGCTCCTGATTTTTTCTCTTTTTTTTAGTTTAATACTCTGTATTATAAAAACCAACTTTTACATGCTAAACTACATGAACAAACCTTTTTTAACCCTCTTAACATACTTTATACATGTAGCTGATACTTCTGACTGCAGGAAAGCCCGAATGGGCCTGTGGGGGCAGTAAAAAAAAAATCATTTTACATTAATTTTCAAATACTTTTTCAAAAAAGAGAAGAAAACTGAAAGAGGAAGAAAAAGAAATGAAGGAAGAAAGTAAAGAAAAAAAACAAAATCAACAACAACAACAACAAACAGTATGTGGGAAACCATGCCGTCGTACCAAAATCAACCAATCAACTAAACAAACGGACTAAAATTTGTATCAATGGTTGTCTGTCAAGAAATGTTCCTTGAACTGAGCTAAACTTACCGCATTCTGGATTTCACAAGGAATCGAGTTCCAAACTGCGGTTAGTATATGCCTTATGACGAAGCCCGAATGTGTAGTGTTTCCCGAAAGAATCCCTATACCAAGTCTGAACAAAATATCTGAACTCCTTCGAGAGTTATCGTGCTAACAGACGGACAACCCGATGAAAAATTTGTAGCCTGCGTAGTAGTATGGTAGTAGTACGAAAACGTTGCATGTAATACTATGTAATAGCAAAGAATACTATCATTTAATGTGCCCCAGACTGGTCCAATCTTATGTAGTAGTATCCAGTAGCATCGTGTCTTGCCAGAGTACCATCCAGTCCTGCTAATAGTAGCATATCGTAGTATGCAGTAAAACGGTAGCCTTGAAGTAGAAGCATGTAGTAGCATCGTTAGTACTGCATGCAACTGTTTCGTACTACTTCATAGTACTATTTTGAGATAAATTTTTAATCGGGAAACCTTGCGGAGTCGTGGGTATCCCGTCACTCACGTTTTGGGATCCCAAAAACAACATTCTGTTGTAAATGCGCCATAAGGACGGACAATACATGACTAAGTCCAAAACACACCATTGATCCTCAGGAAGAACGAGAAAACGTCTCACTAGTGACTCAAACTCAACAACCCAAATCCAGTTTCAAACAATCATGGCGATCTTTGGGAGCAGCTGTGATACCCGAGGTGATACAGCTTCTGGCTCTTCCGCTAGTACCCAGTCTATCTTTCTGTCTTGACTGACTGCCTGTCTGTCTGTCTGTCTGTCTGTCTGTCTGTCTGACTGTCTGTCTGTCGATTTTGCATCGGCAAGGAGAGTTAGTCATCAAGAGCATCCTGCAGGAGCAGTTTGCCACCTCAGGGCACACATTTACACGTGCAAACACAGCGAGTTTTCTAATCTCCAATACCTCACCGAGAACTCCTATGCCGGAGGCCCAAGGCCCAAAATTTTACTAAAATTGTTCTGTATTTTTTCGATAGCAGAACTGTTCGATATATTTACGGGGATTCGGTAGTTATATAGAATCCTAAATAGGCTATCTGTATAAATCTCTTCGGTATAATGATCGGGATTCGGTATATTTGCCAGTATTCGGTAGTTATCACGAATTTGGTGAGAGAACTTACTGAAATCATTTGGTTATTTTTCGATGCCGGAACTATTCGGTATATTTATGGAGATTCCGTAGTGACACAGAACCCCGAATAAGCTATTGGTTCAAAATTATTCGGTATCATGATTAGGATTCGGTAATTTATTCAGTATAATTTCCAGGATTAGGAAGTTAACCACTAATACCGACTTTGTTCCAGTTTCGACAAAAGTATGCCGAATATGAATATTGTTCGGTAGTCTTTCGATACCAAACAATTCGGTATAATAACCGGGATACGCTAGTTATACAGAATCCCGAACATGCTATCGGCCTAACTTATTCGGTATAATAAGTGGAATTCGGTAATTTATTCGTTATAATTGCCAGGAATTGGAAGTTACCACGAACCTCGAAACTCAGAAGAGGTCGAGTGAAGCACTGGTCGCAGACAAAAGGGATGATCTATGATATCATCGATAGTCCTTACTTTTATTTTGGATTCCAAAAACAATATCCATTCATTTCGAAAATTCTGCCTGCAGCACTTTTCGTAATATTCCCTATTTTGTGTAACGTCGCGTCATTTGACGGGGATTGAGGATTGAGGATTGAGATTTCGAAACATTAAAAGCTAGAATTTGGATGGAAATTAAGATTGAAATTAAAAGCAAAAAAAATTTCGCCTGCGGCGCTCCCTTTATCTGATTATGGGTAGTATATTGGCTAGACTACAGTTACTGCTGCTGCCGGAACGTCGCTCCATCCGCTTTCGGGAACTTCTTGGAGTTTCGGTGTTTAATCAACGGTAAATGATAAAATTGTAAGGGAAGCCGTTAGTTTTAGCCTACAGCAAAAAAAAATGATTTGGAAAATTTTTGCCTGCGCTCGATTTCTATTGGCTATAAGAGATAGAAGCTGTTACTGCAATCAAGTCCGGCAGTATATTCTCCATGTGGCCTTCGCCAGAGCGCTGCCTAATAGTTGGCTTATCGTCTTTCATGGTGCCCTTTATTGTTACTCTTCCTACGTAATCGTCTCTGTTCCATAATTTAAAGCTCAAATTCTTAGTTCTAGGATTCGGTAAAATTTTTGAAAGATTCGGTAAAATTTTTGCTCTGCACCCCCCCCCCCCCCCCCACCGAAAATGCACTTGCGACGCCCCTGCCTACACCTGTCCGTGTACCTCACTCTCAAGAATTTCTCACCTCTCCGGCAGGATTTTGGGACAAATGAGAAAGAACGGATGAAGAAAGGACTTCTGTCTCTCAGTCACAGATGATAAGCTGTGCAGAGATCCGAGAATAGGCGATCGTGTTCCGTAAATACAAATCGTGTGCTTTTACCAAGAACAAATGAGCACACGAGCCTTCGTCTCCCTATCTCTGTAATACGACCATGCGGAGTCGAATAGATTCCCCATGCCCTACCCGATGCAAACGAGCGGAGAGTAGGAGCTATGAGGTATATCACAATTAGTTACCTCTACAAACGGCTATATCGCAGTAGAGCCCCGGAGAAGACAATTCGAGAGTAAAAGCGAGGCTTCACCTTCCAGATTTTTCTTCCGGATTCCAGACAGCCGTTTTCGTCGAGACGGATCTGGAAGGTGACGTCAGGCCAAAACGTCCGGAAGTCCGGGGTGTTGGACATCCCAGATTCTGGATGTCTGGAAGGTGCCATAGAGGCAACCCGTTCGGGAAACACAAAATATGCAAATGGGGGAAGAAAAGCGAAAGTGATTGACAGTTGTGACTGGGATGCAAGAGATATTTGCAATGAAAAGGAGACATCTAGGAAATGTTGAAGAACAGCACATTTAGCTGTCATCATTATCATGAAAATCTGGAGGGGTTGGCTTGACTATGCGGAAGCCCCGGACGTCTGGGAATCTGGAAGGTGAAGCAACCCCTCCAATTCGTGAGAATGCAAAATGCCGTTGCGGCCATTTCTACCGACTTTTCCGTCGACTGTGTTATTGCCCCGAGCTGCCGAATGGTTAAAATGATTGTATATATTTAGTAAAGAAATTTCCTGTCTTAGTGTAATTTTATTATGTGATGTGTAATATCACGAATTAAATAAATTGATTGATTGACTGATTTATCCCAAAATCCTGCCGGAGAGGTGAGAAATTCTTGAGAGTGAGGTACACGGACAGGTGTAGGAGTTCTCGGTGAGGTATTGGAGATTAGAAACCTCGCTGTGTTTGCACGTGTAAATGTGTGTCCTGAGGTGGCAAATTGCTCCTGCAGGATACTCTTGACGACTAACTCTCCTTGCCGATGCAAAATCGACAGACAAGACAGTCAGTCAGTCCGTCAGACAGTCAGTCAGTCAGTCAGTCAGACAGACAGACAGACAGTCAGTCAAGACAGAAAGATAGACTGGGTACTAGCGGAAGAGCCAGAAGCTGTATCGCCTCGGGTATCCCAGCTGCTCCCAAAGATCGCCATGATTGTTTGAAACTGGATTTGGGTTGTTGAGTTTGAGTCACTAGTGAGACGTTTTCTCGTTCTTCCTGAGGATCAATGGTGTGTTTTGGACTTAGTCATGTATTGTCCGTCCTTATGGCGCATTTCTGCAGAATATACCGAGAATGTTGCGTGTTTTTGGGATCCAAAACGTGAGTGACGGGATACCCACGAATCCGCAAGGTTTCCCGATGAAAAATTTATCTCAAAATAGTACTACGAAGTAGTACAAAAAAGTTGCATGAAGTACTAACGATGCTACTACATGCTTCTACTTCAAGGCTACCGTTTTACTGCATACTACTATATGCTACTATTAGCAGGACTGGATGGTACTCTGGCAAGACACGATGCTACTGGATACTACTACATAAGATTGGACCAGTCTGGGGCACATTAAATGATAGTATTCTTTGCTATTACATAGTATTACATGCAACGTTTTCGTACTACTACCATACTACTACGCAGGCTACAAATTTTTCATCGGGTTGTCCGTCTGTTAGCACGATAACTCTCGAAGGAGTGACACTGAGAGCCGAACCTTTCAATTCCAAATTTCCAGGTTATTGCACATTTTGCCAGCTTAACCCGTCAAGGAAATAAAGTTCAAAATTCGATTCAATATGTCTCCTTATTCCCATACCAATTCTCTAATCGGCTTCAGTAACAACTCTGGAGCTTTAACCAAATTTACAGTTTCGGCCGAATTCCTGGTGAATCATTTCTCCGGCAAGAAAACTAAGATCAGATATTAACTCAGTGGGCCTCCTTACCCCTTAAACCAATATCTCATTAGCTTGTAAAACAAATCTGTTTTTACCCTTAATTCGAAACCCCCTCCTCTGCCTCTAAACATAGGACTAAAGGACACATCTACAGACTTGGTCTTTACTTTGCCAGTGAATCCTCATACGAAGTTTGAACAACATATATCAACCCCTTCGAGCCCCCCGACAATCCAAAACCCAAAGAAAGAATAGGTACGGTACGCTAGGTTTAAACAGTCTTCTATTAAACCCAATAAACTTTGCGTATAGCCTGTACACGCGACAAACAAACGAAGTTACGTCAGTCATGCGCAGAGCTTTCGCCTGTGTGAATAAAGAGGTAGGGTAGGGAGTGGAAATTTGGACAACAAATTAATAAATTGTTACCAGATAGTTGTCTGATGCATTCTGACTTTTTGATCCAGTAAATGCCAACTCTGAAGATAATTAAACTGATCGCATACACTTTTTGTTTATCGTTAGTATGTTTGAAAGATACAATAGCATGTCTCCTTAGTCCTCACTCTATACCGACTATACCATTGGATTTTGAAATTTCATGCTAAACTTCCAGACGTATAGCCTGTACACGCGACCGACAAACAAAGTGACGTCACTCATGCGCAGAGCTTTCGCCTGTGTGAATAAAGGGGTAGGGTAGGGAGTGGAAATTGATCAACAAATTTATTAAATTGTTACCAGATAGTTGTCGGATGCATTCTGACTTTTTGACCCAGTAAATGCCAACTCTCAAGATAATTAAACTGATCGCATACACTTTTTGTTTATCGTTAGTATGTTTGAAAGATACAACAGCATGTCTCCTTAGTCCTCACTCTATATCGACTATACCACGGAATTTTGAAATTTCATGCTGAACTTCCAGACTCAAGGCGAACTACTTGTCCTGTCCCTTGACCCTAAGAATCACCACACAAGTTTCACTAAAATATCTCATTCCCTTCGAGAGTTATCATGCTGAGTATGCTGACAGACGGATGGCTTAACAGAAGGACAACTTTTATGAAGTCATACGTATCCCTCCACTTCCGTTTTGGAATCCAAAATCTCGACGGGCAAATATTTCGCTCAGAATCCAGCCAAAGCCTGAAAACTTGCTAGAAGCTGAAGTTTTATCTGAAGTTGATTAGAGAATCAATATAGGGGTAAGGAGATATGATGAGTTCGTTTTAGAGCTAGTAGTTTGCCCAGAATCCGGCCGACATCGGAAAATTGGTAGAAGTCAGAGAGTCAAAGTAGGTATGATATGAATAGGAGGAAAAACATGCTGAACCCATATCTGAACTTGTTTTTTCTTAGATGATTAGCCATTAAATTTCTAAATTCAATAGAGAAAATGTTCGAGTCTGGCGATGATGAGATATCAACAGGATGACTTGGTATTTCACCCTTGATCACATTTTCAATCTAGTAACAACATTCTCAAACTGTGACCGTCCCTGAATCCCTGTGATACTTCACAGTTGTCCCAAAAATGATATAAATATCTTGAAAGAAAGATCTACTCTTCTTTTTTTCTTCCAATATTTTTCCTTCTGACATTTTGACAGTACACACAGTAAAATATAATAATAACCAAAATTTGAGCTGAGACATATCTCTGTCATGGCAGATATTCATACTCAAAATTCTGATTTCTTGTTCAGAATATTCTTATCCTATTGGCTACTCACCATGCTCGGGAGCGTAGTAAGCATAGTAACTACGGATCTCTGTAACCTGATTGGACAGATAAGCCTGTGACACAACATTTTGCTGAAATGCTTTCCAGCCTTGACGCCAAGAAGCCAGAATTTGTGACATCATGCATAGTAACTACGTTCAGACTATGGTAAGCAGGGTGAAACCAGTCAACCACAAACCCCTGATTTTTGGATACCCTATGCCAAACGCTGGATATGTCTAGCGTTTGGCATACCCTATGCCTAACGCTGGATAGGCTATGCCAAATGCTAGATACTGGGACCCAATAAAATATTGATGATTTGTGTGAAGCTAAAAAATCAACCAATCAGAACTCCTTTATATTGAGGTAGGTCAGGGTTAGGTTACCAACAGGTATCCAGCGTTTGGCATAGGGTATCCAGCGTTAGGCATAGGCTATACCAAATGCTAGATATACCCAGCGTTTGGCACAGGGTATCCAAAAATCAGGGATTTGTGGTAGACTGGGTGAAACACCTCTAAATCTCAGCAGCAACATTTTCAGCATATAACCAGCACTCTTTGTTTGAAATTCTGTACCTACTGCATATGTATGAATTAAAAACAGATTAAAAAAGTGTGTGATCCTGTCTGGAACAAATATTAAATTTTTGAGATCCAATAGAAACCTTTGGTCTTTCGTCCTCTAAGGCTCAGAAACAGTCAATTTTTCTTTAAAGGACCTGTTTTACTGATAATATTAATGCAACCTACTTCAATAATCTCCCCATATATTTCTAAACCCCCAGACCCCAATTTCGTACTGTACATTCTAACCCCTGTAACAAAACCACGCTGATTTTCTCACTTGCCGTCTTTTGCTACCTTCAATATGTATCACGTTTTTGACGGTTGCTGCGAGAAGTTTTTCCATCAGAACAAGAGCTACGAGCTCATATGGCACTTGTTACGAGTAGGCAGTACAAGAAAGTAGATGAGAACGTGATAAAATACACCCGCCATCCAAAAATGCGGTTTGGAAATAGAAGTAGGATAGTTTGTTTCACTCACTTCTAAGCAGTTCCGGCATCGTCTCGATTATCAAATGCACATGACTGTTCAAACTCCCAAGTTTCAGCCTAATAAATCCACTAGTTTTATCCCTAGACGTGCTACAATATTTCCGGTACTCCCTCCATCTCCCCCTACCGTGGCCGAATCTGGTTCGGACTAAAAAATGGATCATCTAAAGTATCTTCTTTTATACCACCGCTAAAGTTTCGGTCGAGTCTGAGCATTTTTGGAAAATTCTGGTACCCGCTCCCCCCACCAACGTTGTCGGATCCGGATCCTTGCCCAAAATATGTCATCTAGGGTATATGCTCTCTCTAAGTTCTATGTTTCATTTAAACTGATGCACTCGTTTGACTCCTATGGAGCCTCAAAGTTTCCGGCAATCTCCCTCCAATTCCCGCCACTGTGGCCGAACAGGACTTGAAAACATAAACGTCATATCTCCTAATTCCCTCTTCCTGTCCATCAAGTTTCACTGAAATTGGAGTATAGCCTATCTGCAAGTTTCCAGTACCCCCCCCCCCTACCTTGGCCGCATCCGGCCCGGACGCCAAAGAACAAATCTAGGCCGCATAAACTCGGCACTGTCGAACTAGCATCTCATTCGGGCCATTCGTTTGGTTTTTGTGCATGTCAAAAGTCCCCCCCCCCCAATTCCCCCAACCGTGGTCGCATTTGTTCGAACGCATCTTTTACATGTCGAGGCCATCGATTCTTATCACCCATTTGTTTGACCCTAGTTGGTCGTATCCTAGTTTAAATAAATAAGTCAATTAAGTCGGGTCGCTAATATGCCTGCAAAGTTTCATTGTCTTAGTACTTCTGGAACTATTCTAACCCCCGACTACCGGTATTCCAGGAAACCCCCTCTACCCCCCCCCCACAGAGCCCCGAAACCATCTGGCTCCGTCAAATTCGGATCTAGGCCTAATGCTTGTTCTCTCCATTAAATTCCGTCCCAATCCCTCTGCTTTAAGCGTTTCTTGAGTTTCCGGGTCCCCCCCCCATCCCCACAGGTATAACCCGACCCCCCCAACTCCCCCAGAGTGCCCGGATCTGGTCCGTTTATATCAATGACGTATCTAGGACTTGTGCTAGTTCTTCCACCAAGTTTCATCCCGATCCCTCCACTCTAAGCGTTTCTCAAGATTTCCGGTTCCCTCCTCCAACTCCCCCCAGTGTCATCGGATCCGGTCCGGATTTATAGTGGGACGTCTGAAACAGAGGTCATCCTAAATATAAAATTTCATCAAGATCCGATCACCCGTTCAAAAGTTATACACGCCACTAGATTCCGGACTCCCCATCCATCCACTCCCCCCACTATGGTCGGATCGGGGAAACGGCTGTTCTCAAGTGAACCTGTTCGGGTCCCTGACATACCTGCCAAGTTTCATCGCCCTAGCACATCAGGAAGTATGCCGAACTCGCGGGATCGCTAGAAATCCGGAACCCCCCAACTCCCCCAGAGTGCCCGGATCTGGTCCGCTTATATCAATGACGTATCTAGGACTTGTGCTTGTTCTTCCACCAAGTTTCATCCCGATCCCTCCACTCTAAGCGTTTCTCAAGATTTCCGGTTCCCTCCTCCAACTCCCCCCAGTGTCATCGGATCCGGTCCGGATTTATAGTGGGACGTCTGAAACAACGAGGTCATCCTAAATATAAAATTTCATCAAGATCCGATCACCCGTGCAAAAGTTATACACGCCACTAGATTCCGGACTCCCCATCCATCCACTCCCCCCACTATTGTCGGATTGGAGAAACGGCTGTTCTCAAGTGAACCTGTTCGGGTCCCTGACATACCTGCCAAGTTTCATCGCCCTAGCACATAAGGAAGTATGCCGAACTCGGGATCGCTAGAAATCCGGACCCCCCCCCCAACTCCCCCAGAGTGCCCGGATCTGGTCCGCTTATATCAATGACGTATCTAGGACTTGTGCTTGTTCTTCCCACCAAGTTTCATCCCGATCCCTCCACTCTAAGCGTTTCTCAAGATTTCCGGTTCCCTCCTCCAACTCCCCCCAGTGTCATCGGATCCGGTCCGGATTTATAGTGGGACGTCTGAGACACGAGGTCATCCTAAATATAAAATTTCATCAAGATCCGATGACTCGTTCGCAAGATAAAAATACCACACATTTTGGCTTCCCCCTCCCTCCACTCCCCCTCCCAGATGGTCGGATCGGGGAAATGACTATTTCCCATTTAATCTGGTCGGGTCCCTGACGTGCCTGCCAATTTTCAGCGTCCCAGCACATCAGGAAGCACCAAACTCGTAGGATCACTAAAAATTCGGACTTCTCCCCCCCCCAACTCCCCCAAAGTGAGCGGATCCGTTCCGGTCATATCCATCACGTATCTAGGACTTCTGCTTGTTCTTTCCACCAAGTTTCATCCGGATTCCTTCACTCTAAGTGTTTTCCAAGATTTCCGGTTTCCCCCTCCAACTCCCCCCAGTGTCACCGGATCCGGTCTGGATTTAAAATGGAGGGTCTGAGACACGAAGTCCTTCCATATATCAAGTTTCATCAAGATCCGATCACCCGTTCGTAAGCTAAAAATATTTCATTTTTCCTATTTTTTCCGGATTCCCCCTCCCTCCACTCCCCTCCAGATGGTCGGATCGAGGAAGCGACAATTTCTAATTTAATCTGGTCCAGTTCCTGATATGCCTGCCAAGTTTCATCGTCCTAGCTTATCTGGAAGTGCCCGAACTAGCAAAACCGGGACCGACAGACCGACAGACCGACAGACCGACTGACGGACAGAAATAACAATCGCTATATGGCACTTGAGTAAGCTCAAGTGCCATAAAAATCAGTTACACAAGTTTTCCATTTTCGCTAGAAGTCAACTGGTCCTGGAAAAGGCTTAGACAGACAAAACGACGGTAAAAATACTGTAAGTTGAAGAGTAAATAGTGCAAGGGGTCCTTTATAAGAATAGTTTTTTTTTTTATAGCAGATTTTTTCTTCACAACATTTTCATCAAAGCAGTAGGCTAATATTTTCTTAAAGAAAGTTACTTTTTCTGCAAAAAAGTCACGTTTTTTACAGATCGATTGGCGATTGGGACTTGTTCCTGGGTTCTTTCGGTTGACTGTTTTTTGTCGCTTGATAGGGGAGCGAGAACAAGCCTTCGAAAAATGGTCTAAAACATGATACAGTAGAGGTATGCTTATGTGAACGTCTGCTAACAGTGAATGATCGCCGAAGAAAAAACTAAAACCCAAACCAGGCATTTTTTCCTAAAAACACTAGTAATAGTCAGTCACGCTTTTGTCGCTTTTTGAATATTTTGGTAAATCATCTATGAAAGTGACTCAGCTGACACCTGGTTTGCTTTTTATATCCTGAAAAGTTTGCTGCGAGGAATGCACCTTCAATGGAGAAGATGGCTTCAAAAGAGGAAGGACTTTTTTAATAAATTCAAAATCAAAGAAAGTTAATTGAATTTCTGCTTCAAATTTGTGCCAGAATAACCCTGAAATAGTTGACTGTTTGCTTGATATCAAGTTTTTATTTTTCTCTTCCATTTTACTTTTTCATATGCAAGTAAGAAAGCCAAGGTAGTGGAACAGTTAAAAAAGTGTTCACATAAGCACTGCATAGGCATAGCTCTACTGTACTAACATATCACAACAAACTTCTCCCCTTCCATCCCCACAACTCTTCCCTTGGCAGTCTCTGAAACTGCTGCAGTACTGGCGCTTCCTGAGGTGTAAATTGTACGTTTTTGGGTCCATATGTTTCAATTTTCAAAATTTGGCACCAACTTTGACTGGACCTCCAAGCCTGCTCCAAGCAGCCTCCAAGAGAAAGGTGCATTGGATCGACTGCTGACTTTGTTCCCAGTTGATGTCCAGTCAAGCGACAAAAAACTGATTGAATGGACCTCCAGTCGACAGTAGATAAAAAAAAAAAAGGCAACTTTCGTTCGAAGCGATCGCAAAAAAAAAAAATAGTACCGGTCAGTATACTACAGGAGTGTTGCACGAAGCTGCCCTTACTATGGCACCGCCCACCCCCTAGAAAAGCCACTAAAAGAATAAATTTTAGAAACTTTAACCACATAACTCATTTAGCTGCTTGTTTATTATTATTTGGCTTATTTGAAGCCAGATTTGATTCCAACTGGCCATGGTAAATGATCCTGCCACCTTGGATCATGTAGCTGCCACCCCCAGAAAAATCATGCAAATTCCAAGAAAACAGCAAATTTTGTTATTTGCAATAGGTCAGGGAATCTCTCTGACCAAACAGCTGGCTTCTAACTTCACCATGTAGCAAAATACCATTTTTAGCAAAGTGGGCGACTTTATGATCACTTGGGTGCCTATATTCTTTTGTGTTCTCCAGCTTAGCCTTGAACAATTACAAGTAAACTATGGTACCAGCAGAAAGTAAAGGTGCTAAGCTTCCTTTCAGGATACTCCACTGAATTTTATCTCAACCGTTACTCTTTTTCCCTAAGTCATTTCCCCAAAATAGGAGTTTAGGGTGGTGGCTTTACGCAGCACTCCTGTAGGTATAGTATACACCTTGGCCCCCTGGCCTTCCTTCAACCACTTTGCCTAGTATCATGATAATAAAGGATACTGACAAACAGACAGCACACACACACAGTTTTCAACTCACCTAGGTTTCAAGCAAAATATGTAACCATAAAGTTTGATAAATTTCTGTGGAAACCTAAGCTCAGTGTTGCCAGATCGTGGTGAAAAATAAGACGAGTCCTTCGAAAAATACGCCAGAAAAATCTGCACCTCCCAGAAACTCAGAGCGTGTTCTATCCTACTTACCGTAGTTACTACGCATGACGTCACGAATTCTGGCTTTTTCCGTCAAGGCTGGAACGATTTTACCGCAGGATCTCACGCCACGGGCGAATCCGACCAATCACGTTACAGAGATGCGTAGTTACTACGAGCGTGTTCTACCCATCTAACAATAGTTACTATTAGTTACTATTTCCGTTCCATCCTCACGAAAAGTTACTACGCTGACCGTTCCAACCTTGTCGGAATAGTAACTAATAGTTACTGTTTGCTTACCATGCTCGGGAGCGTAGTAACTACGCATGTCTGTAACATGATTGGTCGGATTCGCCCCTGGCGTGAGATCTTGCTGGAAAATAGAAAAATCGTTCCAGCCTTGACGACAAAAAACAGAATTCGTGACGTCATGCGTAGTAACTACGGTAAGTAGGATGGAACAGGCTCTACGCTCCCGAGCATGGTAAGCAAATAGTAACTATTAGTTACTATTCCGACAAGGTTGGAACGGTCAGCGTAGTAACTTTTCCTGAGGATGGAACGGAAATAGTAACTATTATTAGAAGGGCGGAACACGCTCTCAATGACCCTGCAACTGCAACAACCATCAGATCAACTGCCATCAACACCCTGATCAACACCAAAAAGTGTACTGGTCTCCGCCAGACGCCAGTCTCCGACAAAATCAGCTAGCTTGGGATAAAATCCGCCAATCTGGCAACACTGTAGTAGCTTAGTATCTATGACCCGTGACGTCAGCGTGACGTAATGAAAGAAATTCAGGATTCAGGATTCAACAACTTTACTAAAAACAAGACCAAAGGTTTCGATGGGATTCCAAAAATTTAATATTTACAGACAATCGGGTCTTGTAGCGGTCTAATGGTAATCATCGGAGAAGACGAAGTTTAAATATGGATTCAGCATGTGAGTGCTGTACTCAAGCAGGTTGAAGAAGTGCGGTACCTAGGATTCATTCTTGATCCCTGAGTTGGAGAAGACACGGTGATGTGACTGCATGTAAGGTAGCGCGTGGCCTTGGGATTTTAAGACGTTTTCAAAAATGTTTACCTTATCATGTTTTAGTTCTTTTATATCATTCTTTGATTGCGCCGTATGTTACGGGTGCATGATTTGGGCTAGTAATTTTACGTGCAATTTCAAACGAGTGCAGATTCAGCAAAATAAAGCAGTGAGATTAATTCGTAAGTGGGATCCCAAAGTTGGGATCCCGAAACGTAAGTGGAGGCATACTTCTGACATCGCAAAAGTTGTCTGTCTGTCCGTCCCTCCGTCTGTTAGCACGATAACTCTTGAAGAGAATGAGATATTTTGATGAAACTTGGTGTGAGGATTCTTTGGGTCAAGGGTAAGGTCAAGCTCGTAGATGGGCTTTGTAGCCCTGCAATTAGGAGTGGGGGAGGGGGTTCAAATTCAGGGCCAAACAAAATATTTTGAACAGCTTATGTGATAGTCGATTATGCGGCAAGAAGACATGCTGAACACGAATGTGAAATTCATTTTCTCACCCGACAAGTAGTTCGTCCGGAATCCGGCAAAAAACGGAAAGCTGGTTAAAAGTAAAAGTTTCATTTGAAGTTGATTAAATGTTCGATTTAAGGGTACAAAGACCTGCTGAAAATGATAGTGAACACCATTTTCTTGCTGGACAACTATAGTTCCCGATGAAAAATTTATCTCAAAATAGTACCATGAAATAGTACGAAAAAGTAGAATGCAGTGCTAACGATGCTACTACATGCTTCTACTTCAAGGCTACCGTGTTACTGCGTACTACTATATGCTACTATTAGCAAGACTGGATGCTACTATGGCAAGACAGGATGATACTGGATACTACTATATAAGATTGGACCAGTCTGAGGCACATTAAATGACAGTATTATTTGCTATTGCATAGTATTACATGCAACGTTTTCGTATTACTACTCCAAAACCAGAAAATATGTTAAAAGCGAAAGTTTTATCTGAAGTTGATTAGATGACAGACTTAGGGATAAAAAGAGACGTTGAGTCTGTATATGATAGTAATTTTTTACCCGGATATATCATTAGTCCGTAATCCGGTTGTAACCCGGATTTCTTATTTAAGTCAAAGTTTTATTTAAAGTTGATTAGATTTTTTTAACAGGGATAAGGAGATACGCTGGATTCGATCGGAATTCGGGCGACACCGGAAATTTGGCAGAAGTAATGCAGGAAGTTTCGGTCAGTATCGTCAAAATAGATATGGCTTAGAGGTATATCTGAATTTGGTTTTCTCTGATAATTAGCCAGGTGTAGACTGGATCTGGCGAAGACAAGACCCAATCGTCTGGATCAAATATTGGATTTTCGGGATCCCACCGAAACCTTAGGTCTCGTTCTAACTTTAGCGTCTTTGAGCCTGAACAGGACCCTTGCCATGGAGGGCCGAAATACAACTCTAATAGAATTCAGCTGACGTATCCGTTTTGCACTACCAAATGGCTTACTTTTGTAGTTGGTAAATATGTCAGGCATAGAGTAGACCCCGAAGCCACGCCGTTCATTGGCGTGACGACACCGTTTTCAAATGGCGCGCCATAGCTAACGCCGTTTAAATGGCGGCGGGGCGCCACCGTTATTTTTCGGCTATGGCTTTGTTTGCTTTGACGATATTGATCAAATTTTTGTTTCGGGTCAACTACTTGTCCAGCGAACTACTTGTTCTCCTTACCCCTGGCCGAACCTCCATTCAACTTCATATAAAACCTTAACTTTTAACAAATTGTCCGGTTTCAGCCGGATTCCGGGCGAACAGTATGTCCGAGTAGAAGATGTTTGTCATATATGTATTCAGCATGTATTCCTACCCCTAAATCAAGCATATAATCAACTTCAAATAAAACTTGTACTTTCAACAAATTTTCCGGTTTTAGCAGATTCCCGGCGAACTACTTGTCCCGCGAGAAATGATTTCATATACATGTTCAGCATGTCCTCTTATCCCTAAATCGATCTTATTAGCTTTACATTAGCTGTACAAAATTTGTTCGCCCCTAAATTTGAATCCCCCCCCCCCCCTCAATGTAGGGCTACGCAGAGCCCATGTTCCTCACGAATCTTCACTCAACGGATCCTCACATCACATTCCATCAAAATATCTCATTCCCTTCGAGAGTTATCGTGCTGATAGACGGACGGGCGGACAGACGGACAGAAGTGTTATGGAGACATCCCATAGCACTTTGCTCTGCAATAGTCCTCCTAATTATTCCCTCCATCTATCGCCTACTTTTCTATATATCCCTTCGGTTTCCATCACCATCATTAATTTCCCGGCATCGTGACAATAGGTCACTCGGTCTTTATCCTAGCTTCAGTTAGCTGCTCGCTAATCCGAGGTCAGGCTTTGATCCATTTCATTCTAAGTATTTTGGCTGCGTAATGAATCCGCAGCCAAGAGTAGTTCTCTTTCATCCTTGGTCGGAGTAAGACCTCCGTTACTCTGTATTATAATTTATGGTAAGGACCAGTTTACATATTTAGTTAGGGACCCATTAGTGCTATATTATATGTGTCACACTCTTGTACACGATTTACATAGATAAATTAACTATAGACGTTATGGTCCATCTCGGCTAGTAGGCCTCGGGCTTGACTGGATATGTGAATTCCAGCTTCGCTAGGATGTGTGAACCAGCTTGATTAGTGATTTCTGGATTGACTGCTGCTGAGCTATAGAATTCCCTGAGACTTTCCCTTGTCTCTTTTGTACGGTTTCCTGACTGGTCCTGGGGCTAGTGGGCACCTACGGTGTCAGAATGTCTTCAGCCCACACCCCAGGAGCCTTATCTTCATTAAACCTCGCCTCCACTCGTTCAACATTCTTAACAATGCCCTTCGAGAGTTATCGTGCTGATAGACGGACGGGCGGACAGACGGACAGAAGGACAGACATACAGATGGACAACTTTTACGGATTCGTAGGTATCCCTCCACTTAAGTTTTGGGATCCCAACAAGGAACCTTTGATAAAATAAATAAAGAATCGATCAAATAGAAGTGTCTGATTCTATTTAGTTTCTTATGTTTGAATTCCTCCTGGTGGTGACACGTTTCATTCTGGAGACGGCTGTTGTTCTTGTTTTGTGTTATTCTCATTAATTTTGATTCGCCGTCTTTCCACTCCCCTGAATGGTCGGATCAGGGAAGTAAAAATTTCTAAGCCAATCTAATCAAATCCCTGGCTCACTTGACAATTTTCGTCAGTTGTGTTTTTGCTGATACCATGGTATCTGATACCACGGTCTAAAGTCGTTTTTGCTGTTATCGGGGTATCTGATACCACGGTCAAAAGGCGTTTTTGCAGTTATCGTGGTATCTGGCCAGTTATCGTGGTATCAGATATTCAGATACTACGGTCCGTGGTAACTGGTCGTGGTATCTGAAAAGTCATTTCACTTTCATCAAATTTTGTCAGATTGGTGAGAAAGAAGCTTAGCACTTAGTGATGTAACTGGATATCTGTTTTTCTTTTGGGATAACTTCGAAAAGTGCAATTTCGGTAATAGTCGTTTTTGCAGAGCACCGCGTATCAGACACCACGATAACTGCAAAAACGACTAATTGCAAATCCACTTACCGTGGTAACAGATACCAAGGTATCAGCAAAACACAACTATCGTCTTTATTCGCGCTCACTGGACACAAAGACAGTAAAAGTGTTATTATTGTTACTATTATTGTCTTTGGACTGAGAGACCGAACGAAGGAAAGGCGATGAAGGCTGCAAGTGCCATACTCTCTGTGTTGAAAGGTCTATTTTGTTGCCGTAGGCCATCTTTCTAACAATTCGAGCATGTAAAAGCTCCAATTTCTTTGGCAGTGAGAGAAATTGTGAAGTTTATCATGAGCACATGACACCATTTCCCAGTCGAGAAACCTTATGAGAAGAAAACACAAAGCATAGAATAGAATCACGAATAGCTATGACTAGTGACAGTAGATGGCAGCATGATATTACTTAGATGGCGCTATATACATGGGACTTGGTACCGTGACAGATAAATCAGAAACGAATTTTTGGGTTGAATATGGAAAGCCAGGGACTTTAAATGTCGGAGCCTTATAGACAAACCATGACCCGCAAGATAGGGTCCTGGATTCAAATATCAGCTGAGTAGCATTTTTGTCTTTCAGTCACATTATTATGAATATTCTTTGAGCCCAAGCTGACTTTGAAACATTTATTCAAACAATGTTTACACGGATACGTCAGCTCTGATTTTTCATCAGCGATATTTCGGCCCTTCTTGGCAAGGGTCCTCGTCAGCCTGACGAGGACCCTTGCCAAGAAGGGCCGAAATATCGCTGATGAAAAATCAGAGCTGACGTATCCGTGTAAACATTGTTTGAATAAACACATTATTATGCTAGATGGCAGTACTTTCGGATCTATCCGTGGGAAAATACTACTTAGTTGCTGTTAATCCCTCGAAGGATATTTTGACTAGGGGGCCAGAGAACTGTCGACCATTTCATCACATGTCAATTTCAGTATACCATGACATATGTTGTCGTACGGTAACGGGATCTGGAATTAGTCGTGTTTGTAGTTACCCTGGTATCTGATATACGGTTGCTCTGCAAAAAGGCAGTTGCCGAAATTGCGCTTTTCGAAGCCATCCCAAAACAAAAACTGATATTCAGTTACATCACTTAGTGCCAAACTTCTTTCAACCAATTTGACAAAAACTGATGAATGTGAGATAAATTTTTTCAGATATACTAGGGTCGGACCGCGGTATCTGAATATCAGACACCACGGTAACTGGCTAGATAAAACGACAACTGCGAAAGCGCCTTTTAACCGTGGTATCAGATACCATGGTATCTGCAAAAACACAATTACGGTTTGAAGAAAAGAAAGCTCGTCTGCATAACTTGCAAAATTCCTCCGACATGGGACTATAAAACTCCACTTCACTAAACACATTGTAGGCCAAGGGTCGGAGACAAGCGAAAACCATCCGATGTCGGTGCCATGCAAGAGTCTACGCTGTAAAGAAAAATCTTGCAGTATCTGCTACTGGGATTAATCTTGCCTCTAAGAAGATAATCTTATCTCTAATTCGGATTAACTTTATCTCAGTAGAGATAATATTAGTCCTAGTAGCAAATACTGCTGTTAACTTTAATCCTTGCTCGGAGAAGCTTTTACAGTGTATGAAGCTTTCCAAAAAGCAATTCAGATTAATTAATCCGGCCTGAGGTCCAAACCTACCGCGGAAACCAGAGGTTAGACCCTTACCTTACCATCTTCTGAAATGAGCAGAAATCGTCGGACGTAAGAAACAAAAACTAAAGAAAATAGTGTAGGACCAAAGTGATGCAACACAATAATTTCTTCTCGCGTTCTTGATACAGAAAAGTACGAGGCTAATGTTGATTTAAAACAAGAACTAATAAGCCAATCTAAACCTCCGTCTTTGATCCCATGCAGCGACTATTGACAATCGGACAAGACTGAGCTGAGCTGAAGGTACTTGCAGAGCTTTTAGTTGATACCCGTCTACTTCCCTCTTCGACGCTGCGCATACCAGAGGAAAAAACTCAGGAGGCTAGCTGACCCGCTCTTCAGCGCGTCCAGACGTCCAATCGGCTTTTACTTTGGAAATTTCTTCTTCACGGCTTTACTGTATATATTCCAATAATGCCTAAAACGGATATATCAGCTACGACGCTTTGGCAGCGATATTTCGGCCCTTCTTGGCAAGGGTGCTTGTCAGGCTGTCAATCTTCAGGTCCAACTTCGGTGAAGGAAACAAACCTGCAATAAATTATACCGACTATAAATATCATATTCAGGGAAATTGCTTTTAAATACCACTGTAGGAAAAAATTGGTCCTGAGATTTAATTTTTGACAAGACCGCTGTTTGCTGAACGATTGAGACGATGAAAGGAAGCTTTGTCTGTATTTTGATCAACTTCAGTTTTGTTCTTAATAAGGGACTGAAAGCTTAAATTTTGTTCCATTAATTACCTCGTTCCACGTTTCTGGTACTTTACTGCGATATAGCTGTTTGTAGAGGTAACAAATTGTGATGTTCCGCGTATCTCTTACCCTCTGCTGGTTTGCATGGGGCGTATAGAAGTCTATTCGACTCCGCATGGTCGTATAACAGAGATAGGGAGTCTGAGGGTCTGGTGCTCATTTGTTCTTGATTGAAGTAATCGCTGTTCTTGCTTGTCGCTTCTCAGTTGATGCACGCCATTCTTAGTAGCCGGAGCCTCGTTTTTGTTGCAATCGAAGGAAACGGCGAGAATAGAGGGAGTCACTCCAAGCAGACTCCGCCTAGGAAAACAACGAGAACACGGGGAATGCTTCTAAAATGGATCTTGTTCTTAAAAAAGCCGTGCAGCTGACAAAACTAGTCTGGATCCGCTTTATTTTTTGTTTTGTTTACTCTGATTCTTTTTAATTAATTTTACATGCACCAACACCAGCAAAAACTGATTCCCCTCCGAATTTGAAAGGGAGTCCTTTTTGATGATAGTCGGAGCATTTCCCATCCGTGGGGACTCGCGAGAATACGGGGAGTGAGTCCCCGGGACAAACAAAAACGCAGGGACTCCTCAAGTGGAGTCCTCGGGGAACGGCGAGAATATGCCTAATATGTGTTTTTGGATTCAGTTTCTTCTTGGTTGAAGCGGCAGCGCTGCAGCACCTTGCAGGGAAGCACAGACTTGGTCGGTGAGCAAGTCCGTGACTCTCGAGAAGCGCTGCCGTCTTCCTCGGAAGCACTGCAGTGCAAAAACGGACGTAGAAAGGATCAGTCCGGAATCGGCCGACAAGTGGACCTGCAACATGCAACAAAAACGAGGCTCTGGTGATAGTATGTTTTGCCCTAGTATTCCAGGAACGACTACGTGGGAGATTTTATTTTAAATAAAATCATTAAAACAATCAATTAAACCATTAGTCTATGACGCTGAAAATACAAACAAGTCGGTGATATCAAATGGCAAAAAAATTACAAATAAGGAGGGATTTACAATGTCCGTCTTAAGTAGCAAGCTTCATGAGATCAGATACAGTAACTAACACTGATATGGGTTCGACGCCTCGCTTGGAATGTATTAGTTTGCATATGCGCCAAATCACAAAAACAGCCGAATAAAAATCGTGGTGATCACCCTTTGTTCGAAATAAACCAGGTTCAGGCACCTCCAAAAAGGTTCAGCACTCCTGAGGGACTGAGGCCCAAATCTCAGAGACCTAGCCGACAAAAAAAAATACAAACAGGGCAGCTCTGATTAGTTTTGGGGCTGAACCAAATGATAAAAAAGAGTCGGAATACAAAGCGCTCTCTCACACAGGGTGGAACATCCGACGACCTCTTACGCTCGGTGAAGGTGAACAGATTTTCAACCGCAAAAGGGAATACAAATTACCAGCTTATGCATCCATGATTCAGCCGTGTGTGACTGAGGCTTAATGGTCACTCATTCTGTTCCAAACGAGTTGTTTTAGGAGCACGAACAAACAAAAAACAACTGGGCCTACACGAATCAAGCACATTGCTTGGCCAATTATGGCAAACCAGAACGATACACAACTGGAATGTACAAAAGAGATCTTGTTTGACTAGCACATCATTGGTAGTGAGGAATATACGGTAATGACGCCAAAATTCATCATTACTTTAACTTATAAACAAGAATTAAGTACACTCCCTACGGTCAGGGTCAGGTGAGGCCTTTTTGCAACAAATTAACACTTTGCATCAAAACTAAACTAGATATTGCTTATGTCGGCTTTTTATGCAGCCTACAGACATAGAAGTGCCTTACATACACTGGGGAGCTCGGGTTAGGTGGTTCTTGCAGCTTATTCAAACACAGCCAAGGCCAGAAGCGTTACTAGCCAAAATATTTTTTTTTTTTTTGGGGGGGGGGGAGGTATTCCCGACTGGCTAGTCTTCTTTCACGAAAAAACGACCGATTTTCAGAAAAAATCTACTATTTTTACGAAAAGCCGACTGTTTTTCAAAGAAAAAACGGCTGTTTTACGAAAAAATTGCAGCGCTTCACACCGACTCGATTTTGCCGACTAGCCGGCAACTTTGGGAGGTGCCCCCCCCCCCCCTCCCCATACGTGACGCCCCTGGCCAAGGCTGGATGGCCTTTACCATGGTGTGAATAACTCGCGGTTTAGTCAACTTTCACACTTTCTGACAGGACGAAGTGATTTCGAGTAACAAGTCGATCCTAAAAAGTTTACAGGAGGTGTTTCTAGGGTTGACTCATGTGGCTGAACGTCCCGCTAGCCTATACACCGAACCTCAATGGACACTAACAGCAAATAAGTACCAAATTTTGTTATATGGCAACATTGTTACGACATTGCCACTTTAAATGTATACGCTAACACTTTCCGCGGGGCCAAGCACTGTCATAGCACAGGTCAACAAGCATATTCTTTCAAATTGTCAGTCAATTGCACAAATACATCAGTTGCTAATAACACAGCACACCAGCAACAGTAGCTTCTTGCCGAACCACGGGCTAAGAGATCATTCAGATTCAACATCAGTTGAGGACGTTACTTATTCACTTGTATAAAAGTTGTCGGAACACCAGTGGTCGCTCTCACCACCGAATGCCCCCGACTTATGTCATAATTCTGATGACATTCCAACCTGAAGCTGGGCAAGGGTAGCATGGCTAACTACATGCGTTACATGATGTTGTTCATACGACACCAGGTTCCCAGTAGATGGGGTTGGCGAGGGCGTCATCCCTCCGTCAGAGCAGCCCATGTTGCTATTGCCAGGGGAGCGAGGGTCCTGGTCATCCCGCCACTTGTCCATAGAGCGGCGTCGAGCATTCATGAAGAAATTCCCAACTGTGGTGGGTTCGAGCCCAAGTTGCTTGGCAATAGTGACTTGCATCTCTTTGGATGGGCGTTTCGTTTCCTGAAAGAGAAGAATGTTATTTTACTCACATCCTCAATATGGGCCGGGGGGGGGGGGGGGGGGCATTTGCGGGAGGGCAGTTGTCCCCTGTTTTTTTCAAGAGGGTCCAAAGCTACCCAGGAAAAGCCACTGCAAAACCTAGCTGGACGAGGCACAAAATCGAAACTGTTGGTAATTGTAAGCAGAAGTTCGGTCCTTATTTCTGTCCGATGTGTGGGTGCGTGGATGAGACTGTGATAACATGCTTTGCGACTGTATTGAGCTGAGTGACTAGAGAAAAGAAGAGTATGATGTGGGCGTATTTGACGAAGAGTGGTTAAAACTAATTTTTAAGGATGAGTGTTTTGCTGGTATAAAGAAAATGGGGCGATTTTTTAGGCTAGCCATGGCCCACAGAAGTAGATTTTTGGAATAAGGAAAACAAATTAAACGGAAATGAGTATTATTATATGTTAGTGTTTTTTTTTTCGTTTTTTAAATTTTTGCCATGGCCCTCGGGCTGCTTATAGAAATAAACTATCTATCTATCTAACTATCTTTCTATCTATTTATCCATCTATTTATATACTCGTTATGCCAAATATCTGTTTATATCAGTCTTCGTGAATCAATCAATCAATCAAATTTATTTCCAAGTAGCTCAAAGCTAGGAGAAGAAATATTATATATATCAATAATAATAATATGTAGATGGCACTTGACAGAGGGGACTTGTTCCGTGGTCGATAAACCAGAAACAATTTTTTCGGATGTAATTTAGAAGTCTAGGACTCAATTTTCGGAGTCCCGTAAACTCCTACTCCACCATATTTACTTCATGTATTGTGTGGGTGATAAATAAATTAAATTAAAATACGAGGACCCACAAGGCGGGGTCTCATGGTGAAAACCAAATATATAATTTGAATGGGGAAGACGGCCTTGAGATGGAATTCACAAGCCATTCGTTAGCTCGAATGGTAGAGCGACTTCCTTGTAAGCAGAGGGTCCTGGGTTCAAATCCTGGCTGAGGAGCATTTTTGTCTTTCAGTTCACTACTTATAAAATTATATTTGCTAATCACTTCAGTATTTTTAGGTCTCACCTACAATTTACGTTAAAGAAGGAGAAGGGGGACCTGCACGATGCCATTGCCTCCCCCCCCCCTTAGGTTTCCACGAAATGACGCCGCTGGGGAGGGCAAGGTCTTCACAATCGCTCACTCGTTTTACACTGATCTTCCAACAGAAAATAACACCAAGATAGATATGAATCATTACATGAAGTTGCGTTTTTTGCAGATAGCATGGTGCCCGATACCACAGTCTAAAGTCGTTTTTGAAGTTATCATTTTTTTTTTTTTATCAATCAATCAATTTTAATCCGAATAGCTAAAAGCTAGAAAAGGAATCATGGTATCTGGCGGGTTGTCTTGGTATCTGATATTCAGATACCACGGTTCTGACCGTTGTATCTGAAAAAGTCATCTCACTTTAATCATCATCAACACAAGAGCCTAGGATTTAGCAAATATCAGACACCAAGGTAACTGCAAAAACGATAAAATGCAGATCTAATTACCCTTGGTGTCAGATACCATGGTATCTGCAAAATCGCAACTATAGATTTCTGCTTAGGAAGTAAACATCAACAGAGCTTAATTACGAAGATGGGACGAATGCCTGCAGACCAAGTGATACAAATCTTAAGCGTAATGTAGCCATAAGCTAAACAAAATGGCAGAAGTTAAAGAAATTGGTCGGCCATAGCCTAGCCAGAGAAGAGTAAAGGAACTATTTTGGCAATTTCTGCGACAAAAGCCTTCCAAAATGGAAAAATGTGTTTGTTAAACCTTGAAAGCTGGTTTCACTTGTGCTTTAAGAATGGAATAACAAAATGGCAGAAGTTAAAGAAACTGGTCGGCCATAGCCTAGCCAAAGAAGAATAATGGAACTATTTTGGCAATTTCTGCGACGAAAGCCTTCCAAAATGAACAAGACCAAAGGTATCGATGGGATCCCAAAAATCTAAGATTTGATCCAGACATTTGGGTCTGCGACGAAAGCCTTCCAAAATGAAAAAAATGTGTTTGTTAAACCTTGAAAGCTGGTTTCACCTGTGCTTTAAGAATGGATTAACTAGACTAAGCCTCACCTTGAAAATCGCTTGCAGTGTTCGTCGCTGCAGATCTGTGAATACCAATCGAGGCTTCTTTGGATTTGATTGCTCTCCTCCACTCATTGATGAATCATCTTTCCGTTTACAGGCTAGAAAAAAAACATTTGGTCAGAACGGCACTTAAAATTCTTCATCTAGTTCGCTTTTCGCCACTAACTCTCGGTTAACCTATCGTACGCCTACTGCGTTGCGTTTTGCCTCGGACACAAAAAGAAGAAATCTGTAATCAAAAGGGAGAAGAATTACGCTAGAATTTTGTCTTTATCTGAAGAAGAATTGCATTAGAAAACAAGAGCTACGAGCTCATATGGCACTTGTTACGAGTAGGCACGGCTCGGTTATGTCAATGATATATCTAGTGTTTGCTAGGTGTCTTCCCACCAAGTTTCATCTCGATCCCTCCACTCATAGCGATTTCCAATATTTCCGGTTCTCCCCTCCAGCTCCCCTCAAAAGTCACCGGATCCGGTCCGGATTTTAAGTGGGTCGTCTGAGGCATGAGGTCTTTCCAAATATCAAGTTTCATCGAGATCCGGTCCCCCGTTCAAAAGTTATAAATACCTAAAGATTCCGGATTCCCCCTCCCTCCACTCCCCCGACAGTGCCCGAATCGGCTCGGTCACGTCAATGATGTATCTAGTGTTTGCTAGGTGTCTTCCCACCAAGTTTCATCTCGACCCCTCCACTCGTAGCGTTTCCCAAGATTTCCGGTTGCCCCATCCAGCTCCCCCAAAAGTCACCGGATCCGGTCCAGATTTTAAGTGGGTCGTCTGAGGTGTGAGGCCTTTCCAAATATCAAGTTCCATCGAGATCCGATCACCCGTTCAAAAGTTATAAATACCTCAAGATTCCGGATTCCCCCTCCCTCCACTCCCCCCACAGTGCCCGAATTGGCTCGGTTATGTCAATGATGTATCTAGTGTTTGCTAGGTGTCTTCACACCAAGTTTCATCTCGATCCCTCCACTCATAGCGTTTCCCAAGATTTCCGGTTGCCCCCTCCAGCTCCCCCCAAAAGTCACCGGATCCGGTCCGTATTTTAAGTGGGTCGTCTGAGGCATGAGGCCGTTCCAAATATCAAGTTTCATCGAGATCCGGTCACCCGTTCAAAAGTTATAAATACCTCAAGATTCCGGATTCCCCCTCCCTCCACTCCCCCGACAGTGCCCGAATCGGCTCGGTCATGTCAATGATGTGTCTAGTGTTTGCTAGGTGTCTTCCCACCAAGTTTCATCTCGATCCCTCCACTCATAGCATTTCCCAAGATTTCCGGTTGCCCCATCCAGCTCCCCCCAAAAGTCACCGGATCCGGTCCAGATTTTAAGTGGGTCAGAGGTATGAGGTCTTTCCAAGTATCAAGTTCCATCGAGATCCGATCACCCGTTCAAAAGTTAACAATACCTCAAGATTCCGGATTCCCCCTCCTTCTACTCCCCCCACAGTACCCGAATCGGCTCGGTTATGTCAATGATGTATCTAGTGTTTGCTAGGTGTCTTCCCACCAAGTTTCATCTCGATCCCTCCACTCATAGCGTTTCCCAAGATTTCCGGTTGCCCCCTCCAGCTCCCCCCAAAAGTCACCGGATCCGGTCCGGATTTTAAGTAGGTCGTCTGAGGCATGAGGTCTTTCCAAATATCAAGTTCCATCGAGATCCGATCACCCGTTCAAAAGTTATAAATACCTCAAGATTCCGGATTCCCCCTCCCTCCACTCCCCCCACAGTGCCCGAATCGGCTCGGTTATGTCAATGATGTATCTAGTGTTTGCTAGGTGTCTTCCCACCAAGTTTCATCTCGATCCCTCCACTCATAGCGTTTCCCAAGATTTCCGGTTGCCGCCTCCAGCTCCCCCCAAAAGTCACCGGATCCGGTCCGGATTTTAAGTGGGTCGTCTGAGGCATGAGGTCGTTCCAAATATCAAGTTTCATCGAGATCCGATCACCCGTTCAAAAGTTAAAAATACCTCAAGATTCCGGATTCCCCCTCCCTCCACTCCCCCCACGGTGCTCGGATCGGGGAAGTGACTATTTCCAACTTAATCATTTGGGGTCCCTGATATGCCTGCCAAGTTTTATCGTCCTAGCTTATCTGGAAGTGCCCGAACTAGCAAAACCTGGACAGACCGACAGACCGACGGACGGACAGAAATTGCGATCGCTATATGGCACTTGGCCGAAGGGCAAGTGCCATAAAAACTTCTGCTGTTTGCGCGGGCTTGCTCAAATAATTCAAACAACTGACTACATCCCAAGTGTTGTCTGTTGAAACAGTGCATCCTTCTGTTAACTTCTGAGAGTGTAATCGCGTGATTCGGAAGTACGTAACTGAGAGCTGCCAGAATAGCTCCCAGTACACTGTAAAAAGTATCTCCGAAGTACGGATTAAAGTTCACTGCAGTATTTGCTACTTGGATTATTCTTATCTGTACTGAGGTTAGATTGATATGAATAGTGATAAGAAAAACCCGAGTAGCAAGTACTGCAGTTAACTTTAATCCTTACTCGGAGATACTTTTTACAGTATAGACAGACCTTTACCTGGAGTAGGAATAAAAGTAAGAAAAGCTAAATATTCTGCAGTATCTATTTTTTTTAATAGTGTCTATTTACATATATATCACTTCAGATGAAAAAGCGATATTTGAAGAAGAAAAGCTTTGAAGAAAAAAAACTTCAAATTAAAAGCCGATTGGTTCTCTGGAGGCGCTCCGGAGCGGGTCAGCGTGCCTCCTGCACTTATTTCTCTGCTATGAGCAACGGCTGGATGTCAGGATTTTGCAGACAGCAAAGCTAAATTATGTTCAGAATAAGCGTGTTCCACCCTTCTAACAATAATAATTATTAGGTACTATTTTTGTTCCAACCTTGTAAAAAGTTACTACGCGGACCGTTCCAACCTTTTCGGAATAGTAACTATTTGCTTGTATGCTCGGGAGCGTAGCCAGCCTGGTAACTATATTGGCTAGGTCAGCCCGCGGCAATATATTTTGACGAAAATACAGAAATGCGTTGAAGCCTTGAAGCCAAAATTCGTGACGCCATGAGTAGTAACTAGTAACTATAGTAAGTAGGGTGGAACGCGCTCAACATTTTCACATTCCGTCCGATTGTTAATGGTTTCTCCCCATTTTGCGCCATTTCATCCAACTCCTTTAGTTTGACAGAGCTATAAGGCGTATTCTCGCCGTTCCCTGAGGACTCCACTTGAGGAATCAACGCGTTTTTGTTTGTCCCGGGGACTTACTCCCCGTATTCTCGCGAGTTTTCACTCATAATACTCTTTAACTTTTTACGTTGTAGCTTCATGAAGGCAACTCGCTCTGTTTTTACATTTTTAAAAAAATAAAGTCAGTAAAAATCAGGTACCGATTCGGTCAATTTTACCAGGTGCGCCCCCCCCCCCCCCCAGTGAAGAATCCAGACTAATTTCGTCAACTGCATATTTTTTGTTGTTGCATCAAATCCTTTTAGAGGTGTTCCACGAGTTCTCGTTGTTTAGCGTAGGCGGAGTCCACGAGGAGTGACTCCCTCTATTCTCGCCGTTCCCTTCGATCCCGCGAGGAGTCCTCGGGGAACGGCGAGAATACTTCCTCTGAGCTAGACAAAGGGATAGACGGCATCCACAATCTCCCGTCTCTTTTGGTGTGTTCTTGCCGTTCCACGAGTCCTCGGGGAATCAAGGGGAACGGCCAGAATAGAGGGAGTCACTCCACGCGGACTCCGCCTACGCAAACAACGAGAACGCGGAATGCTTCCAAAGTGGATTTTGCTCTAAAAATAAATATGCAGTTGACGAAATTAGTCTGTGTCCACTTTATTTTTGGTTTTGTTTGTACTGACTGTTTTTAATTCATTTTACATTCCACCAACACCAGCACAAATTGATTCCCCTCTGAATCTGAAAGGGAGTCCTTTTTGATGATGGTGATGATAATCGGAGCATTCCCCATCCGTGGGGACTCGCGAGAATATGGGGAGGGAGTCCCCGGGGACCAGGGGCGTCCCAAGCCTTTCTTCACTGGGGGGTGGGGGCGCACCTTGTAAAATTGACCGAATCGGTACCTGATTTTTACTGACTTTATTTTTTTTTAAATGTAAAAACAGAGCGAGTTGCCTTCATGAAGCTACAACGTAAAAAGTTAAAGAGTATATATCTAAAGAGAAAAATTGGCACGTTTTCACGCTTTTCCGCTTCTGTTTTTTTTTTCCATGGATACGCCGTCACTAGACTTTTACATCTAGAAGACCTTACCAGTTTTGCCAACAGGACTTGAAATAATCGCACAAAACAGTGTTGCTGCATAGCATCAACGTCGCTAACGGCTGTGGCCATGATTTAAAAAAAAAAAAATTAAATCCGACTTTTTTTCTGGAAAGATATGTCGTACCTATGATGTCAAACATTGGCCAAATTTGATAAAAGAAAACGAAATTTTCAGGCGGTGACCTCTCCCGGAAAATGCTGAATATTTCATGTTTCAAAACACCGTTTTCTAATGGAATTCCCCACTCTCACGGACAGTCCCTCCAAGAGCTCAAGCTCAATCGTAAAACACCCGTTTATTTCCCACGGGGGATTCAGTCAAACTGCTACTTACATTAAACGAAAGAGAAAAATGGTCGCCAGAAAACACAGGATTTTCTCCGTTGAGCGTCTGGCCGAGATTGATCTGAATCAGAAGCGTTACTAGCCAAAATGTTTTGGGGGGGGGGGGGGGGGGGGCAAGGTATTTACCAACGGGCTGGTCATTTTTATTTAGCAGAAATAACAACTATTTTGACGAAAAATCGACTGATTTTAATAACAAGAGCTGGAAACTCATATGGCACTTGCAAGGCTGGGTCAGATTAAAGTAGGAATTCGTCAATTCGTGGGTTTGGTGTGATCATTTGTAAGCAATCCTTGAGATAAGAATGGTCATGGGTCCTTGGAAATCACGTGAATGTATTGCTCGTAAAAACTATTTTATTTGTGCATTTGGCCGTGATGGTGCGCACTTAAAGGGCACTAGAGATTCATGTCTAATAAAGGCACACATGATGATAAGCTCATAGGAATCATGAAAATGTATATTTTGCTCAAAATTGTTGTTTATATTTTAAGGAATTCAGTTGTAAGCAAAATCCTTGAGGCGATTAGTACTTTAAGGGATGTTCGGATCTGAGAAGTGACAATTATTCAAACAGTGTTTACAACGGATACGTGAGCTACGGTTCTCAAGAAGGGCCAAAATATCGCTGATGAAGAATCGTATCTGACGTATCTGTTGTAAACACTTTTTGAATATATCTTTCAAAGTCAGCTTGGCTCAAAGAATATTTAAGTGACAATTTGTAAGCCAACCTTGTCAATGTCTAATGTTCAAGCAAAGTTGTTTCATCGCCCTCGCACATCTGGAAGTACCTTAATTTGCGATCCCTGACCCCCCCCCCCCCCACCAACTCCCCTCACAGTGCCCGAACCCGTTCCGGTTTTGTCACTGATGTATCTAGTTCGTGTTCTTCCCACCAAGATTCATCCCCTTCGCTCCACTCTAAGCGTGTCACATGATTTCCGGTTCCCCCCTCCGACTCCCCCCCACATTCATCGGATTCGGTACGGACTTGAAATGGGACATATCAGACACAAAGCACAAAGTATTTCATTTTTGCACTTGTCTGTGATGATGCGCACTTTAACGGCGCTCGACACTCATTTGTGATAAAAACCCTTGAAGCAAAAATGATGATAGGCTCATCGATATCATGAAAATCTATATTTTGCACAAAGGTAATTTTTGTACTTTAATGGATTCACTTGTAAGCAAAACCCCTGAGGCAAAAATGATCGTGGGACCTTGGGGTCATGAAGATATATCGTCTGGTGAAATTTTTGTAAGCAAAGCCTTGATGGCACAACATTCATGAGCCCTCTGAGATCATGAAATGTATCGTTTGGTCAAAAGTTTTTTTTTGTTCACTTTGCGGTTAAGATGCGGCTTTAAGGGAGCTAGATATTCATTTCTATGCAAAACCCTTAAGGCAAAAATGATCATGGGCTTACGAGGATCATGAAACATGTATATTTAGCTCAAAAGTATTTTTCATATTTTGCGGTTCAGATGTAAGGGATGGTAGGATCTGGGAAGTGACAATTACTAAGCCAATCTTGTCAAGTCTCTAATATTCAAGCCAAGTTTCATCGTCCAAGCACATCTGGAAGTACCTTAACTCGCAATCACCGGAATTCCGGACCCCCCCCCCCCTCCAACTTCCCTCATAGTGTCCGAATCCAGTCCGGTTCTGTCACTGATGTACCTAGTTCTTGTTCTTCCCACCAAGTCTGTTCCCGATCGCTCCACTCTAAGCGTGTCACAAGATATCTGGTTCTCCCCTCCACCACCACCCCAGATTCACCGGATCCATTCTGGTCTTGAATTGGGAAATTTGAGACACGAGATCTTTCCATATATCAAGTTTCATTAAGTTCCGATTGCCCGTTCGAAAGTTATTCCATACCTAAGATTCAGGATCCCCCCCCTCTACCCCCCCTCCATGATTGTCAGATCGATGAACTGAGTATTTCTAAGCGAATCTTGTCAACTTAATTCGCGGTCTTCGGAATTCCGTACCCCCCTCCCTCCAACCCCCCCCCCCCCCATTCATCGGATCCGGCCCGACTTGAAATAAGAGATCCGAGACACGAAGTCTTTCCAAATATCAAGTTTCATTAAGATGCGATCACCCGTTCCTAAGTTATACATACCTCAAGATTCCGGATTCCTCCTCCCTTCACTCCCCCACGGTCGTCGGATAGGGAAGGTGACTATTTCAAAGTTAGTTTGGTCGGGTCCCTGATACGCCTGCCAAGTTTCATCGTCCTGGCACTTCGGGAAGTACCCTTACTCGAGAACAGTGGACCGACCGACCGAAAAGTGATCGGTATATGGCACCTGAGTGAAGCTGCAAGTGCCATACAAATTATTGCACCTGCGTCTGATATTCCACTGCCATGCACAGCGAGGCAACTAGACTACGGTGAAAGTAACAATACGGACAGACAGTCAGACATTCTGCCTGCCTGCAGGGACACTTAAAGGACCTGTCTTACCTATAATACTAATGCAACCTATTTCCATAATCACTCCATATATTTCTAAACCCGGAGACCCCAATTTCTTACGGTACATTCTAACCCCTCTAACAAAACCACGATGTTTTCTCTCTTGCCGTGTTTTGCTACCTTCGATGTATATGACGTTGTTGACGGTTGTCTGCGAGAAGTTTCTTCATCAGAAAAACCGGTTATGTAGATTATTTCCCTGTTTTCGCTACAAGTCAACGGGCCTCGGAAAAGGCTTAAAACAGCCAAATCCGCGGGTTATTTGTTGAAGCACGGCCTAGTTTTAAAGTATTCAAATATTTAAAGTACTGTAAGCTGAAGAGTAAATAGTGCGAGGGGTCCTTTAACGCAACCTCTGGACAAGCATTCCCTCATGTCATGTCCAGTCCCCAGTCACTTTCCCTAATTCTGTGCAAAGAAATCCTTATCAAACCGTCCCCTCCATGACACCAGTATTTCGTGTTTTTAACATCATTTCGAAAACCTATAAACATGCTAAAAATCCCATTTCACGGCCTACTACCGCCAGAGTAGGGGGACAATGTCAGCTGGACTCGACAATCCAGTAGGGGATAGGATGAATAGATGACCAGATTTTGCATATTAACTGCGAGAGATGCAGGAACGGCAATATAAAGGATTTTAGGCTCGAGCCGCTTTCACATTGACGCGTTGAGGCTTTCACACTAAGCTAAAGCATTGTCCTAATAGGTGTAATAAGGTGTATTACCGCGTATAAGACTTTTACAGATTCCTCTTTTCCTCGGAGCGCTCTGTAATAAGGTGAATAAGGAGAATAGACTAGCGTTCTATTCTGGCTTATGCAGGGCCAATCAGATCGCTTGGTTGGTTCCGCCAGCGGGCCGAGGAGAGGCGCAGCGTCGTCAGGGTTGCCAGAGAAAGCACAACAGTTCTACTTTGTTGGAAGCTAAAGAAACAACTTTTCTTAACAAACACTCGTTTTTGTTTTATTACGACGGCTTTTCGTCAGTTCGAGGATCAATACTGTCCATCCGTTATTTTAATAGCTTTTTTACAGTATAGTTTGCGTTATATTGTACTCGTGTACTTCAAGTAGTACCAAGAACCTTTTCGGATATTTTTAGAGCTCGAAAAATTGTATTACCTTGGCAACACCGGAAGCCGCATTGCTAAGAACCTCTTGGGTTGTATTTGAACAGGCGTGTGTATTTTGACGTAAACATCGCGTATAGCGCTATTCACCTTATTACACCTATTAGGCCAATGCTTAAGCAACCTCTGCATCGCGCTTGCGTCGATGCAACGCAGAGCTTACGCCAAGTTCTATTGTTGCGTTGCGTAAACGCGTACGTACCAGATTTGCCAGTGGAAAATGGAAGTTTTTGAAGAAAATAAAAAAAGACGGCAAGATTTTGCATACTGACTGCAAGAGATGCAGGAATGACAATATATAGGATTTTGGGCTAGAGCCGCTTTCATATTGACGAGTTGAGACTTACACAATAAGCTACGCAGCTCTGCGTCGCGCTTGCGTCGATGCAACGTAGAGCTTACGGCAAGTTCTATTCTTGTGTTGCGTCGACGCGTACGTACCAGATTTGTCAGTGGAAAATGGAAGTTTTTGAAGAAAATAAAAAAAGACGGCAAGATTTTGCATACTAACTGCAAGAGATGCAGGAATGACAATATATAGGATTTTGGGCTAGAGCCGCTTTCATATTGACGAGTTGAGACTTACACAATAAGCTACGCAGCTCTGCGTCGCGCTTGCGTCGATGCAACGCAGAGCTTACGGCAAGTTCTATTCTTGCGTTGCGTCGACGCGTACGCATCAGATTTTTCAGTGGAAAATGGAAGTTTTTGAAGATAAACAAAAACTGCTGATGATGAAGAAAAATGCTGATGATGAAGAAAAACTTGCTACTAGTAAAAGAAATTAAAATTCAGCACAAGAAACCGAGAAATCAAAATGTAAATGGGCATCCAGCGCGAAAGCTTCTCGCGCAGGTGTGAAAGATACGCCGCGCAGCCTGTACGCAACGCAAGTAATTGTACCAGACTTGTTCGCCCCGATATACACTCTACTGACCGGTATCTTTCGCCATTTGTACCATATTTTGTAAATTATTTTAATTCTGAACCATGATATATTCGTTATTAATTGTATACACATAGAAATATTTTAAGGTAATTATTGAAAAGTGATTATAAAGTTTTAGCCGTGTTAAGAATTGTGTGACGATCCGACGCTAGCGAGTAATTATATGAGCTATTCAGGAAATAAACGTTGTTATTAAGATAAACGCATCGCAACGACGCGTCAATGTGAAAGCGGCTTATATCCATTTAAGAGCCGTTTATATAGCCGTGCTACTGAGCTGTGTACTGATTTTCGGTTGCCAACGTTCGATCAGCTCCACGTTTCTGCTCGTTGTTCTTTGCGTGAGCGTCTCCTGGCATCTGATAATGAGCTTGTTGATATATTATATTTTTTTTTTTTTTTTTTTTTTTTTTTTTTTTATAACCCGCTGAAAAGACAGAATAGCGTAGTACAAACAAGGAAAAACAACACAAAACACTAAAATACACTAAAATTCACTCTAGAAGAAGGGACAAGCCGTGATGTGCGGGGAAGCTGAGATGGGACGTTGTGGACAATTTTTTACTTATGGCCGAAAGTTTCAGCGATATATCCGGAAGCTTGTATGTGCCCCTCTCTTACGCCTTTCGTTGCCAATATGGCAAAAGTTGTATGAACCTCATGATATCGGCTAGACTACAGCTGTACTTTGCTTAACTTGTTGTTGTTTCCTTCTGTTCTTTTTGTGTTATTTTCCTATAGTCGTTTGGCTGGATTAAAATTATTGTATTGTATTGTATATACGAATACAAATGTTGGAAATTTCCAACCCTGTTCATGCAGGCCGAGCATTCGACTTTCAGCTTTGTTCTCGATTCTTACAGACAGATCTTATCAGAAGAAAACGGATATTTCTTCACCATCATTGAAAAGAGTAAAACGAAGAATTTAACATTGTGAGACAAAGACTCGAATACGAGACTGAATTATCGGCGTTCGTAACTATTTTGAACCAGTAACTTTAATCAAAGTAGTGCCGGAGGGAGCGAAATTTGAGACCTTGCCAAAGTTTCAAGTTTTTTCACTTTTTCCAAAGTATGAGATCTGAAGTCACAAATTAGACATTTGGTGTTCTATTTGGCCAAAAAGTAACGTTTAAAGGTAACATTTAAACTTAACATCATGTTTTTTTCTATTTTCCAGCAGAATATCACGCCACGGGGGAGTCCGACCAATTACGTTACAGAGATCTGTAGTTACTACGCTTACTACGCTCCTGAGCGTGGTAAGCAAATAGTTACTATTAGTTACTATTTGGAGAAGGTTGGAACGGTCAGTGTAGTAACTTTTGATCAGGTTGGAACGGAAATAGTAACTATTAGTTACTATTTGTTGAAGGGTGGAACACGCTCAGTGTAAGCATGCCAGTGAACCAGAAGGTCCGAGCTTCCAGTTAACTTCGCTTACCGAAGAAGGCGTAGAGAATAGCCAGGCTCTAGAAAAAAAACCCCAAAGACATCTAACCCAACACAAACTTGAGAAAAATCATTAGGCCTACCAGTTAAGTATTCACCTTGCGGTTCTTGATGATACTGCTGTTGGTGTTGCTGAACCTGCACAGAATGTTGCTGTTGCGGCTGATGTTGCTGGTGGCTACCAACTAGAAAATAAGCAAACACGTGTGAAAGATATGCGGAAATAAACAAAGCGTGACGCAACACGCGATTTAATCTTAGGCCCTCTTGCAAGTTATTTCACAGTAGTGTGCAAGTCGACCGCTGGATAGAGGTGACGGTGTGAATGAATGAATGAATTTATTAAGTGTTACATAATTTTGTACAAACAACTAATAAAGAAAAAAAATAATAAACACTGTGAGTGCTACTTGACGCATACGCAAAAATTTAACTTATAAATTTTTTTTCCAGTTCCAGCCGGATTCCGGGCGAACTATATGTTCGGGTAAAAGATGATTATCATATAGTGATTCAGCATCTCTTCTTATCCCTAAATCGTATATCTAATCAACTACAAATACAACTTTTACTTTTAACAAATTTTCCGGTTTTGGCCGGATTCCGGGCAAACTACTTGTCAGGGTAGAAAATGATTTTCACATGGACATTCAGCATGTCTTCTTTTCCCTAAATTGAACATCTAATCAACATCAAATGAAACTTTTACTTTTTACAAACTTTCCGGTTTTTGCCGGATTCCGGACTAACTACTTGTCCGGTGAGAAAATGGTTTTCATCATCGTGTTCAGCATGTCTCCTTGCTCCGTAATCGACTATCACATTAGCTGTTTAAAAATATTTTGTTTGCCCCATAATTTGAACCCCCTCCTCTAAATGGAGGGCTACAGAGCCCACCTACGAACCCGACCTTACCCTTGAACCAAAGAATCCTCACACCAAGTTCCATCAAAATATCTTATTCCCCTCGAGAGTTATCGTGCTTACAGACGGAAGGACGGACAGACGGACCACTTTTGCGATTTCATGGGTATCCCTCCACTTACGATTTGTGATCCCAAAAACACGGCAGAGAAACAAACTTCGCAAATCCAGGGCTTGTCTTATAATTTCACACTAACACGAACAACAAAAGAATTCGTAGCCTACCCTATAAAATCAGGATATGATACCAACTATCAAATGCTCCCCCCCCCCACTCAATACTGTATAGCGATATTTCGGCCCTTCTTGGCAAGGGTCCTCGTCAGGCTGTCAATCCTCTGGGTCAACGTCGGGGAGGGAAACAAACCTGTAATCCAAACCTTTAGCTGACGTTTCCGTTGGAAACATCGTTTGAACAAATGTTTCAAAGTCAGCTTGGGCTCAAAGAATATTTAATACTGTATAGCCTAATCACGAGTAAGAGTGAATGCACACATTTTACACGAACCGATCTATCATATAAGCCTATACCTTCATAATGACAACAAAACAAAAAAAGTTAATTTTTCGCATTTTACTTTTTAAAATCGTGACCCTTTAGGCCTGTAACTTTTACAGGGCACTGGCAAATCTTTTCACTGCTTCGGTTATAACAGAAATCATTTGGGAGGGGGGGGGGGGATTTCGGAACTGGAGGCAATCACCAAACTTTCTTGGCGCCTTGGAAACAGTCAAACATGATGGACTATGTTTCTTTGTCGTTCCAGTTGATGCAAGTAAGAAACCGTCATTTATGTATTCATACGAAAAGGAAGTAAACTAAGCCGACGAACGTTTTCCACCAGTCTGCCTTACCCAAATAGTTCCCAGCCAGTGGTACGCTTAGCGACGGGGGGGGGGGGGATTGCGAAAGGGCTAAGCGATCTTTAAAGGCTTTTCTCCTTCCAATCGGTGTAAAGTGGTATTGCCATTCCTACCTGGTTTTTCTTTCCAAATATTCCAAAATATCTCAGTCCTTCGAATCATTCTTTAACTTAAAATAACACATCCCTTTTATCCCTTGGCATTGGATTCCGTGCTCTCGGTGCGAAAAGCGAAAACTCGGTGCGAAAAGCGCACCCGATTCCTCTGTGTAAACGTAGAGTAAAGCTACAAAGACACGCGTAGCGCGGAAGTCAAAGGTTTCGAAAATGCCATCGGAACGGATAGGATACACTTTATGAACTTCCAAATGAAATTCTAATTGTTATTATTATTTACTACATTAGCCTACACTAGCATGCTATTATATAAACTATATTAAAGCACAGTGGACACTTCTAATGCTTTACTTTGTATTAAATGCTTCACAAATAAACATTTCCGACTTCCTTTAGAAGGCGCTACGAAAATCGGCCGTTTTCTTGTCATCCCTTGTCTTTACCTCTCTGGCATTTCGGCGATCCAAATCCTAGTAGCTGGGATATCGTGGCAGGAAACTCAAAAACTCCCAGCAATGCTTGATAGAAAAGGATATATTTGAGATGTTACTAAAGTCAAGCCGTAGATGCAGTTTACCTGATTGACAGTTTACCTTGAAGTGCCTATTCAAAGTTTTCTTTGTGGAATAGTGTTGTGAAGCTTGATTAGCTTGCTTTATAAAATGTACCAGAATATGCTATAAGCTTATAAAAGAACAACATAGCTACAAAAATCATTCAAATACAAATAACCTATTCAAGTCTGAATTATACAAGGTGATTTATGCATAAAATTAAGATCTACTAAGTATTATAAGAAACATCACTTCTATCTTTGTCCAAGCTAGTAAATTGACCATGTACTGGCCCAAAAAAAATACGCTTTGAAATATCACAGAGAGGAAACTGTTGAAAAAGCTGCTGATCTAGGGGGTAAGCATTGTTCCTAGGTTGTTACAGAGTGGGATTGGGGTAATTTGATCTGCCCATTGAACTTTAAGTGTACCTGAATCTATGCCTTCTGACATCGAGCCTCTATATGCCAAGTTGGCTTTTTTTCTATTGTCAGTACACAGAACTTGAACTAAGCTTCTAGCGAAGTCTGGATCAGTTATTACTAGCACTGCATTCTTTTAAATGTGGCATCAGTGTTGTAACGTAACTATGTTGGAGCAACCAGAAAATTCTTGGGTGCGAAAAGGACGGCGGTTAGTAGCAAGACACATGCTCGTTAATACCGTTAGGATGTTTATGCAAGATTCAACCCACATATTACGACCGACATAAGTCCTTAAAACTCATGGCAGCACAAAGGGGGTGCCCACTCCCAACAAATGTTTACACCAGGTTCCGGGTGTGCCGGTATACACCAGTTGCCAGGGAGTGGGCACCACCTCGTCCGAACCTTGCTAGGAATCTTTTTCTTTAGCCATGACCTGCCCACAAACAGACACAGTTTCATTACTGCACCAGAAGACAATCTAGACATCGTCTATCGGAAATGTTAATACCATCTTTGTGTATTCAAATAGTATGCTATCCAGATTGAAAAAACGTTCACAAAAGTAAGAATTTCAAAAGCTTAATTCCGACTCGCAAACACGGATTTCCGATTTCCCCCTTTCTAAAATCCCGAAATGATGAGTTCCTATTTACTCTTGCTCCGTGCAATTAGACCCTTCTCTATACGTCACGGGCAATCAGACTCGGGCTCCCTCCGCGACTTTTCAAAAAATGACTTTCCATGGGTTAATCTTTGGATCAGAAATTTTCTATAGAAAATGAGTTCAACTTCTCGACGCGCACAATGGGGCGAAAGAGGCGACGGAGAATCAGTGGCGGGGAAAGATTACCGATTATCCGTGGAAAATTTTGAGACTAATCTTTCACCTCGAATGAACTGGAATGAGCGACAATGCCAGACTGATGGCCTGTAACAATGGTTAGGGGAAAGGGATTTTACAAAAACTGAGAGGAACAGTATCTTCGGGCGTAATTGCGGAATTTTATTGACCAGAAGTGAAATGAAATAGACCTCACGAGAATCCCACACTTTTCCGAAAGCTACTCCCAAGTTTACTTCAATCTCACTGCTTTCCCGAAAACTTCCCGACAATCTGATCTTGTTGTAATGGACAAGTAGCAGACGATACTAAGATAATTTAATACTCGTCCGATTGAATTGCCAAAAATCATGGACAACAGGGCCCAGCCAGCACATGGCACTCTACATTCTTTTCTGGCGTATATTGTATTTGTTGTATTTTATCTTATTCTGCATACTCCGCTTTTCAAATGGCGGGTCAAAAATTACTTAGTTACTTACTTACTTATTATAACGGAGCCAACAGTATATGAAGGCTCCTGACATTTGGACGCGTTTGAAAGGTCAATGTTCTTCAATAAAGTTGACGTTGCGAATACTCCGATTGTCGAAAATTTTAGCTCCGAAAGGACGAAGAAGAAGTATGCTAGAAGATACTTCTCTCGTCGTTTTTCCCGCGCAACTATGTGTGCATGTTCCACTTTTCTACAAATAGTAAGTATTAGTTACTATTTCCGTTAAACCTCATCAAAAGTTACTACGCTGACCGTTCCAACCTTCTCGAAATAATAACTAATAGTAACTATTTGCTTACCACGCTCGGGAGCGTAGTAACTACGGATCTATGTGACGTGATTGGTCGGATTCGCCCGTGGCATGATTTTCTGCTGGAGAACAGAAAAATCATTCCAGCCTTGACTGCAAAAAAACAGAAATGGTGGTAACTACCATAAGCGGGATGGAACACGCTCTGTGTGTACGTTGTAAAATGTTCAGAGGAAGAGGTGTGAAGATGTGCCCATCAGCCAAACTTTGGTATTCATAAATCATAAATTTTACTTCAGCCCAAGCTGACTGCGTATCACAGCTGATAGTAGCAACCAAATAGGAATTTTATTCGAGCGATATTGCGGCCCTTCTTGGGAAGGGGGCTCTTGGTCTTTCTTCCTGAAGCGGACCCCTGCCAAAAAGAGCCGAAATTTCACTCTAATAAAATTCAGCAGATGTATCCGTTTGCCATGACTATCAATTATGAATTCATAGATCATTCCGTCCAATGTAGTATGTCAGAGTATGATTACTACAAAACAGTGTTCTCCCGACAATTCAATCTCTGTCAGTAAAGACCACAGCAGAGCAGGACACCTAGGGGAATCCGGGAGACTAACAAAGGGGACGAAGATATCCGAGAAACATACCGAAAGGCTCTTGTGAGTAACTGAGACCGACACATCAGGGTAACTGATAAAAACGCAGGACGCAAGTTAGGACCGGATTCATATTTACGGTAATAGGACAGAGTGGAAAATAAATAGTGATCCTCGGGGGATTTTCCCAGCATTTTCTCTCTACCACTGAGTGTTTTTACTCCTTTGCAACATCACCCTACCATTATCCTTCTCCCCTACATTTTTTCGGATATTCGGCTTCTTTGTCGCAAACTCAACCCCCTTATATTTTAGTCCCCTTCACTCTTCCTCCCATTCGTTTTCCCTCCCAAACCCTGTCGCGTCTTCTAATTTGAAGAATCTGTCTGAACTTGATTAGTATGCTTTATAAGCAAATTCTGTTTCCTCTGGGCCGTTTCCATTATCGTTATTCCCCTCCTACGGTTTCGCATTTCTTTAAAAGCGAATGAGAAACGAAAGAGTCTAGAGTTGATGACGTGTCTTCCGTTGTCCAAACAAGGGAAGAAGGATGGAAACTGGGTCCGAGAATGTTTGGTGGTCTTAACACATTGTGAAATTTCAACAAATTTCGTCGTCCCGCATAGAAGTATAACCAGGGCCGGCTTCCTTACTAGATTTTCAGGGCCTAATGTGTGGAACTCTGTTCCGGAGAGCATTTGGACGGCTGAGCACCTGGGGTTATTTAAAAATAAATTGAAAAAGGATTTGTTAGGCCAAGGTTCATAGTTTTTTTTTGTTTTTTATTTCCTATTTTTCTTATTATTTTTCTTTTTTCTCATTATTATTATTAAACGAGTTGATGAGAGTCTATAACCAGGCCAGAGAGTCTATATAATATTGTCTCATGTTGACAATATTATCCGTAAAACTAACTTTTTAATTAAATCCATCTCCACTCTTAAATCTTTCGGTATGGATACTGAATGCCTCCTCTGCTTTTTAAAACTTATATCCGTCCTCATTTAGAATATGCTTCACCGGTTTGGCATTCTTCTCTTTCTGCAGAGCTCTCTGATCGCCTGGAAAATGTCCAAAAGAAAACAGTGAGAATCATTCTGGGTCATCATAATATTTCATACGAAGAAGCTCTCATTAAACTTGACGTTCCTAAATTAACAGAACGTAGAAATATTCTTTCAAATTAGTTTGGAGCTAAGATAATATGTTGTCCGCAGATGTCCCATCTATTCCCCCCCTCCCGTATTCCGTGCGTCGGTCCGAGAGGAATACTGGCAATCAATTTGTTCCATATCCTGCTAATTCTTCTGCCCAATTTTTACGTAGTTTCATCCCATCATTTATTTCTGGTAAAATCTTGTAAGTGTATTAGTTAATTTGTTTCGTGTCTGTGTATATTTTGTAAATTTGTATTCCACTTCTAGCTTTTGGCTATTTGGAATAAACTTGATTGATTGATTGATGAGAGATTGGTTATTATTTATATTTTAGTGCTATTTTCTTTTATGTTTTGTTTCTAGTTAATTATTAGTTAGGAAATGAGTTTTATGTACCCGCCCAATTGCAAGTGCTTTTTTGTACCTTTCTTGGGGCAGTACTAGCATCATAGTTAAATGTATTTTGGTCGTACAATAAATCGAACTGAACAGAACAATAACCTGTCATGAAAGTCTTAATCATGCCGACATGAAATAAGCTGTTTCGTTCGCTCGAGGGGTTGCCCACTCTCGATTTCAGTGAACAGCAAGTGCTCGATGCGAGGTCCCCGGTTGGTGCCGGCATCGGTTGCCAAGTGTTAGAATTCAAGTCAGCATGTTAGTAAGCAGAATCACGTAATTTCAGCCGGTGCCGAGAAAGAGTGTACAGCAGGTGACAAGGAGTGGATAGCCCCTTCATTATGCTCAGCCAAAAATGACTGAAAACCTGCTCAAAAGCTTGCAGAGAATACTGGCACATGTGAGAGTGCGCAAGGTTGTGTGAAAGTTAACGAAAAAGGAAATAAAGCGCGAGAAAGGCGAAACAAAATTCGGGGGTGCTAAACGAATTAGTCAGCTAAGATTTTGTTTCGGCGATATTTCTGCCAATCTTGGCGAGGTCTTCTGACCGTGAAGTTTGATCACATTCACCTTGGTCTGAAGGAACACATATATCTAAATACTTTTCAGTCCCGACATCGTCTGATGGTATCTGATCTAACGAACTCATCCTTCCTTCAACTTCAAACTGGCTTTGGGTCTAGCTTGAAGCCAATCCCTTTCTACCTTTCTTTTCTTCGTCTCATCTGACTATCACCACCTGTTTGTATATCCTAAATTTTTGCCGTATAGAGAGGGGGGGGGGGGGCTTCGGTGATTTGTTGCTAGTTGAAAGGTGGTTTTAACTTTCGGTAGATTGCGGAGAGTTTTGATTTTCCACGGCGTTTGACGGGCAGTCGAAGAGAATGTGTTGGGCTGTTTCTTCTTTTTGGTGGCATCGCCTGCAGCTGGGGAATGATGTGGGGCTACGGTACTTTGCATTACAACCAAACAGTCATGACAGTGCAGCCAAACAGTCACAAGCAGTACAGCCAAACAGTCACGGTAGCTATTGGGAGTGTGACTGTCATATTTGTCAGATCGCTGACAAACTCCTACAGTGAAGTTTCAAAGATAATTTCGTAAACCACATTAGCCTGACATATCACAAAAAATCAACGAAGAAACCAACGAAAATGGGGATACAAGAATTAGCGATTCATATTTCGGTTTTCTCAAAGGAGAAGTTGAAGGCTTAGTCGTCCCTCAGATTAGCCTCGAATCATCTACGCATTCACAAGATACGGATTCAAGTCCTCATCCCCTCAGATCAAAAAGAGCTTGCGCACGAGAAGCAGCTATTAAAACCAAACGAAATATGACGTAACGCCCCGAGCAGCCCGTCACGGTCGCTTGCCTGTGGAATGAAATTTCTTTCAGCAGTCATTTGCTAGTATCGAGCGAGAACAATCATAATTGTTAGTCGCAGATATTGGTGAGTGGCTCGCTGTCTTTATTTTAGGCTTTCAATTCTTTCAATTTTTATTTTAATCTTTGGTTTCTTGTTGTTCTTGTTTTTTCTTGGCTGTTGATCTTCATCCTCATTTTGGCCTTTTTTCTCGAAATTTTCTGTCTGCCCTGAAGAAGGGAGGCGGTTGTCCAGCCGAAATATTCGCCTTTTATTTCAGTGTATTCGTTGGCCTATAAAAACCCCATTTTCGTTGGTTTCTTCGTTGATTTGTTGCGATATGAAGTTTCAAAGAATGGCACATAATGAGTTATTGCTTTTTCGTCTTCTCTACGGTGTCGGTGAAAAATACCTTCTGCTCCTGAGTTTCAGTTTCACACGGACTTTCCAGAATACCCTCGTTCTACTAGGGAACACACTTAACTTGTGCACATAATAGGAGGCAACTCTTGAGAATTTTAAGTGGTTGTCTTTTTGTCCAGACTCTTAGCTTTGACAAAAGATTTTCTCGAAACCAAAGACCAGGAATAAAGTGGAAGAAGCCACGGTGGAATGGAGAGCGGACCGCACTTCTCCCATTCTTCCAACCGAAAGGCTTTGTTCTTCGGGGGAGGAGATGTTCCTTTTGTGGAGGATGAAAAACACTCTGAAGCTGCTATTCGGATCGCATTTCCTTACGACACCTTTACGAATATGTGATGAAAAAATGAACAGCGCCGTTAGAACAATAACTGTGTTTTTCTGTTCGCGATAGCGAATTCTACGATTTGTCAAAGGCTTTCGACTTCTTCGACGAAGCGAGCGAGAATTCTGCGACCGGCAAGCCGTAAAGCAGCTGAAGCATGACTATACAGCTGATAAAGCGGGATCTCTCGTTAATAACTGGTAAAAGGAACAAATTCGTAGGCCAGAACGTCAAGTTTTTTGCGGCCAAATTTCAAAGGTTCCGCCAGAGAAAAGTGGCAACACTGAATCAAATCAAGTTCTCTCAGTCGTTCAAGTTCAATGATAAAGGATATGTGTAAATAAGAGAGTTATGAAGGATCTGAAGGGTAATGCGAGGGGTAATGTAAATACGAAATAGTTGTTGTGTTAAGGTAACTGGTGGTAATTAATAATTTCTTTAAATAAAATGGTTTGAACCATTCGATTTAATTTTCTCCAGTTCAAAGCATGAAATAATTTTGACTGCAGAGTAGAGTACTTTGTAAATAATGTCAAGTTCTGTGTAGTAATTTAGTGTTAGAATAAAGAACCTTGAACGTTAATTAGGAAGTGTGACTGCTGCATATTCTACCTTTCGTGTGCTGAGACGGTACATGACTCACCGCGGCTGAACAAAGTTAATTTCATTCACAAAAAAGAAGACCAAAGGTTTCGATGGGATCCCAAAAATCTAACATTTGATTCAAAGAGTTGGGTCATGTCTTCGCCATTCAGTCTTCGTCAGATTCCTTGAATATTTAATAAATAAAAAAAATCAGATTCCTTAAATATTTCAAGCCATTCAGTCTTCGTCAGATTCCTTGAATATTTTTACTGTTAAAATAAATTTAAAAAATCAGATTCCTTGAATATTTTTACTGTTAGAATAAATTTAAAAAGTGGATTCAGCATAACTCCTTGCCCCAATACCGAATCTCTAATTGATTTCAGAAACAACTTTGAGCTTCAACCAAATTTCCAATTTCAGCCGAATTCGTGATGAACCATTTGTCCAGCAAGAAAATTTAAGTTCACATATGTATTCAGCGGACCTCCTTAACCTCTCAATGAATATCTTATTAGCTTATAAATAATACATGTTTTTACCGTAAATTCGAAACCCCTGCTCTGCCTCTAAAGATAGGACTAAAGGACCCATCTACGAACTTGACCTGTACTTTACCAGTGAATCCTCATTGAACAACATCCTCGCTTGAACAACATATATTTCCTCGTTTGAACATTATATATCAACCCCTTCGACCTTCGATTACACTAGATCTCTCTGACGTCCACAGAACAAACAAATGAATGTCGTCATCCACGCGCAGAGCTATACTGGTTTGAGAATAAAGGGGTAGGGACTGCCAGGCCCGTATCCAGGGGGGACGTTTGCCTGCTGGTCGGGACACAGATCAGAGGGAAAAGCCCATACAAATTATTATTTTTCATGTTTCGGGGGGGGGGGGGGGGTCGACCCCCTCACCCCCCCCCCCCCCCTGGATACGCCTTGGGGACTGCTATAGCGGAAAATTGGTCGACAAATTTTGTGTCCGGTTTTCACCGGATTCCGGGTGAACTACTTTCAAATAACTTTCATATTCGGATTCAGAATGTCTCTTTACCTCAACTATCTCAATAGCTTTTAAAAAATAATTTTTTTGCCCCTTAATTTAAAGCTCCCTCTCCCACCCCCAAATATAGGGCTAAAAAACCCATCTATGAACTCACCCTTACTCTTGACCCAAAGACCTTACTCTTGACCCAAAGAATCCTCAAACCAGCTTCATCAAAATATTTCATTCCCTTCGAAAGTTATCGTGCTCACAGACAGACGGACAAGTTTTGCGATGTCATAGGTATCCCTCCACTTACGTTTTGGGATCCCAAAAACAGAAAAGGCAGAAGGAGGACAGAGAATGAGATAGCCTAGGTCATAGCTGTCTTACCAATTCAGTCCTGCTACCATCCATTAACCCCCGTTTTATTTGAGTGTTTACAACTTTTCATAGGAAGCGGACGATCCAGATCGGACAGGGAAGTCGTCAAATTTTTATACCGAACCGGGAGGACTGACCTTACGACAAACGAAGTAAATGATGAACAATGAACGACGTCCGGACTTTTATCACATCGGCGTAATCAGCTGGAACACTATATTACGGATCTAGAATTGGTACGTTTCCGACTCTAATAAGAAGGACAGTCGTTCGATACCAGTGGAAAACTGACCAGAAGAAAATGGTTTGAAACTCTGCTGGGTTTCTCACAATTATTAGCCGTCCTGGCTATTTTCAGCCTCGGTCGGATCCTTTGGTTTTTATAAGGAACAGGGAAAAAGCTTGTATAGCTGGTATCTCTGACCATGTTCCTCGGATTTTTGTTTAATTACTAAATTTTATTTCTTTTTTCCGGAAACTGCAGTTTTAGCGTTGTTTCTGGAAGTCCCCGCAAAGTAAATACTTACATCCATTTACATCACAAGTGCCGAACTTCTTTCCCACCACTTCGACAAAAAGCTAGGCTCGTGTGTTAGTGATGATCAAAGTGAGATGAAAGTTTCCAGAAACCAAGGTAAAGTTTTCAGATACCATCTTAATATCAGAGAGCGGAATCAGAGAGCCAATAGCGGTACGAGAAAAGGGTTTTTCGGTGCTTCCTTACCGAAAAAGACTCTTTCCCTGTCACCATATCAAAAAGTGAAAAAAAAACGTGAGGATCCAGATTTTCAGAAAAAGGCTTTTGCCGATAACTGGAACGAAGTCGGAACAGTCAAACATGGGTAGTTCGTGGGAGCTAACTGACAAACGACCAAGAGACGAAACAAGAAAAATATTTGCCAATGCCCCGCACCGACAAACAATGCAGTTTTCCTGACAAGAAGTTATTGTCGGTACCAGAAACGGAAGTGAATCTGAATTCCAGAGCCTCGTTTTTGTTGCAATAGTGCTGCCGCATCGCTGTAAAGTCCGCAAGAAAGTCCGCGATTCTCGAGAAGCGCTGCCGTCTTCCTCGGAAGCACTGCAGTGCAAAAATGAATGTAAACAGAATCAGCCCGGAATCGGCCGAGTGGGCCGACAGAGTGCAACAAAAACGGTTCTCAGACACCACGACCACTTGCCAGATACTCAGTAACTGAAAAACAACTTTAAACAGTCTTATTAGATACTATGGTATCTACAAAACTCAACCGTCACCGGTTTCAACTATCTCAGTTTCTGTCCAATCGTTCAACAAGCTTGAAGTGGGCTTCCTCCTTGGAAAGTTGTACACGGGAAATGTATCGTTCTAACTTTGTGCTGTTTTTCCTTTGTCATTTGTACTCCGCTGTCGCCATGTGCATTTGACGGGTTACAATAGTCGCATTTTTGCAGATACCATGCAGAGATGGGCGAATCTGAATCCGGATTCGGATCCAGGATCCGTCCTTTTGGCCGGATTCGACTCTCCTGCTTGTCAGGCTAGATTCGGATTCGGACTCGGATTCCAAACCCTCAGTTTTACGAATCCGCTCAAATTCCTAGACTTCATCCTTCCAGTTTCCGTTTTCCCATTTTTACACAGTGTGCCTAGGCAATCCAACTTTTTGGTATCCACCTCCAACCATCCTCAGTAATCTATCACGTTATCTGATACCTTAGATATCAGTGCTTTTCTCTGATTTTTAAACCATAACCTATGTACATGATTTGATTTTTTTTTTAAGGTCGGACTCGAATCCGGATTCGATTATTCGAATCCTCAGCATGAAATGGTGGATTCGGAATCGGATTCGTACGTAGCCCTGGATTCGGATTCGAATCCTTTCATGATCGGATTCGCCCATCTCTGATACCACGGTATCAGAGCAAAATAACTCGAGAGAGTAATGCGCGAAATTTGAAAAAGTGACACACAGTCAAATCGCAGCGACACTAGCTCCGCAAGCGGACACGAACATCGCTACTGAAACTCGACCAGTCGTTAACGAGCGCTGGCTCTAATCCAGAGCAAAATAACCCTAGTCCGCCACTGCACACACGAACAGTTTGCTGGAGCTTCACTCACAAAGCGAGCTGAGCGGCGCTACGATGGAGGCCCATTTTTGATGCATGGGAAGGATAGGTCTTCGCATTACTCTCTAAAGTTATTTTGCTCTGTATGGTATCTGATACCACGGTCTAAAGTCTTTTTTGCAGTTATCGTGGTATCTGATACCACGGTCTAAAGTCGTTTTTGCAACTATCGTGGTATCTGGCCAGGTATCGTGGTATCTGATATTCAGATACCACGTTCCTACCGTGGTAACTGATCGTGATATCTGAAAAAGTAATGTCACTTTCATCAATTTTTGTCAAATTGGTGGGAAAGAAGTTTGGTACTTCGTGATGTGACTGAATATCAGCTTTTCTGTTCGGATGAGTCCAAAAAGCGTAATTTCGGCAATTGTCGTTTTTGCAGAACAACCGTATATCAGATACCACGGTTACTGCAAAAACGACTAATTGCAGATCCAGTAACGTGGTAACAGATACCATGGTATCTGCGAAAACGCAACTAATATGATATATACTGGAACCAACCGGGAAACAAAATCCTACTAATAATTTCAAATTCTATTACCTGTATAAGCAAGTACTGAATTACTGCTTCCGCTAGGAATCCGAAGCTGCTCGGAAGCGATCGAAGGAGCTGGTCGAGGCTCTTGAGTCGGAACTAAACAGAAACTTATTGTACCAAACGGATTAAAATCTTACTCCTGCCAGATCGCTTGCGATAAGCTTTTAATCTACACTGTAAAAAAAAATCTAGCAGTATTTGCTACTGGGATTAATCTTGTCTTTATTGAGATAAGATTACCCCTAATTCGGATTAATCTTATCCCAGTAAGATTAATCCCAGTAGCAAATACTGCATCCTTATTCGGAGAAACTTTTTACAGTGTAATAGTAGGAAAGGATGCTGTCTGCAGCAGACCAGGGTAACAGTCTGGATTTCGCCCCCAACTTTGGAAAGTGAACCAGACAGAGGCACCATTTTTTATTGTTGTGTGTTTTTTGGGGGGTGGGGCTTTGCCACTCTAGATGCAGAACCTTTCTCCTTCGTGCTAATTTTTTGCCGCCAAGTTTCGTTTCAAGAGGCAAATCTTTGACATGTTCTGCGGAATTGCAGAAGATGAAAAGATGAAAAGAAAAGATTTAAGTATGCGAAGCACCTGCTTTATTTGCCAAAGTTATACCATTCCCATATGCTAACGGAGCGTTTCCAAGTTAAAGATGCAAGCTTCACACTTTTGGAAATTTGGTCGGATCTGCCAAAAATCGTAAACAATTGGGTCCAGCCGGCGCACGACGCTAATGAAAAATTATATATTCTGTTTTGTTGTGTTTGATTCAATTCTTTTATTTTACTTTACAAGTTCAAGTTCTTTTTACTGACAAACTTATATATACACAACTAACATAATACTAACATACACAAAAAACAAAAACTATTTATTAGGCAAAATCCCAAGGGATCTATGGCCCGATGGTTGGGAAACCGTTATCTTTATAATAAAATAAGATAACTCACCAGCAGGCCCGTATCCAGGAATTTATTTCGGGGGGGGGGGGGGTTTGCCTGTGGGTCGGACAAAAAAGACATAGATCAGAGGGGAAAGTCTATAAAAATGATGATTTTGTGCATGTTTCGAGGGGGGGGGGGTCAATTCCCTAACCCCACCTGGATACGGCCTTGCTCACCAGGTGTTCTCGCGAATACAACCGACCTACAACCAATTTCAACCAATTAACTACTATTTTCCAACAATGATCTTTTGGGGTTTTTTGAACGAACCAAGACTCACATACCCCGCTTCAGAATTAAATAACTTACTTAATGCAAAGCAATTACTTGACACCTAAAAGACTTAACCCTAAAAGATCTAAATTTTTAGTCTCTGTAATAAAGCTGGGATTGGGTTTCACTGCCTTTGATACCACTGAACCAATCTGAGAGGGAACCAAGCCTGAGAGGAGCGAGGGAAATTAAGGTATTCCCTACGCTCATAGTTGTACAAGTCTGTTACTTCAATTAGCACGTGTTATTTTCGGGGTACATTGACGTATTCTTGCTGTTGGTGTCTGTATGAAAGATTTGTACCTCGTATTGTTAATCTACTAATCGACGGTCTGACTGGATTGTGGGAAATCACGGTACTCGCTATCCCCCCGTAACTATACAAATCCTATCTTCATCTGTAGCATGACAGATCCATCGTGGACCTTATACGCCCCTCATAAAATTTCCCTCAGATTAGTTTTTTGGCCGCTAGGTGTGCTACCGCAAAGAAACAATGACACGTTCAGTTCAGTTCAGTTCAGTTTATTCTACGACCCAAATACATTTAACTATGTTGCCAGTACCCGCCCCAAGAAAGGTACAAAAAGCACTTGCAGTTGGGCGGGTACATAAAACTCATTTCCTAACTAATAATTAACTAGAAACAGAACATACCAGAAAAGAGCACTAAAACAAGAAATAATAACCAATCTCTCATCAACTCATTTAATAATAATAATGAGAAAAAAGAAAAATAATAAGAAAAACAAGAAGAAAAAAGTATGAACCTTGGCCTAACAAATACTTTTTCAATTTATTTTTAAATAGCCCCAGGTGCTCAGCCGCCGGAATGCTCTCCGGAACAGAGTTCCACACATTACTTCTTTGTGTACGTTTATCCAGGTTTGTTTTGCTATTTTCAATTCCTCTTAGGACTAACCATGTTTAAAACTGTTAAAAATGCATCTTTCCCTCTTTTTGCGTTTGTACTGTCAAACGTCATCAAGTTTGTCATTTCTGGCTTCCGACTTCAGTGCTGGCTATCTTTTCCACGGGGCTAATGCGCGACTCGATATGAAGCGAAAGCCTAATCGCTCATTCACCCGTGAGATAACTTATCCCCTGATCTCACGTGTGATTGTTGTTGTTCCTCTAGCGCGTCTGGCGGCAATTCTTCATCGGATTGTATGAAGGACGTATTCGCTCCGAAGTGTGGAAGGTAATCAAGTTATCACATGTTCATTTTGTGTTCATGTGGGTTAGATTTGGTTTCCACGTTATTCCTTACTGTTTGTACTTTCCTACTTTTTTCACTTCACTGATATACATTTGTTAGAAAATAAGGGAACGTCGAGGTTTGGTTTGTAACCGTAGATTTTACTTTGTCTTTAATTACATATCATGATTTAGGCGGAATCACAGCTTTACTATTATGATATGATATGATATATATTTGCTTAAAGCCCATGAGCCATCGCATACAAAACAAAATACAAAACAAATAAAAAACAAACATCAATTCTTCTAATAAATCTTATCTACAAAAACTCTTCTCTATGCTTCCAGCCAATCCGCAAAAACCTTTCAAGCTGCCTAACCCCAAACAAACTTTTCTCCTTGAACTTTTCCACCAACCAACCTTCCCCAAAAATTTGCTCGCCAAATATGTATAACTCGATCGGCCTTTGTTTGGTGGTGCTAAACGGATTAGTCAGTTGTGATTTTGTTCGGCTATCTTTCGGCCCTTCTTAACAAAGGATCCTCTTCGGGTCGAAGCTAAAGATCTAACCTTGCAATTTTTAACCCACTTTTTCCAACTATTTGTTTCTTTAGTGGTACTAGACGGATTACAATTGAGAATTCTGTTCGGCTATATTTCGGCCCTTCCTAACAAGAACTCTCTTCAGGTCGAAGCTAAAAATCTAACCTTGCAATTTTTAACCCACTTTTTCTGACTATTTGTTTGTTTAGTGGTGCTAAAGATTACCCAGCTGAGAACAAATTACCCAGCTGAGAAATCTGTTCGGCTATATTTCGGCCCTTCTTAACAAAGATCCTCTTCGGGTCGAAGCTGAAAATCTAACCTTGCAATTTTTATCCCACTTATTCTAACAATTTGCTTGTTTAGTGGTGCTAAACGGATTACCCAGATGAGAATTCTGTTCTATATTTCGGCCCTGTTTAACGAAGATCCTCTTCAGGTCGAAGCTAAAAACCTAAATATGCTATTTTTAGCCGCTAGCTAACTAAAGAGAAGTGAGTAAAGGGTATGCCAGTATTGCCAGTCCATTTCCACATTAAACATGAAACAGTTCGTGCCAACTAATCAATTGTCTGGACATTCCCTCACATCAGAATCAACTGCGAGCAATCGTGACTTTCCGATTCGACAATTATGCAGTTTCGGACCTTCATGGCACCTACGTGCTCAGACTTCCTTTCCCCCTCTTTCTTAATTCCTTCTTCAAAGGTTTTAAGTTCTGAAACTCAAAGCTGGCGAACAAAAATTCTCCAACGGAGCAAAACTGGCCCAGGCTTCTCTTTTGTTAGAGCAACATTTCGCTGACCAGTTCCGAAATTTAATTAGGACCAGCCCTGGATCAAATCTCGTCGTTACCTTCTTTTGTCGAACAAGATTTTCAATCTGGTCTGTCCTATGATAGAGGCACGCGATATGGCATGTATTGTGATCTCTGTGATCCCTTGCCTTTCTCTAATAGGGTCTTTAGCAAGCCCCTTCAGAAACGGCTCATTAGCCAAATCGAAGGGCAAGAAGTAATCCGCTCTCTTCTGGTCTCTAACTAATGAGCTATTATTTACATCAGCTAGCTGTAAATCTACATTTTTTTTTCGACAAGTCTAGCCTAAGCGTCGGTCCAAGGTATAGAAGCTAGAAGAAGACGGGAAGATCTGAACATTTAAAGACCCATATTCAAAGACGTAATGTATACGTATACGTAATATAATTTTTAAGGATGAGTGTTTTGCTGGTATAAAGAAAATGGGGCGATTTTTGAGGCTAGGGATGGAACACAGAAGTAGGTTTTTGGAATAAGTAAAACAAATTAAAAGGAAAAGAGTGTTATTATATATTAGTATTTTTTTTGTTTTTTTTTCATATGTCAAATTTATAGCAATAAACTATCTATCTATCTATCTATCTATACCCCCTCCCTCCCCATGTTGTCGGCTAGTCGGTAAAAACAGAAAAGTCATCTTCTAATTAGTCATTATTTACATCTCTCTAACTGAAATGAAAGTGCGGTAGAAGACCTGAGTCAGGGGGGGGGGGGGGGGGGGGGGGGGGGTATAACCTCTCGTTACCGCGGCGTAAAAAGTGGATTACCGGCGTACAGACACGAAGAAAACGGGAAGATTCTGAGAAATTCTGAGGGTAAATAATTAACTTTCCCAGTTTCGATTGAATATCCGTTAAACTATTAAAGAATCTGAAGAAAAAGTGTGTCGTAGCTCTTGAGACCGCCTTTGAGCAGGGCTCAGTGTTTGTTTCAGGCCCTGATATCATGTGGTTCTCAAGTTATAGGTGAGAAACCATGCATGACTGGAAAAAAGAAAATTCGTATTTCAGAGTTTTTACAGAAACTTGAAAAAATCTAAACAAAAAGCTCGTTGTAGCCCTTGAGACCACCTTTGAGAAGGGCTTAATGTTTGTTTCAAGCCCTGATCATGTGGTTCTTAAGTTATATGTGAGAAACTAAGTATGAGGGGAAAAAAAATAAAATTTAAATTTCAGAATTTTCATTGATGGGTTGTTCCAGAGACAAGATCCCTTGAGATGACTGTGTTTTACGGTATGTGCATAAAACTAAAGATCGAATTTTACTTTGTATCTCACCTAATACTCACCGAATACTTGGTTTCTCACATGATATCAGGGCTTGAAACAAACACTAAGCCCTTCTCAAAGGTGGTCTCAAGAGCTACGACACACTTCTTCAAATTCTTTAATAGTTTAGCGGATATTCAATCGAAACTGGGAAAGCTATGCCTAAGATGAGAAAACATACCATGGGTTATTTTTTTTTTAATATTCAACTTGGTGTACCAAAAGTATTATTGTCTTCAAATAAAGCAATTTATAACCAACTTCATTTTCTCCTGTTAGAATTCTTTTTGACACGAATAAACATGCTTGTAAAGTCGAATTCGGTTTCCCTGGCACTGTGACTAAACCAACGGAAACACAACAAATCTCAACGACTAACTTTGCTTAAATTATGCTTGAACCGAAAACTTGGCTGCAATTTCAGCCTCCCACCATTCCGTTAGTCCCCTCCTTTTTCAGTCTCGAACTTGAAAAGTTCGATTTCGTCAACGCCCAGTCGGCTGACGAATGATCAATCACTGTCGAAAAAACAATACGGCTGGCGATGCCGTTTCAAAGAAACCTTGTTTTCAGAATTAATGTTAAAATAGCTTCAAGACAGCAAGAACTGGGCGGTAATTTTGGGGAGTCGCCCCAGTCTCTGATTAAGGGGAAGGTGTGGAGTAGGGAATCCCGCTTCTAAGCTTATGAGGATTAAAGCACGGTCTAAAGTTTGACAGTTTTGGAGAAACGAAAAGCAAGGCTGCTTATTTAAGCCAGAACACTTGTAGGCAAGTATAGGAGGCCAATCACAAGCTAGACTTATTCCGTTCTAATCCATTTTTTGGGATCCCAAAACGTAAGTGGAGTGACATCGAAAAAGTTGTCCGTCTATCCGTCCGTCTGTAAGCACGACAACTCTCGAAGGGAATGAGATATTTTGATGAAACTTGGTGTGAGGATTCCTTGGGTCGTCGGACAAGTCAAGTTTGTAGATGGGCTTTGTAGCCCTACTTTTAGGGGTGGAGGAGGGGTTCAAATAAATGGGCAAACAAAATACTTTGAAACAGCTAATGTGATAGTCGATTATGGGGTAAGAAGAAATGCTGAACACGATGGTGAAACCCCTTTTGTTATCGGACATGTAGTTCGCCCGAAATCCGGCCAAAACAGGAAAGTTTGTTAGAAGGAAAAGTTTTATCTGAAGTTGATTAGATGTTTCATTTAGGTTTAAAAAGACATGCTGGACACGATGGCGGAAACCGTTTTCTCGACGGACAAGTAGTTCGCCCGGAATACGGCCAAAACCGGAAAGTTTGATAAAATTAAAAGTTTAATTTGGAGCTGATTAGATGTTCGATTTAGTGCAAGAAGACATGCTGAAGACTTATGTGAAAACAATTTTCTACGCGGACATGTAGTTCGTCCGGAATCCGACCCAAACCGAAAAATTGTTAAAAGTTAAAGTTTTACTTGTAGTTGATTAGATATCCGATTTAGGGGTAAGAAGAGATGCTGAATCCGTGTGTGACAATCATTTTTTTTCCCGGACATCTAGTTCGACCGGAATCCGGTTGGAGTCGGAAAATTTGTTTTAAGTTAAATTTTTATTTGAAGTTCATTAGATGTTCATTATTGGGGAAAGAAGATACCCTGAGTTCGTTTTTGAGCTTTCTTTTTTCGCCGGACAAGTAGTTCCGGAGTTCGGCAGAAACCGGGAAATTGGCAGAAGTGGCAGGAAGTTTTCGTCAAAACAGATATGACTTGTAGGGGTAAACACACATGCTGAATCTATATCTCAACTTGGTTTTCTCAGATGATTAGCTATTTGGCCTTAATCTGTTTCTGAATTTTAATAGTAAAAATCTTCAAGGAGTCTGGCTAAGACTGGATCTGGCGAAGACAAGACCCAGTTGTCCGGATCAGATATCGTATTTTTGGGATCCCATCGAAACCTTTGGTCTTGTTAACTTGTGCTTCATGCAAAACCAGCCTCTAATGTGGCCAGGCCATATCCAAGAATTTATTTCGGGGGTGCGGGTTTGACATAAAAGTACAAAAAGACATAGATCAGAGGGAAAAGCCTATACAAATTATTATTTTTGTAGGTTTCGGGGGAGGGGGGTTTCAACCCGCTACCGGCATCACCCAGGATTCCAGGCATGAAATATTTCTGTCATACATCGGACGAGACAGAAAATGAAAATGAAAGGAGACATTCAAAACACTCGCAAGGATGAATGCTTACAAGCTGATCAACATGCCATTGCTAAACATTTACGGGTGAGAGATTGTGAGGATGTTTTTCACTCTACGATTAACAACCCGAACACCTTGAATACATGTGAGTTTTGTCATAGGTTATTTTGGCCGGATTCCGGGCGAACTACTTGTTCGATGACAAAATACCCTTCACCTGAAGAAAAGCGTACCAGGAAATAGATAGCGAGTTAGTTTAAAAATAAAGAGCTTGCTTTGAGCTTGTCTTTGAAACTGGGAATTAATTATATTACCTGTGTGCCTAACTCACACAGGTACACACATTCCGACAAATCTGAGGATTAGGCTAAGTAGGCTATTCTTACAAATTATTTGAGGTGTCTCCTTTTCGTGTAGGACAAATATCAAATTTATTATTTTCTAGAACTAGTGGTATAGTTTCACGTGTCATATTTTCTATAACTAGTTATGCAATGCCAATAATTAGTCATGTGCACGTCAATGACCCTTCATTCAGCCTGCCCACACCCTCACGAATAGCTACTCTGAGCAAATTTCCCATTAGGCTTAATATTTCTAGTCTAAGCTCTAAACCATGATTTCTTGTTTCATTTACTATTCTTGAGATCCCAAAACGTAAGCGACTTCGTAATTTGTCCGTCTGTCTGTTAGCACGATCTCTCCGGAAGGGATTAAGATATTTTGTTGAAGCTTGGTATGAGGATCGGTTGGGTAAAGTACAGGTCAAGTTCGTACGATGGACCCCATTGCTACAGATTTAGGGGGGGGCGGTAAAGTAGGGAGATCTGAGAGAATTAGTTCATCCAGAATCCGGTCAAAACCGTAAAAATTTTCTTAAGTAAAAGTTGTATTTGAAGTTGATTAAATGTCCGATATGAAATGTCTGATAGATGAAAATCATTTCCTACCCGTACATATAGTTCGCCCGGAATCCGACTGAAACCGCAAAATTTTTACCCGGACAAGCAGATCGCCCGGAATCCGGCCAAATCCGGAAAATTTGCTAAAAGTAAAAGTTGTTTGGAGAATTTAGGGGTAGGAAGATATGCATAATTCGTGTAAGACATCATTTACTACCCGGGCATATAGTTGCCGGGAATCCGTCCGAAACCAGAAATTGCAGAAGTAAGGAAGTTTCGATCAATTTCGTCAAAACAGATATGAAGTATAGAGGTGAACACGCATGCTGAATACATAATTGAACTTGGTTTTCTCAGATGATTAGCCATTGGCCTTAATCTGCTTCTAAATTTTAATACTAAAAGATGTTCAAGGGGTCCGGCGAAGAGCGGATATCCATAGAACAAAATTGTCTGGATCGACCGTTACATTTTTGGTATCACATCGAAACGTTCGGTCTTGTCCTTCCGGGGACCTGACATTATTCTTTCTTGTTCTTTTTCTCTAACGGTCAAGTTATTCCTACTTACCAGCTAAGCGAAGAGCCGACATTCTCTGAAATTCCGGTTCTTGGAGCCACTTCCACATTCTTCTAAACGTTTCCCGACCTGACTTGAGCTTCGACCACGGCTTGGGATTTCTCAAGAGGTCTGATAAAGTCCCCTGCGACCGACAGAGAACACGTTGGGCGAAAATGGCCTGAGGAATGCTGTACCTCTTCAGCTCAGCACTTATCCGCTGAGCTAGGTCCTTGGTGTTGATCTCTTCGCCATCGCCTGATGAATTAAATAAGTTGGTGGATATGCGCGGAAAATAGGTCAGAACCAGCTAGTATCGGTCCCAAGTTGATCGTTTAGAACCCCCCAACCCAAGATGAAGCCACGACTCGATCCGACCGCTGGGTCATCTAGCGGTGCGGGTCGGAAGCGCCCGATATGAAGAGGATGGAGTCATAGTTTGACTTTGGATCTAATAAAATGTTTATATTGTAGCAGGCATGTGGAAAATGTGTAGAAAAATTAAACTTATTTGCGTTATTGATTTCTTCAAGTATTGTTTTCTGATTTTTCTTGTTAATTCCAGTAAGTCCAAAGAATTAAGGATGTAAACTAGATCACAATAAACAAACGCCGTAAATTGTACCATGTTCTTCAAAACTGTGCTAACTGGAAACTTTTTGAAAACTGAGTTAAATATACCATTGGAAAGAGTATAGCTGATTTGGTATTCTGTTAAATTGTGCTAAGTGTTAGATGACGACATGAGCACCATCTAACAGGTAGATTAGTTTTAACTTTCTGAGTTCCTACTTTCTTCATGCAGATGACATGCACAAAACTGGGCCCAAAAATGATGGAAATGTCGTTAGCACAGTTTTGAAGAACACGGTACAATTATACTATATTCGTTATAGTGATTTCTTGAAGATTCTGCAATTGAGCTAAATTAAATTCAGCTTCCGAGACCGAAAAATGTCAAACTGGCCGATGACTTCTTCTCGAAACGTCCACAGGGTGATATACTTAGCTGTTTTATCCTCTTACACGCCACTCGACCTTCTCGAAGGTTCTAGTAATCTTTTGACCAGCGACAGGAGATCAATGAATAGTTAATTAGCAATGGCGAATTGGCGTTCAGGAGTGAATTGTGTTCAAGTAATTTGTGGATAACGTTGGCTACCGTGAGGATTTTGGGGAAAACAAAGGTAACAGTGTGTTCGTAAAAATCCGACCCATCGAAAAATGATGGTGTCTCCCACCTTCTCGGCCCACATGAATCAAAGACTTTAACTACTGAGAGTACTGGCCAATCAGATCACTTTGGGGAAAATTCAGCTAGTCTAGTTTCGACCCATGCCATTAAATCATGCCATTAAATCCCATAGATTAAATCACGTCCACACTTCGTTGTCTCAAAAACCGAAAGTGAATTTAGGTAAAGAGTGGGTAATAACCAAACTACAGAACGAAATTACGTACAGATGCGACTGAATGTGGCCCGGGTATTATACAGACACTGATGCCGAGGGGAATACTCATTCTCCAGCACCCGGTGTACTCAGAATGGACACCCATTCGGCAACGGCACCAGACGTACATGGGTTTGGGGAGTGAATATCCACTCGGTAAATGCAAGAATGCTTCTGAATTTAACTCTTTCAAAATTACTGTTAGTTCGCTTCTTAAAGCACAAGTAGCAGGAAAACTGATTGTTTCATACTTCCAAAACCCTTCAGAATCTTTACAATACTTCGAATAGTGAAACTTAAGTACCCGACGTCTACTAATCCTAAGAAGTAAACACTACTGGTTTGACAGTGCAAAACGGATACGTCAGCTAAATTTTTATTAGAGCTATATTTCGGCCCTTCTTGGCAAGGGTCTTTTCAGGCTCAAAGCCGCTCAAGTACGAAAGACGACTTGTGGAAACAAACATAATTCGCAGTCGGCTTAGCCTGAAGGAATGTTTACTCTCTTGTTTCTCATCAGACTTCGGTGTGCCTATGAACCGGAGTGAAATCTAAAACGAATTTGCTGCACGAAACCAGTTTGTGAGAAAGAAACGAGTTTCCTCAAATGGTGGATGAATGTTTGACGACCCACCGTCTCTATGTTAAAGCTAAAATACTAAGAAAAGTGCATGTTTGTTTCTTCGAGTCCACCAATAGCCTGACGAGGACCGTTGCCGAAAGGGCATATCGCTGTCAAACATCGTAGCTGACTTTTAGTTTTAGCCATTGTTTCAATCCAGCCGGATATCAGAGTAAGTTCATTCAAGGGTTAATCGGAGCTTTAATGACCTATAGGAATCTTTTGATGTCTCTAGTTTGATACGTTATTTTACTTTTGTGCTCCACTATTTTCACCTTGTACGATTTTTGGTTACAAATAAATTATTATTATTGTTTTTATTTATTTGAATCCTTCAAAACTGAAGAGTAATGTATAAATATAATTATTTATATCATACTTCTTCATTATGTTATAAGACGCTTATTTATGTTTTATACCATTTGGGCACGTAACAGTTTAACTGTTCGACACGTATGAAGACACAAGACAACACGAAGAACCCGATTCAAATAATCTTGAAGACAGAAAACAAATAGCACGAAATGGATGGTACACTGCGAATCATGTCTTGTGGCGCTAAACGCGTTAATCAGCATTTTGGTCGTTCTCCGCACGGATCCTCTTCAGGAGTATGCTGAAAATTTGAACTTGCGATCACGTCGTCGGATCAACCACAGTTCTGCTCACTAATCTGTTTAACACCACTAAATAGTGAAGAAAGGTTTTCAAGATTCCCAGACACTTCATTTTGTATACTTCGTCAAATTTTGTTGAATTTTGAATGTTATGATTTCTAAGATGGAATAATAGAGTATGGACAAGGTTAATGTTGTAGAGCAGTGGTTCCCAACCGGTGGTACGCGTATCCTAAGGGGTACGCCGAGACCTTTGCAAGGGGTACGCGAAGGTACCAAAATCGGTTTAGTCTGTAGCTTTAAAATATAGCCTCACTCCTTTTTGATTGCCAAAAGCCTAATATTACCCGCAGAGGCATCAGTAACTAAAATGTTTTTTGGGGGGCAAGGTATTTTTACTGACTGCAGGCTGGTCATTTTTACCGACTGTTTTTACGAAAAATAGCTTCACCTTGTGCCGATCTGGCCGACCACTTTCAGGGGGAGGGGTGTTGCCAACCCCTGAGTGACGCCTCTGATTATAAGCCCTAGTGAAAGCCAATGAAATAATGTTGATTCCAAAACAAGCTAGCCCACTGCAGTAAAGTCTGTTCCTGAGTCAAACAATATTGTTTAAAAAACAATCGAAGACATTGCAAGTGATATTGCCATTCGGGTTGCGTATCAAGCTACAAAGATGTTTGCGATGCAGCTTGATGAAAGCATGGAGAACACAGAAACCAAACACAGAAACAGGCTGACTGTAAAAACTATTGCCGTTGATGACATTGAACCGAGATTTGACAAAATTTTGAGTTGAGATTTGAGAAGTGTCGTTGTTCCATATATTTCTACACATGTATGCTTTATCATTTATGATGATAGATATCGTCATTTCACTGTCTGGAAAAGGGGGTACGCAGCCTTTTCGAACCTTTGATTAGGGGTCCGCGGTACGGGAAAGGTTGGGAACCAGTGTTGTAGAAAACTCACCGCAAGACGAAGATCCGCTATTGCTTCCTTGCCCGGTGACGACGGTCATTGGCGCCGACTTGCTTGCGACAACTACGCCGACATTGCCGTTTGAATATTGCACCTGATTCTGACTAATTATGTGTTGAGACTGGCCAAGATTTTGGTGGATGTTAGACATCGAGTTGATCATCGCGTCCCGGGTTAAAACACTGGGCGAAGGGGATGGGGATGAGCCAGGTAGCAGGTCACGAGTAAGCTGGTTTTGTTGTACTGATGATCCAAGAGGAGGCGATACTGTGTGGGGGGATACAACAACCCCATTCGGACTTAAGGGAGCTAGTCCATTGATATTCTGCAGTGTAGAGTTCAGAGCTGCGTTCATGCTATACGATGACATCAGGCCATGTGGTGGCGAGTTTAAAGAATTAGAGTGGGGACTAAGTGGGGCAGGACTAGGAGGCTGGTCCAAGCAACCCGTCGTCGACCCTCGTATTGTATAGTCGTACCCCGTAGGGGATAACGACTTTGGTGAATGCATACCACTATGACTATAAGCTGAGGGCGACATGGGTGAGTTTTGCTGCATCAAACCCATGCCAAGACTAGAATGGCTGTAGTGAGGAGGGGGTGAGGGTGGCATTTTTTCATACCCGTACGGGGAGTGCATCGTCAACCCTATGCTACCATTTTGCATTACTGTGAATGAAGCTGACACTGCCGTATGTTGTTGTTGACCATGATGAATTTGAATATGGTGTGGCTGTCCGTAAGAGAATTTGTCCGACACTGTAGATATGGGAGGTAATGGCTGTAATGGTGTTAGTGCTGCATAGCCACCGTACCCCTGTGGGGATAATCGTCCATTCAAACTATGCAAAGTCTGGTAATTTGATTCGTGGAGCCTGTAATCCGACGCGTCCAACATTGCAAGGCTTCTTGATGGAGATAACTCACTAGGACTTAGCAAACCGGAATCGGAGCCGAGAGGGGACTCTTCATCACACTCGTGTTGTACATTCACTGACAAGGGCTCCTCTATATTTCCGGTGCTATGAAGCCTTATATTGTCCAGAACCGATTGGTGATGCTCAAGTTCCTCAGTGGGAGTTGTACTTTGCTTCACGTCACTGTCCAAGTCCCTTTGCAAACTGAGGTCTTGGGGATCCAAATCTTCGTCGTCGTGATCGAAATGATTTCTGTAAGTCCCAGAGTACCGCTCATCAAGAGTATCATCAGGTGAATGGACCCGATGTTCTTGCACCCTTAAATCTTCGGCCGTAACTGACTGATGGAATTCATTGTCACTAATTTCTTGTTCCCTGGAAATTGTGGCGTAGTCACCTGAGACGACTAAAAAACCGCGCGCCGAAGGACTCTCCGCCCTCAGGACTCGGGAACCATCTGCCGGAGAAGGGGGCAAACCGTTAGAAACAGTAACAGCGAACGATAGGTCGTGCCTCATGGAGCTTCGAGCGTCGGATGAGTCACGTAAGATATATCGTTGATCCTGTTCCTGTTCGTCGTCTTCTTCTGAGGGAGCGCTGGCGTACATGCGAGGATCGGGGGAATAAGGAACACTGGTCACCAAGGGTTTCACTTCCTCCGAATGTTCTAGCTTCACATCAGAATAAATTAGGGTCCAACCCTGAGCGCCCCCTCGGAGTACTCCAATGGGGGCGCCTGTGACATACTCTGTGTTTGACTCCAGTTTTGCGCCAGAGTTAATTATCCTGTCATACATTCACAGTACTGTACCGGGTTTACGAAAGAAATATCCAAAACTTCACGCTAAACACAGTCACTTCATAAGCTTCAACCAACAAGATCGTGAGCGAACAGCAGTTGTTCCGTCTTGGTTTTCAAGCGATTGCTGATTTCTATCTTCACCGCAAATATTCCAATGGCTTGCCTCAGTTTTTTCACAGTTTCATGCAACAAAATTCACGTCCCAAGATGTCGCACCACATAATTAGTTGATTTCCAATCAGGTAACACCTTCACACAGATTACGGCACTGTCACCTCGACTCTAACATTGCGAATGCAGCTGTTCTCCAAAGAGTTCGGGCAAAATGGCGTCGACCAGGAGGTGCGGGCGTCCATGGGGTGACGTTGGCCTGCAGGAGGTGGAGTGGGGAGTTCCAAGTGGGGAACTGCTTCTTTGTCCCGGAAAGCCGTGGTCTAAGCAAGGCAAGCTTGAGATAAATAGGACGTGTGCCCGAGACTAAACCGAAAGGTGTTAATTGTCAGCTGCGCGTTCAAGGCTTATCTGGAACTTTTGTGGTTATTTCTGGCAGGTGGCAACTTGGGACTCTATTCGCGACGTGTCTTTTAGATACAAGATAATCAAAAACTCAAATGAAAATGGAAAGATTAATTGTAAAAAGGGCTTATTATCTGAGGGCTAACCTGTCACAAAAATTGGCCTTAGACACATAATTCATTACACACATAATTCACGCCTTAAGATGTAGTATCACATAATTCATCATAAACTAATTCACCATGCCATACCGACGCAAGAGGCCTGGCCCAGATCAGTTCGTGGGCGGTCGTTAGGCCCTATTTAAAATTGTGTAGGTCAAGCAAAGCCGTATCGAGGGGGGTTAGGGGTTCCCCCCTAAACATTAAACACTGTTTATAGGATTTAACCCTTCTCTTCCTTTGCTGTTAGGTACGGGTTAGGTTCGACCCGCAGGGAGACCCCCCCCCCCCTCCCCCCCCCCCAAGTGATAAATTCCTGGGTATGGGTCTGAGGACAAGAACTGTAAAAAAAACATCGAAGAAAACGAAGCATGTCGCGATGATCGATTCCAAATATTCCTTCAGCCCAAGCTGACTGCGAATAATCTTTGACAGTGCAAAACGGATACGTCAGCTACATGTTATTAGAGGTATATTTCAGGCCTTTCTTGGCAAGGACCCTTGCCTGAAGAGGACCCTTGCCAAGCAGGGCCGGAACATAGCAATAGGATTTAGCTGACGTATTGCATAGTCGGGTGTAGTCGGACCATTACTGTCTTTCGGGAAACTGTTGAAATCTCGAACTGGCTAATGTAGCTCGTCACAGAACTCTCGCGGTGCGATCAAGCTATCATGGGAAACATCTCAACGAGCTTCCGCATCGGGTTCGGTAGCACTCAAGTTTCCAACCCAACAAACTGCGGGTATCGAGGGGTTGTCCTTCATATCCACTCGAAGCCAAGACAACGTAAGTGAAATTGCCCCGGAAAATGCATTCGGTTCACTGAAGCTGAACAGGGATTGTACAATGTATTCATCAGACAAAAGAGGCTTTTTGAGATCCCAGACGGTTACTACGCATAGTTAAATAGCATCCGATTTTATTCGGGCGTAAGGGAGCCAGCGCAAATTATTAATAATAATGATAATTGAATTTCTGACCCGTCAAAGAAAAGGAGAAGAAACTCATTATTACTATAATTATGTATTTCCCTCTGAAACTAGGAGTAGCTACAATATGCAAAAAATTATAAACAGAACAAAACAATTAAAACCTATCCAAAACAACTAATTACTGAATTCGTAATCATCCGGCAATTCGAATGAAAAGGAAAAATTACTTCAAATGAACTAAATACTAAATATATATTCAAACAATGTTTACAACGGATACGTCAGCTACGATTCTTCATCAGCGATATTTCGGCCCTTCTTGGCAAGGGTCCTCGTCAAGCTGTCAATCCTCTGGGTCAACGTCGGGGAAGGAAACAAACCTGTGACGAAATATCGCTGATGAAGAATCGTAGCTGACGTATCCGTTGTAAATATTGTTTGAATAAATGTTTCAAAGTCAGCTTGGGCTCAAAGAATATTTTACTAAATATACTACAATTATAAAATCGGGATGACCCTGTTTAAAAATCGGGATGACCCTGTTTAAAAAAGCGAAAACAAATTATACATTTATTATTCATAAAAAACAGTTTAGTTAAGATATTTCGCATATTTATTCATGTAACACTGGCCGACATGAAAACAAATTAAACTATAACACTTTTAGCACTAAGTTGGGTCGAACCCACAAAACAACAACTCCTTCCATTTCAGCCAAATCAGAGGAGATAGCTGCTATGAGAGTCGAAGAGAACACTCAGTAGAGGGTTCGAACCTCCAGGACTCCACAATCCTTTTCTGGAGAGAAAAAAAGGAAGCGGACTTCAGAGAAAGATGGTAGACCTTCACCATTAAGCATTGTGCAGGCACTCTAAGTCCAATGAATACCTATGTTCTATTATAATAATAAGAAGAAAAATTAACATTTTTAACCATCCTTTTTACACAGTGGTGTAATAAACGTAGCAAAGAAAAGGCAACAAACAAACAGGAACAACATCTGGTACACTGACCTAGGCAGTCACTTAATCCCTAGAAAAAGATGTTTGGGTCAAAATATGATTTAGTCACCGAATTTGTGAGCTTCTTAACATCGCTCTTTCACACATTAACATTTCCTAGCCGTATCCTGTGGGGGGGGGGGCTTGTATAAGGCATACTTCAAGAGGGGCGTTTTTAATAAGACATGCAGAGTAGCGCTATGGAACTGTGCCTTAGGAATGCAACAACCAGCTGAAAGAGTCATCAAGTGATAGTAGTTGAGAGTTGGTATTTGTATATATATTTAAACAATAATATTTCTTTTTACAATTTCTTCTAAAAAGAAGTGTTATTGAATGAGTTCCTTTTTTTTAGGCGGACATGCAGTTTGCTCCAGGAATTATGTTATGTTTTGTGTTAATAAATAATCTGAACTGAAATCTTACACTCATCAGAGCTGGGTGCATTTTGTAGAAATATAACTTTTGTAGCGATACATGTATAAACCGAAGGGTTACCCAGTCTCGATTTTACTGTACAGCAAGTACCCGGTGATGTCACCTAATTTATTACGGCAGCGGTGCCGGCGCCACTGATTTCGGTCAGTGCCAGCCGGTGCCGGTTAACGGAGTACAGCAAGTGCCGGGGAGTGGGTTTCCCCTCTCTAGAAACTCAAGCAGAGGCGTTACTAGCCATTTTTTTTCGGGGGGGGGGGGGGGGGGTATTTACTGACTGGCTGGTAATTTTTACCGACCGTTTTGGTAGATAATAACGACTATTACTGAGAAAAAACGACTGTGTTGACGAAAAATCGGCTGAGTTTAAGAAAAACTACTATTTTGAAGACAAAATCTTTACAAGAAACCGACTGTTTTTAAAAATAATCGACTGTTTTACGAAAAATCGCGGTTCTTCGTGCCAACTCGGCCATTTTTTACCGACAACATTCGGTCCCCCTGGTCCCAAGGAAACTAAAAATGCGGGACTGTTATTTTGAATTTTCCCTCGGAGGAACCCCACCTAAAATCTCCTTCTGTTCCTACTCCCCTTTTCTCGTTATGACTAGACCTTCTCGGTTTACACATACGGACTCGTGTCGAGCAAAAAGTTTCTTTTCAAACGGCACGGCCCCTGACTGACCAACGGGTTACCAAGGAGACGTGTAAAACATAACGGCGAAAACAGGAGGGTTATCCCAGACAAGGGGAAAGTTCATTATTCCCATGATGGGCCTCAAATCCGGATAGATGCAACCTTACAGCATCATTAGGGGATCAGGAGACGTAGGTTCAGCGATGCGTTCGGGTCCTCGGGCAATCCAAGTCCAAGGTCTGGAAATATGGATGAAAATAGGCCATCATTCTTGTTTATATCCCCAATTCGCCACTAAAAAAAAAACTTGTTTTTGTGGAAATAAAACAGCTTGCGACCGCTTTTATTTTCTTTTCGGTGAGAAAGAGGGAGGCGACCTTTTGTCTGAGAACTTAATGCAACAATTGGAGAAATCGTTCGACTACACTGCAGTATTTACCCTACTAGAGTCATTGTATGTGTAACTTGAAAATGCTACGTTTTAGTGGGTAGGCCTATACACTTCTTGTGTCCGCTTTTATTTTTACTTTCGGTGAGACAGACGAAAGGGAACCCTTGTTTCAGAATTTTTGCAACGATGGGAGAAATAGTTCGATTAAAATACAGTATTTACGCTACTAGAGTAATTGTATCCCTTATCTGTCACTTGAAAATATGTTTTAGTGGGTATATACTGCTTGCGTCTGCTTTTATTTTTGAGATCGTAAAACGTAAGTGTAGGGATACTGGATACCCATGACTTTCTAAAAGTTGTCCGTCAGTCCGTAAGCACGATAACTCACGAAGGGACTGAGCTATTTTAAGGAAACTTGGTGTGAGCATTCTTTGGGTCAAGGGACAGGTCGAGTTCGTAGATAGGCTCGCCTACATTTAGGGGTAGGGGTTCAAATTAAGGGGCGAACAAACTATTTTTAACAGCTAATGATACTGTCGATTTAGGGATTGTCGGTTTATACATGCTGAACGCCGTACATACTAATATTTTTTGCTGGACAAATAGTTCGCCCGGAATCCGGCTGAAACCAGAAAGATTATTTAAAGTAAAAGTTTTACTTGAAGCCAACTAGATGTTGGATTAAGGTGTAAGAAAAGATGCTGAATCCGTACATGACAATTATTTTCTTCCCGGACATATAGTTCGCCAGGATCCGGCCGAAATCAGAAAATTTTAAAATATTTGTCTGAAGTTGATTAGAGGTTCCAACTAGTGGTAAGGGTCATGTTGAATCCGTATATGAAAATTATTTTCTCGCCGGATAAATAGTTCGCCCGAAATCCGGCCAAAACTGGGAAATTTGTTAAAAGTAAAAGTCTTATCTGAAGTTGATCAAAGTTTCGATATAGGGGAAGGAGTCCTGCTGAATTCGTTTTGAGCTTAAGTTTTTTGCCGGACATGTAGTTTGCCCGGAATCCGGGCAAAACCGGAAATTCGGAAGAAGTTAGGCAGGAAGTTTTTGTCAATTTCGTCAAAGTAGATGAGACATATAGGGGTAAACACACAAGCTGAATCCATATCTAAAATTAGTTTTCTCAGATGATTAGCCATTGGCCCTAATCTTTTTCTTAATTTTAATAGTAAAAATGTTACGGGGTCTGGCGAAGATCGGATTTCTACAAGACCGTCTGTATATTTGTCTGTACCAAATATTAAATTTTGGGATCCCATCGAAACCTTTGGTCTTGTTATTTCAGGCAAAACAGAAGACGCTTGTTTCTGAACTTATTGCAACGGCAGAAATGGTTCGATTAGTGTTTACTGTACCAAAGTAATTGTCACGTGAAAATTTGTTTTCGTGGGTATGAACTGACAGCGTCCGCTTTATTTTAAGCAAGATAGAGGGAATAGAACCCTTTTTTCGAACAAGGTTTTTTTTCGAACAACGCTGGGAGAACCAATTCAACTAGTATTTACGCTGACAGAGTAATTGTCACTTGAAAATATTTTGTACTGGGTATCAACTGCCACTGTTTTGACTTTAAGCCAGATAGAGGGAGGGGACCTTTTGCTTCACAACTTACTGCATAGATAGGAGAAAATAATTGGACTGCAGTGCAGTATTTGTGCAACTATCGTGTTTTAAAAGTTTGGGAACTACTCCATTTTTCTCTCACGTATGACCAGCGACAGAAAAATATTTGAGCCCATACTCTTTAAAAAGGGTATGACTTGGTTCCATTCGGGTCAAAGAACAAGCAAGAGAAGACTTCAGCCCATATCTTAGTTTGTAGAAACTGTTGTTAAGTGACTGTTCAGTTTCAGTTTCAGTTTCATTGGACTATGTTTAAAGACAAAAAAATACACAATTTACACTCCTGTCAGGAAAGCACAAATGTAGTGCTTGACTAGGGCAGGGAAATAACCGATATTAATTAAAGACCAAACAGAATCAACTAACTGAATATTCTATTTAAAGAAAAAGGGAGGAGAGGAAAAAAAATAACCTATGTTTCAACTTTAAATAAAAGGAGAGAAAAAATAAGGGAAAGAAGGAACGAGAAAGGAAGAAAACAAAAGAAAATAAAAACGGCGGGGGGGGGGTCTAAAGGAGGATAACACTAAACAATTTTCCTGTAATGACCTTTCGCTGCTCGCTTGAAGAAAATGAGGTTATTTGAATTCCGGATGTTGACCTATTGGCTTGCTTAAGGCAATCGTGTACCAAGCTATTCCGGAACCACAACATAGACGCAGGGACGTAATCGCAATAACTACGGAAGTTCATCAAAACCTGGACATACAAGGCATAATCCAATCTTCAACTTTTACTTGACAAAAATCTATCCTTCTTGCGGATAATCCTCAATCCTGGTCAAGATTTCAGATTCTTTTTACATTCTTGTGCTACAAGCAGCCCATTTCGAGCAAGAACAGAAATACAAATGAGAAGAGACATAGAAATATTCGCAAGGATGAACTTAATATCTACTTGTATTCCACAGACATTATTTCGGCAATTAGTTAATGACGATCCACATTCATTATGCTCATGGAAGGAAATTAAGAATCCCGGCGCCGTCGAAACACAGCCATTTGGTCAGCAATACACTTGATGACTATCTCTCATTGCCGATACAAAATCTCCGGCCTCTCGGGGTAGCTAGCGGAAGAAAGGCAGAAATGGTGTCATAGCTGCCCCTAAAGATCGGGGTGATTGATTGACACATGATTTGAGTCGTTGACTTTGAGTCGTACGGACACGCTTACTCCTTCTTCCTGAGGACCACTGGCAGGGGCGGATCCAGCCTTCCGTTCTAGGGGGGGGGGGGGCGATTCATACCGAAAAGAGTGGGGGTAGTGTCCTTTTAGTCGGCCGCAAGGCAGATTTTTTTCTCGTTTTAAGTGTCCCTGTCAGTCTCTTATTTAACGAAAATGTGGTTTTCATATAGTACAATAATGGTAAAAACTGTGCTTGATCAACTGACAACTGTTTACAAGAAAAATTCAAGCTCCTATCTCCACTTGTAAAAAGATTTTAGAGTCTAGTTACAGTAGTTTGAACATGCGTTAATGCAGACTTCCGTAAGTGCAGTAAAACAAAACAAAAAATTACAGCCAGTCTAGGGGGGGCGATCGCCCCCCTCTGAATCCGCCCCTGACCACTGGCGTGTTTTGGACTTAGTCCTATATAGTATAGGGTTAGCCTCTTACGAGTAGCAACCTCAAAGAAGCGAATGTATGTGCGTGTTTTTCGGTGTTTATGGTCCTTTCATGGAAAGTAAGGGTTGCTTGTATCATGATCTAGAGACATGAGTTGTTTTGTTACATAGAAACAGCGTATTTTTAGGTCCTCTTTAAGCAATTCCACGGAAACCCCGACTGTGTTCAAATACGGTTACAGCCAACATTTTTTTTTATATATTAACTGTTTCTTTCTTCATACAGTGCTAGTTTATAACTTCATCTAGTGCATCATCATCGTCACCTGCGGCACTCGCTTTCGGCTGGTAGTTCATACATCTATTTCCCGGTAGTCATGGTCCTACCTGTAATCCAGACGCAACCAATCTCGCTATATTTTGAACCTGCTGTCCGTAGTAGAAAGCAGTCAATATATTGACAAATTCTTTTACTATCTATTCGATTTCCGAAGGCCAAGAAGTATTCCAGCCAGCCAGCCACTTCCCAGTCGAAATCGGGGTCCCGGATCGATAGCCGGGAAATGTGACGTCACCACATAGGATAAGGTTTCCAGAGTCAGACTGTGCCTTGGGGCGTTCTCTGCTGGCGCTTGCTATTTAATAATCTAGAGTCTGACGTGAGTTATGAAAGCTTTTCTATCATACGGTACCGCATTTCCTGCTTTTAAGTCCTGGGACACTTTTCGATAAATCGTCACGAAGGAAATCGAACTTTTTGGAGAAAATACTTGGGGGAACAAAAAGCTTGTCACGTGCTAGCAGCTCAGACGAATTCATGTGCAAATTACCCCCCCCCCCCCCACCATGACTAAAAGAGGTCAAACAGATCCCCAGAAATCTAAACTAGGTCAGAAAATAGGTCAGTAAAATAGGTCATCTTGCCTCTCTCAGCGTTTAGTTTGTTTTTCAACGAGTTCGTTTTCCCAACTTGAGCAACTTTGAGCCTGAAGAGGACCCTTGCCAAGAAGGGCTGAAATTCAGCTCTAATACAATTCAGCTGAGGACGAGGTATCCGTTTTGCACTGTCAAATTATTAGCCAGTTTTTCAGTCCTAAACCCGTTAAATGTGCTTGTCACTGTGTAACCTTTTTTAAGTCTATTTAGTGTATTTTTAAACTATATGAAAATAATTTAGTCATGTTTATGTACACTGTTTTGTTTAGTGTTTTAGTATGTGTGTTTTATTTTGTGTATTTTACTCATGCTCCGCTATTATGCGAAAATCGGGTCACAAATAAATAAATAAATATGAGTCACCACACCTTCGTTTAGTCCATTATTAGTTTGCCCATTTCTGCTCAGTTCTAGAAGATGGTAAGGGTAGAACCCCCATGGTTTTCCCGAAAAAGTTTCAAGGGATACTCAGGCCCATATCGAGGAATTTTTTTCGTGGGGGGGGGGGCCTTTTTTTGGGGGGGGGGGGTTGGCCTGCGGATTGGTCAAGAAAGTACAAAAAGACATAGATCAGAGGGAAAAGCCTATACAAATGATTATTTTTGTATGTTTCCTGGATACGGCCTTGGGTGGACTATTTCAGTTTTAAAACGGTACAGAAGAAACTTTGCAATGAGTGAGTGTTGCTCTATAACAGAAGGCTCCTGGACAGAAGAAATAATTCCCGCCCACCCTCCTTCTGACAGATCTACGCTAAGCAAAGTCATCTATCAAATCGCGTAGGTTTTCAATTATTACAGCGTGGCGTACGCGAGTCAATCAGTCCCATGGAACGCGCCGGCCCGCACCTCGCTAATTATCCAGTTACTCGGCGCAAACAGATCAGCCAGCAGCTGCGCCGTCGGCCAGATGTTGCTGATCTCGCGCATCCGGATAAAAGGAGATCAGTTTTGCTTCATCTCACGTTGGCAGCTGCAACCCGCACCCCATGCCCGTATTGCTGTGACACAACTGTAACGGTCTACCCCAAGGGGTTACAGGCTGGGCAAACATGTTGGTGCATGCAGACCGGTTTAAGGTGGATTCGGACCTAGGCAGTGACCCGAGGGGGGGGGGAGTTACCAAACATACAGAACTAATCGTTTTTTACATGTTAGGTACGGATTAGGTCCGACCCGTGGGGGACCCCCCCCCCAAATAAATTCCTGGAGTTGGCATCGATTCGGATTTTGCCCGGTTTCGAACTAATCCCTCGACTAATCCCTGGCGGTGAAACAGACTTTGAAAGCTCAAACTGAAACGGAAGCTAAAACTGAAATGCATCATGGAGCTGTAGGTAGTTGCGTTTCCGTCCGATCACCTCCTTTTGTTTTTCGTCTCATGTGTTTATTTTCAGAGCAAATTTCGAACAAAGAAGGGGAAAACCGGGCTAGAAATTGGCCTGATGTTAGATTTCTGCGCATATTGTTGGACCTTGGCGGAAGTGGATGAACGTGCTTGCTACGATACTGACCGCTTTAAAAGTCGGTTGCCTAATTTTAGCAAAAGAAAAACATCAAAAACTATCTCTCTTCCACAGATTCTTCCTTGTGACTTCGACCGATTTGCAACTGGACTGGGCAGTTGTTTGCTAAATGGCAAGAAAAAAAAGCCAAAAGCCCAATCAGTTGTTTTTAGGAGACCGTAAAGGACTAATTCAGGTTCACGAATAGTTTTATTTTATCAGGTTATTATTACAAACTTTTATCATACTACAGAATCCATAGATACCATAAATTAACCAACATCAAATATGCATATCTCTACTGTACTACGCTCACAGAATGCGTAACCCCTAACATACCCAGACTACCCATTGACGACAATAGTTCTAGAGCAACATAATGGGGGTATGCTACCCGTCTGAAGCATATTAAGGGGGCTTTTGATTAGTTCCGGATGTCAACTCGGAAATGGGGCTAGAAAAAAACGGAATCATACAAAGGCGTTTCTTTCCTTTTAAAACGCCAAGCTTCAAGTAGCCTACACATGAACACTTTGCGTACGACATACAAAAGAAAAATAAGAAAAAGGGGGTGAATGAAGAGAACTTTTTTCAGTAAGCCTGAATTAATTTGTCGACGGTAAGTTCTTGAATCTCCCGTTACGATGTGATCCTCACTCATTGAAAAGCGTCATCTCAAATATCTCACAAGTTAACACTAAGCTTTGCACGCGCTCGATTACCATAACGCGATAACGCGATATATCAATGTGATGTTATGGATCAGACTCCACTGTTATGCAGTGGCAAGGAGTCTGATCCAGGATCTGTCGGATCTACCTTATACTTCAAAGGGGCTCTCCAGAACTGTCACGTAAGGGGGGGGGGGGCACCGACGTCGTCATGAGCACCCCATGGGCGCTCTTTAACGAAAACCATACATAGGTGAGACCAGAGATACTTAAGTGATCAATATTATAGGAATGGAAAGTAAACAATTTGTCCACGAATACTTACGTAAAACGTACATTTAATATAAAGAATATATACCAGGCTCGTATCCAGGAATTTATTTCGGGGGGGGGGGGGGGGAGGGGGTTGACCCCCCCACCCCCCGAAACATACAAAAATACTCATTTTTATAGGCGTTTTCCTCTGATATATGTCTTTTTTGTACTTTTTTGTTCGACCGGCAGGCAAACCCCCCCCCCCCCCCAAATAAATTCCTGGATACGGGCCTGGTATATACATATTACTTTGCGCATCGTCTCTTTTCCGTCGTTCTACAGTGGTTTTTCATTGGTATCTCTGGGTCCCCTTGGAAACCCGGAGCGAGGCAGTTGCCCCCCCCCCCAGAAATGACACCCCTAGGTATCTTCCCTTGGCCTGATTGGAGGTGTCATACTGTTTTTTGTTTTGTTTTCTCACCGTAAACTCTTAATGTATAAAAGGTAGCCTACAAAGGGTTGGGACGGGGTTTGCTGGTTTAAAAAAAAATATAAAAATAAATAAATGAGAACCGCCACTGTTATCGTGTGATTCTCCAGGGTGTTTGGCAAGACTGGCAGTTTGAAGGCATATTAGCAGTACGTTTATGGGATCCCTATACGTAAGTGGAGGGATAGGCCTACCCATGACTTCGTAAGAGTTGTCAGTCTCTACGTCCGTCTGTAGGTACGATAATATCGAAGGGAATAAGATATTTTGTTCAAACTTGGTATGAATGTTCTTTGGGTAAAAAAACAGGTCAAGTTCGTAGACGGGCTCCGTAGCTCCATCTTTGGAAGCGGGGGTTCAAATTAAGGGGCCAACAAATTTTTTTTCTAAAGCTCGATTTAAGGGGTAAGCAGACACGCTGAATCCAAATATGATAATTATTTTCTTACAAGACAAATAGTTCGCCTGGAATTAGGCAAAAGCCGGACGGTTTGTTAAATGTAAAAGTTTTACTTGGAGTTGATTAGAGGTTTGATGAACATGCTGAATCCACATGGGCTACACTAAGTATTTTCACCCCGGAAATACAGTTCACCCGGGATCCACCAAAACCGGAACATTTGTTGTAAGTTATAGAGGTCCGATGTAGGGGTAGGGGTAAAGACATCCTAAACCCGTCTATGATAATAATTTTCTCGCATGACAAATAGTTCGCCCGGAATCCGACCAAAACTAGAAAAATTGCTAAAAGTGACAGTTTCATCTGAAGCTGAGACGTTTGGCCGTAATTTTTCAAGAAAATACCACTACGGTGTCAGTCCTGTTTATGTTCAAACGGCTGATGAGTGTTAGATACTAAAATGTTCAAAAGTCGTGACGAAGACGAGATTTCTAAAAGCCCAACTGTCTGGGTGAAATAGTCCAAGAAATATTAAAATTTTTGGGATACCATCGAAGCCTTTGGTCTTGTTCTATAAGCTACGCCAAAAAAAAATTAACAAAACAAATGACAACCCTACCCCCACGGCCCGTTACATAGGGGTGAATACTAAAAAAGGCTAACTGAATAAATGTAAAAAAACAGAGAAAAGTGTAGCATCCAAGATATCGCCCACTGTAAATTGCAAATTAAAAATTATAACTTTTACTCTATGATGGTGATGGATAGCACAGGGCAGAGAAATAAAATGAAAAAAGTTTAGACCAAGCTTTGAGTAAGAAAAAAATTAAACATGAAAAGTCTAAAATCCTCTTCCTAGATGGAATGAGGAGAAATGGTCAAGGGCAGAAACGGGGAGGTCCTGGGGACCGGGCAATGGAAGATAAATTTGCACAAAGGTCAGAAGGCAAAAAATGTACAGTTATACTTTGGTTATATGAGAATTCCTATAACGTCGAGGAAGGTGCAACAGAAATTTACAATGTTTGAATTACAAGTCCGGATAGGTTTTAAATCTTCGCAGGTTCAGGTTCTTTAATTTAAAAAACATTTCACAACACTATTATGTCGATCACTAGGGGCCAGCACGGATACAAGCTCGTATCCCCATTTTAAACACTGACTACCCGATGAAAGATTTATCTCAAAATAATACTATGAAGTAGTACGAAAAAGTTGCATGCAATACTAACGATGCTACTACATGCTTTTACTTCAAGGCTACCATGTTGCTGCATACTACTATATGGTACTATTAGCAAGACTGGATGTTACTATGGCAAGAAAGGATGCTACTGGATACTACTACATAAGATTGGACCAGTCTAAGGCACATTAAATGATGGTATTCTTTGCTATTACATATTATTACATGCAACGTTTTCGTACTACTACCATAATACTACGCAGGCTAAAAAATTTTCATCGGGTATATGTAGATAATATGAAAATTCGTCTCAGAATGCCAAAAATTCTGGAAAGGGTGCAAACTGCGGTTCACAAAAGCTATTATGCAAGTTACCAAAGGCCAAATGACATTTCAAATGTCGTTTTCGCCTATCAAGAGACACTGGACCGATTTGTCAAATTGTCACGGTGCAAAATAACACAAATAAATGAAAGTACGACTTTTTTTCCGAGGGTTTCCAAAATGGCTGCACAGAAAGTGCCCGATGCCCAGCCACTTCACACGGAGACTAGTACAGTGGTGACCAAAAAGAAAATAACCCATTAGTTTTTTGTCAAGCCTCTAAGTCAGTCTGAAAGCCGAACAATCAACCAAAAGGTGAATTAATTACCAAGAAATCAGTAATTTGACACTGTTGCGCTTTTTCCACCTATTCTTCCGGCGGAACTGAGATTCCTCGACTTACGGAGCAATTCGATACATCGATTTTGTGTAGTAAACCCACGTGCTTTTGGAACCGGTTTATTTACGCTCATTCAGGAACTTCATCGACCGTTCGACGGCGGGACATTCATCTCGCTGATTTCACAATCTTGTTTTCTGATCGATACTATTTAAAAGGACAATGCGTAAAAACAAATGACGAACATGTCAGATCTGCTTCTTGTTTCTTGGAAAACAGAGATATTCGGTAGCAAGAAGAAGCAGATTTAGGTTCAGCCTTCTTATTATTTTATTATTACTACTTTATTTCAGTCCATAAGACCATAACAACAACAAACTAACATACATTAAAACAGACACTGAACAAAAATACAAAGAAATCCACCCCACGCAAAAGATATTCAGGAGGATACCCTTCCATACGGGTAGCGAATAGAAAATGCGCTACCATCTACTTATTCATCTAGTGACGCTAATAGCTCAGTGTTGATGGTACTACGGAATTACGGACTACGGACTATCGTATAGTTCAGAAATCTGGTCGACTTTCTATATCGTATTTCCCTATAACGAAACTCCAGATCAGAGGCGTTACTAGCCAAAATGTTTTTTTGGGGGGACGAGGCATTTACCGACTGACTAGTTTTTTACCGACTTTTTCTGCAGAAAAAACGACTGTTTTCCAAAAAAAAATGAAATTTTTGAAGAAAATCGACAGATTTTCAGAAACACCCACTGATATTTAGAAAAAACGACTATTTTAACGAAAAATCGACCAATTTTCAGAAAAACCGACTGTTTTCTTGAAAAAAATCAACTGTTTTGACAAAAAATCGCGGTGCTTCGCGCCGACTCGTTTATTTTTTACCGACTGGTCGACAGCGTTGGGGGGGGGGGCCCTCCCCCCCCCAGTCGTGACGCCCCTGCTCCAGATACCCGATAAAGACCACGAGGCTACCGAATTTTCGATTTTCGAATGATTCCGTCATAACTATCCACAAGGCAGGAAAACCAAGCAAATAAATCGATTCACTTTCTCTAGTTATACCACAATTAGTACTCGATACAACCAGATCAAGAAGTCAGTAACATTACCAAATTTCGAGTTTTCGCCGGATCGCGGTCCGACAGGAGACAACAAGACACCGATTCAGCATGTCTTCTTACCCACATTTCGAAATTCAAATCGACTTCAGCCAAACTTTCATTTCTAAAAAATTTCCAGTTTTAGCCGGATTCCGCGGGAATACAAAAGTTAATCCATAGATTCAGCATGCCTCCTTACATACAGACAGGCCCGTATCCAGAAATTTATTTCGGGGGGGGGGGGGGGGGGGGGGGGTTGCCTGCTGGTCGGACAAAAAAGTACAAAAAACACAGATCAGAGGGAAAAGCCTATAAAAATCGTTCTTTTTGTGTGTTTCGGGGGGGGGGGGGGGGTCAACCCCTTAGCCCCCCCTGGATACGGCCTTGCATACAGATCAACAGTATGATCGCCCTGAATAAAATACAATCTACGCCTCAATTTGTAAAAACCCTCCCAGCTCCTAAATGTATGGTTAATATAGCCCATCCTGTACTTTGACCAAACGGCCAAACGAATGTGTTGGCGTGTTTACGTCTTTGACTAATGAAAACGGGCCATACATCCATGATGGCCTACAGGCCAACAAAAGTAAAAGACGGCACTGAAGACCAGGCCCGTATCCAGGAATTTATTTCGGGGGGGGGGGGGGGGGGGGTTTGCCTGCTGGTCGGACAAAAAAGTACAAAAAACACATAGATCAGAGGGAAAAGCTTATAAAAATGATGATTTTTGTATGTTTCGGGGGGGGGGGAGGGGTTCAACCCCCCCCCCCCCTAGACACGGCCTTGCTGACGACCCCTTACAGATGTGGGGAAAAAATACCGCAACTCCTTTGAAAGATATGGAACCAATAGACGGACAGACAAGACATACAGACCGACAATCTTTACTAAATCTACACTACTAAACTTACTAAACTTACTTACTACACTTACTAAAAGTTTCTCCGAATAAGGATGCAGTATTTGCTACTGGGATTAACCTTATCTCTATTTGGATAAAATTAATCCGAATTAGGGGTAATCTTATCTCAATAAAGACAAGAGTAATCCCAGTAGCAAATACTGCGAGATTTTTTTTTACAGTGTAGGCATAGCCTACGTTACCTAACATCCCAAGATCTTGAACAGTAAATGCCTTCCACCAGGGTTTAGGGGGAGTACTTCGGTTGTGAAAGAACTACAAGAGTTCGATTCTTCCACTGGCAATCGTAGGCTGTCTGAGGCTAACGTAACGTGCAAGTTCGTAACGTTCTTAACGGCCATTTTCGTCTGAGCCAATGAGAGCACGTCGGGCAGAGACGTCATTTCAAGAAAACTCAGGGGAGGCAAAGGCGTCGCTCCAAATCATTAGCTTGGTTCGAAAAGTTTAACGTTTCAAATTCAAAAATTTTATTGACCTCCAAGATCGGAGAGTATAAAGTGAAATAAATAGAAACAAATTGGCCCAACATATAATACTACAAAAAAACAATCTGGCTAAATAATACTAAATATCCAAGAAAATAAAATTATACACACGCGTTAAACTATATTAACTCTTTAGCCGCTAAATATATTTGGTCGACAATCCTTCTTAAAAGCCACGTCACGCGATTGCTTGTCATAATAATTCAGGATCCACCCCCCCCCCCCTTGAAACGACGTTTATGACGACCTTACTATTGCCAGTGGAGTTTTGGCTGTAGATTATGCGGACGACATGATATACGTGTTTTAATTTATAGTTAACTATGCAACGTTGGAACCAATCGTGACAGCTCTGATCTTATCGTCCCTACATTCATTGCAGGACAACTACAAGGTTTCTTATGCTAGATTGTTCTATATATTTTGAAACAAAATCACGTGTCTTCAATCTTCCGTGCGCCCGAGGAGTCGGGATCGACACTTAACTTCCACCCCCTCCAAAACGCACCCCATGGCGTAATTTCGCTCTGCAAGGGCTCTACACAAAAGCTGATTCAGGGAAACCGCTAGAATCGCCAGATGCACACCTTATTTTCTCCAAATTACTTCCAGCAGAAGCGACTTTACGTAGAGTTATAATCGCTTTCACGGATAGACATCGCCACCCTACACCTACTATAATGAGGACTGACCGGTGGGAACTATAATGCCAGTGCAGCCTGTTTCCGTAACCGTTCATCCATTCTTAAAGAATGCCTCGCACTATTTACTGTTTATGTTCCAATATTCGAAACTATTTGAATAATGTAAAACCAGGGCTCCGCTTGGAACAAATTATCCGAAGCTTTCCGAGGTACATTGACTTCTAGCAAAACTCGGCAAAATTCAGATAATCGGACCTTTTATATTGTTATTATTTTTAATTGATTTTTTAATCATTTATTTTATTTAGCTGAATTCAAGAAACAACTCACGCACTAGCACACCTAGTACCTTTAGGTACTCCCCCAGTTCTAATGCAATTTATAGTAATTATCGAGCTAGGAGAGAGTTGAAAACTATCAATAGCGTGATACGCAAACACCAGTTGGGAGCATACTGCGCATGGAAAATAGTGAATCGTGGCCAGTCCAAATATCAGTGAGACAACTTTAGCGGACTTAGAATGTAACATATGAAATTTGGGTGTCTGGACTTGAGAATTAATGAATGGAACTATGAAAGCAGGCTGCATTGACAGAACGGAACTGCGAAAATAGATGCATTGGCAGAATAACGGGTCCTTTAAACCCAGATACCTGAATCTAATACGGTATACTTTAACACGCTAAAGACGCCTCGCTAAGTTTCACACCTGCCCTGTTGCGCTATTTTCGACACGTAACACGCTCCCGACAATTATTTACGATAAGCTTGCTAGTCAGAAAATCCGGTTATGTAAATTTGTGCAAGTTTTTGCTAGAAGTCAACGGGACTGAAGAAAGGCTTAAAACAGCCATAGTCGTTAGTATTTTGTTGAAAGCAGAGCCTGGTCTTAAAGCAAGGCCGTATCCAGGGGGGGAGGTAGGGGGTTGACCCCCCCCCCCCCGCGAAACATACACAAATACTCATTTTTATAGGCTTTTCTCTCTGATCTATGTCTTTTTTGTACTTTTTTGTGCGACCCGCAAGCAAGCAACCCCCCCCCCCCCCCCCAGAAATAAATTCCTGGATACGGGCCTGTCTTAAAGTATTCCACTATTATCGAATAATAACAATAATCAGTGTATTTCCAATCCCAAGAGCCATGTACCTAACAAAACTAAGTGCTGAAACAAGTCACGTCGGCAAATCGGATATTTCTTTCACATAAGAAACAGTAAACAGCAGGACGTGTGCTTGTTTTGCGCCAGGACAAATCTTCAGTGGGAAAGAAGGCCGTGGATAAGAACGGATCTATATGTAGGCTAACAGTGGACTTGGAAATTTTGCATACCAGAAGGAATAGTTGGCACAATGCACGTGGTTCCGCAGGGTTAAGACTTCCTGCATTTCCCCAATACTCTTGATGACTATCTCTCCTTGCGGATGCAAAATCTCCGGCCTCTCTGTGTAGCTAGCTGGAAGAAGGCAGAAGTGGTGTCACAGCTGCTCCCAAAGGTCGCGGTGATTGATTGACACTTACTCCTTCTTACTGAGGATCAACTGCCGTCTTTTGGACTTAGTCATATGGAGTGTTACGATCCGATCTTGACAACATTCACCAGTGAGCCGGCCACTTTCCTCACCGGTACCTCTACCTATTTGGAAAGTTCGCGAAAGCTGTATCACCTACTCGGTCCCCACTCCACTCGAATCCCCTCAACGCGAGAGAAAAGATGTAGAGACATTATCACTTTGAAAAATCGGAGAACGTGCTTTCTCGGGATTTGAACTGATGCTATTTCTTATCGAGAAAACCCAAAGTGACAAACGCCTTGCATATCCTAGTTTGAACTTTTGCCCAGTCAAATGCTCCTTCTGCTACCAGGAACTGTTTTCTACAACCTCTCACTTTTCCCGATGTCGCGCTGGTGTAACTATGCGACCACAATGAGGTCGATGGCTTTCTTCTGTCGGGTCTCAAGGACTTTTACTAACAGCATAGTTCCCGGATATTATGGAGACTCCCACACTGGTATTAGGAAGTACTTTAAGTACTTGTTAAGTAAAAAATCATAGTACTTGGGTTTTACCTATAATACTAGAGTAACCTTAATCACTCCATATGTTTATAAACCCGGAGACCCCAATTTCGTACAGTACATTCTAGCCCCTTTAAGAAGACGACAAGACCACGCTCATTTTCTCACTTGCCGTGTTTTGCTACCTTCGATGTATCATGCGACGCGAGAAGTTTTTCCATCAGAACAAAGAGCTGAAAGCTCATTTGGCACTTGTAAGAACAGTTACAATGTTTGTCAGATACGGTTTGCAGTTGTCAAGGCTGGATCTCTCTCCCGATATTCATTTCAGACAATGGGCTTGATCTAGTAAATCTGGAATGGTTATTCCACTCATTAACAATTGTTTCTCGCACAACGATGATGGGATCGGGGGAGGTACTATTTTTAAGACAATCTGGTAGAGTCACTAATATGCCTGACAAATTTCATGGTCATAGCACATTTGGAAGTACCCCAACTCGTGATCACCTGAATTGTGGAAAACCCACTCCAACTCCCCCCACTGTGGCATGATCCGATCCTGTTTTGTCAATATTGTCTCCACAGCTTATGCTTGTTCTTTCCTCCAAGTCCCATCCCGATCTCTCACTCTTAAGGATTTCACGAGGTTTCCGGTCCACCCTCTACCCTCCACCCCCACTTTTCGGATTTGAAATTGAAAATCTCAGAAACTTGTTCTTCACACTTGTCAAGTTTCATGCATGTCCGATTACCGGTTCCAAAGTTATGCATGTTTCTAGTTTCTGGATTCTCCATCCCTCCACTCCCCCACGATGGCTATCGAGGAAGTGATTGTTTCCAAGTTAATCTGGTTCTGGGGTCCCAATCTGGAACAGTATCAACATATAATTAGGCTACCTCTTTCGGCCCAGAGTACCAAATGGACTACTTTCTTGGGAAAAGGCAGAACACAATCAGATAAAAGTTTAGTTGAGCATTTGTTCTGACCACTTATCGGCCTTACTTTAATCCTTTAACTGTACCTGTTTCTTCGTTCGGCTCTAAACACAAGCAAAAACGGCGGTATATGCTAGTGTGCGAGGCTTCCACCAAAGAGGACGTTGGATCGATACCACATCTGGACATTGCCGGTTTGCTCCCCTTGTTCCTAGTTTCCGGACTCCCTGCTACGGGGAAGTGGTTATTTGTGAGTTACTCCGGTCGGGTCCCTGACCCTGATATGCCTGCCAAGTTTCATCGTCCTAGCTTATGCAGAAGTTCCCAAACTAGCAAAACCGGGACAGATCGACAGAAATTACGATCGCTATTTGCCATTTGAGTATGATCAAGTGCCATAAAACTGGTTCTGCAAATTGTTTCCTTGTTTTCGCTACAAGTCAACGGGTCTCGGTCTCTCGGAAAGGCTTAAAACATAAATATTATTTGAGCCCAAGCTGACTTTGAAACATTGTTTGAAGAAAGGCTTAAAACAGCCAAAACCGTGTGTTATTTGTTGAAAGCACAGCATAGTTAAAGTATTTAAATATTATAAAATACTGTAAGTTGAACAGTAAATAGTGTGAGGGGTCCTTTAAGTACAAAGTACAACTTTCTTGGAGTATTTACTACTTATTACTTATAATTAAGATAACTGGGGGCTGGAAGCCTCAAGTACCAATAAAAATGTAATTATTGTCTCAAGTACATTCTGATTCAATCACAAAGATTTGCTTCTTTGGCAGCCTTAAGAGACTTTAGGAAAACATAACTGATGAAATTCCGGCAGTTTGCTACACCCTTGGTATGCACACTACTAGATGGCAGGGATGATTTACCCCTCTGCCTTTGGCTAAGTCGTATCAGTCGTTTATTTTAGCCTCGTCGAGGTCCCGGGCACTCATTTTAGTAAAGGATAATCCGAGTCGTTTAAAAAAAAAAAAAAAATTTTTGGCACTGCCCAGCTTCAGTCGAAACCTGTCCCAGTCAGAGGCAATCCGAGTCGTTTAAACTAGGTTTCATAACCCCGTTGGGTCGGGAGACATGATTCATGATAGCAGCAATTCGCCTTGTTATAAAACATGCTTTACTCGCATATGATTTGTATCTGTCTCACTTAGATCTTTCAGATTTTAATAGGTTAGTTGTTAAAGTGAAGTCTGCTCTGACTGGACAACATGAGCAAACCATATGGACCAAAAGCGAGAGACAAGAATATGTGCATGGATTATTGGTCAAACTTTGACTGTGAATAAACTGAACAAGAGCTGGAAGCTCATATGGCACTTACAAGGCTGGGTCAGATGGAAGTGATGGTCAAAAGTATATTTTTTTCCCTTTTCCGTTAAGATGAGCCAAACTTGCTAGGCTGGGTCAGAGGATGGAAGTGATGGTAAATTTTTTTCCTTCTTTTACTTTTCGTTTGAGATGCGCACTTTAAGGGTGCTAAAAACTAATTTCTAAGTAAAACCCTTGAGGCAAAAAGGATCATGTGCTCACGGGGAAAAGTAAATTTTGCTTAAAAGTATTTTTTGTACTTTGCGGTTAAGATGAGTTCTTTAAGGGATGGTCGGATCGGGGAGTGACGACCTCTAACCCAATGATGTCAAGTTTCTAATGCTCCAGCATAGTTTTATCGTCCTCCCCCCCCCCCTCGGTACCCGAATCCGGTCCGATTCTGCCACTGATGCACCCAGGGCTTTTGTCTGTACTTCCCACCAAGTTTCATCCTGATCGCTCCACTCTATGCGTGTCACAAGATGTCCGGTTCTCCCCTCCGTCCCCCCCACCCCCAGTTCACTGGATCCGGTCCGGACTTGAAATGGGACATGTGAGGTCTTTCAAGATGTCAAGTTTCGTTAAGATCCGATAATCCATTCGAAAGTTATGCATGCTACTAATTTCCGGATTCTGTCGTCTCCCCCTCCCCCACGATAGTCAGATCGGGCAAGCAACTATTTCCAAGTTCACTTGCCAAGTTTTATCGTCCTAGCGTACCTGGAAGTACATTAACTACGGATCGCCGGAATTCCGGAACCCCCCTCCACCTGCCCCCACAGTGTCCGAATGCGGTCCAGTCCTGTCAGTGATGTATCTAGAGCGTGTGGTTTTCCTTCGCACCAAGTTTCATCCCGATCGCTCCACTCTTACAGTTTCACACGATTTCCGGTTCTCCCCTCCGGCTCCCCCCCCCAGATTCGTCGGATCCGGTCAGGACTTAAAATGAGACATATGCACGAGATCTTTCCAGACATTAATTTTCATTATGATCCGATCACCCGTTCGAAAGTTATGAATGTCCCTATTTTCCGGATTCCACCACCTCCACCTCCCCCCACGATGGTCGGATCAGGCAAGTGACTATTTCCAAGTTAGTTTGGTCGGGTCCCTAATATGCCTGCCAAGTTTCATCGTCCTAGCATATCTGGAAGTACCCTAACTCGCAAACACCGGACTAACCGACCGACCGACGGAAATGTGATCGGTATATGGCACTTGTCCGGAAGGCAAGTGCCATAAAAAGCAAGTTTTAAAAATAAATTGAAAAAGTATTTGTTAGGCCAAGGTTCATATTTTTTTTCTTTTTTTCCTATTTTCTTCTTATTTTTCTTCTTTCTCATTATTAATATTAAATGAGCTGACGAGAGATTGGTTACTATTTTTTATTTTAGTGCTTTTTTATGTTTTGTTTCTAGTTAATTATTAGTTAGGAAATGAGTTTTATGTACCCAACCAACTGCAAGTGCCTTTTCGTACCTGTAGTAGTAGTAGTAGTAGTAGTAGTAGATTTTTAATTCTAAAAAGTAACTTTCACAGCGTGAACGCCGAATTTGACTTATACGTCCAAACATAACTAAACACTCGAATCAATTTGTCAGTCGAATAATAATTGCAACATAATTCGTAACAAATTCATCAGTCGATACAAAACTTAACTACCACAATTTACACGATAGGCTCATTCGGCGAACATTTTGCCACAAACTTCTAAAACAAATAAAAGTCACTTTAAAGAAATGGTAAAAATTTTTTTTTTTCAAATTCAATCAAAGTAAATTTTTAATCATTACGTCAAAAGTAATTTCACTTAAAAATATATACAGAACAAAATAAAACATTCTAAAAGGGTCAAAAACTAAAACTAACAAATTCAACAAAAATAATGACTAAGTTTACTGGCTGTTGTACAATTCAACAAAACTTGGAACAAAACTCCTTCGGTACCTTTCATGTTTTGTGGGGACTGGATTTAATTTGGGTACTTTCTGAGCCTTGTCGCGCTGCGGTCTATTGCGGATGGGTGTGTAGAGTTCGGGGAGAATAGGACGCAATCTGGGAACAGACAGGGTCTTGGTGCCGAAATTAAGGCATAGAAGGTTTCTTCTCGCGTCCAAAGTGGTGAGCCTGAACCTGCCAAGCAGATAATGGTAAGGAAGCTTCCCCTCCCCATTAATGATCCTAAGCGCTCGTTTTTGAATGTTTTCAATCTTATAAACATGCTCAGAGGTAAGCCCAAAATGCCACACTGGACAAGCATACTCCAGTATTGGCCGGATAAACGAACAGTACAGTTGGAGGAGATCCTTCGGGGGGCAAGAAAATTTTTTCATAAGTTTTAACATGGAAACCGAAGGGGAAGCTTGTTTGAGGATGTTTTGAACATGGGCATCCCACTTCATGTCAGCTGAAATAGTAACTCCAAGTAATTTAATAAAACTAACGGAGATTTCGGGAGGAATGGGGTCTGTGAAAGAGGGCACGGATTTTAAAAAATTCACAGTCATGATCGATGATTTTTGGGAGTTAACCCTCATCTTCGACAAAGACGCTTGCTTAGTAGCGTCCTCAAGTAGAGCCGTAATTGAACTTTTTATATTCCGTCGACATACCTCCAATGCAGACAGGTCGTCCACGTACTTCCAACGATCTGGGTGGTCAGTCAATAGGCTATTGATCATTATTAAAAATAAAATTGGTCCCATTAGAGTTCCTTGGGGGACACCACAAAAAATAGGGAGGGGATCAGAAAAGACGTTTTTGTATTTAAGCACTTGAGAACGATTTGTTAAAAAAGAAGCAACAATTTTGACTAAAAAAGGACTCACTTGGAACTCAATCAACAGTTTGTTTACAAGGATATTATGGTCAATTAGGTCAAAAGCTTTCTGGAGATCTATTAATAAAAGATTCAACCAAGTATCAGGGTTTTCAAGATTTTTCAGAATAGTGTCAAGAAGACTAACAAGGTAGTGCGAAGTAGATACCTCCTTGAGGTTCCCGAATTGTTGTAAATCAATAAGATCAAGAATATCTGCCTTTAACCAATCAGCCAAGAAACCCTCGTACATTTTTGAAAAAACTGGGGTCAGTGTTATTGGTCGAACACCACTAAAATCGTTCGAACCCCCCTTCTTTTGGATTGGTGTGATATAACCCAGCTTCCAGCAAGACGGGTAATTTCCGGATTTACTGATATCATTGAAAATGTTTGCAAGGGGTGTTACTAACTTATCAGGAAATGCTTTTATTAGATCCACTGGGATATCAATCGGACAATCTTTCTTGGGGCGGGTACTGGCATCATAGTTAAATATATTTGGTCGTAAAAATAAACTGAACTGAACCGAACTGTGAAGTGGAAAAGCAATGAACTTTTAAACATAGCGGAAAAGCCATCAGAATTCACATGACTGGAGATCCGCTAGTTACAAAAGTACAGTGTGTCGAATGGACAAATAAAACGGTACCCGGTACTTTCATAATTAAACAAAAGTTTAAAGACACAAAACTATAGTCTCGTCGGCGTCTTTTACACATACAAATTCAAATCCGAACCTGTAAGCTCCTGTCGGGCGAAGACCAAAAGTTTGTTACGTCCGTAAACCCGGATTTTTTTTTCTTTTTTAAATCCACCGGCAAACCTGTTTTCCCCGTTTTGTTTCTGAGTACGCATGTCTTTAACGTGAAAATATTTTTTTTTTTTTAATTTGGAACAAATCTTCTTTGCGTCTACTTTTTTTTTCGATAAATTATGCCCACGATGGGCAATATCTCACAGTACGGAACAAATCGCTCATACATGCCGCCGACAAGTATCCATATTAGCTAAAAAGAAGAAGAAGAGACAGGTGACTCCAAAACCAAAATGCAGAAGAATCTCTAACCTTTCGACGACCCAATCGAACAGCAAAAAAAGCAGCCGTTTCCAGGATGAAATCACACCACCAGCTTTATTCCATAAATATTCTTTGAGCCCAAGCTGACTTTGAAACATTTATTCAAACAATGTTTGCAACGGATACGTCAGCTATGATTTTTCATCAGCGATATTTCGGCCCTTCTTGGCAAGGGTCCTCGTCAGGCTGTCAATCTTCTGGTTCAACTTCGGGGAAGGAAACAAACCTGTAATAATCTAAACAAACCTATAATAATCTGGATTATTCCAGGTTTGTTTCCTTCCCCGAAGTTGAACCAGAAGATTGACAGCCTGACGAGGACCCTTGCCAAGAAGGGCCGAAATATCGCTGATGAAAAATCATAGCTGACGTATCCGTTGCAAACATTGTTTGAATAAACAGCTTTATTCCAACCAATTTTCAGAGAAGAAGTTCACAAAGTCAGATATTTCAGGAAGAATCTCAAATTGTCTTTCCACAAGCTGATTTTCCAGCTTGAGCCTGAAGAAGACCATTGCCAAGAAGGGCCGAAACATAGCTCTAATAAAATGTAGCTGGCTTATCCGTTTTGCACCGTCAAATATTTTGCCACTTTTTTCGATGGACAGATTTGTAATTTGATAGCTATTCTTTACTTTTCGTTGGGATCGCTAAAAGACACTCTGCTCCTCGGCGTTTCACAAAATTTCGCCTGTGGTGCACTTCGTAGGGAACAGACTTTGTTTTTTCCTGGGAACAGACTCTGAAAGCTTTCTTTTCGCCTGTGGCGCACTTCGTAGTATTCTGTATTTAGAAAAACAGTGTGTCATTTATTTGGCGATTAGGCTTGGAATTTTTGAGACCTGAAACACATTAAAAGCTAGAACTTGTATGGTAAAGTAGTTAAATCTTGCGACACAAAGGCAGATTAATCGAAACTTCGCCTGCGGCGCTTGCTATGATTTGTCCTGGGAACAGACGTCGAAAGCTTTCTTTTCGCCTGTGGCGCAGTATTCTCTATTTAGAACAACCTGTGTCATTTATTTGGCGATTAGGCTTGGAATTTTTTAGAATTGAAACCCATTAAAAGAATCTGTATGGTAAGTAGTTAAATCTTGCCAAACAAAGGCGGATTGACAGAATTTCACCTACGGCGCTTGCTATATTTTGTCCTGGAAACAGGCGTTGGAAGATTTCCTCTTTAATGAAAGCTGAAATGAAAAGCTGACGTTGTGAGTTTATGTATATACAAGTTTTGATTAGAATAATTTCAGCTCATGCATTGCTGTTAGTTATCCACTGGTTCAGTTATTTTTTGGCACGGAGTATTCGCAGCAACGGCTCATTTTTGTCGGTACGTGCGAGTCGGATATCGTGATCTAGAAGTCGCTGAAATGAGGGGTCTCACCAGTCAACCACAAACCCCTGATTTTTCGGTACCCTATATCAAACGCTGGGTATATCTAGCATTTGGCATAGCTTACGCATAACGCTGGATACCCTATGCCAATTACTGGATACCTGTTGGTAACCGAGCCCTGACGTACCTCAATATAAAGAGTTCTGGTTGGTTTATTTTTTAGCTTCACTCAAATCATCAATATTTTACTGGGTTACAGTATCCAACACCTGGCATAGTGTATCTAGCGTTAGGCATAGGGTATGTCAAACGTTAGACATATCCAACGTTTGGCATAGGGTATTCCAAAATCAGGGGTTTGTGGTTGACTTGGTCTCACCCCCCTGGCCTGAGTGCTTCGGATGTGAAACAGTACAGCATAAAATCTTATCAAGCCTCTGAAACTGTAATAAACGAAAAACTTAACAGATACAAATGTTTTTTTTTGTAAAACCTGTATAATAAAAAGATATAAAACTGCAGCATATCTATCAGATCTCGGTGTGAAACAAGAAAAAAATTAAAACCAAAAAACTTTAAACAATAGCGTTCGAACAGTAGCACAGGCCAGCCGGCAAGTGGTCGGATCTTTTTCCTCTTCGACCATAGGATCTGAAACCGATAAATCTTTTTATCACATAGTAAACACAGATTTTCGGGATTTTCTATGTTTCATTCTCGGCTTCAATACTCATACTACCAGTGTTGCGGCGCCGCCCTGGTCAAAACGCGGCATTGTAGATGCCTCGTGTGGTGTGGAGTGGATTTCCCGGAATTCCCGTGATCGCGAGATAGGATACTTCCAGATGTGCGAAGGACGATAAAACTAGGCAGGCGTATTAGTGACCCAACCAAATACACATAATTTTTCGGGGAGTCAAGGGAGGGGGAATCTGGAAATTACTGACTTCCGTTGGTTGCGAAAATGGTCCGACTCGAGTGAAACTTTGTGGGTGATAAGAACTGATGACCTAGATATGCAAAGCTTGTATACGAACCCATGCGGCCATGGTTGGGGGGGGGGGGGGGGGGGGGTCCGGAAACTTTGTGACATGCACAAAAACCAAACGGATGGGCAGAATGGAATGCAACTTGGACAGTACCAGGTTTAAGCGGCCTGGATTTGTCAGCGTCTGAACCGGGTCCGACCAAGGTGAGAGGAGGATGAAACGGGAACCGGAAATTTCCAGATATGCCCCAATTTGAGTCAAACTTGATGGACGGGAAAAAGAGATTGTTAGTATTTGTCCTAGTTGTATTCGGCCACACTAGGGGGGAGTCCTGGAAATGATGTGGCTTGCATAGCGGGTAAACGAGTGTAAAACGCCCGGATCCGAGCACGGTGGGGAGGAGTATTGGAATTCCCAGAAAAACGCTCAGATTCACTTTCTCGCTTCTCACACCACCTAGTCGAACAAGTGCCATATGAGCTCGTAGCTCTTGTTAGTATTTTGGAAGAGAAAGAGTCAACAATTTTATGGGGTGAAAATATGCCACAAATGCGAGAAAACACGTGCTGTATTCCCCCCCCAGACGGTACCTAGGCTTTTTTTTTTTTTTTAATCTAAGCGCTCGAACTTCAGAATTCATCGCAAAAGGTCTACAAGAACAGCTATATCCTCTTGAAAACGGATATGGTATGGCTGGCTCTCGCCTTTTGCTGTGCTCCAGATCTTAAAATCTATCCTCCTATATATATTCCTGATCTCAAAGAAATTCAGATGGCACCGCCACTCCGCGTAACCCGATAAATACCAATATCAAAGCAATGGTTATCAATCAATCAATTACTCCAGTAAAAAAATTACCATAATTCAAATTTGTATCACCTGATGACCCCACCTGAGCCATACTACCCTTCGTACGTCAAATACCAACACACTATATCCACCAATACGTTATTACTTCTGATTTCCACTTAATTATAATTCAGGCAAAATACACCTATATCTGCGGAAAGTATTTATCTCTCTACCATCACATAGTTGGCTAGATTATAACAAACAGCACCTCCAATGACCCCTACTTCACATTTGTACCACCCCATCATATCCACACGGTAAGGTACCATTTATAATTTTCACTGTTGTTGAACAGTGAATTGTTCAACAACAATTGTGGATTAAAGCTTCTGCATTAAACCGATATGTGCAGAAAATATTTATCCCCTATACCACCTATACGAGCCTATGAGCAATCTCCCTCTTATTAACAGGCAGTTATTGGACTGGAGGACTTAAAAGCCTCGCACAGCACAGCGCTCCCCTGTACTGGCAACAAGCTTTAAGACTTGGTTAAAAATGATTATTATTGAGGAAAAACAACTGTGTTGACAAAACATCAGATGATTTTTGGCAAAACTACTATTTTAGAGAAAAAATCGACTATTTTTACTAGAAACCGACTGTTTAAAAAAAATAGACTGTTTTTACGAAAAACTAGAGATTTCCGCCCCCCCCCCAGCTCCCCCACGGTGCCCGTAGCCAATCTGATTCACTAAATGATTTACCTAGAGCATCTGTTTGTTCACTTGGAAGGCATATCCCTGATATGCCTTCCAAGTTTCGTCGTGAAAATCCCAAAAAAAAAAGAAATTCCGGGAAACCCCCTCCCCCCCTCAAGTTTCCGGATCCAGTCGAATTGTGTAAAAGATGTACATGGATCAGGTGGTTGTTCTTCCCAGCAGGTTTCACTCCGATACCATCATTCTAACCGTTTCTCGAGATTCCCCCCCCCCTCCCCCCCAGCTCCCCGACGGTGCCCGTAGCCAATCCGATTCAGTAAATGATTTACCTAGAGCATCTGTTTGTTCTTCCCACAAAGTTCCATCCCGATCTCTCCATTCTAAGCGGGTCACGTATTCCCCCCCCCCCCCCCTCCCCAATAGTTGCCAGATCCGGTCCGGATATGAAAAAGATCACCGGAGAAATGTTTTCTGTTCAATTCTTAAATTTCACTCGAATCCGGCATGACTAAAATTCCGGATCCCTGTCTCTCCACTCCCCCCACCATTTTCAGATCGACAAATTTTGTATTTTGAAGTCAGTTTGATCGGGTCCATATGCCTGCCAAGTTTCATCGTGAAAATCCACAAAACCGCCATCACCGGAATTCCGGGAACCCCCCTTCCCCCCTCCCCCCCATAAGTGTACAATGGTCTAAAGGATTTATCTAGAGCAGATGCTTGTTCTTCCCAGCAACCGATCCCTCCATTCTAACCGTTTCTTGAAATTTCCGGTCTCCACCCCCCCGCCCAACTCCCCCTGGCTACCGAATCCGGTCAAGACTTTAAACGGGACATCACAGATATATAATCTATTCAGTTATTAAGTTTCATTACAATCCGATCACCCGTTCGAAAGTTACACACTTCTCAATTTCCCGGATTCCCCTGCCCTCCACTCCCCCCCCCCCAAAATGGTCGGATCGGAAAACTGATTATTTCTAAGTTCGTTTGGTCGGGTCTCCGATACGCCTGCCAAGTTTCATGGTCCTAGCACAACTGGAAGTACCCTAACTCGAAAAAGTGTGACAAAATGTACTAAATTTTCAAGTTTCCAGCGCCCCCCACTCCCCCGCATATGGTCGGATCGAGTTACTGATTATTTCCAGGTTAGTCTGGTCGGGTCCCTGATATGCCTGCCAAGTTTAATTGTCCTAGCTCATCTGGAAGTACCCGAAAAAGTGTGACAAAATGCCCTAAATTTTCAAGTTTCCAGCGCCCCCCACTCCCCCGCATATGGTCGGATCGCGAAACTGATTATTTCCATGTTAGTTTGGTCGGGTCCTTGATACGCCCCCCAAGTTTCATTGTCCTAGCACATCTGGAAGTACCCTAACTCGAAAAAGTGTGGCACAAAACTCGGACAGACCGACAGACGGAATTGTGATCGGTATATGGCACTTGAGCCAGAGGCTGCAACTGCCATAAAAGCAGTTTCACAAAACCAATCACGTCCAAGTGATTCGTAGTTACCATGCTTACTACGCTCCCGAGCGTGGTAGGCAAATATTTACTTTTAGTTACTATTTCGAGAAGGCTGGAACGACTTTTCACGAGTCTTGACGGGTTGAAATAGCTTGAATATATACAACCATACACAAAACATGTCGGAATCAAACATTTTTTTTCTTAATTTCGTCCGTAAAAAAAGGTTAAAAAAAATTCAAATACGTACAGTCAGCGTCTCGTTTGAGAGACCAACTGGCGACTTCTTGGATGCCTTAAGCGCCTCTGGCGGTGCAGGAGAAACCAAGTGCTATGGTAAGGGCTTTTTTTTCTGACCAAGAGTTTGAAAATAAGTTACTGACTATCAGAGTGTAGAAAAAGGTTTACAACTTACCAATCCAAGCGGATACTTTCATCTTTTCTCGTGACGCCGCTGATCTTTATTCTTTTCTTCGATAATGAGCTTATTCTTCTGTCTCGTTACTTGTGTCGTGATCGTCGTTTTCGCTGGCTTGTTCTTGAAGCCATGCAAGACAGGAAGCAAGGAGAACGGACCTCGGGACGAGGACGTGCTAGGCTGGGGTTCTTGCACGACCCTTGAGGTTTCTAAACGAATGCAACAAATTAGGACAAATTAGGCGGGACAAACCCCTATGAGTCCTATAATTACTTTTACTGACGTCTACTTTTTCAAAAGTACTGAAAATACTTTCCACTTTTTGAACTGATTTATTACACGTAAAATATTTGTTCAAACGAACGAATGAATTAATTTATTCCCGAAGTCCGGCCCATAGCGGGAAAACAAAATAAACACAAAATAACACTAAAATACTAAATATATACACCAAAAGGACCCTTACTCCAAACAAGACCAAAGGTTACGATGGGATCCCGAAAGTTCAAATTTGATCCAGACAATTGGGTCTTGTCTTCGCCAGATCCAGTCTTCGCCAGACTCCTTGAAGACTTTTACTATTAAAATTTAGAAAAAAATGAAGGCAAAATAGCTAATCATATGAGAAAACCAAGTTCAGATATAGATTCAGCATGTGTGTTTACCCCTTTAAGTCATATCTATTTTGACGAAGCAGATCGAAAGTTCCTGCCTTACTTCTGCCAATTTTCCAGTTTCAGCGGAATTCCGGAACTACTTGTCAGGCGAAAAAATAAAGCTAAAAAATGAATTCAGCATGTCTCCTTACCCCTACATCCAACCTCTAATCAACTTCCAATTAAACTTTTACTTTTAACAAATTTTTCGGTTTCAGCCGGATTCCGAGCGGTCTATACGTCCGGTGAGAAAATGGTTGTCATATGCGAGTTCAGCATGTCTACTTACCCGCAAATCGAACATCTTATCAAATTTAAATGAAACTTTTATTTTAAACAAATTCTCCGGTTTTGGCCGGATTCCGGCCGAACTAATTGTCCGGCGAGGCAATAATTTTCATATTCGGACTCGGCACGTTTCCTTGCCCGTAAATCAAACCTCCAATCAACCTCATATTACTTTTCACAAATATTCCGGTTTTCGCCGGATTCCGGGTGAACTATTTGTCGGGATATTCGGATTCAGCATGTCCCCTTACCTGTAATTCGACTAGTTCATTAGCTTTTAAAAAATATTTTTTGGTCCCCTTAATTTTAAACCCCTCCCCCACCCCTAAATACAGAGCTACATAGCCCATCTTCGAACTTGACCTGTACTTTGACCTAAAGAGTCCTCATGCCAAGTTTGATCAAAATATCTCAACCCCTTCGAGAGTTATCGTGCTAACAGACGGACGGACGGACAACATAACGATGTCATAGGTATCCCTCCACTTACGTTTTGGGATCCCAAAAACGCCCCCGATGCTCCATAGACTGCCTGAGGAACCTCCGAAGCCGACGAAGGTCTCCAAAATTTTTCTCCCCATAATCTTAAAAAAGTTCTCTTCCTACATCCTAACATACCCAAAAATCTTTGTTCTCGTAAATCTTCTACCCACCAAATGCAAATATCCTTCCCTAGCGAACCACACATAGAGGAAAAATAAGGACCAGGACATAACTCAACTTGACAGTAACTTGATACCAATGATAGCTTATCAGTACAAATGGTTAAATATATTGCCATATATTAGTGGCATTGTGCAAAACTGAATATTGAACCAACAGCTACTGATTAGGATATTAGTATATTTAGAAGGAAAAAAACAGGCCGCAGTATAGCATTCAGTCTCTTTTTTTTTACCCCTGTCTTTCTGGAACCTGAGACTCGGCAGTATTTACGATATCGGCTAGCAATGCAATACAATTAAAGCACGACTCCTAGTAGAAATGATATTTTCACTATGAAATGGATCAGGAAAAAAACTTTCTCGAAAATACCGTTAATTTCCATCTGAATTTAGAGATTTTCTTGTTAACGCCTGACGATTCTGCACAGCCTTCCTGCTCTCCGACGCGGCGGCTGGGCGCAAAAGATTTGAAAGCTGAACTCGCCGTGGATTAAAAAGAGCAAAAATTAAGCAAGTAAAATTAGTCAAAAACAGAAGATTCTCATATCCTTGTGTGTGAAAGAGTTGTCAGCAGACGTTGAAGATTCTGGCAAACTTGGCGCTGTGTAACGGGCAAAACTCAGCACGGCCAAATGGCACTAAAAAATCCTAGGCGCAAAACGAAACAACGGAGGAAGATGGGATTTCAAAAGCTTATAATTCCATAAGGGTGCTAGGTATATTATAAAAGGCAGAATAAGCAAGAGGGGTCCTTTGAATATGTAGGATCAAAGCACAAATAATAATTATAATAATAATAATTTATTTGTAAGCCACTGCACAAAAACAATGTGAAGATAGTAGAGTAAAGAAGAGAAAAGAAACAAATAAACAACTGAAGAAACACTAATGCAACAAAATAAACACAAAAAATCAACAGAACAAACGGATGAGCCCGTGATATGGAGTAAGCCAGATAAATTCCAGATAAATTTTTATGAAGCTACTGGAGTTTTGCCGTTATATCAGGGGCTTTGTATTTTCGGATTATTCTACGATTTCGACACAATATAGACAAATAAAGCAGGTATTTACAGTATTTGTAGTAACATGTACGTAGTTTACGTATGTCACTATTTTTCAATAAATAAAAGTCCCAGAAAGATAGAGTATAGAGTGATCGCAAAAAACTCAATACAAAGAAACCAAAGCCTTACGGTTATACTTAAACCGGTTTGACATAACCTTAGAATATCCATATTTAATCTTTTTACAAGCTTCAGATACTGCAGACTGGTGATGTACTTTTACAAACTGTTAAGCCAAGCCACCTAAAGTTTTCAACAGAGGGAATGGATGTATTTTTGATTAGATACTTCAGTTGAGTTAAGTTTTTGGGACCTGTAGTGTGGTGGAGTAAGACCAGGTTATCTCTTGGCTGTTAGGTAAGCTCACCAAGTTAGTTAAAGAAAGGCTAAGGATCAAGAGATTCAGTGGTGTGGCACTCGGGTACAGTAGCATGAACAGTAACATGGCGGTCCGAACTGTCAGATGCCTTCAAAAGAGGAAGGACCTTTTTAATAAATTCAAAATCAAAGAAAGTTAATTGAATTTCTGCTTCGAGTTTGTGCCAGGATAACCCTGAATAGTTGGCTGTTTGCTGATATCAAGTTTGTTACTTTTCTTTTCCATTTTACTTTTTTATATGCAAGTAAGAAAGCCAAGGTAGTGGAACAGTTAAAAAGTGTTCACATAAGCATACCTCTACTGTATATCGTCAACAACACCAAATTTATAGGGTATGCCTAATGAGACCTGTGATGGAGAAGAATATTTGGGGGGGGGGGGGGGGGGGGTCGGAATTAAAGTGGATGGCGAGTCTTAGGGCAGACGCTCTTCCGTCGGATGTACGTTGCGGATAAAGTATATTGGTAAACATAGGCAAGGTACTGGTCCTTGCTTTCTCAGTGGTACTGAATCGGACGGTACTTTTGATTTGTTAGTTAGAGGAGTGGACTGATTTGAGAAAGGAAGTGTTTAGTGGGGGGGGGGGGGGGGAGGGGAGGAAAAGAATTTGCATCCAGTATGGGAAATGACTACTTTGGAGACCTTCGAAGATTGGGGTAGATTCCTGAATGCTGCTATAGCTCGCCGTGGGTTAATTCTGTAGATGATGATTTTCGGTTTGTTTTTGCTTATTCTTTGTAGAAAAGTATCTGTATCGTATGTTTCAAGAGATCGCGTTTTGGGGAAAGCAAGATTACTCACGAGCAATTCATGTCTCGATCCTGATTTTTAGGAAACGGACGGTCTGAAGTGAACTAAACGCATTTCACTTACCTTGTTGCTTCTGCTGTTGCTCTTTCACTGCGCCCAATCGGATCATCATGTCACTTAAGTTCGCCTTGAGGACTCTGTTCTCCTTTCTCAAATGCTCCACTTCCGATTCCATCTGCCGCAAGCGCCGCTCTGCGGCGGAACTGCCACTAGAATCCTCGCCGAGCTGTTGAACTAGTGCTACTATCTGTTGTTCGTATTCGCGTTGCTGCTTGCCTATGCGCCATTCTGCGTCGATCCGGGTACGCTGCAGTTTGTCATGCATTTTTCGATAGTCGATGGTTTGATGTTTAAGGCGATCCTGAGAAGTACAAAGGTCAACTAGATGTCTCTACAATTGGGATTTTGCTAAGTCCAGGTTGCTTCATTAGTTGCGTTTTTACAAATACCATGGTTAGGTTAGGTTAGGTTATTCTTTATTTTACACAAAATCACAGTAAACAACTTGTAACAAAAACATAAAAACTAAACGATACATCTTCAAATAAACCAGTCACTCGAGAACCCGGGCGTCCAGGTTGTCCTGGTATCTGTTACCACGGTAACTGAATCTGCAATCAGCAGTTTTTGCAGTTAACGTTGTTTCTGATACGCGGTTACTCTGCAAAAACGGCTATTGCCGAAAGAAGCACTCTCCACCTGATGTTATGGCGAGGGGTGTAGTAGGCCGGACATAGATGGTAAATGTCCTCAGATACAGTCATCGGAGTCAGGACAGCCTAGGGCGTCTGGTGGCCTACTACACGTGCAGACTTCACAGGTTCATTGTGGATTCCTCCGATCGATTCACACTAAGGTTTGCGTACCGAAACACAATAGGCTATAAACCACCCATCATACACTAGGCCTTACAGGCCAGCCCACTCTAAGGAGCTTTAAACAGGACTCATAATAACGACCTATGGTCCGTAAAATAAACAAAAGGCTTTATTCTTTGGTACTTACAATATAAAAACAACCTTTATGTAAAAAGGCTTGTTGCCCGGTCGAGCCCCCCCAATTTGCTCCAGACAATTCGGTCTTCAACAGACTTCTTAAGCATTTTTACTTTTAACATTTACAAACAGGTTAAGGCCAATGTTAAATCGGAGAAGACCAAGTTCGTATTTGACAGTGGAAACCATATGCTAGCTGAATTTCAACAAGTTCAGATATATTCAGATATCCGTTTTCCGCTGTCATATATTCAAATATGGATTCTGAATATGGTTTACCCTATAGCCTACGCCGTATCTCCTTCCTTCCTTACTTCCGCCCAACTTCCGTTTCGGCCGGATTCCGGACAAACTACTCGTCTAGCAAAAAACTAAAGCTCAAAAACGAATTCAGCACGTCTCCTTACCCCTACATCCAACCTCTAATCAACTTCAGATTAAACTTTTGCTTTTAGCAAATTTTCCGGTTTCAGCCGGATTCCGAGCGATCTATATATCCGGTGAGAAAATGATTGTCATATGGGAATTCAGCATGTCTTCTTACCCGCAAATCGAACATGTTATCAAATTTAAATAAAACTTTGACTTCTAACAAATTCTCCGGTTTTGGCCGGATTCCGGCCGAACTGATTGTCAGGCGAGAAAATAAATTTCATGTTCCCTAAATCGAACCTTTAATCAACTTCATATTAAACCTTTACTTTTCACAAATTTTCCGGTTTTCGCCGGATTCCAGGTGAACTATTTGTCCGGCGGAAAAATAAATTTCATATTCGAATTCAGCATGGCTCCTTACCCCTAAATCAACTATCTCAATAGTTGATTTAATTTGAAACCCCTCCCCCACTCTCAAATATAGGGGTACAGAGTACTTTGACCCAAAGGATCCTCCCACCAAGTTTCATGAAAATATCTCAATCCCCTCGAGAGTTATCGTGCGGACAGACAGACGGACGACTTTTGTGATGTCATAGGTATCCCTCCACTGACGTTTTGCGATCCCAAAAACTGATATCCAGTTACACCACTAAGTGCTAAACTTTCATAACTTTTGAAGAGGATGTTACGACATCGTATCATCCTCCAGAGAGGCTGATACGAAGCCGTAACAGCCTCCGCAGAACTTGCTCAAATACTGAGTTCACCGAGCACGTTTTCTCAAATACAGAAAAATAGAAGCTGACTTTAAAAAAAAATTAATTAGAAAAAAAACTTTCAGTAAAATAAAAAAAAATACTTTAAAAATAAAAAATAAAATTAAATAAGAAATAGAATAAATGTCGAGAAATGACAGAACATCTCTTAGATAACCAGTCTGTTCCCTAGGTCATAGCTTTTTGTAGTCAAATTACCACTCAAAACACAGCTTGTCAACTGAGACAACATCCTACTATCCCTTGCATTCCAAAATCTAGTTATTTAGCAATGAAAAAATGCCAGAACATCTTACTCTCATAGCCAACCAGCCTTTGCCCTTGATTGTACTTTAACACAATCAGATTTCCACTGAAAATACAGCTGTCAACTGAAACAACATCCTACTATCCCTTGCTTTCCAAAGGCTAGTTACTCAGCATTTACCACTGTCTTTGTTGTGGAATTTTCTTGTTTCTTAGAAGCCTTCACGTTTGGTTTGTTATTATTATCGCGCTAGTATTATCGGTAAGACGGGTCCTTTAATAATTTATGTGTGTTTATTAGTGAAAAGAATAAATGAACCTGAACAGACGAAGAGGAATGTTTGAAAAGCGTTTGGGGGGGGGGGGGGCAGCAAATTAATTTTAAGTATGAGCTTACCTTGTTTACTTTTTACTTCCACGATCCCTAAAGCAGTCATTTTAGTAGATCTGTAGTAGGTTTTGACCGCTAGATGGCATCTGAATTGCCAAAAAAGTAAAAGATTATATTGGTAGAAACTGAACTGCTTGAGTCCCAACAGTAGACATTTTATTAAGTCTACAGTAGGCTTGGGTTGCTACTTTACTAAAATAAAATTCCCTACCTCCATCAGCGAAAAAGTACGCCTTACAAGTTGCATGTGCTCTCATTTCTAGAAGTGAAGTGATAATTATTGTATTATAATTATTATATAACTGGTGAGTACTTCTGTTTGTCTTGTATTTATAGTATTTCATTTATCACTCCCGTGCCACTCATGCGTTGCCCTCTTCCGGGAGTTTTTAAAGGACCCCTCACACTATTTACTATTCAACTTACAGTATTTTAAAATATTTGAATACTTTAAAACTAGGCTGTGCTTTCAACAAATAACCCATGGTTTTGGCTATTTTGAGCCTTTTCCGAGACCCGTTGACTTAAGAGCGAAAACAGGAAATTTTTTTACAAAACCGCTTTTTCTGCTGGAAAAACTTCTCGAAGACAAACGTCGACAGCGTGATACACATTGAAGGTAGTGAAACACGACAGGTGAGGAAATCAGCGTGGTTTTGTTAGAGGGGTTAGAATCTACCGTACGAAATTGGGGTCTCCAGGCTTAGAAATATACGGAGTGGTTATGGAAGTAGATTGCGTTAGTATTATCGGTAAGACGGGTCCTTTAATAATTTATGTGTGTTTATTAGTGAAAAGAATAAATGAACCTGAACAGACGAAGAGGAATGTTTGAAAAGCGTTTGGGGGGGGGGGGGGGCAGCAAATTAATTTTAAGTATGAGCTTACCTCGAGTTCAACCACTTGCTGCTCCACCTTTTTACATCCCTCTCTCAGATCCACGACTTTTTTGAAATATTTCGTAAAGAGGCATTTAATCTCAACCAGAGATAGCCGGTTAAGGCGGGCAAGAAGGCTCTGGTCATCAGTTAAGTCGTCGAAGACCGTATTTGCGTCATCATTTCCGCAAATCAGTTGATTTTTGTATTCAATCGCCCAGTCCACGGCTTCTATGGCCTCTTCGTATTCAAGAAGCCGCCGCTCTTCAAAAGGTTCAAGTTGTCGATCCTGAGAATAAAGAGAGGTTTAAGGATTCCCTATCCACTAGGCCGTATCCGGGGGGGGGGGGGGGAGGGTAGGGTTTTCGAAATCCCTTAAAACCCACAAAAGTAATCGTTTTGTGTAGGCTTTAAATTCTGATCTATGTCTTTTCTTTACTTTTTGGTCCAACCCGCGGGCAAACCCCCCCCCCCCCCCGAAACAAATTCCTGGATAGGGCCTGCCTACCCACAATACTAATGCAACCTACTTCCGCAATCGCTTCCTACATTTTTAAAGCAGAGAATTATTACGACAAAACGGTTGGAAACATCGTTTCTCAAAAATACTAATACATGTCCCGTGAAATTATGCAATTTTCTTGTTGACGCTTGTTGACTCTGAGCGTGTTCCACACTTCTAACAATAGTAAGTATTTGTTTACCACGCTTGGGAGCGTAGTAAGCGTGGTAACTAGGGATCTTTGTAACGCGATTGGCTGGATTACCCCGTGGAGTGATATTTGGGCAAAAATAGAAAAATGCGTTCCAGCCTTGACGCCAAAATTCTGCGCTCGCCGTGGTTATAAAAGTCGGAAAACACAAAGGAAAAGAAAAGGAGTCAGAAACACACGAAAGAGCTGTAGCCTACCAAGTATTCCAAAATGATTTGCAATAACTATGGCCGAATACGACTCGAAAACATAAACGTCACATGTACATTGTACAACATTTCAAGTTTCCCTTGGATCTGAGCATTTAATTGAAATTTCCGCCCCCCCCCCCCCCCCCTATCGTGGTCGGATCTCGTTCGAATCCTACAATGTGTCATCTAGGGCATATGCACTCTAGTTCCATTTGAATCGCTGCAGTTTTTTTTACCCCCATGCCAGCCACAACATTTCCACCTCCCCTCCCCTACTGCGGCGGAAAACGACTCGGAAACATAAACGTCGCATCTCCTAACCCCCGGGATTAAGTCTGACTGGAACCGCACCATAGCCTATCTGCAAATTCCCGCCCCCCCCCTCCCTCCCCTACCGTGGCTGGATCCGTCCGGATGCGAAATAACAAATCTAGACCGCATTAACTCGGTACTGTTCAATTTGCATCCCATTCGGTCCATCCGTTTGGTTTTTGTGCGTGTCAAAAAGTTTCTGGAACCCCCCCCCCCCCCCAGCCGTCGCTGCATTTGGTTCGGTGATCAATTATTATCACCCATAAAGTTTCACTCGAACCGGACCACCCTCGCGATCACCGAAATTCCGGCAAACCCCCTCCAACTCCCCCAACACGATCTGGCTCCGTCAGTATCAAGGGCTAATTTGCGGATACATTTAAGACAAACAAATATTTACAAAAACTTACTAAACAAGCTATATCCTCAACTCTCTCTATTTTCGACTAGCTCTAACGCCCATGCTCTTCTCCAGACTGTAAGAGATTATTACCTTTTCCCCAATCAAGGAAAAAGGACCTAAACAAACTTACCCCGTTAGTCACCAGCCCTTATAGAGATTTGCTAGGACGTTGGACAGTCAACCCTATTCGTTGAGGCACTCTATGGACATCTGAAAACGGGATAAAAGGACGGACAGTCCAGTTTGGAAATCAGTTCGTCTTGGAGTTCGACCTTGGGGCTCTGTTCTCAGTTCAGTTGAGCTCTGAGCAAATTAAGTGACTCGTGTTTAGAAACCTATCTTCAGCGTAAGTACGAACATTAATAAATGTGATTTAGTTATTGACCTACAAACCGAGTATCGCCTTCAAGAAGACTAGAGGCGTATTCTCGCCGTTCCCCGAGGACTCCACTTGAGGAGTCCCCGCGTTTTTGTTTGTCCCAGGGACTCACTCCCCGTATTCTCGAGATTCCCCACGGACGAGGAATGCTCCGATTATCATCACCATCATCAAAAAGGACTCCCTCTCAGATTTGGAGGGGAATCAATTTTTGCTGGTGTCGGTGCAATGTAAAATTAATTAAAAAGAATCAAAATAAACAAAACCAAAAATAAAGTGAATCAAGACTAATTTCATTAACTGCATATTTTTTTTTTCGAACAAGATCCATTTTGGAAGCAATCCCTGTGTTCTCGCTGTTTGTGTATGCGGAGTCCGCGTGGAGTGACTCCCTCTATTCTCGCCGTTCCCTTCGATTCCCCGAGGAGTCCTCGGGGAACGGCGAGAATACGCCTTAGGTGCGTAGCACCACAAACCAGTCGCCAGTATTATTACGCTCGCCCGCTACTCTCAACCACGCTACTGAGGTAACTCCATCTCCACCTTCACACGCTACAAGCAACGAGCATTAATCTTTTATCATACTAATGCTAGTCCATCCCACCAAGTTCCTATGGAAAGTGTAGGGGGAAACACTTACCAAGAGCCTAATTTCGTCCAACTGCTGTTTACAGCACATCAAGGAGTCGCGAACCTTCCTGAGCTTTCGGATTTCGTATCGAAGCTCATCTTGGCCACGACGCGACACAGCGTCTTCTCCGTCCGTCTGCACTGACTTTGCAAGTGAAAGTCTTGAAGTACTCTTGCAATCCTGAATCGAAAAGAAACATCAGTTATCATCAGTAAAGTGAACTAGTCAGGTTCAGTTTTGTATCTCAAAGTTTAACTGACAAGCCAACTTATTTGTCATTCATTCATTTATTTATTTCCCTCTAAGAATATATAATGAGGAGTACTAAAACAAATTTAAAAAACACCGTTACAAATAACTTTAACAACAATAAATAACAATTGACGTACATAAAACAAAACACTGTACTTACTTAACTATTAGCTTTTTATCGAAAAACGGAAACAGATTCTTCAGAGTCAGAATATTATTAGCTGTAGCTACAAAATTATCAAATTTCTGCTGAATTGCTAGGGCAGGATCTTTAACTGAAAGGGAATTAATTAGAGGTGTATTTCTAGCAAATAAAGGGCATCCAAGCAAAAATTTACAATATTTAAAATAGCACACACGAACACTAGCAATCATACGACGATTAAAACCATTCACCATCATTTGTGTGATTTAACTGAACACACTGAATTATTTGGATTTTGCAAAGGGATTTTTTTTATTTTCCATTATCCACTCTAGTTACGACGTTCAGAATACCTGCGGCCGTTCCCGCAGCGTAATGTTTTAATCCCAACACAAACGCGGATTAGTGGTGAGATTGCTGGTGAAGATTGCTTAGTGCATGAACAAAAAAAATCATAAATCTTTCTGATAATGCATACTACAAAAATACAAGTGTATAGAGGTAAAGACAAATCGAATTTATTCTGGGTGATCATAATATTACATACGAAGAGGCTCTCATTAAACTTGGCATTCCTAAATTATCTGTACGTAGAAATACTCTTTCAAACAAATTTGGAGCTAAGATAACGTGTTGTCCCCTGATGACCCATCTATTCCCCCCTCCCCTCCCGTCTTCCGTGCGTCGGTCCAAGAGGAATACTGGCAATAAGTTTTCCCCATATCCCGCTAATTCTTCTACCACAATTTTTACGTAGTTTCATTCCATCATTTATTTCTGGTAATTTCTTGTAAGTGTATTAGTTAATTTGTTTCTTGTGTGTCTGTGTATTTTGTAAATTTGTATTCCTTTTCTAGCTTTTAGCTATTCGGATTAAACTTGATTGATTGATTGAAAAAATCCCACAGAAATTCCACTATCTGAAAATCAATTATTCGTGAATAGCGGAACAACGAAGTAACGCATTTTCACAAATTGCAAGCCAATTTGTGAATAAGTGATGGGTAACTAGATTGTCTTAACGCAGCCCTATTCGGTTAAACTTTAAGCCTGAAGAGGATCCTTGACAAGAATGGACACAATCTCGCTCAAATAAAATCAGCTGACGTATCCGTTTAACGCAGTCAACTTCTATATTTTTGTTTTATTATGTCCGTTTAGGCTATCTATAGTGACGTAATATTCTCGTGCTTAAATGTTGACTAGGGTATCTACAGGAGGTCTAAATATTTTTACAGTTCAACAGCGACATTTCATACACTTGCTGCAATAAAAGGACAATACTCGTCATTCAAAGCAGTTCCTTAATTACATCTTTCTTTGATACTCCTCAGAACTGTTCAAAGTTACACAAGCAACACCTCCTGTATTTTATATAAACATAGACAATAGAAATTTTTAAATGAACAAAAAATTTGCAAACACTCGGCAATCAATCAGCACCATCTTACTGTAGGCTGAGCAGTGGATTTTTTTAAATCTGGGGCCAAGTTTCCCGTCCAAATTTCGTTTTATCTGAAAAACTTGTCGGGCATAGTGACGCGAATTTCGCATGCGCGTTTTCACGTGCGAAATTTTACCGGACTGTGTGCACTTAGCTTAAGGGACACTTCGCACGCACTACATAATGCTTCTACTCAGATGTTCTGGGATATTTGTGGGTTTTTTTCTTCAGCTGTTACTGCCTTACGACAGGATTTTACTATCTACAGCAATACATACGTGTATTGAAAAACCTAAACGCCCATATACAGGACAAACAAACAACTAATATAGAAAACGACAAACTAAGATACAGCACTTGTTATATCAGATTAGTAAGGCCTACACAAGATTCTTTTCCTTCTAGGCCAATATACCAAGTTGTCCAGTGTTGTATCCCTTCAGTACATAAATAAATACTTGAAAATAAATAATACAAAAATTCGTGCCTTTTGCGTATGCCGCTGTCTGGCATTTTTGTTGACCCTACTTTCCCTTTCAATAAAATTTATTTCCTTAGCCTACTTTAGCTTTCTTTAGTTGCGTTTTTGCAGATACCATAGTATCTGCTACCACGGTAACTTGATCTGCGATTGGTCGTTTTTGCAGTAAACGTGGTATCTGATATTCGGTTGCTCTGCAAAAACGACAATTGCCGAAATTGCGCTTTACGAAGTCATCCCAAAAGAAACACTAATATTCAGTCACATCAATAAGTGCCAAACTTCTTTCCCACCAATTTGGCAAAAACTGATGAAAGTTAGATGACTTTTCAGTTACCCCGATAACTGGCCAGATACCAACGATAACTGCAAAAACGCCTTCTGACAGTGGTATCAGATACCAAAACAAGAGCTACGAGCTCATATGGCACTTGTTACGAGTAGGCACGGCTCGGTTATGTCAATGATATATCTAGTGTTTGCTAGGTGTCTTCCCACCAAGTTTCATCTCGATCCCTCCACTCATAGCGTTTCCCAAGATTTCCGGTTGCCCCCTCCAGCTCCCCCCAAAAATCACCGGATCCGGTCCGGATTTTAAGTAGGTCGTCTGAGGCATGAGGTCTTTCCAAATATCAAGTTCCATCGAGATCCGATCACCCGTTCAAAAGTTATAAATACCTCAAGATTCCGGATTCCCCCTCCCTCCACTCCCCCCACAGTGCCTGAATCGGCTCGGTTATGTCAATGATGTATCTAGTGTTTGCTAGGTGTCTTCCCACCAAGTTTCATCTCGACCCCTCCACTCGTAGCGTTTCCCAAGATTTCCGGTTGACCCATCCAGCTCCCCCAAAAGTCACCGGATCCGGTCCAGATTTTAAGTGGGTCGTCTGAGGTGTGAGGCCTTTCCAAATATCAAGTTCCATCGAGATCCGATCACCCGTTCAAAAGTTAAAAATACCTCAAGATTCCGGATTCCCCCTCCCTCCACTCCCCCCACAGTGCCCGAATTGGCTCGGTTATGTCAATGATGTATCTAGTGTTTGCGAGGTGTCTTCACACCAAGTTTCATTTCGATCCCTCCACTCATAGCGTTTCCCAAGATTTCCGGTTGCCCCCTCCAGCTCCCCCCAAAAGTCACCGGATCCGGTCCGTATTTTAAGTGGGTCGTCTGAGGCATGAGGCCGTTCCAAATATCAAGTTTCATCGAGATCCGCTCACCCGTTCAAAAGTTATAAATACCTCAAGATTCCGGATTCCCCCTCCCTCCACTCCCCCGACAGTGCCCGAATCGGCTCGGTCACGTCAATGATGTATCTAGTGTTTGCTAGGTGTCTTCCCACCAAGTTTCATCTCGACCCCTCCACTCGTAGCGTTTCCCAAGATTTCCGGTTGCCCCATCCAGCTCCCCCAAAAGTCACCGGATCCGGTCCAGATTTTAAGTGGGTCGTCTGAGGTGTGAGGCCTTTCCAAATATCAAGTTCCATCGAGATCCGATCACCCGTTCAAAAGTTATAAATACCTCAAGATTCCGGATTCCCCCTCCCTCCACTCCCCCCACAGTGCCCGAATTGGCTCGGTTATGTCAATGATGTATCTAGTGTTTGCGAGGTGTCTTCACACCAAGTTTCATCTCGATCCCTCCACTCATAGCGTTTCCCAAGATTTCCGGTTGCCCCCTCCAGCTCCCCCCAAAAGTCACCGGATCCGGTCCGTATTTTAAGTGGGTCGTCTGAGGCATGAGGCCGTTCCAAATATCAAGTTTCATCGAGATCCGGTCACCCGTTCAAAAGTTATAAATACCTCAAGATTCCGGATTCCCCCTCCCTCCACTCCCCCGACAGTGCCCGAATCGGCTCGGTCATGTCAATGATGTATCTAGTGTTTGCTAGGGGTCTTCCCACCAAGTTTCATCTCGATCCCTCCACTCATAGCGTTTCCCAAGATTTCCGGTTGCCCCATCAAGCTCCCCCCAAAAGTCACCGGATCCGGTCCAGATTTTAAGTGGTAGTCTGAGGTATGAGGTCTTTCCAAGTATCAAGTTCCATCGAGATCCGATCACCCGTTCAAAAGTTAACAATACCTGAAGATTCCGGATTCCCCCTCCCTCTACTCCCCCCACAGTACCCGAATCGGCTCGGTTATGTCAATGATGTATCTAGTGTTTGCTAGGTGTCTTCCCACCAAGTTTCATCTCGATCCCTCCACTCATAGCGTTTCCCAAGATTTCCGGTTGCCCCCTCCAGCTCCCCCCAAAAATCACCGGATCCGGTCCGGATTTTAAGTAGGTCGTCTGAGGCATGAGGTCTTTCCAAATATCAAGTTCCATCGAGATCCGATCACCCGTTCAAAAGTTATAAATACCTCAAGATTCCGGATTCCCCCTCCCTCCACTCCCCCCACAGTGCCTGAATCGGCTCGGTTATGTCAATGATGTATCTAGTGTTTGCTAGGTGTCTTCCCACCAAGTTTCATCTCGATCCCTCCACTCATAGCGTTTCCCAAGATTTCCGGTTGCCGCCTCCAGCTCCCCCCCAAAAGTCACCGGATCCGGTCCGGATTTTACGTGGGTCGTCTGAGGCATGAGGTCGTTCCAAATATCAAGTTTCATCGAGATCCGATCACCCGTTCAAAAGTTAAAAATACCTCAAGATTCCGGATTCCCCCTCCCTCCACTCCCCCCACGGTGCTCGGATCGGGGAAGTGACTATTTCCAACTTAATCATTTGGGGTCCCTGATATGCCTGCCAAGTTTTATCGTCCTAGCTTATCTGGAAGTGCCCGAACTAGCAAAACCTGGACAGACCGACAGACCGACGGACGGACAGAAATTGCGATCGCTATATGGCACTTGGCCGAAGGGCAAGTGCCATAAAAACTGCAAAAACGACTTTATACCGCGGTATCAGATACCATGGTATCTACAAAAACACAACTTTTGCTATTTTCGTCAATAGCCTTAACATTAATTACTCATTGTATCTACTTATTACGCTCTATTGCTTATACCAAGGAACCACGATTTTTCGACTGAATTTCGCGATTACGGAAGCACGTAAATTTTGGAGAGACAAACCCTCAGCCTTCGCTCCAGCTCCGAAATCCTTTCTTCTTTTCGTCTCAGGTCCTCTTTGACCGCCATGGTATTGGCGTTTAGTGTTTGACTTGCAGACGCTCGCCATCTATCTGACTGGCCAGAACAAAACGGACTAGGAGTTTCTGCATCAACCGCCTCTTCCTCGTTCCGGCTGTTTCTCAGCTTGATAATCTAAAATCCAGAACATAATATCACTCAAGGTCAATCTTAGTCCTTAGTCCCGGACATCTTAGTCCTAATCTCTCACTTTAATACTTGTTAAACTTTCACGGCTTTACGGTCCCCGAATGTGTGACACAATGGGACCTAGGTGTCTTGATCGATGGGGATCGGCGTTTCCCTCAATATTACAACCTTACCATAAACAAGAGATGTAAGCTCAAATGGCACTTGTAAGCATAAGTAGTAACTAACGGTATCAGCTTTTCGCTGTCTCGAGGCACAGACGATTATGGGCCTTTCTGATTCATGAGAATGTATGATTTAGTCGAAAATACGCTATGTACTTCGTGGTTACTATGCGCACTTTATTTATTTATTTATTTATTTGATCTAATAAAACGGCCAACTTGGGCCATACTAAACAACTAACAATAAATATTAACAAATAAAAACAATAATCTACCCAACATCAAATGCTGAATACAGCTCACGGTTCCATGCCATCCACAGAGGTAAGGATAGCCGCATGTTTGGGCCCGAGAGAACCACAAGGAGTGGATTACTGGACCGAAGGATCCGGGTCTGGAAAGAGAAGATAGACCGACGCCTGAGGGGCTAGAAATCTATTTTGTGAGCAAAAACACTGGTGCACAAATGATCATGGGCCCTTGGGCCCCCATTTGGGAGGTGTATCATTTGCTCGAAAGTATTTTTTTTTTGCACTTTGTGGTTAAGATGCGCATTTTAAGGGGGCTAGAACTGAAAAATATTTGAAGCACAGATGATTATAGGCCCTTGAGGGATTTAAGAATGTAGTGTTTCTTAAAAAAGAATTTCCTCTTTACGGTAAGATTGGCACTCTATACCTATGTCGGTAAGTCATTTGTAGAGAAAATGCTTGAGGTAGAAATGAGCATGGGCCCAAGGGAATCACGAGTTCCTAAGGGTATTGTATCTTTTGGTCAAAAACATTATTTTAACTTTGCAGTTCAGATATGCACTTTAAGGGGGCTTAAAACTTATTTGTAAACATGTAATTCAGGTACAAATGATCATGGGCCCTTGGGGATTATGAAATTCGTTAGATCAGACACACGTTCTCTTGTCAATTTCGGGTCCGCCAACCGTTCAAAAGTTGTGCATGACATGAAATTCCGGTAATTCAGATTCCAATCCCATCCACTCCCCCCGAAGATGGTCGAATCGGAAAATGACTGCTTCCAAGTTAATCTGATCGTGTCCCTAATAGGCTACAACTGCGGAATTCCATCGTCCTAGTGCATTTAAGTGCGACTAAGATGAGTACTTTAAGGGATGGTCGGATCCAGGAAATGACGATTGCTAAGCAAATCTTGTCAAGTCTCTAGCGTTCAAGCCAAGTTTCGTCGTACTAGCACTGGAAGTACCTTAACTCGCGATCACCGAAATTCCAGACCCCCCCCCCCTCCATCTCCCCCCACAGGGCCCGAATCTGGTCAGGTTCTGTCACATATATGTCTAGGGCCTGTCCTTGTTCTTCCCATCAAAATCCTGATCGCTCTACTCTAAGCGTGTCACAAGATTTCCGGTTCTCCCCTTTACACCCCCCCCCCACATTGGTCAGATCCTGTCCGGACTTGAAATGGGACATTTGAGACACGAGGTCTTTCCAAAAATCAAGTTTCATTAAGATCCGATCACCCGTGCGAAAGTTATACCATACCACAAGATTCAGGAATCCCCTTCCTCCACTCCCCCCACGAATGTCGGACAGGATCTGTCGGAAATTCCAGACCCCCCCCCCCTCCATCTCCCCCCACAGGGCCCGAATCTGGTCAGGTTCTGTCACATGTATGTCTAAGGCCTGTCCTTGTTCTTCCCATCAAAATCCTGATCGCTCTACTCTAAGCGTGTCACATGATTTCCGGTTCTCCCCTCTACATCCCCCCCCCCCATTGATCAGATCCTGTCCGGACTTGAAATGGGATACTTGAGACACGAGGTCTTTCCAAAAATCAAGTTTCATTAAGATCCGATCACCCGTTCGAAAGTTATACCATACAACAAAATTCGGGATTCCCCTTCCTCCACTCCCCCCACGAATGTCGGACCGGCGAACTGACTATTTTCAAGTCTCTAATGTTTAAGCCAAGTTTCATCGTCCTAGCAAATCTGGAAGTATGTTGACTCGCGATCACCGGAATCCCCCCCCCCCCAACCCTCTAACCCCGCACACAGTGCCCGAATCTGGTTCGGTTCTGTCACCGATGTATCTAGGGCTTATGCTTGTTCTTCCCACCAAGCTTCATCCCAATCGCTCCATTCTAAGCGTGTCGCAAGATTTTCCGGTTCCGCCCTCCCCCCCCCCCATTCATCGGATCCGTTCCGGACCAGAAACAGGACATCGGGGATACGAGGTCTTTCCAAAGTTTCATTAAGATCTGACCACCCGTTCCAAAGTTAGGCATACCTCAAGATTCCGGATTCCCCCTCCCTCCACTCCCTCACGGTGGTCGGATCGGGGAACTGACTATTTCCAAGTTGGTTTGCTTGGGTCCCTGATGTGCCTGCCAATTTTCATCATCCTAGTACTTCTTGAAGTACCCTAACTCGAGAACAGTAGACCGACAGACGCTGAGCGATGCTGCAGGTGGAGTTCGAGTTGCTCGCAAGATGGAGTTGCTTTTAACGAGGCTCGAAGATTACTCGCTTCGCAGCCGATGCAGCGAAGCGAGTAATTCTTACCTTTCGATACATATAAGACAAAAATAATAAACATAAGTGAATTTAAAAAGCGAAATGGGTAGAAACAGCAATATGTATGTATGTATGTAACATACACACTACATCAATACCAATATAATTGGTCCTTCAGTCCGATGTGTGGAGATACAAATGAGTGTGAATGTAGGGAGTTGAATGATTTGAGAAGAGAAGTGTTTGGAGTAAATAAGTGTGACCAGGAAGGATGGAGCAAATACTGAAGAGCTAGTCTCATGTTTCTATAAAGAAAGTGGGTAGATTCATCAAGTTGTCAACTATTCCAAGAGATATTTTTTTGTATTTTTTCGTGGTTGCTAGAAATAAGTTCGGCGTTTTGTTTTTTTGTTTGTTTGTACTGCAATGGCCACCGGGCTTTTAGAGTAATATATATCATAAGGTAAGGTAAGGTGCAATTTTAATGGCAAATATAAATAAACATGATGACATGACATCAGACATGCCAGTGGCATAAAAAACGACGCTTCACTATTCTGATTCATATCGTGTCAAGTGAAGTTTTTCATGTCTTATTGTAAGGCAATCTGGCAAATAAATACTATTCTATTTCGTATTATGCAGCTTCCACAGTAAGACAGAATGTCTCTTACAAGCGACCGGATTTGTGTTGACTTCCGGAATTTTTCCGGCAAGTACAAACTTTCTAAAGATCAAGAAATCTGTAGATGTTGCTGTTTACCTGATTATTGCACTGTTGCAATTCCAACAGCTTCTCCAGCTCTCTAATTCTCTGGGTTTCTTGCAAGAGCTCCTCTTCCATTTTTCGCTTTCTCTCCCCCTCAGTTTCTAATTGATTCAAGAGTTCTTCCTGCTTCTGACGCATGGCTGAAAGACTTCGACGAAGTTCTTCAATTCTAAAAAGTAAGCACTTTTTTCAGAAGAAAGTTCGTTAAACTGTTTACCTCCCACTGAAATAGCCAGAGTGAAAATCTACGCTGAACAAATAGCAAACCTTCCCAAACTGTACTTTGATGATGATGAAATTTTATTTACGCACTTAAGAAAAGAGAAATAGCGCAGTACAGACAAAGAAAAGGAAAACATACACTGAGCTTTCAATAATGCAGTAAATGCACAAGATACACAAATAAACAAGATGAGGGACTAATCGGGTCTAAAAAATCTTCTTCCTAAATGGTATGCGGAGAAATGGCCAAGGGCAGAAAGTAGGACAATTGAAGATAACTTTGCACAAGGGTCAGAGGGCATTCTCGCAGTTGTTTCCTTATGGCACTGATAATGCGCTTCCCTGTCGTGTACAGTCGAAGGGTTTAAAGGACAGACTTGGGGACTTGAGAAGGAACAGTCTTAGGTTATTAACCTTGCCGAGGTACATATTTTGGCTAATCGGGAAAAAAACCAGAGCTACGAGCTCATATGGCACTTGTTACGAGTAGGTGGTGTGAGAAGCGATAAAGTAAATCTGAGCCTTTTCCCAGGAATCCGATACCCTTCCCCACCGTGTTCGGACCTTAAAATTTGTCATCTAAGGCATAGAATATCTTTACTTTCCAAGTTTCATTCAAATCACATTCACTCGTTTAACCCCTATGCGAGCCACAACATTTACGGGACTCCCCCTCCAACTCCCCCCTAATACTCGGACACAAAAACTTCACATCTCCAACATCTGCCCTTCCCGTCCAACAAGTTTAACTCAAATCGGAGCATATCTGCGAATTCCCGGTTCTAACTTCACCCTCCTCCTACCTTGATCGGATCCGGTTGGGACGCCAAATGAAAAATCTAGGCCACTGGCTGAAGGGTAGGGACTGGTTCGGAAGCTTGTCTGTGAGGCCTCTCTATTTCTGTTGTAAAGCGGGGAGGGGGGGGGGGATGTCAAGGACTCAGTTCAGAGGAGTCTGCCCTAGAAACTTTAAGCACAAATTTTCACGACGGTGAGACAGGGCTGTGAGATTATATTTTTTCCGAAAGTCGTCTGAGACACGAGGTCTTTCCAAATATCAAGTTTCATTAAGGTCCGATCACCCGTTCAAAAGTTGCCTCAACTTACCAAAAGTTACCTTAAGACTTCGGATTCCCCCTCCCTCAACTCCCCCCACGATGCTCGGACCGGGGAAGTGACTAGTTCCAACTTAATCTTTCGGGGTCCCTGATATACATGCCAAGTTTCATCGTCCTAGCTGATGCGGAAGTGCCCAAACTAGCAAAACCCGGACCAACCGACAGACCGACGGACGAACAGAAATTGCGATCGCTATATGGCACTTTGCCGAAGGACAAAGTGCCATAAAAATGCACGGTACCAAGCTAACTAACGCCTAACGAGCCATAGGTCTATTCTACGTGACGACGACGGGTTAACCGAATTTCAAAGGAGAAATGTATTGGGACTGCCCTAAAACTTATAGTAATGGAAAGATGAAATCCTAGAAATTTACAAGAAATTTACGCGTAAGGTTGTGTATAGTCTTCTGGAGTTTCGGCATGGCGGCAGAACAATAAATCAGTAGATAATTGCGAAGACAGAATCGTGAGACACTAGCTGGCCGAGAATTTTCAACTCATTCGTTCGGCTGCATGCGGGCGTTGGCGTCGATGCCTGAGCCCCCCCCCAGAACAGGGATCCTGCCATTCCCGACCACAGCAAACTGCACACGAGCGACAGGACACATGGCGTCTGTTCTAGGCACATCTGCCGGCGTAGTTCACTCTCCCTCCAAGCCCCTCCCTCCAAGTATGTTCGGTGTTAGAGCAAGTCGAAATACAGAAAGAGTTAAGGACAGAGCTTGTTTAGTAAGTTTTTCGTTTGGAAATCCTCGTTTGTTATAGCTGAACCTCACAACCCTGTTTTTACCGGGACGGGGGACCGGATGGTTGCTGTTATACAATTGTTATTATACAATTATTATTTAAATATATCTTCTGACCATCGAGCCTGCTCTCAATCAATCAATCAATCAAGTTTAATCCGAATAGCTAAAAGCTAGAAAAGGAATACAATTTTACAAAAAAAAACGGCACACAAGAAACAAATTAACTAATACACTTACAAGAAATTACCAGAAATAAATGATGGGATGAAACTACGTAAAAATTGGGTAGAAGAATTAGCGGGATATGCAGAAAATTATTGCCAGTATTCATCTCGGACCGACGCACGGAAGACGGGAGGGGAGGGGGGAATAGATGGGCCATCTGGGGACAACATGTTATCTTAGCTCTAAATTTGTTTGCCATGAAGCTATGTAAAAGTCATTGTTTTCATTATTTGAAATTAAATGTACCTGAGCCTGACAACTTGTACGCCGAAACTGTCATCCGGTTGGCTCCTCCCGAAGGCCGTGCAAGCTCCTCCTCCAGCGCGTGCAAGCTGTCACTTATCAGCTGAGCTTTGGTACAAACCAGTAAACTTTTATTGGTCCTACATGCCCATAACCGCTCTTATGTAAACTAGGTAACTAGGTAAGATAGGTAACTAGGTTTTATAGGCACTAGGTAAAGGTAAAGGTATCAGCACTAGCCTTCACAGGCGAAGCTGGCGGTGCTGATCTCCGACTCTCGGCCCTCAGCCAGGAAGTGCAATGGGGGGTTGTGGGCCGTCCATCCTGTGCTTTCACACACCCTTCCTGTCACCTTCCCCGGATTTATCCAGGTACCCATTTGGAGCGGGGTGGACTTTGGCTTGTCTTACAGGGTTACGCCACTAACCCCCGTCCCAAACCAAACAGTAGGCACTACCGAGACTCGAACATATACTCGAATCATAGATACTGCACTAGTGCTTAACTAACTTTGAATGAACGAATGACTGAATTTATTACATGCAGCCTAGTAGTAAGGGATTTGCACAGTGTCGGGTGCGATAATAACAAACGTCAGAGCCTGCAGAGATTTTTGCCACCTCTGTATATTATGGCACAAAGGACAATAAAAAAACGTACCTTCCCGGATCACGTCCCAGTAGACTTCTCAGATTCTCCAAGTCATTCAATCGTTTCTCATCTTCGTCAATTTTTATTCGAAACTTCTTAATTTTCTTCTCAACCTCTTCTACAGTTTCGTCTTCTCCTTCGCTCCCCTTTCCGGACTCTTCCCACCTCCGTAGTTTTTCCTGCTCCTTTCTCATTCTCTGCTTGTATTCTTCTATATGATGTTCTAGTTTTTCCATGCGCCTCTCAAACTTTCTTTGCGCAATTTCAGAGTGCTCCTCAGCTAAAAGTGCGAATAAAGTTTCTATAAAAATACACTCCTCTATAAAAATACACTCCTTAAAAATAAGTAATCTCTGAAAATATGTATCGTCAGAATATTACTCGAATAAGTTTCTTTATTCCACCGAATGCGCAGAATACAGACCGTTCTAACGCGAATTCTTTAAAATCCAAACTTAATTTTTAAATTCCGATTTACCGTAAGCCAATTAACCACCAGTCAACCAGAAATTTTGACTGGTGGAAATTTTTCTCGTTGCTATGGTATCGTTTTATTTGGCCTTTGAACTAAGACTTTTTTTTCTGTTAAGGGCGAGACGAATGACAATTATTCTCTGTCTTTGAAAGTCACCTTTCCGTGGACTACACAATTTCACATTTATTTGCAATCTTTCGCAATTAACCGAGGACTGCAAACATTGGAGGACCGCAAACACTGCATACATTGGAGAAACGGAGACTAAACCTATAGCTCGAGATCGGTAAAAAAAAAAAAAAAAAATTATTTCGCACCCCATTTACATTCAGTTTCTCCCTCCCCCATACAACAATGTAAGGGAAAGGCGAGATCGAGTAGTCTCTACGAAGGTCCCAATGCTTCACCCAGTAGCGGTCAAACACAGCCGTTACCAAAATAGTTTTATACCAAATGTCTTTGAAATTTTAAATCGCCTTTGACCATTTGTACGTGCTTTTAAATGTGTATGTTATAGTGATACATTTTTGAATGACATTACTCACCAATTTTGGTTATGTAACCGTGAAAGTGCGAGCGAATAAATCCCTATTCTATTCTATTCTAAAATAAGACGCGGCTACAGTAAAGTTCAAGCGCTCATCCCTGCTGCTTCGGGTGTCTTGGTCTTTCAATTTTTAGTAAGCTATCAGGCATAACAGCCTTAGGCTATCTGAGCAATATTTCTGTGTTTTCTAATTTAAGGTAAGAATTTCTTACCTTTCTCCAGGTCGTTGAGCAAAGCCTGTTTGATCTCAATCGTCGACTTAAGCTCCTTCAGCGTTCTTTTCACCGACTTCATATCGCAGCTGGCCTGTCGCACTTGCACTTTCTTCGACTCCGTTGAAGCCGCAACCTCCCGAACTTGATTTTTCAGAGCATTCTCTGCTACCCTCCCCTTTAGCTCCTCATCCGTGACGCTTTCTGAGCTGCTCCTCCTCCGCTCAGAAAACGTTCGCTGTTTCAGTTGGGGTTCTGAGACGGAGATTCTTGGGAGGGGTTCAGACGCGGCGAGGTTGACTGGGGGGATTCGCTCAGTGTCAAACACATCGACGAATCCGGGGCTTGTGGAGCGGTGGACAAAATCGATGGCAGGAGACTCCGGATTGGGAGACCTGGGTTGGCAATACACCTTAAAGGAGAATACCGGTTATCAGATTGAACCTCGTGCAACTATTACTGTTGAATTTAAAGTTTAACTGAAAAGCAAACTTATTTTCGTATCATTTAGTTGAGTACACTGAGTTATTTGGATTCTGCTAAGAGATTTTCTTATTTTCCACTATCTGCTCTAGTACTGAGATTCAGAATATCTACGGCTGTCCTCACAGCGCAAATTCTACTATGACGCGGAATATTTGAATCTGAACACAAACGCGACTTTTAAGTGGGCGGTGAGAAGCTTGGTGAAGATTGCTTAGTGCCGGAACGAAAAATTTCATAAATCTTTTAAGTCAAGCATACGAAGTAGGTAGTACCACAAATCTGACAGGGAAATTCCACTATTTGAAAACTGATTATTCGTGAATAGCGGAGCGACAATGTAACGCATTTTCATCGTGTCTTCAAGCCTCTTCAAGTGAATTAGTGAGGGGTAAAAAGACTGTCCCATCTCTGCCCTTTTCAGTTAAACTTTAAAGAATAATTAAGCATGTTTTGATAGAAAAAATTATATGTTGTATCCCTCACCTTTAACTTTAAAATTAACAATTTTTGGGTTTTTAAGAAAATTCGTTTTTGAGAGTTTGGAAGATCCTCATGTGCGAGGGGAGCTGGAGATATATCGCGACAAATATGTGTGTTTTAATGTGGTATATAGTGTTACTTGCATCTGACTGAACCGAGTTCGTCTCTCTGCAGTGCTGTATTTTTTTTTTTACTTGTATTGAAAAATCAAAAGAACTTGAACTTGAACCGGTAGGAAGTGGCACATATATAGTATGCCTGACGAGATAACATATATTTTTATTTTTTTTATAATATCGTACAAAATGTTATTGAACAATCAAGATTGACTGATAGCTGCAAAAACAATAAATAATCTCGCAATGATTATTCGCAATGAATACATCCTTGCACTTTGTTCTCCATTGCTCCGCCTGTCTCTGCCAAATTGGCAGAAGTTGTATGAGTCTGGTTGGGTATTTTTGTTCTTTTTTTGTCCATGTGATATTTGCCCTTGTTGCCGCGTTCGTTATTTTTAGCTTCTCTCTTTTGTGCTGTTTTGTTTTGTGGTCTTCTTCTTTTTTCCATGTTCTCTTTGTTTTGTTTGTGATACGGAGCGTGTTCCGCCCTTCTAACAATAGTTACTATTTCCGTTATATCCTCACGAAAAGTTACTACGCTGACCGTTTCAACCTTCTCGAAATAGTAACTAATAGTTAAAAAATAGTAACTAATAGTTACTATTTGCTTATCATGCTCGGGAGCGTGGTAAGCGTAGTATCTACGCATCTCTGGAACGTGATTGGTCGGATTCCCCCGTGGCATGATTTTCTGCTGGAAAATAGAAAAATCGTCCAGCCTTGACGGCAGAAAGCCAGAATTCGTGACGTCATGCGTAGTAACGACGGCAAGTAGGGTCGAACATGCTCACGGTAATTTTTTACTGGAATACAATTAACTGATTGATTGATTGATCAAGACAGGGTCGTAACGTACAGAATTGCCGTCAACTCTTCTTCTTCTACCATATGCTGGAGCCAAATCACTTGTTTACCGCTATTCCATGCAAATTTTGACCGTGATAGTGGAGGCGTAAGTCACAAATGTAACCTATTGAACCAAAGGTTCCAACAACACCGACTCACGAACTAAAAGACAGTGGCCTACAGCGACCAGCATATTCAGAACGTGTCCGAAAGCTTTTTGATGCTATAAATGCTGCATTAATGCTGCATTTTCTTTTCTGTTTTTGTCCGAAAGCTGTTACCTTTTTTTCTTCTCTAACACTTATAGAATACGAACATTTAAGTCAGGAAGAAGAAGAAGAAAAAAGGATTAGCTGTATAAAGCTGACAAATGGATCAGCTACCGATATCCAACCTTCTTATCTTCTTATCTTTCCTTTCTTCTTTGGCCATGATCGCCAGTTGTCTTAGAATTTGGAATGTTTGCGGAATTTTCTGTTGTCTTTTTGAATTTGTTATGTTTGCCGCTGAAAATACTGAGAGAATCGCCGTACTCCCCAGTTTCTTCTTGAAAATTCAGCATAAAATTTAGCATTCTTGCTGAATTTGTCGATGAATTTTATGCTCAATTAATGCTGCATTAATTGTTCGAAAGCGAAAGTGAAATGCTGCATAAAATGCTGAATTAATTCAGCATTTTCGTTCGTTTCGGAGCTTTCAGACACGTTCTCAGTCTTTAGCTATGGTAACTAAACTATAGCATGTTTCATAGTGTCCCTACAGAAATAAGCAGATAAGATGAAGAAAAGCAGAAATGGCATTAGCATGTGTACAGCGCTGGTGTCCAGCTAGACTTCGCTTCAATTCAATTCAATATATTTTCAACCATTCAGGGACTCGCCGAATTTTCTTTTTGTATCAACAAAAATTACTGTTTCAAGATAGAATGATGCCAAGCGTAAAATGAGCAAATGTAACAACAAAACAAGATAATGAGACCGCGATATCGGTTATTTAAAATTTAAAGAACAAAAGAAAACTTAAGACATTTGTTTATATACTAGCAGTGACCAACTGCTTCGGAATCGAGTCGGCTGACGAATGAGGGCACGAAGCTACGCTGATACCGAGCAATAGAGCATGTGACCGGTTGTATTACCGGGATCGGTTGTGAAGCTGCGCTTCTTTAGAGGTATGACGGCCCGACGGGACTTTGACTAGCATTGCACTGAGAATATCCGCAAGAGGCTGCAAAGAATGGAGAAAACAAATGATGCACCGATATAAAAAATAAAAGATCAAAGGAGAGCTAAGTGGAGTTTTGCATCCCGTCAATACTACTTCCCTCCCGATGTTATTCGACCTTGTATCTACGACTTTGACCCTCAGTCAATATTATTAAGTCAATAACTTAAAGGACCTGTCTTACCTTTAATACTAATGCAAAATACTTCCATAATCACTCCATTCATTTCTAAACCTGGAGACCCCCATTTCTTACGGTACATTCTAACCCCTCTAACAAAACCACGCTGATTTTCTCACTTGCCGTGTTTTGCTACCTTCGATGTGTATCACGCTGTCCGACAGATGTCCGCGGGAAGTTTTTCCATCAGAAAACACGGTTGTGTAAATTGTTTCCCTGTTTTCGCTGTATGTCAGCGGGTCTCAGAAAAGGCTTAAAACAGCCAATACCATGGGCTATTTATTGAAACCACAGCCTAGTTCTGAAGAGTAAATAGTGCAAGGGGTCCTTTAAACCTTGAACAAATTTAAGACCCGGGAATACGAAAAGCAGTTAATTTCCCTCTGAAGGGATACTTTTGAGTTCGGACTGGGACTATAGAGACTGACAAATATTCACCTCCAGATCTTCCCCAAGCCTGTCCTTTAGTTCTTTCATAACAAGGCCAGGATCCGCCGCTGCAGCACCATCGCCGACCATTCCCTGAAAAATGCTCTGGCGTCGTCGCGGCACAGGCACAAAACGGCGAGGTGGCGGGGCCGCTTCCTCTTCCTCATCTACAAAATTGTATTGGAAATCGAAAGCAATTAACACAAAAAATACATACTGGACAAGCGTTGTGCAGAAAAATACAACCGTTGACGACGGTCTTAGCTGAACGGCAGTTTTCATAATTTTTTAAATTTATCTTGTATCATCCATATGAGTGCCATAGTTTACAGCTAGAAAGTAATTCGAAACCATAAGCGATCGGTCTTTGACATTTGTATACGGAAAAAGTATATATTTTATTCCGAAAACTTATGGAAAACGTCCCCGGATAAATAATGACCTGTAGTAGTAGTAGTAGTAGTAGTAGATTTTTAATTCTAAAAAGTAACTTTCACAGCGTGAACGCCGAATTTGACTTCTACGTCCAAACATAACTAAACACTCGAATCAATTTGTCAGTCGAATAATAATTGCAACATAATTCGTAACAAATTCATCAGTCGATGCAAAACTTAACTACCACAATTTACACGATAGGCTCATTCGGTGAACCTTTTGCCAAAAACTTCTAAAACAAATAAAAGTCACTTTAAAGAAATGGTAAAAAAAATTGTGTTGCGAGAGCAACACTTTGGTTTTGTCCTCGTTTTTTTTTTTTTTTTTTTTTTTTCCTATGACTCCGATTTCATTTTATTCCTGGTAACTGAGAAGGGTCTAACCTGTGCGGTTTTTACGGAAAGTGTGGACCTTAGGCCGGATTGATGAATATGACATTACATTTTGGAAAGCTCCGTAGAACTCTTGCCTGGGGCCAATAAGGATGGTTTTTGCTTGTCATCGAGCCAGAGCCTACGGTTTGCGAAGTGAAGTGGAGTTGTATAGCCTATGTCAGAGAGGACTATCTGAAGTTGTGTAGCGAACCTTTCGTTTCATCAAAAGATGTTTCTGCTTTCGAGTGGAAAGCTCCGTTCTAGCACGCAAGCAGGCAGGCACCAGTTTCAAATTGAAGATGGACTAAAATCTATAAGTGTTAAATATATGCGGCAGTTACCCGGCCCCACAGCCAACATATCTTCTTTGAGTGATAAATAGAAAAATCTACAGAGACAAAAAAGTGGCTTTTTCCCACGGGTCCGAAAGTGCTGCCATCTATTGTTTCTGTCCATGTCTGCGACGATTTCAGCTGAGTTTATAATTTTTTTTTTTTGCACTTTGGTTTGTGGTAGAGTAACGGTATCAGATGTGCCTCTTAAACTTTAAAAGTTCTCTCATTGCTAAAGAAACTAGAGCTTATCCTTTGCTCCTTTCTAAGTCGTGACGTTAGAAAGTTGTCCTACGGCAAAAAAGTCAACTTTTGAACTAAGACAGGTAGAATTTTTTTTTCGACGGTAATCGATAGCCATTGATGAGCCGATCAAAGTATATGCCATCCATTTTTTGGTACAAAAATTCCTTCATGAGATACACCAGTTTGAAAATTTCAAAGGGGTTGACAACTTCATAGTAAGGTACATTGAAACCAAAAATAGGCGATACCAGTTATGATACATATAGGGGACTTTTAAGCAACAGTCGACTGTTAGCCCATAATCATCTTCGGTAATGAGGGGTTTGCAGCTTTTGCTTGTTGGTATACCTGTTATTTGTTTCCGGTGTATTCGATGGTAAGAACAATTTGGTTCCCAATGGTAAGATATGCAAGGGACTTGTAAGTAATAATCGGCTGTTATGCTACAATCATCTTCTGCGATGATGGGTTTGCAGCTTTTGCTACCTGGTGTACCCATTATTTGTTTCCGGTTAACTTAATGTATATCACGGGAGAGGGACTTGTAAGTAGGAATCGGTTCACGAGGGGCTAGGAATTTTTGCAAATGGGTGCACATTGTATTCGATTTCTATAAATCTGACGGTAAGAAAGTTTGTGTCGATGGTCTATCAATGTAACCGAGGATTAACTGTTTACACAACGGATACAAACGAAAATGTAAAGCAATGAGGTAGTTTCATAATAATTAATAGGGTCATCTATAGTATTTTAATCCTGAAAAGTTACGGATAGCTTTCTATTACCAACTAGATTATATAAGATATTGTTCCAAGTTTTCATCCGTCACGATGTCTACGATTGAAAAGGATAATGTACAACTGACTGCAAAGTTAATTTAGTCCCTTCTTCCTATATTATTTTGTTGTTGTTTTTACAACGCTGAAGAATACCTTTTGATCATATGATTATTTTTTTTAGAACATCCCGTTTAAAAAGCTTATGCTATAATCATCTTCAGCGATGAGGGGCTTGCAACTTTTGATAGCTGGTATATCCATTATTTGTTTCCGGTGAATTTGATGTCAATCACGGGAGACGGACTTGTAAGCAAGAATCGGTTCACGAGAGGCTAGAAATTTTTGAAAATTGGTGCACATTGTATTCGATTTCTGTAAATATGACAGTAAGAAAGTTTGTATCGATGGTCTATCGCTATAACCTAGGATTAACTGTTTACGCAACGGGTACAAACGATACGGTAATGTAAAACAATAAGGTAATTTTGTAATAATTAATAGTGTCATCTATGGTATTTTAATCCTGAAAAGTTACGGATAGCTTTATAATATCAACTAGATTATATAAGATATTGTTCCAAGTTTTCATCCGTCACGATATCTACGATTGAAAAGGATAAAGTTCAACTTCGACGGCAATCGATAGCCGCTGATGAGCTGATCAAAGTATATGACATCCATTTTTTGGTAAAAAAAATTCCTTTATGAGATACACCAGTTTGAAAGTTTCAAGGGGTTGAGAACTTCAGTAGTAAGGTACACACTGAAACCAAAAATAGGCGATACCAGTTGTGAGACATTTAGGGGATTTGTACGCGACAGGCAACTGTTAGCTCATAATCATCTTCGGCAATGAGGGGTTTGCAGCTCTCGCTAGTTGGCGTACCTGTCATTTGATGAACAATTTGGTTCCCAAATGTAAAACATACAAGGGACTTGTAAGTAATAATCGGCTGTTATGCTACACAAATCTTCAGCGATGAGGGGTTTGTAACTTTTGCTAGTCGGTATACCCATTATTTTTATCCGGTGAACTTGATGTCTATCACGGGAAAGGGACTTGTCAGTAGAATCGGTGCACGAGGGGCTAGAAATTAGTGCAAATTGTTGCACATTGTATTCGATTTATATAAATCTGACGGTAAGAAAGTTTGTATCGTTGGTCTATCGCTGTAACCTAGGATTTACTGTTAACGCAACGGGTACAAACGATACTGTAATGTAAAACAAGGTAGTTTCGTAATAATTAATAGTGTCATCTATGGTATTTTAATCCTAAAAAGTTACGGATAGCTTTATAATACCAACTAGATTATATAGGATATTATTCCAAGTTTTCATCCGTCACGATGTCTACGATTGAAAAGGATAAAGTTCAACTGACTGCAAAGTCAATTTAGTCCCTTTTTCCGATATGCTTTTGTTGTGGTTAGGGCAATCGATAGCCCTTGAAGAGCTGATCAAAATATATGCCATCAAATTTTCTGAACAAAAATCCTTCATGAGATAAGCCAGTTTGAAAGTTTCAAGGGGTTGACAACTTCAGGAGTAAGGTACACACTGAAACCAAAAATAGGCGATACCAGTTGTGAGACATGTAAGGGACTTGTAAGCAACATTCGACTGTAAGCAACAGTCGACTGTTAGCTCATAATCATCTTCGGCAACGAGGAGTTTGCAGCTTTTGCTAGTTGGTATACCTGTTATTTGTCTCAGGTGTATTCGATGGTAAGAACAATTTTGTTCCCAATTGTAAGACATGCATGGGACTTGTAAGTAATAATCGGCTTTTATGCTATAATCATCTTCAGCGATGAGGGGTTTGCAACTTTTGATAGCTGGTGCATCCATTATTTGTTTCCGGTGAATTTATTGTCAATCACGGGAGACGGACTTGTAAGTAAGATCGGTTCACGAGGGGCTAGAAATTTTTGAAAATTGGTGCACATTGTATTCGATTTCTGTAAATATGACAGTAAGCAAGTTTGTATCGATGGTCTATCGCTATAACCTAGGATTAACTGTTTACGCAACGGGTACAAACGATACGGTAATGTAAAACAATAAGGTAGTTTTGTAATAATTAATAGTGTCATCTATGGTATTTTAATCCTGAAACGTTACAAATAGCCTTCTTCCGATATTGTTTTGTTGTTGGTTTTACAACGCTAAAGAACAGCTTTTGATTATGTGATTATTCTTTTTAGAACATACCGTTTTAAAAGCTTCGATAAGTTGACAATTTCAGCATTTAACCGACAGCGAAGAAACAAAACCAAAGTGTTGCTCTCGCAACACTTTAGCCGGCGAAGCCGGACAAAGGTTGCCGCAACACTTCACGTTGCCCGGGCAACGTAGGTCTAGTTTTTTTTCAAATTCAATCAAAGTAAATTTTTAATCATTACGTCAAAAGTAATTTCACTTAAGAATATATATAAAACAAAATAAAACATTCTAAAAGGGTCAAAAACTAAAACTAACAAATACAACAAAAATAATGACTAAGTTTACTGGCTGTTGTACAATTCAACAAAACTTGGAACAAAACTCCTTCGGTACCTTTCATGTTTTGTGGGGACTGGGTTTAATTTGGGTACTTTCTGAGCCTTGTCGCGCTGCGGTCTATTGCGGATGGGTGTGTAGAGTTCGGGGAGAATAGGACGCAATCTGGGAACAGACAGGGTCTTGGTGCCGAAATTAAGGCATAGAAGGTTTCTTCTCGCGTCCAAGGTGGTGAGCCTGAACCTGCCAAGCAGATAATGGTAAGGAAGCTTCCCCTCCCCATTAATGATCCTAAGCGCTCGTTTTTGAATGTTTTCAATCTTATAAACATGCTCAGAGGTAAGCCCAAAATGCCACACTGGACAAGCATACTCCAGTATTGGCCGGATAAACGAACAGTACAGTTGGAGGAGATCCTTCGGGGGGCAAGAAAATTTTTTCATAAGTTTTAACATGGAAACCGAAGGGGAAGCTTGTTTGAGGATGTTTTGAACATGGGCATCCCACTTCATGTCAGCTGAAATAGTAACTCCAAGTAATTTAATAACACTAACGGAGATTTCGGGAGGAATGGGGTCTGTGAAAGAGGGCACAGATTTTAAAAAAATTTTGGGAGTTAACCCTCATCTTCGACAAAGACGCTTGTTTAGTAGCGTCCTCAAGTAGAGCCGTAATTGAACTTTTTATATTCCGTCGACATACCTCCAGTGCAGACAGGTCGTCCACGTACTTCCAACGATCTGGGTGGTCAGTCAATAGGCTATTGATCATTATTAAAAATAAAATTGGTCCCATTAGAGTTCCTTTGGGGACACCACAAAAAATAGGGAGGGGATCAGAAAAGACGTTTTTGTATTTAAGCACTTGAGAACGATTTGTTAAAAAAGAAGCAACAATTTTGACTAAAAAAGGACTCACTTGGAACTCAATCAACAGTTTGTTTACAAGGATATTATGGTCAATTAGGTCAAAAGCTTTCTGGAGATCTATTAATAAAAGATTCAACCAAGTATCAGGGTTTTCAAGATTTTTCAGAATAGTGTCAAGAAGACTAACAATGTAGTGCGAAGTAGATACCTCCTTGAGGTTCCCGAATTGTTGTAAATCAATAAGATCAAGAATCTCTGCCTTTAACCAATCAGCCAAGAAACCCTCGTACATTTTTGAAAATCTGGGGTCAGTGTTATTGTTCGAACACCACTAAAATCGTTCGAACCCCCCCCCCCCTTCTTTTGGATTGGTGTGATATAACCCAGCTTCCAGCAGGACGGGTAATTTCCGGATTTACTGATATCATTGAAAATGTTTGCAAGGGGTGTTACTAACTTATCAGGAAATGCTTTTATTAGATCCACTGGGATATCAATCGGACATATACTAGTAATCTTCAGCCTATGTATTTTTGTAATTATTTCTTTCGCTGAAATTACGGGAATTTTTTCTTTTGGAGTTTCGGGGATGTGTTGGTTGACTGCGAGAGGAGGGAATGTTTGAACAATCGTGGCAAGATGTTTGTTAAGCTCATTGGCTGTCTGAAACGGCGGTTCATCAAGTCGAAAATCTAGGTTTTTGGGCGAAAGACCCGCAATTTCTTTCACTTTCCTGAACCACTGCTGAGGTTTACTTTGTTTTAAACTATTTAATTTGTTCTTACCATAACGAGAAGCAGCACGTCTTATTTCTTTCTTTATCTGTTTTCTAAGAGCAATCGCTTCGTCTTTCTTTCCACGGCGAAAAAGTTTTACCTTTAATTGGATTAGCTCTTTAATTTTTTCATTTACGTAAGGTTTGTCTGAAGAACATACCTTCTTAACAACCTCTGGGAAACACTTTTGGTAATTTTCCGTTAATTTAGACTGAAACAAAGGGCATCGACCTAAGATATTTCGATTATAAAAATATTCAAGACGTGGCGAAGATGGACGGGTGTAAAACCAGTGGAGAAAGACGAATAAAAACGTAGAGGCGTTATCGATCAATCAACCAATAAATTAGCTTTATTTCAGCACAAGTGCCATAAATAACAAAACCGAAAAACAAAGAAAAAACATAGAGAACATAAGAATTGCCGTTTAAAGGACACCTGAATGAAGAGTACCAAGTGTGACCCCCATCTGTAGGACTTCCGTTAACATTGCCTGCAGAAAACCCAATCCAAATACGAAATAGTGTTTCCAGCTATGATTGTTGCTCCATTTTGCATCTGTCCTTATTTCAGTACCGAACAATTTTAGAAATGAACAAATGTCTCCAATCAACCGTTCTTCTGGAATATTTTTTAGCCAGTTAACCCAAAACTTATATCTGGAAGAAATTCCAATACTATCCGGCCAGCGCTGTACAAGATTTGGATGAATTGCGCTTTTTGTCTTGGAGTCTGCATGTGCAAACCTCCAGAAACAAACATCCCTATTTTGAAAACGTCACGCTAAGGAGAAGAATGCTCTCCGTGGCCATGTCTGTAAATGCATTCTCCACGGTGTGTTCAAGTACGGTTCCATTGTTCAGGTGTCCTTTAACGACCGCCAAATGGGTAAATAAAAAATATAGGCTTAGAGGCAAGCGCGATAAGCTCATTATCACACAGTTTGCATATTAAGATGGTATAGTATATACAGCTGCCAGCAGGAAGTCAAACCCGTTTTATTACAAGTTCTAAGACGATAGACTCAGAAACGCGAATCTATCAAACAGACCGTTTTTCGGCGCTATATGTAATGTCAAGGAGACACTGGTGAATACTTATCAAACCGAGAACATTTTACAATCCAGGACAACAGGGAAGTGGTTTACGTGGTTTTGTGAAGTCAATCAATCAAATATACTCCAGTAAATTTTTTTTTACCATATCGCAAACACAAAAAGAAAGAAAACAGGGAAACAAGAAGAACATAAAAAAGAACGAACAAGGCAACAATTGCACATGGACGCCATCAGGACATCACATGGACAAAAAGCAAAAATACGCAAATATAAAAATAGCGGTTCAAGGTTTTAATTACACTTCTGTATAAAATTATAATAAATATAGGGTCAAGCCAGAGACACAAGGAGAACAAAGCACAATGATGTATTCATTATCAGATTCAACTAAACGCTGTAGTTGTCGATCAAGCAAGCATCCGCTTGAAATATATATATATTTATTTATTTATTTAAACTTGGCTGATCCGGCAGAGCATGTCCCCAGGTCGCTCTCGATGCCCTAATAAAGCTATAACCACCCATGGCATAAACTGGGTTTGACCCCCTGTCCCCACTCCTCCCAGCTCGCCATTTACGTTTCAGTGCCTTCCTTGGGGCTCTGACATTCGTGAACCAACGATAGATCTTTGCCTCGGTGTGTTTAATACTATTTTATAATAATACAAAGCAAGAGAAAAGGCTTTCGCCTCTAAATAACTCTAAGAAATTTTGAGTAGTCGAACTGATCAGAGTTAAAAATCTCATCAACAATGCACTTAAAACTATTGATCGGTTCAGCATTAACCGCATCTTCGGTAAGGCTGTTCCAAGGATCAACAATTCGGTTGCCAAAACCCCACTTAAAAACGTCCTTGTGGAATCTTGACTTTGTTTATACTCCGACCGGCGGTTTATGTCCGACTTGAGATCATTATATGGTAGCGTTCGAGCGGCGGCAATATTCAACCTTCGAAGGCGTATTTAGGATCGTAGTCTTTCGTTTGGTAGTTCGAGCCGACTCACTGTACTGATAAATCGGTATCACAAAATTCCTGATTCTTCACAACAACTTTTTGCCTGGCTTATTTTTAATTCGCATCTCAATCCAATCTGCGTCAAAACCGCTCCTTTGTTCCTGCTCTCCGTTACCACAAACTTCCGCTGTTGCACCGCAAAGGATATTCCTAGAAACCTCAGTACCCACGAATCTATGTTTTTTCAGCAGGATATCCAACCTCGGCTTCCAAGATATTCAAACCAAAGTCTAAGTTTCCAAGGGGAAATGGATATTCTTTTACTTCTTTTATATTTTCTGAACTAAGGATAAAATCGCTTCCGCTAATTAATTATTAATGACCAACCCAATGTCACATTCGTTTACGATCGATTTTTCGACAAAATAATGAATTATCCAATAAATATTAACATACCATCAGATTCAGACCAGGGGGCGTTCTTACTGCCACCATTTTCATCTTCGGACTCGGCTAAGACCTCCAGCAGAAGCTGCCTCGAATCGTCCATACTCCATAGTAACTTATCTGTGGCTAGGCGGAATTGCTGCCTGATAAGCTTCAACCTTTGCACCAAGTCGATCCCCCCGTCGCTTTCGCGTCGCTGGTTCGTTGTCGCGGTGCTGTGCGTAGCTGTCGGTTCCGACACCTCTTCTAGAAAACGAAATATAGGTAAAACTAAAGATCAATCCCCCTTATTGCAATTTCAATTAAGTACAATTTGGTTTAATGATCCATAGATGTGTTCTCGCCGTTCCCCGAAGACTCCTCGGGGAATGCAAAGGAACGGCAAGAATAGAGGAGTCACTCCAAGCGGACTCCGCCTAGGAAAACAACGAGAACACGGGGAATGCTTCTAAAATGGATTTTGTTCGAAAAAAAATATGCAGTTGACGAAATTTGTCTGGACCCACTTTATTTTTGGTTTTGTTTATTCTGATTCTTTCTAATTAATTTTACATTGCACCAACACCAGCAAAAATTTATTCCCTCCGAATCTGAAAGGGAGTCCTTTCTGATGATGGTGATGATAATCGGAGCGGTTACGTGGGGACTCCTCAAGTGGAGTCCTCGGGGAACGGCGAGAATGCGCCTTAATATCTTTTACGTAAAAAATTGTGCTCGATACGCCACCATAGTTAAATGAATAAACAGAGATGCATGTTTCAACAGAGCTACGTTACTCCCTACTAGGGAACGCGCAATCAAAGCTCGTGTACGCATAACCCAAACTCATGACTCTGCGCATGACCAGAGATGGGCAAATCTGAAAAGGAAAGGACTCGAGTCCGAATCCAGGGCTAGGTACGAATCCGATTCCGAGTCCACTCCGGGTTCGAATCCGACCTTGACAAAAATCAAATCATGTACATAGGTTAAGTTTAAAAATCAGAGGTAACAAAAAAGCACTGGTATAAAAGGTAATCAGATAACGTGATAAATTACTGAGGATAGTTGGTGGTAGAGAACTAAAGTTTGGATTGCCTAAGCACACAGTGTAAAAATTGGGAAAACGGAAACTGGAAGGATAAGACTAGAAATTTAAGCGGATTCTTAAAATTGAGGGCTTGGAGTCCGAGTCTAAATCCAGAGTGACAAGCAGAAGATTCGAATCCGAATCCGGATTCTGATTCGCCCATCTCTGCGCATGCCCCAAGTGAAAGCTCTGGCACCATTTAGACGGATAATAGTTGCGTGTTTTGTCTTTTCTCCATAGGTCGGTTAACCTACCTATTTGCCACCATTGACCGTTTTTTCGTCTCGCCGATCGGTTCGACTGAGCTCTAAAAAACGGCTTATAAGAAACATGGCGTCTTCCCATGGCCGCCGCCTACCTCTCCAATGAGAATTTTGAATTTCGAGTCATGCTAAGAGCGTAGGTCGGTTGGATGGAGCTCCCACCCCAGTCCATAGGCCGGTTAACCGACCGGCAAACGGAGCCAAAGAAACAGCTTATAAAAACTTAGGTCGGTTAACCGAAGGAAGAAAACGACTTATAGTGAGAAATCTTGTAGGTCGGTTAATTGGATGACGGCAGAAAACGCAGCTAATGTGACAAGTAGAAGGTCGCACTATTATTATACAATTATACACTATTATATCAACGATATGCTAAGTCCAGGATAAGCCTCCCGTGGGCAGATATATGAAAGTTTCAGAGTAATACCATCTTTGCGAGCCTTTCGACTGCAACCAAGGCAAGAGCAAAAGATGTCGAAAGTTGTAATCATCACAGTCTGTACGAGGGATTTAGTTCTTAGTGTTCTGTGACTATGACAGGACAATCGAACGTTTACATCCAGGTTTTTCCGACAAGATCTTTACGGGAACGAAAATACGGGTATGTAAAGTTGAAGACAGGGCACTCCAAAAATATTCACAGCATCCCATCTCAGCTGACCCGTACATCTCGGCCTGTTTCAGTTTTAGTCAATTTTGGTATTGATAGTATGTTATATCCCATTTAGCTCTTCATTTTTCTACTCCGCTGTTTTGTTCCTCTAAACGTGTTACACAAAATAAACCTACAAGTAAATAACTTCCCAAAGCCTGTTATTGTCGGATTAGGCATAACCAATATAATCGAATAGACAGAACCAATCCTGAATAGCACGTCGGAAAGGGTTATAACCAAGGAATGTGAATGTATATACGGAGCACTGAAGCTAAGAACCACTAAGCTACGTGGTGAGGCTGCATAGCCGCATGGAAATATCGTTTTTTAGTAATATGTTTTCTTTGTTCTGTTTTGTTTTGTATACTGCCATTGGGCTTTGAAATACAATTTTTATTATTACAATGATAGATACTTTAATGATTTTTTTTAGCCGTTAGGCCATACACAAAATCATAAATTTTTAAACACTTCGAGAGAGCGATATATAAACTCACATGTAAAACGCTTTAAACTCCCACCACCAATAACTATCTACATCTCTTTAACGCTTCTTTGACAAAACCTGTAACTGCCATTATCGCTGACCGTGAAGATGACTTTAGGATACTAGGAAAGAGCAACCCATCTTCACCAAAAAATCTTACTCTCAAATCCGAGAGCCCCTTGCATCTGACAGGAAGTGGGACAGATTCACCTCTTCCAAACCACATAACGAGCAAGTATAACATGACTTCGGGTTTCGGGAATTTCTTTCAAATAATTTAACCCTACTCTTAAAGGATCCCTCTTGCTTATTCTGCCTTTTACAATATACTTAGCTCCCATATGGAATTATAAGCTTCTAAAATTCCCACTTTGCTCCATTGTTTCGTTTCGTAACTACGGATTTTTTGCGCTTTTTAGGCCTTTCCGAGTTTTCCCGTCACCCAACAAAAGCTTGCCAGAATCTTCAAGGTCCGCTGATAACTCCTTGACATATAATGATGTGATAATCTTCTGTTTATTACTTCTTTTATTTGCTTAGTTTCCTCACTTTTTAACCAAGGCACATTCAGTTTTCAAATGTTTTGGGCCCAGCCGCCGCGTCGGAGAGCAGGAAGGCTGGATATAGTCTACACACGCTAACAAGAGAATCGCTATTTTTAGGTGGAAAGTAATGGTATTACCAAAAACGCTTTTTCTGATTCATTTCATTGGGAAAAGATGATTTCTAGTAAGAGTTGTGCTTTAAGAGGGAGACTGTTCGCTCGGATCTGGAACCACAAACGCAGGTTGTGGTTCAGCAGGTTGTTGGAGCAGAATAAAACTTACCAATCACTTCCAGCGACTTCCCCTCTGCTTCGTCCGACAGCGAAAGCCGATCAATCGAGCCACTTCCATACCCCAAGTCAGGTGCTAGGCACTCCTCGCACTCCTGCTTCAAGCATAACCAGGCTTCTGCACGGTTTCGATACTCCGAGTGTAGATCATCGTCAGCCGAAATCTCCGCTAGGAGTTCCTGCGCGTTTCTGATCAAAACCAGCATCTGACTAACAGCAAAGTGCAGCCTGCGGAAAGGACATTATGATGATAGTTTTGTATATATTATAATTGTATATATCCAAGTATTTTACTCAGTTATTCAAGTATTTAAATGTAATGGTCGACGTATTTAGTGCCATGTCGGCGCTACGAGTTGGATCAATAAACATATCTATCTATCTATCTATAGGACGGAAGTGGTTAACACTGAGCAAACATTTTCAGTATTCATGGATGGTGAAGTATCCTATATTATTTGGCAAGTTAAAGTTAAACTGAAAAGGGCTGGGAAAGGACAATCTAGTTACCTTTAACTTACTCATTTAAGTTGGCTTGAAGACCGGCTGAAAATGCGTTACTTCGTTGTTCCGCTATTCACGAATAATCAATTTTCAAATCGTGGAATTTTTTTTTGTTCTTCATCAATCTCACCACTATCAAAGGAAAAGACGCGTTTTTATGGGGACGGCCGCAGATATTCTGAACGTCAGAACTATAGAGCAGATCGTGGGAATTAAAAAAAATCCTTTACAGAATCCAAATAATTCAATGTATTCAATTAAATGAACAAAAATAAGTCTGCTTTTCAGTTAAACTTTAAAGATAGTATGGTGAAAGTGTCAGCTTTCCGTTCTTTCCGACCATGAAAATGCTAAAATACTAAGGAAAGCATGTAAAGCTACGATCATTCAATTTGTTAAGACTGAGGCTGAAATTTCCTTTGGTATATTTCCGTATTATGTATCAATCAATCAATCAATCAAGTTTAATCCGAATAGCTAAAAGCTAGAAAAGAATACAAATTTACAAAATACACAGACACACAAGAAACAAATTAACTAATACACTTACAAGAAATTACCAGAAATAAACGGTGGGATGAAACTACGTAAAAATTGGGTAGAAGAATTAGCAGGATATGGGGAAAACTGATTGCCAGTATTCCTCTCGGACCGACGCACGGAAGACGGGAGGGGAGGGGGGGAATAAATCTGGGGACAACACGTTATCTTAACTCCAAATTTGTTTGAAAGAGTATTTCTATCATGTGATACCTTCTGTGTTAACTTCCAGATATCTTATAACCATGTAGCGTATACCCGAGCAGTTGGTACGCATGCTGACTATAATGGTAGCCCGAGCGGTATGTAAATTGTTTCCCTGTTTTTGCTTTAAGTCAACGGGTCTCGGAAAAGGCTTAAAACAGCCAAAACAGCGGGTTATTTGTTAAAAGCACAGCCTAATCTAAAAGTATGAAATATTTTAAAATACTGTAAGTTGAAGAGTAAATAGTGCTAGGGGTCCTTTATCAACTTCTAGAGAGGTACAATTAGTCTCCAACGAACTAACCTTTAAAGACAGAGTGTGTTGAACTGTCAGCGGAAAGAACCTCTGGGGAGGAAGTTTTGAGCTCTAGCAGGAGAATTTGGAAATAACAGAAATGTCTAAGCTTACTGTCATAAATGAACTCTACAGAAAGAGAGAGATTTAAAGTTTACCTGAAAAGCCAACTTATTTTGTGTCATTTAGTTGAATACACTGACTTATTTGTATTCTGCAAAGGGATTTTTTATTATCCGCTTTAGTTATGGCGTTCAGAATATCTGCGGCCGTCTCCACAGCGTAATTCTTCTATGACGGGGGAAATTTTAATCTCAACACAAACGCGGCTTTTCAGTGGGCAGTGGTGATATTGGTAAACGTGCCTGAACAAAAAAAAATCATAAATCTATCTGGTAGGCATAACAAAAAAATACAAGCACAGAGGTACCACAAATCGCACGAAAATTACACTATTTGAAAATCGATTATTGGTGGATACGGGAACAACGAAGTAACGCATTTCCAGCGGGTCTTCAAGCCAATTTAAGTTAATAAGTGATGGGTAACTAGATTGTCCTATCCCTTCCCCTTTCGGTTAAACTTTAATAACTTAAAAAGAACCTCTAAAACCGAGCTGATCTGTACCGTACTTCAACTACAAGGATGTGTGTCTCTTCCAAATGATAACGATAGAGTGAATGCTTACGACGAAATATCTTGTTTCGCTCATCTTGAAGTTCGCTAGAGATTAATTCGTTACATGCAGGGGCGTCACGACTGGGGGGGGGGAGGAGGGGATTTTTCGTCAAAACAGTTGATTCTGCTTATGAAAACAGTCAGTTTTTCTGAAAATCAGTTGATTTTTTGCCATAACTGTCAGTTTTTCTGAAAATCAGTCGATTTTTTTTTCAAAACTGTCAAAAATTACCAGCCAGTCGGTAAATTCCTTGCCCCCATCCCCCTCCAAACATTTTGGCTAGTAACACGTCTGGTTACATGGTCTCCTAGTATTGTAAGAAGTAGATGCCAGCAATTATGTTTGCTATTAATCATACCGACGATAAAGTCACTGGCCTTTCAGCTCGGCCAAAAAAGCGCTAAAAAGTCGTAGCAGCAAAATGAAAAGAAAAGGCCGAAGGGCGGGGATTTAAAGCTTATAATTATGTTTTGGAGCTAGGAGCAATGTAATGACCTGTATGATGATTCAGAAATTTCGAGTCAGTATCGGGGTCTTTGCGCGCGTGCGAGCCACTTAATTCGTAATTTTAAATTTATACTGTGTCAGTGAGAATTCTTTTATTTCAGACATATTGCATGCAACTATACTGTCTCCCACTTTTTGATAACTATCTTGATACGACGATGCGTAAACTAAAAGTTTGTTTCAATAGTGCATTCCGTCATCTCCTTTCATAAAATCGACGTTACTCTGCTAGTCAAACGTGTTGGTTTCGTTGCAAGGTTAGGAGTTCCCGAAAATCCACTTTTAAAGGACACCTGAACAATGAAACCATACTTGAACATACCATGGAGAATGCATTTACAGACATGGCCACGGAAAGCATTCTTCTCCTGAGCGTGACGTTTTCAAAATAGGGAAGTTCGTTTCTGGAGGTTTGCACGTGCAGACTCCAAGACAAAAAGCGCAGTTCATTCAAATCTTATATAGCGCTGGCCGGATCGTATTGGAATTTCTTCTAGATATGTGTTTGGGCTGAACTAGTTAAAAAATATTCCAGAAGAAGGGTTGATTGGAGACATTCGTTCATTTCTAAAATCGTTCGGTACTAAAATAAGGACAGATGCAAAATGGAGCAAAAATCATGGCTTGGAAACACTATTTCGTATTTGGATCGGGTTTTCTGCAGGCAATGTTAACGGAAGCCATACAGATAGGGATGATACTTGGTACTCTTCATTCAGGTGTCCTTTAAAGACAATTCGAGATAATGCAGAATGCCACTCTGGAAATTTCTACCGCCTTTTCCGTCGACTGCGGTATTGCCCCGAGCGACCGAATGGAAGGAATGATTGTATATATTTAGAAAAGAATAATCTTGTGTTAGTGTAACTTTAATACGTGATGTGTAATATCACGAACTAAATAAATTGATTGATTGACTGATAAATGGCATTCACTACGAGGGGTCTTTTAGGAATGCCGTCAACGAAATTCATCCTCTAGTGTAGTTTGACAAATGTTTTATTTAACTCGGGCTAGACTTACTTGAAAATCTGGTCCTGTACAGAAGTATCGCTCGTATGTTTCAACCCCTCATCCAGCCTGGACTCGGAGATAGAAGCAGCTACCTCAGGCTGCGGGGGTAGTTCGGGTTCTTCTATCTGCTGTCTATACTTCTCGGAGATCAGAGAGTAAACCACAGACTCTTCTGGGACGGGAGTTATAGGCATAAAAAAGCGGTCGGAAGGGTATTGGTTGTTGTAAGTCGGACGAAACCTGAAATTAAGGGATTCAAAGATTTCAATCAGTCAATCAAGTTTGTCATCCAAATATAAGGTTTGAAGCCAAGCTGACCATTCATTATGTAAGAAAGAATGTTAGTTCCGCATCGATTTTCTGTTGGTATTGTGTTGGATTTTATGATTTAGTTGTTCGTTTTTCGCTGAGGACGGTTATATCCGAATTTAGATTTATCCCTCGCACAATGTCCTAGAGGGATAATTAGCTGATCAATAAAAAAAAACCAAAATCACGGTGTTCTATGTCATCCAAATAGCTTACAGCTAGAAGTGGAATACATTATTTACGAAATACACAGACCCGAAACAAATTAACTAATACACTTACAAGATATGGCCAGAAATAAGATGGGATAAAACTACGTAAAAATTGGGCAGAAGAACTAGCAGGATATGGAGAAAATTGATTGACAGTATTCCTCTCGGACCAACGCACAGAAGACGGGAGGGGAGGGGGGAATAAATGGGCCATCTGGGGGCCACACATTATCTTTGCTCCACAATTTGTTGAAAGAGTATTTCTGCGGTCAGTTAATTTCGGAACGTCCAGTTTAATGAGAGCCCCTCAATATGAGATAAGCTGGAAAGGGTAATTTTCAACCCAAAAGTGGTAAACCTTTTTACATTTTTTCGATGTGGTTTATCAATTTGGTAGAATGCAGGTGATGGACCAGGACTGCCTGTGGGAGAGGTTGCGCGTGCGGTGGCAGGTAGACTTTTGGACCAGGAAATTCAAGCATGGCATCTGGCAAAAAGTCTGTCACCTACCTTAAGGTTTTATACTTCAGCCAAAGAGACATGGGGGGAAGAGGTTTATTTTAAGGATGGGATTAAGTGGGTGGATCTAAGAATTTTAATTAGTTGCCGGGCTGATTGTTTGCCGTTGGGAAAACGGAGGAAATATTTGGGGAATAAATTAGGATGTACTGGTCCCTATTTTTGCCCTATGCGTGGTAGCGAGAGTGAGAATTTGTTACATCTGATGTGTGAATGCCGTGAGCTAGATGACCTGCGGGTTGAGATTTTTGGGAATGTCACTACAATAAATGATGAAGTATGGATGATGAACATTATTAGAAGTAAGTGTTTTTAAGATTTGAGGAGGCTGGTAAGGTTCCTAAAAGTAGCTTTAGCCCATTGAGAGAATTTCGTTTAGTTTAGTTCTATTTTTTCTTTCAAGTGCTCTTTTCTGTAACCATTTTTGTCATGGCCTCAAGCTTTTCGTGCAATAAATTCTATTCTATTCTATCACTTGTACCAGTATTCGACAAATCCAGACTCAAAGTCAGAAAATGGAGCTTAGCTCGGATCACATACACTGTAAAAAGTTTCTCTGAGTAAGGATTAAAGTTAACTGCAGAATTTGCTACTGGGTTTAATCTCATCTCTACTGGGACAAGACTAATCCGAATTAGAGATAATCTTATCTAAATAAAGACAAGATTAATCCCAGTAGCAAATCCTGCAAGTTTTTTTTTTTACAGTGTACTTAATTCAAAATCGAACTGACTCCGTTATAGAGTTAAGCTACGAGCACACACTGTCCGGTAAGATTTCTCATGCGAAAATACGCATGCGAAATTCACGTCCCTAAGGGGAAACCCGCATTCGATGCGTTACAAATTTCGGAGTGTATCACGAAATTCCTATCCGACTGCGAAAATTGGACTATGTATGCGCGTACCTTTACTGCTCAAAATATGATCCTTTTCTGGGAGTCTAAAGCTACGTTTACACTGAGGTTTTTTCCCCCCGTACTCCGCTGTCCGCGAGTATTTTTCCCCGCAACAGCAACAAATTCCCGGGTATTTGGATTCAATTTCGCGAACTTTTTACCCCGGGGATTTGTCCGTTGAAGGCTATTCTTACAAGAGGATTGACAGCCTGACGAGGACCCTTGCCAAGAAGGGCCGAAATATCGCTGATTAAGAATCGTAGCTGACGTATCCGTTGTAAACATTGTTTGAATAAATATTTTTCGACGTCAGCAACAACAAAAACGGATTTTCGAGCAACAACTCCTGATTATGTCCATATAGAAGTGATCTAAATTGACATTTTATAAGTATTGAACTGTTAGACAAAAAATGCTCCTCAGCCGGGATTTGAACCCACGACCCTCTGCTTACAAGGCAGTCACTCTACCACTGAGCTACCGAGTACCGAGGGGCTTGTGAACAGGGTTCACACACAGAGTTGACTGCCTTGTAAGCAGAGGGTCCCGGGTTCAAATCCCGGCTGAGGAGCATTTTTGTCTATCAGTTCACTACTTATAAAATGTTTCCATCTCAAGGGCGTCTTCCCCATTGAAATTATAAATTTGGTTTTCACCATGAGTCTCCGTCTTGTGGGTCCTGGTTTGTCTACGTGGCTCCGACAAGGAAGTCCTAGACTTCTAAATTATATTCGAAATTTTTTTTCTGGAATTGGTCACGGTACAAGTCCCTTGTGTAAAAGTGTCATCTGTACCAAACTGACACACGACACATGCTGGTGTTCATTGTAGAGAGATATCCTGAGCTTTACAACCTTGGAATCTATTGCCACATACCAGTACTCTCCCTTTCCCCTCTCGTCTCCGGGGAAAAATACCCGCCGTGTAAATGCTTCTTTAGACATGGTAAGATTTTGGGAGAAAATTATTTCATTACCGCGAGTGAGGTTGCTTAAAGCAGCCTACCTGGAGGCGCTTTGCGATGAAGACCAGCAATCTTGGCCTCATCAAATTAAGAACATTCTTAACAGATGTGGCCTGTCTGAATTATGGAATGGTGGTGTTGGAACTTCTTTACAGTATGGTGAAGTGTCGCGTAAGGTGGAGCAAATCCTTCGTGATCAGGAAATTCAGGATTGGCAGTGTCGGAAGGCTGAGTCGGTTTCTCTACGGTTTTATGCAAAGGCAAAAGATGTTTGGGGGGAGGAAATTTATTTTAAAGCTGGGTTGTCGGGAGTAGATTTAAAGTGGATGGTGAGTTTAAGGGGGGGGGGAGGATTAGCTATTGGGGAGAAAAGAAGGTTTATAGGAAAAAATAGGTTAAAGAATGGCCCTTACTTTTGCCCAATGTGTGGAAAGGTGGATGAGGATGTGTTCCACTTTATGTGTGAATGTGAAGGATTGAGTGATTTAAGGGTCGAATTATTTGGGGTGGGAATTTCTAGGGAGGAGTGGCTACTAGAAAAAATTGGAAGTACACATATGGGGGATATTCGTAAGGTGGCTAGATTCCTCCGCGTTGGTTTGTCCCATAGAGAGCGATTTTTGTAGTTTGTTGTGTTTTTTTCTTGTTTTGTTGCCATGACCCCAAGGGTTTTTTCGTGCAATAAATTCATTCATTCATAAACATCTACATTAGGGTAACAGTGAGTTCAAAACTTGATGGGAGAATTCCTGGGTGTCCCTATTTGTAACCAACTTTAAGAGCCAGCCCGTTTTCCTGGCCCCTTTTTACAGATAAGACAACTCGATACAAAACAATTACAAGCAAGTGGCCAAGGGAACATGGTGAGTACTGACTGCATTTTCTTTTGTCTTTCTTTCTTCATAATTCGCTTTTGATTAGCAATGCCAAGTGCGAGGACACAATTAAAGAAGGAGGATAAATAGAATCCAACCCGAAGATGAAGCACTTACCCTATGTTATTGGCAGGACTCCTCAAATGTGCGTACGCTTCATACACCGGTTTTACCACTGTGTGATTGACAATAGTGTTGACTATATTTCTAGCACAGGCTCCGATGTGCAGCGTACTTAAGGTTTCCTCCATGTCTTCGTAGTTAGGAGAAATGCAGCAGAAGAAAAGAGTAAGCGAGTCACCTCCCAGAGCATTCTAGGAGAAAAGAGGAGATTTTTGCATATTCTAGAAAGTTAAAGCAAGTCGCACTAGCTATTCCAATACTCTGACATACGTGACTCCTTAAAGGACCTGTCTTACCCATAATGCAACCTACTTCCATAGGCACTCCATATATTTCCAAACCTGGAGACCCCAACTTAGTAGGGTACATTTTAACCCCAATAAAAAAACCACGCTGCTTTTCTCATTTGCCGTGTTTTGCTACCTTCGATGGGTATCACGCTGTCGACGGTTGTCTGCGAGAAGTTTTTCCATAAGAAAAAACGGTTATTTAAATTGTTTCCCTCTTTTCTCTACATGTCAACGGGTCTCGGAAAAGGCTTAAAACAGCCAAAACAGTGGGTTATTTGTTGAAAGCACAGTAAAGTTTTAAAGTGTTCAAATATTTTTTAAATACTGTAAGTTGAAGAGTAAAAAGTGCGAGGGGTACTTTGAAAAAGCTGCTTGTTTTCTAAGAAAAAAGACGTCTGTTTTCAGCCTTTCTCGCCTCCGTTAGTCCGTACCACAGCAAGATAACTTAGTGAGTAGCACCAAGACTTGAAGAAATTGGCACACTTGAACAGCAGCGATACTAGCACCACTAGCGATAGAGAACGTCCCTATTGAAACCCATACAGTCGTTCACCAATGCTACCTCCGATAAATTCATATTCTAAACATAGCAAAAATATGATACAGCCTCCATTGTTTCCTTGGTGTGTAGACCAGACCAGTGTGCAGACCAGACCACACCTTTGCTTTACTAGAAACTTCTAAACCCGCAAGTTTCAATCAATCAATCAAAAAGTATATTTCACATAATATGTCTGTAGAACAAAAATAACCTATGCTATTTCTTTTCGTAAAGCAATAAGTGAGAGTCTGATCCGCCAAGAAAAAAACGACCATGGCAAATGCAAAAATCAGCGTAGTGTCGATAGATGGGTTAAGATGACGTAAGAAGTTCGAAATCTCGCAAACTACATCAGGGACGTAGAGTAATCTAGTTACGCATGTGAGAGGCTCGTTTAAGTGTCACGGAACGAGGAAAAACGATGAGCTAGGAGACACAGATGAAATTCAATATAGGCTCGTTTGGTGACATAGCAACTGGTTTCTAATACAATGTGACTGATTTCTAAGAGGGATGGTGGGTGTGAAGCATCTCATCTAGGGAAAAGACCCGATCGCTCCCCCAAACTGTTCTGCGTGCGATGTCATGTGTTCCCAGGATCCCAGGCTTCATTAAGCAGTCATTGATCTCAGCGACCACTTTAGTGCTATATGGTTCTTCAGCTGACCGCCTTTGTATCCTTCCACTGAATGATAGTATATAGCCCAGCATAAGGTTGATTAAAAATGAAAGCCCAGTTATATTTGCTGCAGTTCTGGCGGTTCTTTCATTACCGTTCAGTACCGTCGCTTTATTTTTCAGTCCTGATGGACGCGCTTGGTTTGTTCGACTTTCGACATGAACCACTACTCCTGTTGGACAGAACTGGGAAATCAGAGCTTAACTCAAGAGTCGAAATTCAGGCCTGTTGGTTAAGTGGATTCTGACAGAAAGAGCGGCATCTGGTCCAAACAGTTACGTCGATATCAAAAACAAATCTCATTACACAGTACTCATCCGTGTAATGAGATTCGTGAAATGAGTTTGTGATTGCTAGTGTAAAATACTAGTTCAGGCTTGTGTTCCTTCATTCGATTTTCTTGGCCTACAATGTTAGATGCATTGCATTAGAAACTGGTCTGTTGATGCTAGTTGCGTTTCTGCATATACCATGGTATCTGATACCACGGTCTAAAGTCGTTTTCGCAGTTACCGTGGTATCTGATACCACAAGGCGTTTTTGCAGTTATCGATCTGGCAAGTTATCGTGTATTTGATATTCAGAAACCACGGTCGGACCGTGGTAACTGATCGTGGTATCTGACAAGTCATCTCACTTCCATCAACATTTGTCAAACTGGTGGGAAAGATGTTTGGCATTTAGTAACGTAACTGGCTATCAGGTTTTATGGCACTTGCAGCTCCGATCACTTTTCGGTCTGTCTGTCAGGCCACTCATCTCGAGTTAGGGTACTTCCAGATGTGCTAGGACGATGAAACTTGGCAGGCATATTAGGGACCCTATCAAACTAACTTGGAAATAGTCACTTCCCCGATTAAACCACCATGGGGGAAGTGGAGGGAAAGGGAACGGAATATTGACGTATTTTTAACTTTTGAACGGGCTATCGGATCTTATGAAACTTGATATTTGGAAATACCTCTTGTCGCAGATGTCACACTTCAAGTCCGAAATGGATCCGGTGACTGTGGGGTGAGTTGGAGGGGGGGGGGGGATCGGAAATCGTGTGTCATATTCAGAGTGGATGGATCGGGATGATACTTGGTGGGAAGAACAAGCACAACCCCCAGATGCATAGTTGACAAGACCGGATAGGATCCGATCACTGTGGAGGGAGTTGGAGGGAGGGGTTCAGAATTCCGGTGATCCCGACTTAAGATGATTACACATGTGCTAGGACGATGAAACTTGGCAGGTATATTAGGGACCCGACCAAACTAACTTGGAAACAGTCCCTTCGCCGATCCCACCACCGTGGGGGAGTGCAGGGAGGGGGAATCCGGAATTTTGACGTATTTATAGCTTTTGAACGGGGAACCGGATCTTGATGAAACTTGATATTTGGAAAGACCTCGTGTCTCAGATGTAGTCCGGAATGAATCCGGTGACTTTGGGGGGAGCTGGAGGGGAGAACCGGAAATCGTGTGACATGTTCAAAGTGGACGGATCGGGATGAAACTTGGTGGGAAGAACAAGCACAAGCCCTAGATATATATAGCTGACAAGACCGGACCGGATCCGAGAACTGGGGGGTGGGGGAGTTGGAGGGAGTGTTCCGGAATTCCGGTGATGCTGACTTAAGATGCTTACACATGTGCTAGGACGATGAGACTTGGCAGGCATATTAGGTACCCGACCAAAGTAACTTGGAAATAGTCACTTTCCCGATCCGACTACCGTGGGGACAGTGGAGGAGGGGATTCCGGAGTATTGACGTATTTATAACTTTTGAACGGGGAATCGGATCTCAGTGAAACTTGATATTGAATTCCGGTGATCGCAGGTTAAGGTAGGCTACTTCAAGCTGTGCTAGGACCATGAAACTTGGCTTGAACGTTAGAGACTTGACAAGATTGGCTTAGAAATTGCCACTTCACAGAAGCGACCATCCCTTAAAGTACTCATCTTAACCGCAAAGTACAGCAAGTGCGCAAGCGCTCAGACGTGGAGTGTAAAAGTAAAATTTTTATCCCATTTATATACAAACAGCTTTAGAACCAAGACATTTCTCTTCCCCAATAACCAGACAAGTATTGAAATAACGTAAGTAGTCGCGTCGTCTTATTTGTTGATGTTACACCAAATCCTCATCCATAGATAAATCTCCCCAAATATACAAGAGTCATAGATGAACTTAACTCATGGGAAATCTGGGCCCAGCTGCCCATGAACGGGAGGGGGGGGGGGTCGGAACCCAGCAAAATGCGTATTTACACCTTTTTTCATCAAGTATACGAGCTTAGAGTTTGATTCCAGTCATGGGTCAAAAACCTTTTTCATGGGCAATTTTGGGCCCACTTGCCCATGAGGGGGAGGGTGGGGGTGGTTCAACTCTTCCCGGTCCCTATGACCCTAAAGCACAAAGGAATTCCATCGCCTTATCTCCACTTATTGTCAAATTAAAAACATTAAAAAATGGGCAATCTGGGCCCAACTACCCCTGAACCAAGTGAAGGTGGGGTTTGGGACCCGCAACAAGTAAACAGAGACCCCAATGCTCACAATCCTACCAAGTTTCAACTTAATATCTGTTGATTCCTGGCAAGGGTAACGAACTTTACTCCTGGGCAATCTGGGCCCAGTTGCCCATGAACGGTGTGGTTGGGGGAGGTGCAACTTTAAAAGCAATTTCCTAGCCCTAGGAGCTACACGTCCAAGAAACTTCATCGTCCTATGTCTAGTTCTGAACATTATTCACTAGGTAATCTGGGCCCATTTGCCCCTGAACCGGTTGGGTGTGGGGGGTGGGACCCCCAAAAGGCACAACTAGACCCCAATACCCACAAGTGTACCAAGTTTGAACTTGATACTTGCACTCGTTCACGAGTTATGAGCTCAACAAAATATGGTGAAAACTGAAAACTGAAAGCTGTTACAGCGCTCGCAATAGTGGATTGTTCCAAGAAACACTCCACTAAAAAAAACTTTTAAGCAAAACCTACATTTTCATGACCCCCTTGAGCCCATGATCATTTTTGCCTCAAGGGTTTTGATTATGATGATTACAGAAAGAAAAAAAAAATAACAAACGAAACAATCGCGTGATTTCCAAGGGTCCATGGTCATTCTCATTTACCAAGTCTTGCAAGTACCATATGAGCTTCCAGCTCTTGTTCTTCTGAGATGACTTAGAAAAGTGCAATTTCGGCAATAGCCATTTCGCAGAGAGGCCGTGGTATCAGATACCACGGTAACTGCAAAAACGACTAATTGCAGTTTCAGTTACCGTGGTATCAGAAACCATGGTATCTGCAAAAACGCAGCTAGTGTCTTCTATGCCCGTCTGCTGTCTGAGTTCCTGGGTCAGAGAGCGCTTAGGGGACCGTACCTTCAAAATCATGGTTAGCTTCGAGTCCCAATACGGAATATAATGAGCCTTCCGCCTGGGATCGCCAAGAGACGTGATTACGGTGTTCAAGGCCAAGAGGCCTGAGTTGTAACCAGCTCCATCTATGTTAGAACCAATCCGTTCGGAACCTGCTAGGTCGACGAAGTTGATTTTGGAGCACGATTCGATATAAGCATCTCCTGAAAAGATAGAATAGAATAGAATTTTATTTTTTCAAAAGCGGCTGTCACAGTGTTACCGCCGAATTTGATCTTTTCGTCATACAAAATGATGAATAACATAACGCTCACATAACAAATGATTAAAAGATCCTTCTTATTCTCACGAAACAATCTCGATAAAATAAAATAAAAGTTTTGGTTTCCCATCTCACGTAGATCTGTGACTCTATAGTACAGTAGATGTTTGCGTTTTTTTAAATTTCTCCAAATTTTAACCGACTCACTGTAAAAAAGTTACTCCGTTAGCCCAAGCTAACTGCGAATCATAGTTGATAGTGCAAAACGGATACATACATCAGCTGAATTTTATTAGAGCTATATTTCGGCCCTTCTTTGCATGGGTCCTCCTCAGGCTCAAAGCCGCTCAAGTTTTCCCGCAAGTTCGTTTTTCCAACTTGAGCCTGAAGAGGACCCTTGCCAAGAAGGGCCGAAGTATAGCTCTAATAAAATTTAGCTGAGATACCGTTTTGCACTATCAAAATGATCCATTGGCATTAATCGCTCTTAAGTGCGAATTAATGCAATTGATTAAGGTAACGGTTTAGGATGGTACATCAGAAAGCCGGGTTCACACATTAAACCAGCTTCCTATTCTTCGTTTTTAAAATAAGTTCATTCTCTTCAAGACCAACAAAGCAGTAACTATCCAATACCTTGAATCCATCTCTGCTTCAGCTGAATGGTGAAGATCATGTGCGAACGTCGGCTAAGCGCAGAGCCGAAAGATGTCTCTGACTGTTGCGACCGCAGCCTCAAGCCGGTCTCTAAGCAGCAGAGAATCTGTTCTAAGGAAACGCATTCAATCTCAGTCAATCCAGCAATAACGACTGTACCCTAGAATGAGAAGATACTCATTAGTTGCGATTTTGTGGATACCATGGTATCTGATACCACGGTCTAAAGTTGTTTTCGCAGTTACCATGGTATCTGATACAACGGTCAAAAGGCGTTTTAGCAGTTATCGTGGCATCTGATAGTCCGACCGTGGTAACTGACCGTGGTACCTGAAAAGTCATCTCACTTTCATCATCACCAACTGTGATGGTTTTTATATATCTTTTTGTTAATCACCTTTCTCACTTCTGTTAATTACGTTTGTATCCAATATTTATCACGTGTCAGCCTCACCTGAACCAAGCATGAGCACTCGCGCCATCAAAGTCATTGATATCTCGGTTCAGGCGAGGCTATATAAACCATTCATTGGCTGAATAGCCGCAGTATTGTACAAGGTACCAGACTTGCAAGAATAAAAATAACTGTTTTTCGCCACACTGCATTTCCCGTCTCTCCCCTTGACAAAAGTTGTCACACCAACAACAGAGCCTAGGATTTAGTCTACTTGGTGGGAAAGAAGTTGGCACTTGGTGATGTGACTGGATACCGGTTTTTCTTTTGGGATGACCTTCAAAAGCACAATTTCGGCAATTGTCGTTTTTGCAAAGCAACCGTGGTATCAGATACCACAGTAACTGCAAAAACGACTCATTGCCGATTCAGTTACCGTGGTGACATATACCACTGTATCTGCAAAAACGCAACTAATGTAGGCAAACTAAAGTTGCGTTCCACGTAGCCCCCCAGAGGGTTGTTGCCAAGGACTATCCAAATCGATGAGGTTCGCGTCTCGCTCAGGTTTTCAAAAAAAAATAGACTCGTAGGATTATGCAAATATAAGGATTTTCTTGGCGTACCGAGATGTACCAGGTTAACGTCCGGCATACTAAAAGAAACGACCATCTGATACAATCTTCACTAAACTGGACGATAACAGACGATGTTACACCGTGGTTATTTACTTACGTAGCTTAGTAATGGTTGCTACGTAGCTTAAGGCATATTCTCGCCGTTCCCCGAGGACTCCTCGGGGAATCGAAGGGAACGGCGAGAATAGAGGGAGTCGCTCGACGCGGACTCCGCGTACAGAAACAGCGAGAACACGGGAACTGCTTCCAAAATGGATTTTGCTCGAAAAAAATATGCTGTTGACAAAATTAGTCTGGATCCGCTTTATTATTGTTTTGTTTATTCTGATTGCTTTTAATTAATTTTATATTGCACTAAAACCAGCGAAAACTGAATCCCCTCCGAGTCTGAAAGGGAGTCCTTTCTGATGATGCTAATGATAATCGGAGCATTCCCCGTCCGTGGGGACTCGCGAGAATACGGGGAGTGAGTCCCCGGGACAAACAAAAACGCGGGGACTCCTCAAGTGGAGTCCTCGGGGAACGGCGAGAATATGCCTTTAGTGTGAAAGGCTCTACGCGCCAATGTGAAAGCGGCTTTAGTCTTCCGCTGCAGAGCTTAGGGTGGTGCCCGGATGACTGACCAATAAGAAGTAAGAAACACTTACCACCTCATCAATCTGTTGTACAAAAACTTCTGACGAGGGGTCAGCAGTCAACAGATCATGAATGTCGTCATTTTGAATTTCGTAATAGCTGACAGAGAGCGAGATGTTTCTTCCTTGGCCCACCTGCAGAAATACAGAAGGATGATGACATGCAATGTACATTCAAGAAATACGCAAGAGGATTTCAGTTGTGGATTTTTCATGACACACCTAGGATGCAATAAGGGTCTGTTGACGTTTGTCAAGGTCTCTTTTATTTAAGTTTTTTAATTTATTCTCGATTAGGTTCCCGCTCCTTTTTAGTTACTCGTGGTATCCTTATTATTTCACCTTTTATAACTTTATCATCACGGTACAGGAAAAGCCAACAGATGCGTTTTCGCCGTTTTCTAGGCTCTTCGTGGCAATGCTTGTTATGCACAACATTTGGTGCATAACGTTTTCAAATCACAAGAGATTTCATCCCAAGTGTTGTCTGGTCTGCTGAAACTGCGCATCCTTATGTTTCTTGCCTGTCCCAGCTAAATATTCTTTGAGCCCAAGCTGACTTTGAAACATTTATTCAAACAATGTTTACAACGGATACGTCAGCTATGATTTTTCATCAGCGATTTTTCGGCCCTTCTTGGCAAGGGTCCTCGTCAGACTGTCAATCCTCTAGATCAACTGCGGGGAAAGAATCAAACCTGTAATAAATAACTGAAGCTTCTACCGACTATAAATATCTCCTTTAACTATTAGGACCCTTGCCAAGAAGGGCCGAAATATCGCTGATGAAAAATCATAGCTGACGTATCCGTTGTAAACATTGTTTGAATAAATGTCCCAGCTGCAGAATTAAAGAAGGATGATTTATTTTTGCCATTAAAATTGTACCTTACCTTACCTTACACGCAATATTTAATTAATACGCACGAGGATTTCGGGTGTGATTCACAATACGCGGCTAGAATTCAATCTGGGTCTGTTGATGACCTTAAGTAGGGAGTCTAAGGAGTGGGTCCGCAGACCCTCCCTCCCCCTCACCCGTGTGAGCGGGAAGAAGGAGCATTCTCCGCCAAAGGCCTAGAAAACAACGCTGCGTAATAGTTAAAGGACCTGTCTTACCTATAATACTAACGCAACCTACTTCTGTAATCACTCCATATATTTCCAAACCCGGAGACCCCAATTTCGTACGGTACATTCTAACCCCTCTAACAAAACCACGCTGATTTTCTCACTTGCCGTGTTTTGCTACCTTTGATGTTGTCTCCATCAGAAAACCCGGTTATGTAAATTAGTTCCCTGTTTCCGCTATAAGTCAACGGGTCTCGGAGGAAAAGGCTTAAAAGCCAAAACCGCGGGTTAATTCTTGAATGCAGAGCCTAGTTTTAAAGTATTCAAACATTCTAAAATACTTTAAGTTGAAGAGTAAATAGTGCGAGGAGTCCTTTAAGATAAGCTGCATCAGAATTACTAAAAATAGACGTAACGCGGTCCCGCGAACATTAGATCAACTATATAACCTATATAATTCTTATATTGTGATCAGTTATTAGATGGCGTCCAGCCCAGATCCACGGTCCTAGGCAGTATGACATATTAAACAAAATAAAGAAAGCCTCATAAGAAATGCATTCACAGACGGTTGAAGACGAAGAAGTGATGATACGAGCAATTTTAGGATTTGCTTGGTACCTTTTCTAGTAAATTACTCAAAAAGACCACTGCTTCACTTCTATATCGGATCGAAATTGACGGAGCTTGCTGGGAAATTACCCCAGTCAACTTATAAGTATCTGCCCGCCCACAGTGGCCTCTCTCGTTTGCTTCTGTTTCTTGTTCTTTATGTTTTGTGAAGTGCTTGTTTTGTTTCTTTTATTGTTACTCCGCTTTGATTTTTTGTAGCGGGTCAAAAAGCTATTGTTATTATTATTTATGTAGCAAACAACTTCATACCTTTCCAATCCTGTCACAAATGTCCTGGGCAGCAAAAGCGAGTAACCCACAGTAAGATGGACTGCCATGGCCCTCAGTTCCAGGGCCGAACATTGTGTAAGTTTTTCCTGTGTTCGCCTGTCCATAGCTTATGACTGTAGAGTCAAATCCTAAAAAGAAGAGATATTTCAAAAGAAAAGGTAAATATTACTGTGGGAGGTCAACCCCTTTCGATATTTTAGCCTCGTGTCACCAACAAAACTTTAAAGGACCCCTTGCACGATTTACTCTTCAACTTACAGTATTTTAATATATTTGAATACTTTAAAACTAGGCTGTGATTCCAACAAACAACCCACGGTTTTGACTGTGTTAAGCCTTTTCCGAGAGCCGTTGACTTATAGCGAAAACAGGGAAACGATTTACATAACCCGTGAAAAGCCGTGAATTTGAAATATTTCTTGTTCGTTTTGTAGTGTGTCGACGTGCCAATGTTACAACTGATATGCTTTTATTTTATTTTATTTTATTTATTCATTTAATTCAGCCGTAGCCATATAAACAGAGGAAAAAACACACATTCTAGCCTAAATATCACACATAACCACATATGTATCAAAAGAATCAACGAACCACAAGTTCGTCGCTCCATTTTTTCCACAAAGGCAGTGAAAGTTGAAAAATTGGAGCGGTAAGAATTTGGATCAGGTTGTTATCTGATCTCAAAAGGCGGCTTTTAGCGATGAAACTGCTTTACGTTTTAGTTCGTAAAACGAAGGCATACGATTATTGTCGAACATCCCCGAAGCGCTACACCGGTGTGGGAGTCGGTGAAGTTTTCTGTAGCAGTTATTGTAAGTGACGCGGGTCACATTTATCGCACCAGCAGTGAAGTTAGTACAAAAAGCAAGACAGTAAAACTGAAAACAAAAAGTACCGAACAGCCTATCACGGATAATCGCAGAACAAAACTGAAATTTTCTAGCAACTACATTTCCTCGCACACACAGACTTCTTGTTAAATGACGCAAATGAGTAAGATCCCGCAGATCAGGAGTAAACCAGAATCCAAGGTATTTAAACTCTGCAACAAATTTCAGCCGTGACGAACACAGCAACACAGGAGGGACTATTTTGATTTTCAATTCTGGTGGTATAAATGCCATGCATTCCGTTTTTTCTGTGTTAAAAACAATGTCTCTCTCCAGTGCAAATTTCTCACATACTCGAAGTAGGAGGTTCAAAGCATTAATACTTGAAGCCATGAGGACAAGATCATCCGCATAACTCAAATTATTAAAGCACTTATTACTAATGAAACAACCAACTGACATGGCGCAAAGCCGACTATTTAAATCATCAACATAAATATTATACAGAAAAGGGGATAAAATACCTCCCTGCCTGACGCCATTCTGTACACGAAATGGGCTACTACGATAAATACCCCACTTAACTTCAAATGTTTGTCGTCGAAACCACACTTCAAGTAACAAAACATACGGAGCGGGAACACCTCTTTTAAGCAACTCCAGCAACAGTTTTTTGTGATTAACCCGATCAAATGCTTTACGCGCATCAATAAAGCATACAAAAACCGCCGAGCCAAACAACCAGAAGTACATAATAACACTTTTCAGGATAAAAACACAGAATTCTGTCGATGAATTGGGCTTGAACCCAAACTGATATTCTGACGTCGCCAAATACGATTCAATTTTTGACAGAATACATCGTTCAAAAATTTTAGAGAAAGCGCTGGCTAACGCTATGGGCCGATAATTTGAAGAAGACGACATATTACCATTTTTTACTTTAGGAACGGGGACAAGAACTACTCTTGTCAACGAATCCGGCAACATACTGTGGGATATCATTGAATTAAACAAAGTAGGCAAAAAACTACTTAGAGGTCTCATCGCATGTTTTAAATGAGAAGCAGACAAACCGTCCGGTCCAGGGCCACAATTATTCATTCGCGAAATTGCTTTCAGAACATCCTCGACATTAATAGGTTCAAATTCAAAACGGCAAACCGAGGCAAAGATCATGGACACCGCTCAACGAGGACGGCACCGAATTAAACAGAGTTTTAAACGAAGTACTGCAAAGGTTCGCAATGTTATCTCCACCAGTCACACCGTCCAAAGAAAGCGGCAATGAAGCAGACTGTGAGCCACGCATTCGTTTTTTTATATTATGGTGAATAAATCTGAATTGAATTGAAATGAATAACCAGTTTTTGTGATGGAAAAATTTCTCGTCGACAACGTGAAACACATCGAAGGTAGCAAAACACGCCAAGTGAGAAAATCAGCGTGGTTTCCTTAGAGGGGTTAGAATGTACCGTGCGAGATTAGGGTCTCCGAGTTTAGAAACATATGGAGTGATATCCGGAAGTAGGTTGCGTTAGTACTGTAGGTAAGACAAGTCCTTCAGATACCATCAGTCACAGAGGTGTTGCAAATAATGATGACTTTAGCCAGGTGACTTTTCCCCATTCAGAACTGAATACAATGAATAGAATATATTTACAAAAAGCCCGAAGGCAATGGCAAACTTTTACTGAATAAACATACAGTGCTGCCACCCGAGCAAAATTTAGTTTACTAAACTCAGGAGAATATTTTACTAGACTACAACACTCAACAGACAACACTTGGGATGGAATTTGTTGCCGCGACAGACGTTATGCATGAAATGTTATGTATAACAAGCATTGCCAGGATCGCCATAAAAGCATCTGCTTACTTTTTTGTTTGTCATCATGACGTCGGAACGTTCAACAGAGGCTGTTTGGCGGTTTTTCAGCTCTTCCTGGCAATGCCTGTTATGCATAACATTTCATGCATATAGTTTGTCCCCACAACAGATTACATCCCAAGTCTTTTGAAACCGCGCATCCTTGTGTTACCTGTTATGAAACTTCTGACAGTGTGCTACCTACAGCTTTTTGGGATCCCAAAACGTAAGTGGAGGGATACCTATGACATCGCAAAAATGTCCGTCTGTCCGTCTGTCTGTGATCACGATAACTCTCGAAGGGAATGAGATATTTTGATGAAACTTGGTGTGAGGATTGTTTGGGTTAAGGGTAAGGTCAAGTTCATAGATGGGCTCTGTAGCTCTACATTTAGGGGTGGGGGAGGGGGTTTCAAATTAAGGGGCAAAAAAATATTTTTTAAAAGCTACTGAGATAGTTCATTTAGGGATAATAAGACATGCTGAATCCGAATATGAAAGTTATTTTGTTGCCGGACAAGTAGTTCAACCGGAATCCGGTTAAAACCGGACACAAAACTTGTCGACCAGTTTTCGACTATAGCGGTCCTACCCCTTTATTCTCAAATGATTATAGCTCTGCGCACGTGGCCGACATTTGTTTATTCAGCGACGTAATCGATGGTCGAAGCTCTAAAGTTTTATACACAGGGAAAGAGACATGGGGTGAATGTGTTTATTTTATAGCGGGTTTCGATAGGGAGGAATTGAAATTATTAATTAGTATGCGTGCTGATATTTTACCGCTAGGAGATACACAAGTAGGCCGATTAGGAGAATTGGTCCTTACTTTTGCCCGATGGACAGCGAGTGTGTGCGACATCTTATGTGTGGTTGTAGGAAATGTAGGAATAAGTGAGGGATTGCTCACTGAAAAAGGTGTACTTGGTAAGCGAGGGGTTACTCACTGGAAAAAAGGTGTACTGGACAAGTGAGGGGTTGCTCAATGGGTGTACTAAAGTTGTCTGGGGAGGGGGTGGGGCGAGCCGGTCGCAGGTACTCGTTAACCAATCCCAGGTGTACGCGTGGGGCTAGGAACTGGGTGTACCCGTTAAAGGAGTACTCGAGGGGTTAGACACTTGGGTGAGCCAAGCGAGGGGGTTGATTCATGGTGTACCAAAGAGGGAACTGCTAGGGTACGCGAGGGACTACTCACTGAAAGAAGGGAGAACTGGGTGAGTGGGGGTTGCTCACTGAAAAAGATGTACTGGATAAGTGAGGGGTTACTCGGTGGGTGTACTAAAGTTGTTTGGGGAGGGGGTGGGGTGAGCCGGTCCCAGGTACTCGTGAACCAATCCTTCACTTGCAAAAAAAAATAATCAGGGGTTAGGAACTGGGCCTTGAGGGGGATTCCCCGGAGGAATTATCGAATTTTGAACTTTATTTCCTTGACCGATAAGCTGGCAAAATTTGCAAGGTTCGGCTCCAGCGTCGCCAGATCTTTTGATCTACATGCAGTTCGCCGGGAATGCTGCAAAATACGAGGAATTTGGTAGAAAAACAACAACACAATTCTAAATGCCTTTTTGAGGTCGACTAGATACGAGATACTGGAGTAAACATGCTTGTTGAATCCCTATCTGAACTTGGTTTCCTCATTTGATTAGTTCGAGTTAAAAAAACCTGAACAGACGGGGGGCGGGAGTCCGAGTCAGTCGAATTCCTTTTTCTTCTGCCCACTCTCAAGCCTTCTGCTCACCCTGCCAGCCTGTGGCACGCACACTCTCGACAGTATTCCTCTCGGGCCAATCCGATGGTTTCACTCCCGCGTACGAATCTATCGAATCCAGAGCTACAACACGCTCAGACCCAGAAGCGGGTGCATCCCCTGTTACAATTACCACGTCTTTATCCACCCCCAATACGAGTCAGCTACGAACAGCTCATTTCACTCCCCCCCCCCACCGCCATTGTCATTTCCCCCCTTTCCGAACCCTGCGCTAACTTAGTTTTTGATTTTTCAACTAGTAACAGGTCCTCCGCCCTTGCCAGCTTAGATGATGTTGCCGGCCTGCAATCGGAAAGTACTACAGCAGTTTCAGACAAACCCCCAGTACCCTCCATCCGTGTCAAGGTAAGCAATGTTTCAAAAGAGTACTCGTCTAACGAATTTAGCTTCCCAAATTTCCTATACAGTAACGCGGAAAGTTTGAATCCTGATAAAGTGGCTGAACTGGAAAGTTTAATCCACGTTACGAAATCAGCCATTGTTGTGGTTTCTTAAGTTCACAGACAGAATCCAGATTTGCTAAAGGTAGCGAATTATAACAGTTTTTCGAAACTCCGTCCGGATGACCATCCACTTAGAAAGAAGGGCGGAGGTGTGCTCATTTATTGCCATGAAAAACTCAATGCTTCCATGATCGATGTCCCTTGCCTTGGTGAGTTTGACGAAAGTATTTGGACATTCGTTAAGCCAAAAACTCCCCCGTACATACACCGGAATAGCTGTCTGCTGCTATTATTATTCGCCTGGTCAAAGTGCCAGTGATCGTTCCAAGTTCCTGGAGAAACTAAAATTAAGTGCTGATTACATGTCCGGGAGATTTCCTAATTGTGGGATGTTCATGATTGATGATGCAAATGAATTAAGACTTGATTATGTAAATAAGGCTTTTAATCTTAAGCAAGTTGTAAAGAATCCGACTACAAAAGGAGGAACCCTTTTGGACAAAATCTCCACCAACATGCATGAGTTCTATTGTGCCCCTGGAGCTCCGCCTTTAGGAGGCAGCTACCACTTTCTACTTGAATTGAACCCGTTAAATAAAATAAGAATAAATTACACGACTACAGAAACAACAAGTAGACCCATCTCTGAAAACGGGCTACTGAAGTTCGGAGAATCGGTTCAAAAACAAGACTGGAAGGAAGTGTATTCTGCTAGTAGCACTAGCGAAAAAGCATCTGTTTTTCACGCCCTTTTGCTTAATACGTACCAAACTTGCTTCCCTGAAAAAAAGACAAGGTGCTTTTCATCAGACCGACCTTACATCACGAAGGAGGTTAAGAATTTGGTAAAGGAAAGGCGACGGCTTTTTCGTGAAGGTAAGCAAGAACAGGCGAATAAACTTAAAAACAGAATTAGGCAAATAACTCGTAAGGCGGCGTCGCAGTATTATGATAATCAGATTGGTCAACTTTTTCAGACGAAGCCTAGCAAGTGGTATGTAAATATTAAACGTATGATCGATAAGTCCCAGAGTGTCGTTGATTTCAGGTTGGATGAAGAAGAAACAAAAACAGCAAATAAACTAAATACTCATCTAGCCGACATCGACCAATCCCTACCTCCTCTTCCCGAGGAAGAAATTCCAAGTCCAGCTAGTGATTTTACGGAATTCCCCGAGATTTTGGAATCGGACACAATGAAAAAATTAAAGAAACTAAAGCGGACTAGTATTATTCCTATTGATATACGGGTGGATCTTATAAAAGCTTTCCCAGAGTCATTATGTGCCCCTTTGACTCATATTTTTAAATTATAACAAAAACTGGGGAATATCCGTCTGGATGGAAAAATGGTTTTGTTACCCCTATCCCCAAAAAAGATTCCCCTAATGATTTTTCAGGTGTGCGACCAATAACGATGACGCCTATTTTCAGCAAGGTTTACGAAAGTTTTGTAGCTACTTGGTTAAAAAGTTATGTACTGGAGCTGATTGACCCTAAACAATTTGGGAACATGCCGAGGACGTCAACCACACATTACCTGGTCAGTTTACCTGACACTATGCTCAAGCATCTGGACGACCCTGAACGTTGGCTCAACTTGATTGCGATTGACCCAAGGAAAGAATTTGACCTTGTTTGCCATAGTGTGCTTTTAAAGAAGTTAGTTTTAGATTTTAACGTTCACCCTTTCCTTGTGAGAATAATTGCGAATTTTCTCTCGCACAGAACCCAACGGATAAAATACAAATCAACGTTTTCTGATTCCCTCCCAGTTTTCTGCGGTGTGCCTCAGGTTACTATTTTAGGTCCATTGTTGTTTCTTGTTATGGTCAACGAGCTGGCCCGAAGTTCCCCAGACCGGCTGAAATACGTCGACGACTTGTCTGTTCTGAAAAAGTGCTATAAAAATATCCAAAGTAGCTCTGCAACCATAATGAAAGATATCTGCGAGGAAGCAGAGTCTGACAAAATGGTTGTTAATATGAACAAGTCTGTGATTTTAACAGTTTCTTTCCTTCAAGGTACCCTTATCTTTCAACCCACCACTCCCAGATGCCTGTCAGGTAAATGAACTGAAGCTGCTGGGAGTAGACATAACCTCGGATCTGAGGTGGCAACGACAGGTTGAGAGTATGCTTAAAAGAGCTAACGCGGCTATAAGCTACCTTAAACTTTTGTCCCGTTACGGTGTTCCATCTCCCCATTTACTACGCGTTTACATTTCTTTTATCCGTTCTAACCTAGAATATGGATGTCCGGTTTGGCATTTTGGTCTGACACAGGAACAGTCGGATTTGCTTGATAGGATACAGTATAGAGTGTTGCTCATTACATGTAAAGCTCCAAAAGTCCCATATATTCAGCTCCTAAAGCAGTTTAAATTAGATACCCTTTCATGCCGCCGACTTCAACTTTGTATGAAGTTCGGTACATCTATAGTCCAAAGCACATTTCATCGTGATATACTCCCCCCTGATTTTCTCCCCTCCCGAATTCGTCTTCCTCGACAAGCTGCCGACCCTGTGCCTCGTTTAGAGCCGGTGGTAGCTTTGCGAACAAGGTGTGCTCAGAGTTTCGTTCCCTCGTTTGTTCGTTTATATAACTCGGAGCTCTTTTGAAGGTCAATATTTATGTTATTTGTATTTTATTAATCGTAGTCTAGCATGTTATTGATAATATTTATCATAAGACGTCGGTATAAATGTCGCAAAATTGTATATATTTGTAGATTGTTCTGTTTGATGTTTTGACGTAAAAAGAACCAACCGGCGTGTCCGTTATCTGTTTTTTAGATTATTTTGAATTGAATTGAGTTGTTTGTCCGTAAGCAAAAAACTTCAAAATGGTTACATTTTTGTTGTAGGCTACATATTCAAGCGGTTGATTATGGATAAATAGCAAAAATGTTAACGGGGTCTGCGAAGACTTGGAAATGTACAAAATTCGACTGTTTGGATCAAGAAGTCTGATACATTTTTGGGATCCCATCGAAACCTTTGGTCTTGTTTAATAGGTTGTCCGTATCCGCACCGACTACACCTTCCGGGAGGGAGACCCAGACACAGTTGGTCTATTGACGTCATTTATATAACTGTCCTCATTTCGGGAATCAGGAATGCAGGTTTTCAGGAAATCAGGTTTCAAAAGGAATCCTGTGAAAACGGGAATTTTGTGGCTGAAAATTCACAATGGGAGATTTACAAATGAATGAACGGGAACACAGAGGAGTCATTTGGGGAGGGGGGGGGCCTTCCAAGGGGTCCGGAGTTACCCAAGAGAAACAGAAAAATGGTCTGGGTAAGTTGTGAGTCTGAACGCTGAGCATGAAGACCGACATTAAATATTCCTTCAGCCCAAGCTGACTGCGAATCCTATTTGATAGTGCCAAACGGACAGACATCTTTGTAACATGGCGTTGAGTATCACTTTATGATTTTCTCCTTGATAACTGACAGCCCACTTGGAAATATTAGAGTAGGAAAGGGAAGAGGGTCAGCAAAGACTCAAGAAAAAACAAACCTGTTTTATTACAGGTTTGTTTCCTTCCCCGAAGTTGAACCAGAGGATTGACAGCCTGACGAGGACCCTTGCCAAGAAGGGCCCGAATATCGCTGATGAAGAATCGTAGCTGACGAATCCGCTGTAATCATTGTTTGAATAAATGTTTCAAAGTCAGCTTGGGCTCAAAGAATATTTATGGAAGTAAGTTGCATTAGTATTATAAGCATTTATGGAAGTAGGTTGCATTAGTATTATTAAGCATTTAAAACCTCTCTGGCAGAGCTCCTTGCATGGATGTTTTAATGCAGCAAAGACCCAATAAATCGTAAGTATCGCAACTGTATCAACTGTATCGTTACCAACGATTCCAAGCTGTACGGGATTCACTCTTAGCTCACGCGCCTGGCTTGAAATAACCGTGAAAGGAGGAAGAATTTTCGCAAAAACTCCGTAAAAATTCCACAATTTCAAAGTGGCTAAAACCCACAATACTGTTTTCAATTATTACATCGTTTGTAAAGGTATAGAACAGTATGGCGAAACACAGAGGGACCAAGCAACCCCCAATTCTGCCAATTCACCCCTCCGACGGCCAACCCTAAATAAGTTTTCTTTTTCTTCTTTTCTTTTAATTTTTATGTTGTACTCCATAGCAATACCTTGTAAATTTCTGGCTTAATAAAATTGCTTACTTACTTACCCTAAATAAATACAATAGGTAGCCTTTCTTACCTTGAAATAAATTTTCAATTAGATTCGAGGTTGTGAACTCGTAGACCTTCTGATTGTCATGTGAGCTGAAGACAAAATCAAACTCTGACTGAAAATCTGGAAGAGCTATGACACCACTCTCAGGAAAAACTTGATATGGTCCGAGTTGACTGCCAGTGAAGATACCAACCTAGAAAACCTAAGTTCAATCACGGGAAATAAATACAGGCACAGCCTAGAAATAGCAAAATAAAATCATTATTCCTTCAGCCAGAGGCGTTACTAGCCAAAATGTTTTTTTTTGGGGGGACGAGGCATTTACCGACTGGCTGGTAATTTTTACCGACTTTTTCTGTAGACATTTTTGAAAAAATCGACTGATTTTCCGAAAAATCCACTGATTTTCAGAAAAACCAACTATTTTGACGAAAAATCGACCAATTTTCAGAAAAAAAAGACTGTTTCCATGAAAACAAAATCAACTATTTTGACAAAAAATTCGACTGGCCGACGGCTCTGGGGGGGGGCTCCCCCCCCCGTGACGCCTCTGCCTTCAGCACAAGCTGACTGCGAATCATATTTTCTTAGTGCAAAGCGGATACGTCAGATGAATCTTATTAAAGCTATATTTCGTCCCTTCTTGACATGGGTCCTCTTCAGGCTCAAAGCTCCTCAAGTTGGAAGAACGAACGCTTGGTTGCATTTTCTTTCTCTTTCTAACTGTTGTAGTACCATGTGGGCCTAGTAGCCACTCGGGCCTGCCAATAGATCTCTAGCAGCCTAACTGGAAAGAAACTCAACTCTGTTTTTTGTTGGCAACGGGCAGAGTAGTTGTGCTAAAACTTGTTTTTAACGTTTATTTTACTATCCTCGTTAACGAACCAAATTTGTGATTCCCGTCAATATAAAATACAAAATTTTTTAACTAAGATCTGTGTCATAATCGATGACGAAAAACTTGATAGAGAACAAACAGAGTAAACAATCATGTATCATTAAAACTTTTATGAAATACCCTAGCCCCTGTCACAGTCAATAAGGAGCCAGCTACTTAATTTTTAATTTATCTATGGGGTTTATTGGAAAAAAAATACTAAGAACTACAAAACCCTCTAGAAGTTTACACTTGTTAAGAGGTTTAACAAACCCCCTTTGAGAGATTAACCTACATAACACTATGAACGTGTCCGAAAGCTCCGAAACGAACGAAAATGCTGAATTAATTCAGCATTTTATGCAGCATTTCGCTTTCGGACTTATATTTTGACTCAATTAATGCAGCAATAATTCAGCATAAAATTCATCGAAAAATTCAGGGAGAATGCTAAATTTTGTGCTGAATTTTCAAGAAGAGACTTGAGAGTACGGCGATTCTCTCAGTGTTTTCGGCGGCAAACAGAACAAATTCAAAAAGACAACTGACAATTTGGCAAACAGCCAAATTCTAGGACAACTAGCGATCATGGCCAACGAAGAAAGGAAAGATAAGAAGATAAGAAGGTTGGATATCAGTAGCTGGTCCATTTTGTCAGCTTTATACAGCTAATCCTTTTTTCTTCTTCTTCTTCCTGACTTAAATTTTGGTATTCTAGAAGTGTCCGAGAAGAAAAAAGGTAACAGCTTTCGGACAAAAAAAGAAAAGAAAATGCAGCATTAATGCAGCATTTACAGCACCAAAAAGTTTTCGGACACGTTCTATAGCCTAATAGAGAAGACTTATAGGAATAAGAAGCCAGCTGAATACAATAAGACTAATTCAGGAGGCAAAGGAAAAGGAAGACCTATTTTTTAAATTGATAGAATGATAAAGTTATAACATACCCTGGCTGCAACTTCCACATTTCTCTGGGTCATGACTTACAGATGAACAGACAATTTTTTGTATCCAGATGCTACATTCTTCAGTCCGACACCGTCACTCAATTCTTCTGGAAAGTAAATAGCCTCTTTCAGAACTCTTATAGGAAACATAGTGTGGTACTATAAAACATCACAGCAATTAGCTCCTATAAATATCTTTTGCACAATACTAATGCTGCATTTCCACCTTGCTGAAACTCAACCTCCATCCTCCACTTTTCCATTTTCATCCTTATATTTCAATAAAAACCAACTACTGATGTGTCAACATGGTTCTTCCAAGATATCACAAGTACACCATAATGGAGCAGTTTTATTACATAAATCAGCCAAAATCGGTACTTCCCAAAGTTAGATCGCTCCTAAAAGAAGGATGCCTAGCCACGCTCACACTGGTAGCAAAGCCCAGCTCCACACATCTACACTTTTGGAATATGACACTTCGAACTTAAGGTACACCCCAACATAAGAAATAAGGCACCATGTTTAAAGAATCCCCTGTGTGACAGAATTCGGGTTATCAGAAACGGCATAAGTCAGGAGGATTTTTTTTGCACATTTCGGTTCCACAAGACCTATAAGATGGCTGATTGTTCCATCATCCCCTCAATTTTGGAGAAAATGTAAAAGATTACTAGGAACACATACAAAATCAAAGTTTTGCCAGCCTACTAAAGTCAGCAAGGTTTGATGGCAAGTGTGCATGATTTCTGCATCTAACAAACTTCCCTGATGGCATCTGCTCCTATCAGCTATCAAGTTTCCATAAAATTGGATTGCCTGGTTACTTTACCTGTACTCTCAACCAACACATCCTCATACCAAGTTTCAATAAAATATCGGAAAACTCTTTGAGAGTTATGATGGTAACAGATTGACAAACAAACTTTTAATATGTGCCCGAATACTAACGTTCTGGGATTCCAAAAAGCCGCTAAGTTTGCAAGCAAAAAAGACAGATGCATAATTCTTCAAGCAGTGTAGTAATCTGTTGCAGTGTCTATCACTACTTTTCTGGTTTGCAAGACAATTTACTGCATAGTATGTTCTTGGTTCCATGTGCAATCATTGGTGCCAGGGAGTGGATGGCAAATTTATTAACTTTCGCCAGAAAACCATCTCAATCAGTGGCGAAACTTGACCATTTTCGTGTGGGGGTAAGCCCAGATTCTACCGACAGGATTTAACAATTTTACTTTTAACACTTGCATTTTGGGATCCCAAATAGAAAATGAGAAGGAAAGGTTAAATGAGATTTTGTATTATCTTTGGTTGTAAGCGAGGTGTTGCCCACTCTCAATTTGAGTATACATTAATGCCTGGTGCCAGGCCGGTGGCCTGGTTATCAATTTAGATTATCATTATCATTCTTATTTTTATTTAATATTTATGTAGCCTACAAAATGTGCTGTGTCCTCCAGTCCGCAACTTACCACTGAAGGTGGCGCACTGTAGATCGAGCGCAATACCATAATTTTATTTTTCTGGCTTTTACGTTCAAAAAAGGTGTGGACGAGGACTGGCGAAATGCTGAATGTCGGCTGCTCTGGGATTCCAGTTAGCCGATGTGACAACATTTACCAACCAATGAATGTCGGCTACACCCGAGTGCCACTGAGCCGATGTTACAACAACGATCTGACAATCAAGCTGCCAACCAGCAAGAGACTCTACAGGAGGATCACACCACTGTATATCCCTCGAAGTGCGATTTAAGGTAATTTAAGGTAATAACTGACATGATTTTTTTTTTCTAAGCAAAAGTTCAATTTTATTATCTGACACGTTGCTAAAGCCTTTAATAGATGGTTTGCTGTTGGTCCTACTACTAAGAAAGTGTCATGCTAAGCCTAGACCAATGTAAGATGGCCCAGGCTTGGCCCTTTTGACCTGCTTCTGACTAATTTCAGAAAATCATCTTTAGTCAGAGCAGGTAAGTCTTAGCCTAAGAACTGTAAGGACTGTTTTTTTTTAAGCTGGGCAAGACACATACAAACAAATTGCTAAAATGAAAAAATAAAACAATAATGTGTTCCACAGGGCCAAAGAGCCAAACATGCAGCTTTGACACCCATCATAAGGGCCCAGTGCCTGAGAGTTGGTAGCACAGTGCCCTGCTGCAAGCCCACTGCCCTGTTTTGCCTCTCATTCTAGATTCTAGTTGAATAGAAACCTACATCAAAGCTAGGTAAAGTGGAACTTGCTGGGAGCTTATTCCTCCATTCCTAGGTAGCCTAGGGGAAAATTCAATATATGACAAGCAGCCAACCACAAACCCCTGATTTCTGGACAACCTATGACAAATGCTTGGTGGCATACAGGAGGTGTATCCAACCTCAAACCTAGCCTGAAAAGGTTGGAAGGAAAATTCAGTCCAGTCCTTAAAAGGGTGTAACATTAAGAAGGAAGCCTTGAGTGACCCAGGACCTGTTTTAGACTGTACAGAAATTTCCTAGTAAGGTTTTCAGACCATGTTCGAGGTCATATAAATTCGAGGTTGGATATCCCACCTGTCCCACCTCGAATTTATATGACCTCGAACATGGTGTGAAAACCTTACTAGGAAATTTCTGTACAGTCTAAAACAGGTCCTGGGTCACTCAGGGCTTCCTTCTTAATGTTACACCCTTTTTAGGACTGGACTAAAATTTCCTAACTCTGAATACTCTAATCCAGTAAATTGGTGATGATTTCAGTGAAGGTCAGAAATCAACCAATCAGAATAAACGGTAGGTCCTGGGTATGTCAGGGTTAGGGTGTCAACAGCCAGCCAACAGCTATCCAGCATTTGGCACAGGTTGGGCATAGGGTATCACGGGGTATCCAGAGTTACAGATTCGCCACTCTTACAAATGCGCATGCTGCATGACATATTCTTCTGCATGTGCACAGAACCCTTCAAATCATTAGCCTTGGTGGAGCTCAAGGTCAAAGCCCAAGCTTCCTTATTTTACAACTCTACTTTGTGTACTTTGGGCACAACAACTTTACTCAGGTTTTCAGGCTTCAGGTGCTTTTCAATAGTTTTTTTTTTAAACTGTCAGGTCAATAGGCGGATATGAGAAATATTTATCCATCTGCACCAGTCTATCACAAATCCCTGATTTTTGGATACCCTATGCCAAACGCTGGGTATATCTAGCATTTAGCATAGCCTATGCTTAACGCCGGATACCCTATGACAAACGCTGGATACCTGTTGGTAACCTAACCCTGACCTACCTCAATAGAAACGAGTTCCGATTGGTTGATTTTTTAGCTTCACTCAAATCGTCAATATTTTACTGGGTTACAGTATCCAACACCTGGCATAGTGTATCCAGCGTTAGGCATAGGGTATGCCAAAAATCAAGGGTTTGTGGCTGACTGATCTGCACAGCCTAACTCGTACCGATACCCTGGCTATGCCAAAAGATATACCCAGCATTTGGTATAGGGTATACAAAAATCAGGGTTTTTTGGTTGAATGATCACAAGTGCGTGACCCTTGACTGAGAGAGCCTAACTGATTTGCAGCCAACAAGAGGTTAAAGCGCGATTCTGGCTATCTCTTGCCTTGGATTTGCTTTCTGAAAGGCGACAATCAGCTGAGCACAAGAACAAGCAAAAGTCGTTGAGCCTCAGTTGCACCTTTACAACTTCTCGATGACTTGCCAAAATCACTTTGCACTCGCCAAGTGGATTTGCTTTCCAAGTGCTTGCGGAAACTACCAGAGAGCAAGAACAACTTTGGAAAGCGAAGCGACTTTCAGCCGAAATCGCAAGAAAATTGGCGCATAAGCTCGCAGAGCTTTCTAGACCTCAATCTCCCCTCAACCAGCCTTCAACACCCCTCAATCAGTCAATAGGATAGGCCTCGTCTTACTTATTGGTTTGGGCTTTGTTGTTGTTGTTTGAAGGTTGAGGTTTGAGTGAATAAATCACCTGTACGTGTGCATGTCCTCTATATGTTTGTTCACTTCTTTTTTCAAAGTGTTGCTTTCTGGCCTCGTTCAATTATAATCCAAACTGCAGCCAATTCTGGCCTTGTCACACTTTCTAAGATTTGTGGGTGTTCGACAAAGATGTTGTATGGAGTATACTGGCTCAGTCCAACTTCCACTCTCCTTTCCTTTCTTTATTCCTTCCTTGGTGATGTTCACTTTTCCATATACAGTCCGTGTATCTATCACAATAATAAGAGTCTGGGCTTTCAAAATTCAAAAAGGAAGAGATAATTGTGATCAACGAAATTAAATGAATGACAGGCTGTAGTAACCCTACGAATATAAGAGCCTTAAAAGGTAGGAGCCAGAGAGCCTGTTGGTGGCGCGCTGGGCGCGCCGCTGTTTAACGCCGTTTCCTGGACTTAACCAGTGGAGAACCAGATATTTAGCTTTGTTGGTCCATAAACGTATATTCGGCTTTCGCTAGGTATTTCAGGTTACCCTTTTTGAGGTGTTCCCGTGTTTTTTTCTCACAGAGATTCACTCCCAGTTAGTCCCCGAAGCCGAGCCAAAATTTGGCGGAGGCGGCCCGCTGGTAAAATTCTTGCACATAATCATTTTTCCATCAGCAAGGAAGCAGAAAAAGTCATTGGTTGTGGCCTCGTTAGTAACAATTGTTACCAAAAACTGTATGTTGGCTACTCTACAATAGCGATAGTTTGCGAAGTTTGCTAGTTCAAACACTTCCGGATAAGCTAGGACAGTGAAACTTATCATTCCATCCGGACACTAGCAACATTTCCCTGAACGCTGGCAAAAGTTTGAAATTCCCTTGCAATCACCTGAATTGCTGGAGTGAAAAAAAAATTTCTAGTGCAATAGCAGGTAGCCTATAAGCCTATTCTCGCCGTTCCCCGAGGACTCCTGGCCACCTGGGGGAATCGAAGGGAACGGCGAGAATAGAGGGAGTCACTCCCCGCGGACTCCGCGTACAGAAACAGCGACAACACGGGGAATGCTTCCAAAATGGATTTTGTTCGAAAAAAAATATGCAGTTGACGAAATTAGTCTGGATAAACTTTATTTTTGGTTTTGTCTATTCTGATTGTTTTTAATTAATTTTACGTTGCACCAACACCAACGAAAACTGATTCCCCTCCGAATCCGAAAGGGAGATGGTGAAGATAATTGGAGCATTCCCTGTCCATGGGAACTCGAAAGAATACGAAGAGTTAGTCCCCAGGACAAACAAAAACGCGGGGACTCCTGAAGTGGAGTCCTCTGGGAACGGCGACAATACGCCTTATAGGTAAAAAGATTGTATGCTGGACTAGAAATCTCCTCGATCACTGGGGTAAAAAAAAATATTTCTAGTACAATAGCAGGTAGCCTATTTGCAGCCTTCGACTCAAGCCAATGTAGTAACCGCGATGTCTCTCCGGTTCGTCTGTCCCTATAGGCGTATTCTTGTCGTTCCCCGGGGACTCCTCGGGAAATCGAAGGGAACGGCGAGAATAGAGGAAGTCACTCCACGCGGACACCGCGTACGGAAAACAACGAGAACAGGGGGAATGCTTCCAAAACGGATTTTGTTCGAAAAAAAATATGCAGTTGACGAAATTAGTCTGGGTCAATTTTTTTTGATTTTGTTTATTCTGTTTGTTTTTCTTTTATTTTACATTGCACCAACACCAGCAAAAATTGATTCCCCTCCTAATCTGAAAGATTGATGATGGTGATGATTTCACTCCCCGTATTCTCGCGAGTCCCCAAGGATGGGGAAAGCTCCGACTATTATCACCATCATCAAAAAGGACTCCCTTTCAGATCCGGCGGGTAATCAATTTTTGCTGGTATTAGTGCAATGTAAAATTAATTAAAAACAATCAGAATAAACAAAACAAAAAATAAAGTGGATACAGACAAATTTGGTCAACTGTATGATTTTTTTCGACCAAAATCCATTTTGGAAGCATTCTACGTGCTCTGTCTGTTTCTGCACGCGGTGTCCGCGTGGAGTTCTGGCTGTTCCCTTCGATTCCCCGAGGACTCTACTTGAGGAGTCTCCGCGTTTTTGTTTCTCCCGGGACTTATTCCCTTATTCTCGCGAGTCCCCACGGACGGGGAATGCTCCGATTATCATCACCATCATTAAAAAGGATTCCCTTTCAGATTCGCAGGGGAATCAACTTTGCTGGTGTTGGATCAATATAAAATCAATTAAAAACAGTCCGAGAAACAAAACCAAAACTAAAGTGGATCAAGACTAATTTCGTCAACTGCATATTTTTTTTCGAACAAAATACGTTTTGGAAGCATTCCCCGTGTTCTCGCTGTTTTCTGTGTGGAGTGACTCCCTCTATTCTCGCCGTTCCCTTTGATTCCCCGAGGAGTCCTCGGGGAACGGCGAGAATACTCCTTATGTCTTAATTTGCTAGTTCTGGCATTTTCACACAAGCTAGGACCATGAAGTTCGGCATGCATATACAGGACCCGACCGACATTCAAAGTAACCTTCTTTTCCGGATCCGACCATCTGTGTGTTTGTGTGTGGTGGGGGAGGGGGGGGGGCTGGGATATTGTCCATTGTATGTCGCGATCGGTACAAGGGTTTGGGTCCTAGACAGGGGCGTCGCAAGTGCATTTTCGTTGGGGGGGGGGGGTGCAGAGCCAACAAATTTACCAAATCTTAGAAACCGAGAATTCGAGCTTTAAACTATTGAACAGAGAGGGTTACGTACGAAGAGTAACACAAAAGGGCAGCATGAAAAGTTTCGTCGATAAGGCGTCGTTTTGGTGAAGCCCACCTGGACAATATGTCGCCGGGCACGGTTGCAGTTCTATTTTCTGATACCCAAGACAAAGCTAAATCGAGCACCGAAGGCGAAAATTTTCTAAATCCAATTTTTTGTTACTGTAGGATAAAATTTAACTGCTTCGCTTACACATCCTATCATTTACCGTGGACTGAACACTAAAATCCTAAGAATTTCTAGAAACAGGATGGAGGGACGTCCCGGTAGCAGCAGCTACTGTAGGCTACTTAATACTACCCATGATCACAAAGTGAGCGCCGCAGGCAAGATTATTTATAAGTTAGCTTTTCCTGCCAAATTTAGCTATTTTCATTCAGATTCCCAATCCCGTAGCTGGCTCGAAACCACAGTTAAATGACGCGCCCTTCCAGAAAATAGAGATTATTACGAAAAGCGCCGAAGGCGGAATTTTCGGAACGTTATCCAAAATAAAAGTAAGGACTATAGATGAAATCGAAGATCAGTCCTTTTGTCTGTGACCAGTGCTTTCGAGTTTCGAGATTCGTGGTAACTAGCAAATCCTGGCAATTGTACCGAATAAATTACTGAATTCCAGTTTTATTTTTGAGTTTTATTTTTCGAGGTCTGGACCTGTAAAACCCTGGCTTCGACAGAGAAGAATTTTGCCAGTTTAAGTGAGGAGTATAAGGATATAGGTTTAAAATTCAATCCGAGTAAGAGTGAATAAATCCAGTTTACTCGTAATCGACCAGGTTCCAATACCGCTACAGTTTCTTTGGGTGATTCCAGTATTCAGCTTTCGTCTTCCCTAACTTATCTCGGTCTACCACTTGGTACCGACCTGAAAAGTACCCGTGCTGGACTACTCGGACATTTCGGCGCGAAGGCTAGAGCAGCTTACGGTCTATTAGTCAGTGCTAAAACCCGTTATGGTAGACCTATTTTGGCTAGACTTTACAATGCTTACACAATCCCCCACATTCTAGCCCTATCTCCTTTTTGGAAGTTATTTAGCACAACTGATTTAAGGACCATTCGTAAATTGTTTTATAAATATGCTAAGTACCTACTCGGCTTTCCCCCATGGGCTCGTAACCGCAAAGTTACGCAGCTTTACGGCGTTACTGATCCGTTTTTGGCTGTGGCCCAACTCCGTGCCGAGTTTGATTCTTCTCTAGACAGGTGCCATCAGTATTATAGTGCGTTTGTATAGTCATTTCGTTTAGTTTAGTCAGATCTTTTTCTTGCCTTTATTGTTTTTCATATATTCCGTATGGGCATGTTCCGTGCCATTTTTACACGGGTTAATAAAATTATTGATTGATTGAGTTATTATATAGAATAAGTTTAGACCGATAGTCTGTTCGGGATTCTGTATAAATGCTAAATCCCAATTATTACACCGAATTGTTTTGGTATCGAAAAACTACCGAATAATATTCGTCTTCGGTATATTTTCGTCGAAAGTGGAACAAAGGTCGGGATTCGTGGTAACTACAGAATCCTGAAAATTAGACAGAATCCCGGTCATTATACCGAATATATTTGTATCGAAATCCTATTTGGGTTTCGGTATAACTACCGAAGCCCCGTGAACATACCGATTAGTTCTGTATCGATAAAATACCGAACAGTTTTAATAAAATTTTGGGTCTCCGGCCCAAAAATTTATGCCGATTCTCAAAAAGTTGGGGGTGTGCTGGTGCTGCACTCCAAGCACCCCCCCCTTCCCTAAGATAAAGTACCAGTTTTTGCGCTCCATCAAATAATTTTAGTTCAAAGCGCGGCAATTTCAAAACTTTCTGTCGGCACGCTCGGTAGCAAGATAGCTAGTGTGATTTTGTATTTCTTTTTGTAAGGTTCACGCTGCTCTTCTACTTCCTTGAGTAATTACCGTTATGGATAGAATTCTTCTCAACAGATTTGTTATGGAAAATGGAATTGTAGGCTAAAGTACAGGAGGGGGATCCAACCTATATGACCTCAAACTTGGCCTGAAAACCTTAGGCTACAAGGAAATTTCTGTGCAGTTGAAAACGGGACCGCATCATTTGACCACATTGAAAAATGGAAGCTACTTATATAATAGAAGTTATGTTGTGGTAGACTAATTAAGTGATTCCAAATGTTGTCAAGTGATTGACATCTTTTCAATATGCCTATGTATTGTTGATGTTTGATGTTTCCAGATGTTTCCAGGTGCTTGGCAACACTAAAACAGGTCCAGGTAAAACAGGTTCTTCTTGACAGCTAGGACCTTTTTACTTTTAGAACTGGATGGAAATTTCATTCCAACCTTTTTTAGGCCAGGTTTGAGGTTGTGTTGTGTAAATTCAAGGTTGGATACCTTCTCCTGTATATAAGTACTGTATATGGTGAATATCGAAATTTTACTTTTGCCAAAGGTAAAAATTCCTCGTAGCCTACAATTCCATTTTCAATAGCAAATGTCCTGTTTTACAGTTTCTTAGATCATAAAGCTTGTTAATTACTGAAATTGACTGAAATTCACAGCTAGTTTTACAATTTCAAACTAACATTACTAGTAACTAGTCTGTGTATTTTAGAAAAGCATGACCACTCTGTGTATAATTATTAGTTGCATTTTGGTTTGCCTTTTCTCTTTTAGTTTTTGTTGGCTTTTACTTGTTATGCATGATTACATTGCATTACATTTTTTTTCCTTTCCCTGACGTTGACCAAGAAGATTGACAGCCTGACGAGGACCCTTGCCAAGAAGGGCAGAAATATCGCTGACGAAGAATCGTAGCTGATGTATATCGGTTGTAAACATTGTTTGAATAAATACTTGTTTTGCATTTTTGTAAAATGGTCCTGAGCACTGTTGGACAATTTCCTATTTTTGTCAAAGAGGCAAATGCCCACTTTGCCTTTCCCCTGTCCTTTTTGTAAAAAGTTAAAGTTGGTCTCGTATTCTTCTTTTGGCTTTTGCCTTGCTACTTTTGTCAATTTAGCCAAAAATCCAAAGAAAGATGCATTTGATCGGATAATCAGTATTTGGAGACCGTCTCAGATTTTAAAGATGACAAATTAACAGTACAAGTAAAATACAAATAAAATGGCATTTGTTAAAATTGGGTTTTTACCCAAGAAAAGCGAGAGGTTCTAAAATGTCTAAAAGGCTAAAAGTTAAAGCCAAAAAGGAAAGGGCAAAAGCTGAACAAAAATATAACTGTTATCTTGTTTCAGTTTCATCATGTTCTCGGTACTGATACAGTTTAAAATCGAGACTTTAGTGTTGTCTGGAGTACCATACTTCTGCTCTACCTTACCATATGTTTAATTTATGACCCACCAAATGCACAATGCAACAGTCTAGTAAAAGGAAAAAAAGAAAAACAACTCAAGTAAAAGTCAACATACAGCAAAACAAGTTAGACTGAGTTGGCCTAAAAATTCATAAATAACTTTGTGTGGATGATGGGCTGGATGCATAGACGTTTTTGGTAGAGATTACCTTAAATTACCTTAAATCGCATTTGCCAGGGAAAGGTAGTCCTGTCGTGCGCTGGCTTAGTGATGGATGGAGAGGGCCGCATCTTGGGAATCCCATGCAGTTTTCCTAGGCTCCCTAGTCCAGTCTTTGTCAACCAATGACTTGAAGGCCTCCACACTATCTGCCATGACAGTGTCTTGACTGAGGGAATTCCATAGCGGTACCACTCGATTAGTGAAAAATTGGTTTCGCTTCTTGGTTGTAGCTCTCTTCCGGAAAAACTTCTTGGAGTGTCAACCGGTTTGGGTGTTCTGTTCTAGCTGGAACAGGTTGGTGTCTGTCTCCAAGAGTTTGTGTGCCATAATGATGTCACCACGTCTGCGATGGTAGCAAAGGGTTGGCAGGTTTAACTTTGTTAATCTTGTTTGATAGTCCAGGGTGCTATATCCTTTGATGCATTTAGTGGGTCTTCTTTGTACAGACTCAAGTGCTGCCTGATCCCCCTAGTTTACTGGTGTTGCTACGCACATCCCAAATTGTACCAAGCCTTTGTACAGCTTGGTTATTACTTGTGGGGATCGTGAGCTAAATGTCCTCTTGATCAGGCTAAGGGTCTGGAAGGATTTTGCAACTACTGCTTGGGTGTGTTGGCTGAACTTGAGGTCTTATCTACCAGAATGCCCAGAGCCTCGTTTTTGTTGCATGCTGCAGGTCCACTTCTCCGCCGATTCCGGACTTATTTTTTTCTACATCCGTTTTTGCACTGCACTGCGTAACCCAATTATGCAGTGCATAATTGGGTTACTGAGTGTCTACCAGGTTTGCTTGAGGAAGCGTACCTCCAAAATGGAGGCCGATGCCCCCTCCAATAATTGAATATCATCTTGCACACCAGACTTCTGAACTAACTTACGGTTATGATATGAACGAGGTAGCTGCATTAACAATTTACAGTGATTAAAGTAAGATATCTTCAAAATTTTAATGTCTCTTTTCTGCAGAATGTGATACACACTAGAACAGTACAGGATGTAGGGCATTAAAAATGCATAATAAATTAGCCCAAGCGACTTCGGTTATAGCTACTTCGGTTTGGACAAAGAAAGCCATCTGCAATACAATCAATTTGGAGGTATCCTGAGTTATAGCCCAGCAGGTCTTGGATTTTTAAATTACTAGCATTTTGGCTGTTATTGTATACTTATTTATTTTGTGGGGTAGGCCAGACACTCGAGCCTCACTCAGGCCACAAATGTTATTGTGTAGCTTTGGTAGAACTTTGCCGTTCTAAGATCCTTGTACTTATTTCAGGTATTAGACCAGGAGAACTCAAACTAACTCAGTCAGAGGCCTTACCAGCCAACATTTTTGGAGGGGGGGGTGTGGGGGGATGTCATTTATCGACTGGATGGTAATTTTTACCGACTGTTTTTGCAGAAAAAACTAGGCTACTGTTTTCAAGTTTTGAAAAAAAAGTCTTGGAAATTGGATCCCCGATCCGACCATCTGGGGGGAGTGGAGGGAGGGGGAGTACGGAAAAATGAAGGTATTTTTAACTTTCCAGCGGGTGATCGGATCTTGAAACTTGATATTTAGAAATGTCTCAGACGTCCCACTTCGAATCCGGACTGGATCTGGTGACTTTGGGGGGAGCTGGAGGGGGAGCCGGAAATATATTCAAACAATGTATACAATGGATCATCAGCTATGATGCTTCATCAGCGATATTTCGGCCCCTTCTTGACAACGGTCCTCGTCAGGCTGTCGATCTTCAGTGTCAATGTCGGGGAAGGAAACAAACCTGTAATAAATAACTGAAACTTCTACCGACTATATATTATATCTTATTCTGGCAAATCACTTTCAGATGCCACTGTAGGAAAAAAACTAGTCCTCCGGCAACGGTAGGGGGGGGGGGGGAGGTGACCGGAAATTTGCAGAAAGTCTATGCTGCGAATCCAGTCAAACTTGATGGACGGGAAGAGAAGATGTCAAAGATGCGACTTTTAGGTTTTCGATTCATATTTGGTCACAGTGGGGGGAGTTGGAGGGGGAGTCCCGGAAACTTTGTGGCTCGCATAGGGGTCTAACGAGTACAGTGATTTAAATGAAACTTGGAATATGGAGGGATCATATGCCGTAGATGACATATTTTAGGGTCCGAATTGGATCCGACCAAGTTTGACCGGAACCGGAATTTTCCAAAAAATTCTCAGATTCGAGTGAAGCTTGATAGGTGTTAAGAGAAGATGCTTTAGATGATCCATTCACGAGCCCGAAGCAGATTTGCCGCGGTAGGGGGAGTTGGAGGGAGGTACCAGAAATCGTGTGGCACGTTGTGGGATAAAACGAGTGGATAAGTGTTTTGTGCCGTTCTCATCTACTTTTCTGTATTGCCTTCTCGTAATAAGTGCCATATTAGCTTGTAGCTGTTGTTATTTATAAAGGCTGCCGGTGTGATATAAATCAGTTTTAGCTGGCAAAAATAGAATAAAAAGGATAGCAGACAATCCTAGAACAGCAACAAAAATCAGGATTTCCCCCTACTTAAAGCTTGTAAGGAATCCACCCTTTTGCTAAAATAAGAAATATTGTCTCGAAGTTACATTTGTAGCCTAGTCCAGATCTGCTCACTCTCTAAGCGTGTTCCCCCCTTCTAACAACAATAACTATTGGTTACGCTGACCTTTCCAACCTTCTCGAAATAGCAACTATTTGCTTACCACGCTCGGGAGCGTAGTAAGCGTGATAACTACGAATATCTGTGACGTGATTGGTCGGATCAACCAGTGGCACTATATTTTGCTAAAAATAGAAAAATGCGTTCCAGCCTTGACACCAAGAAGCTGGAATTCGTGACGTCATGCGTAGGAACGACGATATGTAGGGTGGAACATGCTCTAAATGTCAGCAGATTTTCTGCCAGCTAATTCGTTTTTGAAATCTGCCCACTACATCTGAAACTGAACTTAACCAGTTCTAATGCCCCTGTATTAACGCAATCCACTGCAAACGAGGTGTTAGCAAATATCATGAAAGATTGCTGTACACTAGACCAGTGGTTCCCAACCTTTTCCGTACCGCGTACCCCTAATCAAGATTCGAAAAGATTGTGTACCCCCTTTTTCAGAACGTGAAAAAGACGATGGGTATCGTCTGATATAGGTATACATGATAAGTTGTAAAAATGTGTAAAAAATATGTATAAAATCAATGAGACAATCACTAGAGGCTGCTTTGTAGCTGTTTTTGAATAAACATTATTTCACTGACTTCCACTAGGGCTTGGAGTCAGAGGAGTCACGCACGGGTTGACAATACCCATCCCCCCGAAAAGGTCGGCCAGACGATTAAAAAGAAAAGAGTCGGCGCTGCGCCACGATTTTTCGTGAAAGCAGATACTTAAAACAAAACAAAAAAGTTGGTAAAAATGACCTGTCGGCCAGTAAAAATACCTTGCCCCCTTAAGTTACATTTTAGCTGGTGATGCCTCTGTTAGTAATATTAGGCTTTCGGCAATCAAAAATGAGTGAGGCGAGATTTTGAAGCTACAGACTAAATAAATTTGGGTCCTTCGCGTACCCCTTGCAAGGGTCCCGCGTATCCCTTGGGGTACGCGTACCACCGGTTGGGAACCACTGACCAGAGACCTGTTAAATTGGAGCATCTGTGATGCAGTAAAAAATCTTGGAAAACTTGCAATTGGAAGAGTAATTGTATTTCTGCTTCCAGATTGTCACCTTCTAGCAAATATGAAGATTGAAGAAGTCAAGTCCACAGCCAAAACCCAGCGTATTTCTGCCCATTCTCATGTTAAGGGTCTAGGGCTTGATGAAAATGGGTTCGCCATACAATCAGCTGCAGGTCTTGTTGGTCAGGAACAAGCTAGAGAAGCAGCGGGCATAGTCGTGGACCTCATTAGAAGCAAGAAAATGTCAGGACGGGCTATGCTGTTTGCTGGTCCACCAGGTACAGGGAAGACTGCCATTGCTTTGGCCATTGCTCAAGAACTTGGAAACAAGGTTTGATAGTTTTTCTCTATTAAAGCACAATGAGCACTAACTATGCTTTAATCCTTATAAAATGCTTCGCACATACACATTTCTGACTTCCACTAGATAGCGCTTCAAAAACAAGCCGATTTCTTGTTATCGCTTTTCATTGACTTTTCGGCGTATCGACGGAGACGATTTCAAAGCATGGTATTGCAAGGCGCGGAAATTCAAAAACCATCGGCATTTACGAAAATCAATCGTTTTGTAGAGCTGAGTGATAAGAGTGCCATGTCTGCTAAAATAAACCGTCCCTGTAGCTGGCAGATTGCTCCAGTGTTATCTGATGAAACTTTCTGTTGTTCGTAGTACAGTAGAGGTATGCTTATTTAAAGTTCAATGGGCACATCAAACTACCCCAGTCCCACTCTGTAAAAACCGAGGAACAATGCCAACCCCCTAGCTCAGCAGCCTTTTCAACAGTTTCCTCTCTGTGGTATTTCAAAGCGTAATATTTTGGGCCAGTACATGCTCAATTTACTAGCTTGGACAGCGATAAAAGTGATGTTTCTTATAACACTTAGTAGATCTTTATTTTATGCATAAATCAGCTTGTCTAATTCAGATTTGAATAGGCTATTTGTTTTTGAATGATTTTTATAGCTATGTTGTTTTTTATAAACTTATTGCATATTCTGGTACATTTTATAAAGCAAGTTAATCAAGGTTCACTGCACTATTCCACAAAGAAAAACTTTTAATAGGCACTTAAAACATGGAACTTCTGATGACACACTAGAACAATCAGGTAAACTGCATCTGCGGCTTGACTTATTGGTAACATCTCCTATATATCCTTTTCTATCAAGCGTTGCTGGGAGTTTTTGAATTTCCTGCCACGATATCCCAGCTCCTAAGATTTGGATCGCCGAAATGCCAGAGAGGTAAAGACAAGGGATAACAAGAAAACGGCCGATTTTCGTAGCGCCTTCTACAGGAAGTCGGAAATGTTTATTTGTGAAGCATTTGATACAAAATAAAGCATTAGAAGTGTCCATTGTGGTTTAAACACTTTTTTAACTGTTCCACTGCCTTGGCTTTCTTACTTGCATATAAAAAAGTAAAATGGAAAAGAAAAATAACAAACCTGATATCAGCTAACAGCCAACTATTTCAGGGTTATCCTGGCACAAACTTGAAGCAGAAATTCAATTAAATGTCTTTGATTTCGAATTTATTAAAAAGGTCCTTCCTGTTTTGAAGGCATCTGACGGTTCGGATCTTCTCCATTGAAGGTGCGTTCCTCCCGGCAAACTTTTTAAATTATAAAAAACAAACAGAGGTGTCAGCTGAGTCACTTTCATAGGTGAATGGTGAATTAGCAAAATATTCAAAAAGTGACAAAAGCATGAGTGATTATTACTAGCATTTATAGGAAAAAAAGCCTGGTTTGGGTTTTAGTTTTGTCTTCGGCGATCGTTCACTGTTAGCAAACGTTCACATAAGCATACCTCTACTGTACCGAAGAAAAGTTTTGCTTTCTGGAGTAAAGTTTCAACACTGCCAAAAATGTACAAATATAACCGACCTACTTGCAGCTGATGCCAGAGCTTACAGGAAATTCTCAGTTAACACCGTTAATATGAATAGTTGTCAACAATAGAAATAATCCAGAGTATATAATAACAACGTACGGATAAAAAAGGAGAAACTCCGGTTATATTTGTCAAAGCTAGTAAATCGGAGTATGACAGTCAGCAAAAACGGCGTAACGATATATTAGCGAAAATAAGTTATCGAGTAATCTGCTGGTTTCTGATGTAACATTGTATTCTAGGGGGTAGTAATGTGGTATAATGATTGTTTGATCCGCCCATTGAATTTTAATGTTAGGGTATGGGGCGATTGTGGCGGTCTGGAAAGCTCCGCGAGCTTATGCGCCGGCTGTTTTTGAGACTTCGGCTAAAACTCGCTTCGCTTTCTAGAGCTGTTCTCGCGCTCCGCTAGTTTCCGCCAGCATTTGAATGAATGAATGAACAAATTTATTTCCCATCAAAATGGACCTACCAAAAGGGACCTAGACGGAGTAAACAAAATAGAAAAGAAGAGAAAAACAACAACAACACGCAATACAACATTTTAAAGTTTAACTGAAAAGCAAACTTATTTTTGTGTCATTTTATTGAGTACACTGAATTATTTGAATTCTGCAAAGGGATTTTTTTATTTTCCACTGTCTGCCCCAGTTATGACGTTCTGTATATCTGCGACCGTCCCCATAGCGATAATTCTACTATGACTTTGGAAATTTTAATCTCAACACAAACGGGGCTTTTCAGTGTGCAGTGGCAAGCTTGGTGAAGATTGCTTAGTACCTGAACAAGAAAAAATCATAAATCTTTCTCGTAAGTCATACAACAAAAATACAAGCGCATAGAAGTACTACAAATCACACGAAAATTCCACTATTTGATTATCAATTATTCGTGAATAGCGGAACAGCTAAGTAACGCATTTTCAGCGGGTCTTCAAGCCAATTTAAGCGAATAAGCGATGGGTAACTGGATTGTCCTATCCCAGCCCTTTTCGGTTAAACTTTAACGCAACAATGTAAGAGAATACGAACATTAGCACGTAAATGAGTCGTATAAACCGTGGGATTTGTTTAATGAACTTTAAAACTTCATTATTCTTGCCTGAATCGCAGTCACAGGATCGGCAAGATGGTATTTTGTACTGATTTTTGGATTCTTTGCCCATGGGGGGAGATTCAACAGATACTTGGCATACCGGTAATAATATGATGTAATATTTTGACGTTGGGATTGTAGCAATATATGCCAAAGTGGTGCCAAAGCTATAACATGTGGCAGAGCCACAGCATTGTAGAGACGTGCAAGAATGTTTTGGTTATACAGATACTTACAGGAAACTAGGGCCACCGTAACACTTCCATAATTTTTCTGAAAAGTCGGTGACTCGACGAAACCTTGTCGATTTTAGGTCTGAGTAGAAAGGCAGACCAAGATATGTGAGGCAACCTGTAGGAAGGAATGCTTTATATAACCAAAATAATGTTAGCTAGCGCAGGTATGTCAATAGATAAATACACCAGTCAATACATAAATAGACCACTCTAAATATTTCAACGCGAATTTGCGTAACTAAGATCGGAAGTAAAACGCATCTTGGAAAGCGAGTCTTCTTCTTCTTTATGTTAGGCCTCTTTGGACGGCTCTTCTCTTTTGCGGCCTCGCAGTATGACTGCTCAGGACTACAATGGTTTTCTTCTTCTGTTGTAGTGATTTGTAGAGTAATTGTGGTGTCTTCATTCCATTTTCAATCCAGGTCGCGAGTGGAAAGTGATTTCGGCAAGTCAGCGAGAAGTTGTAAAGGCGCAACTGAGGCGCAACGACTTTCCGTTTGTTCTTGCACTCGGCGGATTCTCGCTTTGCTTTTCGGAAAGCGAATCCAAGAGATCGCCAGAATGGCCCTTATGTTCCATAGTTGGATGGAAAGGTTAAAAACAAAACATTCCAGTTTATTTACAGTTGGGTGAACACAAAATATTGGAGTTGACAAAACACATATTTGCAAAGGATCCTGGGGGCCCAGCGATTTGTATGTGGCCAGATCACTTGCATGATTTCAGCTAAAATCAAACCATAGTGAATTAGAATTACTGGTCTATCCGATCTCGACATAATAACTGTGACTCACGAAGTGAGTGGGAGGGGTTTAGCACTTACGGATGCAGAAAAAACGAAGGTTGTGTAGGGGACAAAAAGGACTTTATCTTAATGGTCATTTAAGGTCCATCATAACATCACAAGCTAATGGTAAATAAATATCAAATGAATCCCTTGATTTTCCTCATTGGTAGACATCTGAGAAATGTTCTTGGCAAATGTTTCAGCCCTTTTTACCATGGCCCTAGATGGTTAAAAATTCACAAACAAACTTCCGAAAGATTTGCTTGACATTGTACTAACATTGTAAGTAAGTAAGTAATATATTTTCACCCGCCATTTTGGAAAGCGCAGTATTAATTAAAACGAATAAAAGAAATACAAACAGATACAAAACACACAAGATAACACAAATTTAGAACGTGTCCGAAAGCTCCGAAACGAACGAAAATTGTATGCAGCATTTCGCATTCGGACTTAAATTTTAGCTCTATTAATGCAGCATTAATTCAGCATGAAATTCATCGAAAAATTCAGCAAGAATGCTAAATTTTATGCTGAATTTTCAAGAACAAACTGGGGTGTACGGTGAGCTCTCTCATGTTTTCGGCGGCATACAAAAAGAAAACTGACTTCGGCAAATATTCCAAATTCTAAGATAACTGGCGGTCAGGCCAACGAAGAAATGAAAGATAAGAAGATAAGAAGGTTGGATATCAATAGCTGATCCATTTTGTCAGCTCTACACAGCTAATTCTTTTTTCTTCTTCTTCTTCCTAACTTAAATTTTGGTAGTCTAGAAGTGTCAAAGAAGAAAAAAAGGCAACAGCTTTCTTACAAAAAAAAAAAAGAAAACGCAGCGTTAATGCAGCATTTACAGCACCAAAAAGCTTTCGGACACGTCCTTAATTTTTGGCCAGGAGACAGGATAAAGGTCATGCGGTGGTTGGGTCCAGTTGTCGATGATTTCGGTAGAGACGAGGAGACTTTGGAAAGGGTAATACTTGCATCCTGCACTTGAAACTTATCCGTTAGGGTGTGGCTGTGGCACAATTTTGAAAGATGGAGCATGTGCTTTGCGTAATTAAAGTAGCACGATCTTATCTTTTTTAGTTCCTTCTTTGTGTCGTGACAGTTTATTTATTTTATTTATTTATTGAACTAAGGACCAACTAAAGGCGGCTTCTCACTGACTTAAGACCCCATTCACACTGGAGTACTAGGTCTCTCAAGTGTACTTTATGCGTCTAAAGTCGCACTTAACGTAAGAAATTTCACTTAACTTTAGTATTTTTCAAAGTTGAAAATTTTTTTTGAAAATTTTTTCAACTTTACACTCAAAGTTAATTGCACTTAAGGAAGAGAGGAGAAAAGTTGTCAAAAAACAAAAATTAGGATGGAATTTGAGGAAACGATTATACATTTTGTATGTGAAAGAAGAAAGAACTTTCCTCTACAATTCCTCCAAAAAAGATTGCGGCAAGTGCTAACTCATCGTCTGAGCTACTGTAAACCGTTTTTTCTCATTTTGAATTATTCGCTGATGATGAAAAGGGTAACATCTAGGAAGAAATTTACTTAGCTTCAGCTCCTTGGTGTGAAAGGCTTAAGTACAATGTGAAAGGCTTACGTAACTTAACGTAACTTTTGCTACTTAACTTTAGTTCTTAAGTGGGAATGTGAAGCCGACTTACGGTTACTTAATTAAAAGATTGAAGCTGATAAGTTGTTGTTCTTTTTTACGAGGTTGTAGTAGGCCTAAAATAAGATTCGGATGGCAGTTGCTGAAAATATTGGCACAATCTAATCCCAGGCAAACAAAGCCGGGAGCCCTAAAATATGTTGTATAAGAGCAAGTTTAAAAAAAAAAAAAAAATCGGAACTGTTTCTTCATCTCATATAGGTCCCGTTTTGTCCCATGGTTGGATCTGAAGTTTACAGCTCGGAGATCAAGAAAACAGAAGTGCTAATGGAAAACTTCAGACGAGCTATTGGTTTGCGAATCAAGGAGACAAAAGAGGTGTACGAAGGTGAAGTGACAGAAATCACGCCTGTTGAAACAGAAAGTCCGATGGGGGGTAAGTTACCTATATCCTGCCCTTATAGCTCTATATTACGGGGCCGTAATAAGTTGTCCCTGTCGTCTCTCCCCCCTCCCTTCCTGTCGTCCGTGCGTCCGTCCGAGAGGAGCACTGGCAATCAGTTTTTGACGTATCCTGCCAATTCGTCAACCCAGTTTTTACACGGTTTTATTCCAGCATTTATTTAAGGTAATATTTTGTAAATTGTATTAGTTAATTTGTTGTCATTTTATTTAAGTAAGTAAGTAAGTAATTTTTCACCCGCTATTTTGGAAAGCGGAGTATAAAGAAAAGGAAACAAATAAATATAAACAAATACAGAACACACAAGGTAACACAAATTGAATCAAATTCAAAATTTTACAAAAATCTCAACAAATTTAGATTTATTGTATTTCCTAAATATTCCATAATCCGTTTCCATCTGGCAATTGTAAGGGTTTTGGTAGCGCGACGGCTGTGAAAGCCGATGGTCGTTGGTTCAAATCCTTTCTTAGAGCTTTTTTGTCTTTTGGTGCAATGCTTACATATTTTTCTTTCCACTACCTGTCCGGCTGTCCGGTAAGAGCGACCTTCTTCCCTCTTTCTTATGTTTGGCTATTGACTGACCTATTCGAGTAAAGGCTTGTTCCCTTAAAGTTTAGCTGAAAAGCCAACTTATGTTTGTATCGTCTAACACTGAACTGTTTGGATTCTGTTAAGGGATTTTTTTATTTTCCACTATCTGCATTAGTAGTGACGTTCAGAATATCTACGGCCGTCTCCACAACGCGAAATTCTACCGCAAGCAGTCACTTACAGGCAAGCATGTCACTGCGTGAACACTTACTTGTCGTAAATCGTTTTCTTCAAGCATACAATACAGGTACAAGCGCATTGAGATTCCACAGTTCTGACAGGGAAGTTCCACCACAAATTATCCCTTCAATGCTTTGAGATAAGCTACAATCTTAATGGCAAATATAAATAAACCTGGTGTTTCTCAAAAGCATCAGACATGCCAGTGGCATAAAAAACGACGCTTCACTAATCCTGATGGGTTTGTAAAAAATATTAATACAATTCTAGCCTAAGGCATTGTAAAGAAAAAATAACGAACAATTATCAGAGATCAACACTAAAATTTAAGGACAACAGGATAATTTACGACAACAGATATATGACTAAAAAAAATGAAAAATAAAAAAGTTTGCGACATGGGTCTGATCTTCCTCCAAGCACAAACAAAAATACATCAATTAAATCAGACAAAAGAAATATAATTGCTAGATAACATAGATCATTTAGAGAAAACTTTGCTATCTTCGGACACTCTAACAGTTTCAGGCAACGAGTTCCATACTTTTACACCTGTATGACGAATAGAAAAGATAGACCTTGTAGAAGGATAACAAATGATAGAAAGATTGGACCGCCGTATTGTGTTATAGTCATGAAATTGACTGTTCAGGGAAAAAAGTTTTTTAAAATCAGTAGGTAGTGAATCTTCTAGAAGATAACGGTAAACAAGTGTTGCAATATTCCAGTCTCTAATCTGACAAACATTTGAAATAAAAAGACGAGGCAGAATATGAGAAACTGATGAAGAAGATGGAAGACCATAAATTGCTCTAATTGATTTGTTTTGTAGGATTTGAATCGGATTAATGTTTCGAAAAAGTAGAAGCCCTAGCTGAAGTACAATATGAAAGGTAAGAATGGACTAGGGAGAAATAAATCAATCGAAGTGTGAATTGTGGAAGACAATGTTTGAGGCAGGAGAGCATACCAACATTTCGGCTCAACTTAAGAGCCAAGTGCTGCTTGAAAGAAAGATTTTCATCAAGGATAAGGCCAAGATATATAAAATTAGAAGATAAAATTAGAAGTTCAGTGCCAGAAAGAAAAAGTTTACCAGAAACTGAAACTGAACCAGACCGGGAGAAAAGCATGTAGCGACATTTTTCCGCGTGTACAGCTAGTAAATTAATTATTAGATGTAAACCAGTCAGAGGTAAATTAGATGTAAACCAGTCAGAGGCAATCGAAAGAGCTGAATTAAGAACACTAAACAATTGAATCAAATCAGAATGCGACCCAAAAATCACAGTGTCGTCCGCAAACATGATAACTTTGACAAAAGGCATATATTCTGGAAGGTCATCAATGTAAAGTAATGTTGACTTTAAAACACTTATCAAGTCAAAAGATAAATTAGTTGCGTTTTTGATCCCAATTCTCCGTTCCGAATTCTCGCTTCTGAATTCTCGATTCTCGTACAAATTACCGTTTTTACTCCTCGCTGCGTTCTCGCTTTTGACAAAAACACTAATTTTGCAGCTGGTCCGCAACCCGGTATACGTGTCTATGCATATTGAACACCTACACTCTGTTGACCAATCAGGCAGGAGAACGCAGAGAGGGGAATCGAGAATACACCATCGAAGCAAGTTCTCGATTCTGCAGAATCACGAGGCTTTCCCCGTTCTCGATTCTGACAAAAACGCAAGAAAGGAGAATTCACTTCATCTGAATAGTCCAAAAACGCGAAATAGGAGAATTCCGAGGAGAATCAGGAGAATTCGGATCAAAAAACGCAACTATTATCTCAAGTTAAAGTTTAATTGCAAATAAGAACTGAGCTACTGGTGTGGTGATCAACAGCTGTATCGAGAGGTGTGCGACTCTAAAAAATTATACAAAAATATCTATTTTTAGAGTTCCGAATTTGCAGGATATGGAAAAACAGTCAGTCATGTTATTATTGGATTGAAGACAGCAAAAGGAACCAAACAGCTTAAGCTTGACCCATCAGTCTATGAAGCAATCCAGAAAGAGCGAGTTGAGACAGGCGATGTCATCTACATCGAGGCAAACAGCGGTGCTGTCAAGAGACAAGGAAGATCTGATGCCTTTGCCACCGAGTTTGATTTGGAGGTAGGTTGTCCGTTTTTTGTTTCTCAATCCCATTTGGCTATTCCTCTTGTATAATTTACCTGTTTAATCTTATTGTTATGCCTCGAGGGCCATATCATATTTTATTATCATTCCCAACCAAGGTGTAAACACATACGGCATCTAAGCAGGCAATAAGTTCAGATTATTGCCGATAGATGACGTATGTCTCTTAATCTTTTCTTATATTTTTTGATATTGATAATGCTGATCGCCATCATGACTTGATTACTTCTGTACTGATGGCAACTTAACATCTTGTTGACCAAGGAGACTTTTTGTACATAGTAGCTGAGTATACATTTAATTGCTTGAGAGAGAAAGAGAAGAGTGCGTCTGAGCCCTAGGCTACCTAGGACATCCCTACCCCTCGTTTGTTGATTGGTTTGGGAGTGGAACTTAAGGTCAGGCCCGCCGGTCTTCAAATTTCTACGCTATCAGCCAGGTCCCACTGACCCTAATCAAGACCTAGCCTTATCCACCACCCTTGAAACCACATCAGTCATGTTCCAAAATGTCCTTGTTAGCATAAAGCCGCTTTCACATTGACACGTGTTGCGATGCGTTGCACATACGTTTATCTTGCTCTGCGTACAGGTTGCGTAGCGTATCTTTCACACCGGTCAACGGCGTTGACCCTGAAGATTGACAGCCTGACGAGGACCCTTGCCAAGAAGGGCCGAAATATCGCTAATGAAGAATCGTAGCTGACGTATCCGTTGTATAGATTATTTGAATATATGTTTCATCATTACTAAGTTTTTCTTCGTCATTAGTAGGCTTTGTCCAGTTTGTCTTCAGAACCTTCCATTTTCCCCTGAAAAATCTGATACGTGTACGCCGATGCAGCGCAAGAATAGAACTTGGTTCTGTTCTTGCGTTGTTTATTTGTCTGCGGAAGCTCTGTGCCGCGTCACCGTAAGCGCGACGCAGAAGTTGCGTTGCTCAGTGTCAAAGCCTCAACAAGTCAGTGCGAAAGTGGCTTAAAAGAGGATGATTTTGAAATATGTGACTGTTGTGTACGGACAATTTTGTTTTGTACTAAAGTCTCTGTGTTTTAGCAAACAAAATTTTCAAAATTTACAGCTGCTTCGCCCAGTTTGAATCTAACTTGAGGCCAAACTGTCAGTCCAAGGCTCGAACGAAACGTTTTCACATTCAATCAATCAATTTTATTTATAACCCTAATAGAACTAGGCTAACATGGGCCGGAAAAATAAACACTCACTACAATACAAGTAAGACGCAAACTAACAAACAATAAATAAGAAACGAACATAGATCATGAACAGTTAAAATGTTTAGTAAAATACGGAACGAATGAATTTAGGTATCTTTCAGAAGATTTCGTAGGTGGGGGAACAATCTTGGGTTTTGGGTCGTCCTTGCTTCGCGTATTCGGTCCATAAGAGGGTGTAACAAAGTCCGGAAGGAGGGTCCTGTGGTGTTGAGAATTCAAAATTTGGTGGCCAAAACGCATGAGAAGATTATGTCTTCTTTCAGACAGTTTTTCGATATCGAGGATTTGAAGGCTTTCGTTATAAGATTTGTAATTGTGACCAAGTATTATTCTGCAGGCTCTCTTCTGCAGTCGTTCGATTTCGGCATCCTGAGCTTTACTTAAGCCAGGATGCCAAATTTGGCAGCCGTACTCTGAAATGGGCCTTACATAATTTTTATAAAGTGTCACTAGTTCATGTCGTGGAACCCCAAACCGCTTCAGGTAAGAAAATGAACGAAGGGTGGCACAGCTATTTTTCACTATTTTTCCCACTTCACTTTTCCATTGGAGGTTATTATCCAGAATGATGCCAAGAATTTTTACAGAATTTTCAGTTTTCATCGACGATTCTGACTCGACTGTTTGTAGTACTTGTTTAGTGAAGTTAATCCTCATGACGTGACTTTTGGAGTTGCTGACTTCTAATTTGACATCCGAGCATTGCTGATGGAGATTGGCGATCATGTCATGGAGCATCCGATCTTCATTGCTTCGAATATCACGTAGAAGAGGAAGTGTGAGGTCATCAGCAAACTTTAAATGGTTTCCTATGTTCATCATGAGTTTGTTGACTACCATCAAAAACGCCAAGGGCCCGAGACGAGTCCCTTGTGGTGCGCCACAAGTTATCCTAACAGGCGGTGAAATGTCTTCATTGTCATAGGAAATGTCATTCATCATAACCGTTCCCGGATTAACAGCCTTCCACCATGTTTGGCTAATGTTGTTATCTCATTGAGAAAAATAACAAGAGCTAGACGCTCATATGGCCATATATGCCATATATGCCCAAAACTCCCTATTCTGCTCTCCTAAAAAAGTTTAATACGGTTACCCTTGAGAGTAGAAGACGGCTGAGCTTAGCGTGTTGGTCTTAAGCTCCTCCACCATCCTGTTTTATCCGATAACCTTCCCCCTCCGTATGAAAACACAAGAAACCTACAGGAGAGGGTCGCAAGTTCAAAGGTTCCAAAGTTGTCCCCCGTACTTGCAACACATACGCGGTACCAGAAAAGCAAGCTTCGCCGAGTTTCACAAAAATTCATAATGATGGCGGTCGCTGTCTTTGATATTATTCCAACGTCTGTGTTTTGTTTTTGGTTTTTATTTGTATACCTTAATAGGCCTGTGATGACGAATTGTATATATTATAAAATGTGCATTATACTTGACGTAACACCCAAATTTGTCATTGCCATGACATTTTTTTTAAAAATAGATTCGTTACTAAATATTCTTTGAGCCCAAGCTGACTTTGAAACATTTATTCAAACAATGTTTACAACGGCTACGTCAGCTACGATTCTTCATCAGCGATATTTCGGCCTTTCTTGGCAAGGGTCCTCGTCAGGCTGTCTAGGTTTGTTTCCTTCCCCGAAGTTGAACCAGAGGATTGACAGCCTGACGAGGACCCTTGCCAAGAAGGGCCGAAATATCGCTGATGAAGAATCGTAGCTGACGTAGCCGTTGTAAACATTGTTTGAATAAATTCGTTACGTTACGTTACGTTATATATTATAAAATGTGCATTATACTTGACGTGGGACTTGCGAGTTGCGTTAGAGGTTGAAAGTGGGAATTTGTCAAATCGTGGGTTTATTGCAGACTAATTCGTTGTAAGCAAAAACCTTGAGGCGCGAATGGTCACTAGCTCTTGTTGATCTTTTGATCAGAAATTTTTTTTTTGGCACTTTGCGGTGATGATGCGCCCTAGAGGCACAAATGATCAGGGGTCGTTCGAGATAATGAAAATGGATCTTTTGGTCAAAATTACTTCTTTCACCGTGCGGGTTAGGATGCGCACTTTAAGGGCGCTAGTAATTCATTTGTAAGAAAATGACCCAAGGCAGACGTGATCTTGTGCCCTTGGCGATCATGAAAATGTATGGTTTGTACAAAACTTTTTTTGTGCTTTTCGGTTATGATAAGAATTTTAAAGGTATTTATTTGTAAGTAAAATCCTTGAGGCAAAATGATCTGGGGTCTTTCAGATCAGGAACATGTATCGTTTGGTAAAAATTGTTTCTTGCACTTTACGGTTAGGATGCGCATTTTAATGACGCTAAAAGTCCATTTGCAACCAAAACCCTTGAGGCAGAAATGAGTATGGGCCCTTGACGATCATGAAAATGTATCGTTTGCTCAAAACTTTTTTTGCCCGTTGCGGTTATAATGTGCACTTTAAGTACGTCGGGTCGCAAACTGACTATTTCCAAGTTAATCTGGTCGGGTCCCTGATACGCATGCCAAGTTTCATCGTCCTAGCCCACCTGGAAGTATCTTAACTCCGGATCACCAACTCTTGAGGAAAAATGACCATGAACGTGTATCGTTTGGTCAAAAGTTTTTTTGTTCACTTTTCGGTTAAGATACGCGCTAATAAGGATGCTAGAAATTCATTTTTAAGCAAAAACCTTGTGGCACATATGATCATGGGTCCTTCTAGGGGTCGTGAAATGCATCCTTTGATCAAAAGTATTTTTTTCACTTTGCGGTTAAAATGCCCACTTGAAGGGAACTAGAAATTCAATTGCAAGCAAAACCCTTGAGGCAAAAATGAATATCGGCTCATGGGGATTGGGGATCATGAAAATGTATTGTGACGATAACTACTCGAGTAAGACAAGACTTTATTGATCAAGCACAAAAAGGTAACTATCCTAGATTAACCTCGCGACTTCTGAGGTTAATTTATTCATTCAACACTTCCCAGTATGCACGGCGGAGAAATAGCACTAGCAGTGGCGGAAATACAATATTATCGTCACATGTATATTTTGCCTAAAAGTATTTTTTGTACTTTGCGGTAAAGATGAGTAGGCTTCGTTACTTTAAGGAATGGTCGTATCTGGGAAGTGACAATTTCTAAGCCAATCTTGTCTAATCTCCAATGTTCCAGCCAATTGTCATCATTCTAGCACATCTGGTAGTAGGAGAGGGGGGGGGGAGGTCCGTCATAGGGGCAGGTCCGGACATCGGGTCTGCAAACCTCGCTATTGAAATTTAAACTACGCGAAAATTGTTTTTCAGAGCTGTTACACTTATACGCTTCTTCTGTGAAAAATTCCCGCAGTTACATTCGTGCTATCATAGCAAAAGGATGCTAGTGTCACGTTTTTTTGCGCAAAGGATTTGGCACCTCATTTTGGTAGTTCCGAGCCCACTTACGTCGTCGGTGATTTTTATTTAGGTAGTTTAAGATCGGCTCTACCATGTCGGATACGAATTTCCGTGATTGAAACAAAAGTATGAGAGTTACAAATTGTCAGTGAAAACAGCACCATGGTTAGGTCCGGACAAAAACACTTGAGGCAGGTTCGGACATCAAAGCTGAATGGAAAAAAAAGAAAAAATAATGAAAGAAGATAAAATCGCTAGAGAGAATTAAAAAAAGTCAGCAAAAAGGCTCAGAATGCCTTTAAGACCCATTCCGGTAGGAAACAAGTCGTATTCAGACCCAGCGGTAACAACTTATCCGGAAGATAATAATAGATGTTGATAAAGTGACGGTATACATGTTCAGTTTTCCCAAACGGAAGCAAATGAAAGAAAATGAATTGAGGCAACACAAGCAAATGAAAAAATCTGTGTACAACTTTTTTCAAAGTCCTTCCTGGGTTAACAACTACCCCACCGGACAAAAGTAGCTAATAGGAAAATAAGATTTGCAAAGAAAATGTTACAGGGAACAAGATTCTACAAACTAACAATAACGGTTAAGTCAAGATTCTAAACAGTCGAAAAAAAAAAGGAATCAATAGATCCTAAAACAAAATCTTGGTATGCAAAAACGTAACACCTGCCCCCCTCTCCCCTAACTTAACTTGTGATCACCGGAATTCCGCCCCTCCCCCCCTCCAACTCCCGACACAGTGCCCGGATCCAATCCGGTTCTGTAAATGATTCATCTAGAGCATTTGTTTGTTCTTCTCACCAAATTCCATCGCGATCTCTCCAGTCTAAGTGGGTCATGAATTTTCCAGCCCCCCCCCCCCCACACACACACATTTGTCGGATCCGGTCCGGATACAAAAAGAACATCAGAGAATGCCCTCTATTCAATTATTAAATTTCATTGAGATCCGATCACCCGTTCGAAAGTTAAACATTACTCAATATTGCGGATTCCCCCTCCCTCCAATTCCCCATCGAAAATGGGATCGAGAAAATTACTATTTCCAAGTCAGTTTGATCGGGTCCCTGATATGCCTGCCAAGTTTCATCGTAAAAATACCCAAAACCGTACCACCGGAATTTCGGGAAACCCCCCTCCGAAGTGTCCTGATCAAGTTGGATTTTGTAAACGATTTATCTGGAGCAGACGCTTGTTCTTCCCAGCGAGTTCCACCCCGATCCCCCCAGTCTAAACGTTTCACGAGATTTCCGACCCCCCCCCCCCCCCTCCCACTCCTGTCGAATCCGCTCCAGACTTGAATGGAAAATCAGAGACATGTCTTCTGGTCAGTTCTTAAGTTTCATTACCCGTTTGGAAGTTACGCATGACTCAGTATTTCGGATTCCCCCTCCCTCCACTCCTCTCCAGATAGTCGGATCGGGAAGCTGACTATTTCCCAGTTAGTTTGATCGGGTCCCTGACTCCCTGATATGCCTGCCAAGTTTCATCGTCCTAGGCGATCTGAAAGTACCCGAACTCGCAATCGTGTGACAGACCGCCCGACCGATAGACGGAATTGCGATCGGTATATGTCACTTGAGCCAGAGGCTGTAATTGCTGCAATAAAGAATGTATTAAAACCTGGATGTATCAGCCTAATCGAATATTCCGCGTGTACTTATTTATTTATTTATTTTTTATTTATTTTATTCAATTACTTGATACAGACCTTTTTGTATTTTTAGGCTGAAGAATACGTTCCGCTGCCTAAAGGCGACGCCCACAAGAAGAAAGAAGTAGTGCAAGATGTGACCTTACATGACCTTGACTCGGCCAACGCCAAACCTCAGGGGGGCCAAGACATCCTGTCTATGATGGGGCAACTCATGAAACCCAAGAAAACGGAAATCACAGGTGAATATTTTAAGATCCTCGCTTATTCTGCACCTTAATTTTGGCAAGAACAAATACGACTAGAACCTCCGTCTCTCGCCAGTCCACCGATCCACGATGTTCCCTACAAAAATGAGAGGAGCTGGAGCCAAGAAATAAGGCGTGTTCCGCCATCCTAACAATAGTAACTATTAGTTACTATTTCCGTTCCAACCTCGTAAATAGTTACTACGCTGACCGTCTAACATTCTCGAAATAGTAACTAATGGTAACTATTTGCTTACCACGCTCGGGAGAGTAGTAAGCGTGGTAACTACGCATCTCTGTAACGTGATTGGTCGGATTCGCCCGTGGCATGATATTCTGCTGGAAAATAGAAAAATCGTCCCAGCCTTAACGGCAAAAAGTCAGAATTCGTGACCTCATGCGTAGTAACTACGGTAAGTAGGGTGGATAACGCCCATAGCCTTCTTGGTCGCCCTTGTATCTCGTTGGCCTCCGCCATTAGACGTTGATGGTGGGTTTACACACTGCGTAAAATTCTAGCGTATTTACGCACGTTCTTGCGCTTGAAAAGATCTCAGGGATCAAACGGACCAATTTTTCAAATGCATCCGTATTGCTATAGAGATCGTTTCAAGGCTAAAAATTTGCGTTAAATACGCTTGGATTTACGCAGTGTGTAAACGTACCATGAGTCATTTGCGAAGAAAACAACGTATCGAGGCAAATGTTCTGGCCTGTTCGCACGTAAAGGAAACAGCTTTGATTTTCTATAAGTGTATTTTGACGCCCTGTTAGTGATACGAAAAATAATATCGAACTAGATGATGGTCGTTCAGATAATCCATTGGAACGTGCCTTTTTATGTCTCTGGGGAGAACCACATAATGAAAACTGGGATTTGAAGCATACTCATGACTCATTGAGTTTGAACGTTTGCAGTTTTAACTTTGTCAGATGATTGCGAACTAAGAGTAATGTAATCAAAGCTTTGGACGTCAGTGAAATTACAGAAAAGGTAGGATAGCATAGAATAGTCAAAATAATACCAGTAGGAGGGTGTAATATTTTGTTTGTGTCTGTTTTTCTTCCCGTGAGAAAGAATGAGATGCATTTCGATTTATAAGTAGTGAATTGAAAGACAAGTTTTATCTCAAACGTAAATTTGTTTTTATAGACAAACTCCGTCGTGAGATCAACAAAGTGGTCAACAAATACATCGACCAAGGCATTGCGGAGCTTGTGCCTGGCGTCCTTTTCATCGATGAAGTTCACATGTTGGATATCGAATGCTTCACATACCTCCAGAGGGCACTGGAAAGCACCATTGCCCCAATCGTTATTTTCGCCACCAACCGAGGACACTGCGTCGTTAGGTAAGGGCTAACTACCAATCATGATAATTGTTGTAACAGAGTTGTGGGACCATGCAACTCGTCAGCTACAAGTCATCTGTAAGGGCGATTCTTGCGGTCTGGGAAGCTCCGGGAACTGATGCGCTGGCTGTTTTTGCCACTTCGGCTAAAATCCGCTTCGCTTCCCAGAGTGATATGATAACCTTATATCTCTTTCTTGAAAAAGCTTTTTACCCATCTCTATATGAATCCTTCCTTTTTATTGAGGATTAAGTTTTCTTTATTAGATCTTTGGTGGATTAAACCACCTTATTCTGCTTTCAAAACAGATACTTATATCAGTCAAAAAATCATTTAAGCGAATCCATTTCGCGAGTGGAAAGTGATTTCGGCAAGTCAGCAAGAAGTTGGAAAGCTGTAACTGTGAGGCGCATCGACTTTCCATGTGTTCTTGCGCTCTGCGGATTCTCGCTTTGCTTTTCGGAAACCGAATCCAAGAGAACGCCATAATCGCCCTATAAGGCGTATTCTCGCCGTTCCCCGAGGACTCCTCGGGGAATCGAAGGGAACGGCGAGAATAGAGGGAGTCACTCCACGCGGACTCCGCCTCGGAAAACAACGAGAACACGGGGAATGCTTCTAAAATGGATTTTGTTCTTAAAAAAATGTGCAGCTGACAAAACTAGTCTGGATCCACTTTATTTTTGGTTTTGTTTATTCTGATTCATTTTAATTATTTTACATGCACCAACACCAGCAAAAACTGATTCCCCTCCGAATATGAAAGGGAGTCCTTTTTGATGATGGTGATGATAATCGGAGCATTCTCTTTCCGCGGGGACTCGCGAGAATACGGGGAGTGAGTCCCCGGGACAAACAAAAACGCAGGGACTCCTCAAGTGGAGTCCTCGGGGAACGGCGAGAATATGCCTATAGTCTTACTGACGGAGAAGTGTGACCATCCACCAATAGGTGCCATCCATGGAAAGCCCCATTCATCAAAAGGCGCCATCCACCAGTAATTTTGAGTGTTGTGTTTTGCTAACGGAGTAGTGGGACCATCCACCAGAAGTCGCCGTCGACCAGTCGTGTTCTTTAGCGTTGCTAACAGAGTAATGGGACTATCTCCAAAGGTGTCATCAACCAATCATGTTGACTGTTGCCAACGGCGTAGTGGGACCATCTACCAGTGGTGTTTAGTGCTGCTAACGGAGTAGTAGGACCATCACCAATAGGCGGCCATCTATGACAAAGCCCCGTCTACCAAGAGGCGCCATCCACCAGTTATGTTCAGTGTTGGGTGTTGCTAACGAAGTAGTGGGACCATCTACCTTAAATTACCGTAAATCGCATTGTCCAGAAACAAAGGTAGATGGTCCTCCTATGGTTGTCGCTGGTTTGAGTGATGTTAGTCACACGTGATGTTGGGACTGGCTTTTGGTTAATCTCTGGTAGAGGATTCCGGGGCATCCCACTCGTATTTCCAGGGTTTGGCTTCCCACTCCTTGTCAAGCTTGGATTTGAACGAGTCCACTGTCTGTACACTGACTGTGTCCTCTGACAGGGTGTTCCAGTTTTGCACCACTCTAGTTGAGAAGAAGTGCGGGTCCTGGTATGAGCAAATGGCTTTCGAATCTTCTTACTGTGACCACGAAGGGTTTTTTCAGCTTGATTTGTAGAGGTGTAGAGGTGAGGCAAGACTTGATTTTGTATGAGTTTGTACGTTTGTATAACATCACCTCTACGTCTTCTGTACGCCAAGCTTGGTTATTTCAGTTGTTGCAAGCGTTCTCTGTATGGGACATCCTTCATGCCTGAGACCAGTTTGGTGGCTCTCCTCTGGACTTTCTCTAGCACTTCACAGTCTTTCTAGAAATATACCAAAGATGTTTGATTTTGCTAAACAAATGTCAGCTGAAATTTATCCCAGTGATATTTCGGCCCTGCTTTGCAAGGGTCTTCTTCAGGCTGTAGCTTGAAAAACGAACCTGTAGCCCGTAGAAACCACGAACTTGAGCCTTTACCGTGTCGGTAACCTCAGTTTTTTTTTCCTCTTTCATATCTTCCATGCGACTCAAGAATTAACTGGGCCTTGCTCGGGTTGCTCTCCGGTAGTACATTTCGACCCGAGACCAACTCGGCCGAGGGGTATAAGTATATGGGGAAAAGGAAGCCTGTAGAAACCACTTCCTATTACACCTCCCGCCCCCTTATCCATTTCCTACCAGTTTCACCCTACCACCAAACCCTAAACAAAATTGAATATGACCATTTCAGGGGCACGGAAGGCAGTGAAAGATGCGTAGAAAGGGCAGGAAAACAACTGTTATTGTGACAGTTTAATCGTTAAGTAGGTAATTTATTTGTAGCCAGCCATTCAAAGCAGAGTAAATGAAAGAAAATAAATAAGAAAAATAAAATTAATGTTCAATCTTCGGCCAGGAAGCAGTGGATAAGGTCGTTTGGTTTCTGGCTTTACTGTTAATGTTTATGATATTTCAGGGGTACGGAAGACATCATGGCTCCTCACGGAATCCCCCTGGACTTGCTTGACAGACTCCTAATCCTGAAAACCATGCCCTACTCAGTTGAGGAAATGGTCCAGATCATCCAGATCCGCGCTAAAACAGAAGGATTAAACGTGTCTGAAGATGCTATAGCCGCCCTGGGTATGATTGGGGAGGAGTCCACACTTCGGTGAGTTTCCGCCGCAGATACACTCAATGAATTACTGCCATATTTTCCAAGTATCTTACTGTTTTCAGAATCTGTACTGTTTTAAAGCACAACTCTTACTAAAAGCCATATTTTCACCGTGAAATGGAAACGTTTTCGAAAATACTTTCCATCTGAATTTTGCGCTTTTCTTGTTAGCGCTTGTCGAGTCTATCCAGCCTTCCTGCTCTCCAACACGGCGGCTGGGCGCAAAATATTTGAAAACTGAACACGCCGTGGTTTAAAAGTGAGAAAACTAAGCGAAAAAGAAGACAAAAACAGAAGATTCTCATGTCCTTATGTTTGAAAGAGTTCGTTGAAGGGCAAACTTTGTGTTTGCTGACGGGTAAAACTCGGCACGGCCGAAAAAGCGCTAAAAAGTCGTAGGGACAAAACGAAACAATGGAGAAAGGTGGGGTTTATAGAAGCTTATAATTCAGTAACGGAGCTATTTATATTATAAATGGCAGAATAAGTAAGAGGGGTCCTTGAAGAATTGGGCCTCTCTCTACCAGTTCAGCGGTCTCTAAGCTTCTGACAACGTAGTTCTCGGTAGGCTGCAGTAATTTAAGGTGCGGTTTATTCCATATCCAGTCGTGACCGCTTCTTATGAACGTGTGAGACATGTAGCGTGACGTCAGCATTAAAAACAAACTATTCACGCGAGAGTTAACGCTCGTTTCTGCGGTAGATGGCAAAACTCTATGCTAGCGAGAGGGCAGAAGTCAAAATATGTTACTAACTTCGCATGTTCATTTAGGTACGCTGCGCAGCTACTTTCTCCTGCTTCCTTAACCGCCAAAATCAATGGCAGGTCAGAAATCACAATTGGTGATATCAAGGAAGTATCCAGTATGTTCCTTGATGCAAAAGCATCCGCGCGGATTCTGTCTGAAGCTTCTGATAAGTATATGAAGTAATTGACTCTCGTTTTATATCGATTTTTTACTCAAAAGCCCAATGATTCAAACAGTTCCTTTGTACATGGCAGCGATCGCTTGTATTTCCATACACCGAGACAACTTAAGCCCCTTACACACTGACTTATAAGAAGCTTAAGTGGGCCGTTCACGCGGGCCATCTTAAGAATCTAAGTCCACTTACGGTTCTTACGTGATACGTAAGTTGCTCTGCGTGGACTGGACTTGGCCCAGTCGGAAGGGGACTCTAGTCAGTGTGAATAGGCTACTTAATATAAGGTCTTACGTATTCAATGTGAAGGGGCTGTACTCTTTTAGAAGTAGGCTCCGTTTCGAAGAAAATTACGCATGGGTTCTGCTCTTTTAGCTGCTATTATGCAATTGGCCTCGATACCACCACGGAGGAATTTTCAAAATCGGTGTTCCCGGAAAACAATTTGTTACTATAGAAAAGAATATTTATTTATCGCTCACACTTTCACGGTTACAAAACCAAAATTGGTGAGTACTCTCAGAAACAAATTTGGTTGCCTGGAGTGATTCCTATAAAGGTGGCGAACGAGTAAATTCATGACTATGTTCCACACAGCATGCGAGTAAAGATAGTACGGTGGTAATTCACACATGAACTGCGTCGCCGACGCCTGATGAAATAGCTATATCAATGACTGGTTAAAGCTACTTAAAGAACCCGTCTTACCGACCTATTTTACTGGTTCATCCTACGTTCGTAATAGTTCTGTTCCTTGTGCCTCTGGTTTTTGGGATTCCAGAAAGCAAATAACGGGACACCTACGACTTCGCAAAAGTCGTCCATCCGTCCGTCTGTTAGCACGATAACGCTCGAAGGGCAAGAGATATTTTGTTCAAACTTGGTGTGAGGATTCTTTGGTCAAAGTACAAGACAAAGCAAAGTTCGTAGATTATTTTTTTTAAAGCTAATGAGACAGTCAATTTAAAAGCAAGGAGACATGCTAAATCCGGATACGAAAATTATTTTCTCGCCGGACAAAACCGAATTTTTTTTCAAAAATATAAGTTGTATCTCAAGTCGATTTGATACTTGATGCAGGGGTAATGATACATGCTGAATTCGTTATTGATCTTGAGTTTATTTGTGAAAACACATGCTGAACCCCAGGCCCTTATCCAGGAATTTATTTCGGGGGGGGGGGGGGGGGGGTTGCCTGCTGGTCGGACAAAAAAGTAAAAAAAACAAGAGCTACGAGCTCATATGGCACTTGTTACGAGTAGGCACGGCTCGGTTATGTCAATGATATATCTAGTGTTTGCTAGGTGTCTTCCCACCAAGTTTCATCTCGATCCCTCCACTCAAAGCGTTTTCCAATATTTCCGGTTCTCCTCTCCAGCTCCCCCCAAAACTCACCGGATCCGGTCCGGATTTTAAGTAGGTCGTCTGAGGCATGAGGTCTTTCCAAATATCAAGTTTCATCGAGATCCGGTCACCCGTTCAAAAGTTATAAATACCTCAAGATTCCGGATTCCCCCTCCCTCCACTCCCCCAACAGTGCCCGAATCGGCTCGGTCATGTCAATGATGTATCTAGTGTTTGCTAGGTGTCTTCCCACCAAGTTTCATCTCGATCCCTCCACTCAAAGCGTTTCCCAAGATTTCCGGTTAACCCCTCCAGCTCCCCCAAAAGTCACCGGATCCGGTCCGGATTTTAAGTGGGTCGTCTGAGGCATGAGGCCTTTCCAAATATCAAGTTCCATCGAGATCCGATCACCCGTTCAAAAGTTATAAATACCTCAAGATTCCGGATTCCCCCTCCCTCCACTCCCCCCACAGTGCCCGAATTGGCTCGGTTATGTCAATGATGTATCTTCACACCAAGTTTCATCTCGATCCCTCCACTCACAGCGTTTCCCAAGATTTCCGGTTGCCCCCTCCAGCTCCCCCCAAAAGTCACCGGATCCGGTCCGGATTTTAAGTGGGTCGTCTGAGGCATGAGGTCGTTCCAAATATCAAGTTTCATCGAGATCCGGTCACCCGTTAAAAAGTTATAAATACCTCAAGATTCTGGATTCCTTTCCCTCCACTCCCCCGACAGTGCCCGAATCGGCTCGGTCATGTCAATGATGTATCTAGTGTTTATTAGGTGTCTTCCCACCAAGTTTCATCTCGACCCCTCCACTCATAGCGTTTCCCAAGATTTCCGGTTGCCTCCTCCAGCTCCCCCCAAAAGTCACTGGATCCGGTCCGGATTTTAAGTGGGTCGTCTGAGGCATGAGGTCTTTCCAAATATCAAGTTCCATCGAGATCCGATCACCCGTTCAAAAGTTATAAATACCTCAAGATTCCGGATTCCCCCTCCCTCCACTCCCCCCACAGTACCCGAATCGGATCGGTTATGTCAATGATGTATCTAGTGTTTGCTAGGTCTCTTCCCACCAAGTTTCATCTCGATCCCTCCACTCATAGCGTTTCCCAAGATTTCCGGTTGCCCCCTCCAGCTCCCCCCAAAAGTCACCGGATCCGGTCCGGATTTTAAGTACGTCGTCTGAGGCATGAGGTCTTTCCAAATACCAAGTTCCATCGAGATCCGATCACCCGTTCAAAAGTTATAAATACCTCAAGGTTCCGGATTCCCCCTCCCTCCACTCCCCCCCACAGTGCCCTAATCGGCTCGGTTATGTCAATGATGTATCTAGTGTTTGCTAGGTGTCTTCCCACCAAGTTTCATCTCGATCCCTCCACTCATAGCGTTTCCCAAGATTTCCGGTTGCCCCCTCCAGCTCCCCCCAAAAGTCACCGGATCCGGTCCGGATTTTAAGTGGGTCGTCTGAGGCATGAGGTCGTTCCAAATATCAAGTTTCATCGAGATCCGATCACCCGTTCAAAAGTTATAAATACCTCAAGATTCCGGATTCCCCCTCCCTCCACTCCCCCCCCCCCCCCCACAGTACCCGAATCGGCTCGGTTATGTCAATGATGTATCTAGTGTTTGCTAGGTGTCTTCCCACCAAGTTTCATCTCGATCCCTCCACTCATAGCGTTTCCCAAGATTTCCGGTTGCCCCCTCCAGCTCCCCCCAAAAGTCACCGGATCCGGTCCGGATTTTAAGTACGTCGTCTGAGGCATGAGGTCTTTCCAAATATCAAGTTCCATCGAGATCCGATCACCCGTTCAAAAGTTATAAATACCTCAAGGTTCCGGATTCCCCCTCCCTCCACTCCCCCCACAGTGCCCGAATCGGCTCGGTTATGTCAATGATGTATCTAGTGTTTGCTAGGTGTCTTCCCACCAAGTTTCATCTCGATCCCTCCACTCATAGCGTTTCCCAAGATTTCCGGTTGCCCCCTCCAGCTCCCCCCAAAAGTCACCGGATCCGGTCCGGATTTTAAGTGGGTCGTCTGAGGCATGAGGTCGTTCCAAATATCAAGTTTCATCGAGATCCGATCACCCGTTCAAAAGTTAAAAATACCTCAAGATTCCGGATTCCCCCTCCCTCCACTCCCCCCACCGTGCTCGGATCGGGGAAGTGACTATTTCCAACTTAATCATTTGGGGTCCCTGATACGCTTGCCAAGTTTATCGTCCTAGCTTATCTGGAAGTGCCCGAACTAGCAAAACCTGGACAGACCGACAGACCGACGGACGGACAGAAATTGCGATCGCTATATGGCACTTGGCCGAAGGGCAAGTGCCATAAAAACATAGATCAGAGGGAAAAGCCTATGAAAATGATTATTTTTTTATGTTTCGGGGGGGGGGGGGGGAGGGTCAACCAAGCGAAAGACCGTCACCGCCATGGATGTCGTCTACCGCTCTGAAACGCCAGGGCCGTACCCTCTACGGCTTCGGCGGCTAAACTCTTTGTTTCCAAACGACCGACACTTAACACAATCACTGACACTTAACCCGACACGTCAACCCCCCCCCCCCCCCCTGGATACGGCCTTGCTGAACCCATATCTGAACTTCATTTTCCTGCCGGACATACGAGTTCGCTCGGAAACCTGAAATCTGGTAAAGTAACATTCTTTCTGAATTTTATTGAGACAATGTTTACAACGGGCTGTTTACAGGTTTGTTTCCTTCCCCGAAGTTGAACCAGAGGATCGACAGCCTGACGAGGACCCTTGCCAAGAAGGGCCGAAATATCGCTGATGAAGAATCATAGCTGACGTATCCGTTGTAAACATTGTTTGAATAAATGTTTCAAAGTCAGCTTGGGCTCAAAGAATATTTATTCTTTCTGAAGTTGATCAGAGGGTCGATACGGGGATTAGGAGACATGCTGAATTCGTTTTTGAACTTTTGTTCCTCAGTTCGCCCGGAGTACCGATAAACAAGTACCGATGAATATACACAGAGCTCAGAATTGTAAATAATCACAGATTTGTACATATATATTTTTTAACACGCACATTTTATCTTTCGTTATTTTATTTGTATCTGCATCCGCACCGTTTTCTTCTGGTTTTTAGTTACATCTCGTCTTATTGTCTGTTGGTTCCGCATCGTTCTCCTGTTTGTGATTGTGGTGGATTGATTTAGTTTTGTTTTGTTTTTCGCTGAGGACGGTTTGCCGGAAGTGCAACCGAAATATCCGAATTTATGTTTATCCCTCGCACATCATCCTAGAGGGATAATTAGCTGATCAAGAAAAAACCCCGAAAATCACGGTTTTCTATTTCTTCGAAACAAGGTCTCAGTAAAAGAAGTAGATCAGAGACGAGATATTGGGATACATGGGATACAATCGATATCTGGACTTGGTTTTCTCAGCTGATAAGCCATTTGCCCGTAATTTGTGAAAAACACCACTACGGTACCATTTTTTGTACATTTCAAAGCGTTAGATTGTAACACATTTAAGGAGCCTGGCGATGACCGCGAATCTAAAGATCTGGTTGTTTGAATCAAGACATCCAACAAATACTGCATTTTTGGATCCCATCGAAAGCTTTCGTCGTTTGAAGTTGCCGTGTTTGGCACTTTTGAGGCAGATCAAGCATCAGAGGAGATCATTGGCTGATGTGTTTCAGAAATGGGTGCATACCTTTTGCTGGCGGATGCCGAGAATATTTATGTTACGACCAGGGGCGTCGCAAGTGCATTTTCGGTGGGGGGGTGGAGAGCCAAAATTTTACCGAATCTTTCAAAAATTTTACCGAATCCTAGAACTAAGAATTCGAGCTCTAAATTATGGAACAGAAACGATTACGTAGGAAGAGTAACAATAAAAGGCAGCATGAGCGCTTTGGCGAAGCCCACATGCAGAATACGTTGCCGGGCATGATTGCAGTAACAGCTACTATCTATTATAGCCAATAGAAAATTAAATCAAGCGCCGCAGGCGAAAATTTCCGAAATCCATTTTTTGTTTTGTTTTTGTAGGCTAAAATTTAACTGCTTCTCTTACAAATTCTATTATTTATCGTTGATGAAATACCGAGACTCTTAAGAAGTTCTAGAAAACGGATGGAGCGACGTTCCGGCAGCAGCAGCAACTGTAGTCTAGTCAATATACTACCTATGATAACATAAAGTGAGCGCCGCAGGCGAAACTTGTTTTTGCTTTTTCCTGCCAAATTTAATTTCCATCCAAATTCTAGCTTTTAATGATTCGAAATCTCAATCCTAAAACTGGCTTAAAACCCCCGTCAAATGACGCGCCCTTCCACAAAATAGAGAACATTACGAAAAGTGCTGCAGGCGGAATTTTCGAAATATTTATGATTAGATATTCTTTTTGGGATCCAAAATAAAAGTAAGGACTATCGATGATATCACAGATCATCCCTTTTGTCTGCGACCAGTGCTTCACTCGACCTCTTCTGAGTTTCGAGGTTCGTGGTAACTTCCGAATCCTGGCCATTACAACGAATAAGTTACCGAATCCCGGTTATTATACCGATAGCGTGTTCGGGATTCTGTATAACCACCGTATCCCGGTTATTATAACAATTGTTTTGGTATCGAAAGACTACCGAGCAATATTCAGATTCGGTATACTTTCGTCGAAACTTGAACAAAGTCAGGGTTTGTGGTTAACTTCCGAATCCTTGAAATTATACTTAATAAATTACCGAATCCCAATCATGACACCGAATAATTCTGAACCAATAGCTTATTCGGGAGTCTGTGTAACCATGGAATCTCCATAAACATACCGAATAGTTCCGGCATCGAAAAATTACCAAATGATTTCAGTAAATTCTCTCACCAAATTCGTGATAACTACAGAATACTGGCAATTATACCGAATCCCGATCATTGTACCGAAGAGATTTGTACAGATAGCCTATTTAGGATTCTGTATAACTACCGAATCCCCGTAAATCGAGAAAATACCGAACAATTTTAGTAACATTTTGGGCCTTCGGCCCAAATTTTTTACCGAATCTCAAAAAGGTGGGGGGGGGGGGGGGTGCTGCACCCCCCGCACCCCCCCCCCCCCTTGCGACGCCCCTGGTTACGACCCTTTTAAGTGTCATTTTCCGCGAAAAATAAGTTGAAAACACCCTCAAACATGTAGATACTGGCACTCACTGCCAAAAGTTTGATAAAAATTTAACACAAGGATGGGCATCCGTGTTTTAATTTATATCATATTTCTGTTCAAACAATGGATAAAACGGATACATCAGCGACGGTGCTTTAGTAGCGATATTTCTGCCCTTCTTGGCAAGGGTCCTCGTTAGGCTGTCGAATATCAGGGAGAACGTTCGAGAATGGAAGAAAACGAATCCTGCAGTTACGTTGTCCTTGATGTTCGACAGCCTGACGAGGACCCTTGCTAAGAGGGGCCGAAAATCGCTGTCAAAGTATCCTAGCTGACGTATCCTTTTTATCCATTGTTTAAATTTATGTTTCACAGTCAGCCTAGAGCGTGTTCCATCCTACTTATCGTAGTTACAACACATGATCTCACGAACTTTGGCATCTTGGCGTCAAGGCTGGAACGCATTTTTCTATTTTCGTCGAAATATCACTCCACGGGGAGACCAGCCAATCACGTTACAGAGATCCGTAGTTAGCACGCTTCCTACACTCCCGAGCATGTCAGCATGGTAAGCAAATAGTTACAATTTGTTACTATTTCGAGAATGTTGAAACTGTTGCCGTAGTGACTTTTCGTGAGGTTGGAACGAAAATAATAACTAATAGTTACTATTGTTATAAGGGTGGAACACGCTCTTAGGCTCAAATATTATTTATCAAACTTCTGACCGTGTGTAGATCATAACGTCGCGAAGATGCTCACTCTGAGCTAGAATCATAACAAGCTCTCTGGCAAAACAAGAATCCTGAAATTTCTTTTATTCTCTCCGTTGCAAAAACAAACCCAATAAGCATATAGAACACATATTCAAGGGATCACGGTGTGATACGCTTGGGATCACGGGGGAACATGGATGTTTTCCTGATGTTGTCTAGACCAAGGTATAGCATCGTGACTCGCTCCATTCCAATGCCGCCTCCAGCGTGGGGTGGACAACCGTAACGGAAGGCATCGATGTAAGCTTTCACCTTGTCGAGGTCTAAAACGGCAAGGGCACTTTAATTAGGGTGGCGGTCAATTTGCCACAACGTGGTGGAAGATTTTATATGCGGAGAGACGACGAAGTTTAGTCGGCCGTATTTTCTGCACTTTCATAAGTTTAAAAAATTCACAACATTTCCGCACGGAATTCCAGTACGCTACCGGCACGACTCTAATCGTCTGCCGGAACCATTACCATAAAAAGACTAGAATTTGGGATAGATAACCACGGTCTACTCAAATAGATATTTGCAATTATCTGGGAGAAAATGAAGAGAACAGAGAACTACTATCATTTTTATGAACTACCTCCTTCTTCTAACACTACTTCTTTTGGGATTCTGTTGGAATCGGACAGGCAGCGTATGCTTCAATTCAAGCAGCACAAAATCCAGACAAAATTACAACTGTGCATGATTTTCCAGCCTTTCTATTCAGCCAAGGTTTCGAAACATCTTAAAGGTGTACTCAGTAAGGAAATGCAATATACTTGTAGTAGGGTTCTATTCTTTTTTTCCCAATTATTCAGTCCATCATATTCTTAAAACTTTGAAAACCGTTCGGCGGCTGATTTTTACTAAAGTAAACGACCGATTCTTTTATAACTCGAAAATGCGGTAAAAAGAGCGTGCTATGCAAAGTAGTAGCAGCGAGGACTGGGAACCAGCGACAAAGCTCCAAAATATCGTCCGAAAAATACCACTGAAATTCAATTTCGACGACAGCGCCGACTCCGACGTGTCTCTCAATCACATGCTAGTGGTGTAACTTCCGCCTTCGATGGACCCTAGCAACATGGTCCGAGGTATAACGGTAACGGTAACTGGATCTACAATTAGTCGTTTTTGCAGTTGTCGCTGTGTCTGATATATGGTTGCTCTGCAAAAACGACAATTGCCGAACTCGCGCTTTTCAAAGTCATCCCAAAAGAAAAACTGATGTTCAGCCACGTCACTAAGTGCCAAACTTCTTTCCCACCAATTTGACAAAAATCGATGAAAGTGAGATGACTTTTTCAGATACCATGACCAGTTACAACGGTCGGACCGTGGTATCTGAATATCAGATACCACGATAACTGGCCAGATACCACGATAACTGCAAAAATGACTTTAGACCGTGGTATCAGATACCATGGCATCTGCAAAAACGCAACTATTAAAATTCTCAGATAAGTGCATCCGTCTGGACAAAACAGTCATGGCCAGGAAAGAAAAGGTGCCCAGCGCTGTACGCTGGGGTTTAGTCTAGGTTACGCAGAGTTTTCTCTTTTTGGTGTTTATGTTGAGATTTTTTTTTTTTCATTTGTTGTTTCCCGGCCATGGCCCCAGGGGCTTTTTGGGATAAATTAATTAGTTCATTATGCATACCATAATAATCACATAGTTGAACAGTTAAAAGCAACAATAACTATTTTTTTTTTGGCGGGGGGGGGGGGGGGGGTCTGGGCACACCTATCCTATCGCAAAACAAGGCAAACTAGACCTACGTTGCCTTGGCAACGTGAAGTGTTGCAGCAAACTTTGTTTAGGATACGCAGATTCCACTTTCACTCTTTAGTTTCACGGGTGTTCTCGTTATTCTGGGAATATCCTGGAGGTTTAGCTTGGGTTTGCTTTCGGGGTGATTTAACCAGTTTCAGTTTAGTTCTGTGTGAAGTTTTAGTGAAGAAAGAGGAAAAATATAAAAATAAGAAAAACATAAAGTTGAGTATATATATGTGTTATCTGGCTAGCGAGATGAGAGCACGATTAAGTGATTTACTCACCGACAGCATGAAGCTTCGCCCTCTGAATCAGCAAGTCCGAATCGTGGACTCTTTGAGCTCCAGACATAATTTCCTCGCCTCGCATGAAGATATCGTACGAGTTGGACCATTTCTAAAGAAAATAAGCGCTGATTTAGATTAGATTTTATTTTACACATCTATACAAAACAGTTTGAAGCACTTGCTACGAAAGCCCCAAAGAGCTTGTTGGTCACAGGTGGCAGTCTTCTCTATTCTACATATTTTTTTACATTATTCTACATGTCATTTCTACACGGTTCATACATATACAACAGACATTCTGCTTACAAAAAAACACTCACGCATCATTACTATTCTTTTGCAACGAAAAATCTCTTCGCTGTAGTCTTGAAGGATGCCAGATGACTAGAATTTTTATTTCAACTCGAATTATATCGTAAACAGAAAGTACATATGGCACTTGCAACGGTAGTTCGCATGTATACCAGCTACAGTTCGTGATGTTTAGGTATCGTACGTGACCCGCCTCTAACTCCCTACAGCGGCCAAATCCAATCAGGACTTGAAACGGAGCATCTGGGACTTGACTGGGACTTGAAACGGAGCATCTCACCAACAATAGTTGGTGAGTTGGCTAATTTCACCCAGGTAAAAAAAAAAAAACACGTTATGCATGCATCATGATGATTCTTCCTCCCTCAACTACCTCTGGACCGGTCGGATCCGGGAAGTGACAAAAGTCGATCTGGTCAGGTAACAGGCCTGACAAGTTTCACCCTACCAGCCGATCTGGAACACTGAAAGTGAAACAAAAATAGTGATTGGCTGGGAACGCCCTTCCATCTCAATTGGACATAAGCGATTCTGGTTGCGTTCCGGAACTTAACGATCGTTAACAAATTGTTAACAGTTGTTAACTTTTTGCGTTCCACGTTTCTGACTTCGAAATTTAAGCTCCACCCTCCTACAATTTCTGTCCCAGAGCTTAACGATTGTTAACTATTTTGTAACGATGATCGGTGAGCATCGTTACAAAATATAACAACTGTAGAACTGCGAAAAGTTAACGATTGTTAACAATTGTTAAGTTTGCGGAACGCAACCTCTATCAACGAATTCAAGAATACCTTGGATCCGACGCCGAAAGAAATTACAACAAACAATATTTTAGACATATTTTAGAGGCCAATTTTGAGCATTCTATTATTTTTCTATTCTGTGTGCCATAAAAATAATGATTGGCCACGAACTGCTTGGCAGTCTACATTCTGCCAAGACATTCAACTTCGGGGACCGCCGTCTGCAATCTTAGAATAGTAGAATAGAATGGAATTTTATATAAGGTTTGAAGCCAAGCTGACCATTCGTTTTCAAATAAAATAGAAAAAACGAGATTTTCCGAAATTTCATTCATCCCTCGCACATCATCTTGGAGGGGTAAACTTGCTGATCAAGAAAAAAAACCCGAAAATCTCCTTTTTTCTATTTTATTTTGAGTGGAATTTTATTTTTCAAAAGCAGCTGTCACAGCCGAATCTGACCTTTTCGCCATAAAAAAATTATGAATAACATAACACTCTATAGTCTCCTATATCTTTCATGAAGAGGGGCCACAGGTGCTAGTTTGGGGATTTTCCGGGATTTCTCTCGCGTGGGTCAATACGTATAGAAGAATAGGGAGGGGGGGGGGGGAGAATATTACGTAATCGTGGAACAGATAGGGTTTTAATACCGAAAGCGATGCTTCATGCTGGACTTGGGATGTTTTCTATCACAAATCGCTGAGCCCACTTTGAGAGGTGTCCAGCTTGGCGCTAGCAACAGAAGAAAAGAACATCTTACCTGGTTGTGGGGATCTGGCATTGTGTAGAAAGGTCGGACGGCCAATGGGAACTTGTCCAAAATGTAGAAGTCGGTGTTGTACTGAAAACAGAAAAAAATCATCATTCCTCTGCTAGTAAATTTGAATGTCAGAAAACCAAATGAGAACAGACGGATCCGAATCGAGGCCCCTTTCGACATTTATTTCATCTATACTCCATACATTAATAGAAATAGCAAGGCTTCACTAGCCACCTGTTTTTGCCAAATTAGTATTTTTGTCAAAGGCGAGAATGGAGAAGCGAGAAGAGCAAAAACGGTAATCTGTACGAGAATCGAGAATTCAGAAGCGAGAACGGATAATTCATATCAAAAAAGCAACTAGTTTCTCAGTTAAGCTATTCCATTACTGGCACAGTTCATGCAACAAATGCAAGCCCCTATTCCTTTTGTGAGATTCACAATTGCCTTCCAATTTAGTGAGGCAGAAGGTTTCTGAGAGGGGTAGTGTGGTTCTTGACGGGAGGTATGCTTGCCCACTCTGTAAGGAGGAAGGAGATTTGGACCATTTTCTCCGTAGATGCCCGAAGCTCTCTGATTTAATAAAATGAATTTAAATGGTGTCCTTTTGTCACTTTTTGAAATTTTGAGCAAGGTTAACACCACCGTCATTTCTCGAGTGGGTGTTTGTATAGACAAATGTTTAAATGGTGATAAGTTAAGGTGGGAAGGTTTTGGATGCCGGAAGGACGGTGATTAATAGTGGGAGAGAGTGGAAGGAAGGGGTTCTCACGGGCTTCCTTCTCCCATATATTAAACCACCTCGGCCGAGTTGGTCTCGGGTCGGAATATATTACTATTCTGGCCCGAGAACTACCCGGACGAGGTCCATTCGATTCTTGAGAAGCATGGAAGAAGTGGAAGTAGGAAATTTGGCTTAAGAAGTGTGAGCGTTTAAGTTACATTTTTGTTATTAGGAGCATATGGCCCTCGAGCTTTTGAAATACAATGATCTATCTATCCATCAATACGTAGGAAAACAAAACATTCAGCATACTTTAGCCTTAATGAGCTTTCCAAGCAGCTTCTCTTGAGGGGTTGACAAGTCATCTTCATCTCCCATGTTAACTCCGGCGTCTCTCAGAATATCAACTGCCTCTCGGTACTCTAATCTAAGAGGCGGGTCGAGGAAGGTAAATGGCTCAGCTGGGTACTGCTTGTTGACGGCGGCGATTTCGTCTTTGTACTGCTCTTGGAGGCCACGGAAGATATCGGTGAACACGGCACCAATAGTGTCTAATACTTCGTGGTAGTGATTCTTGAAGGCCATTTCCAGGTCGAGGCCAACGAACTCGGTCAAATGCCTAGAGAAATAAAAAGTTAAAGAACCCCTCGCACTATTTACTCTTCAACTTACTGTATTTTAAAGTATTTGAATACTTTAAAACTAGGTTGTGCTTTTTCCGAGACCCGTTGACTTGTAGCGAAACAGGGAAACAATTTACATAAACGGTTTTTCTGATGGAAAGACTTCTCGCAGACAACCGTCGACTTCGATACACATCGAAGGTAGCAAAAAACGGAAAATAAGAAAATCGGCGTGGTTTTGTTAGAGGGGTTAGAATGTACCATACGAAATTGGGGTTTCCGGGTTCAGAAATATATGGAGTGATTATGGAAGTAGGTTGCATTAGTATTATAGGCAAGACAGGTCCTTCAAGGAACGAGGCTACCGTTGAAAAACCCCTCAAGTGTAACCACAGGCATCATGTTAAGAGTGAGGGAGATATCTACGGCGAACAGTTTCCTACATCGTGGAAACCAGTGCCACGTTAGTCCCCCCTTCAATTTATGCAATGACGTCACTGGGTATCGGTCCTGGTGGTCCCTGGTAGATCCTAACGAGGCTGGTGCTTCAAGACTTCACATGAGTGGACGATTGAAATAAAATTTCCAACTATTTCTTTTTATTTTTTTGTTTGGTTCATTTGTTAGAAATTAGTTTCGTGTGCTTTTGTATGGTCTTATTTCTTTCTGTGTATTAGTTTTTCCTTTTTTCGTATTTATACTCCGTCTTTCTCTTTGTGAGTGTATGATGGGCCATAAAGAAATTACTACTAACTTGCGGGACACTTGCCAGCGACAAGGCTGTATTGCCTGGAGGCGTCACCATTGACGCACTCGAGCCATGTTCAGTGTCAAGTTCAATCTATACTAAAGTTTCTATTCTGATCCTCACAGCGGTAGCTAAGAGCGTGTTCCACCCTACTTACCGTAATTACTACGCATGACATCACGAATACTGGCTTTTTGCCGTCAAGTCTGGAACGATTTTTCTGTTTTATCATGCCACGGACGAATCCGGATAATCACGTTACAGATTTCGAGTCAGGTTCAAGATATCGTGACTAAAGTAAAAATTCAAGCTTTGAAATCTAATATGACTGTAAATGACAGTAAATCGTGCACTATGACAATTTCATTTTTTAAGTCTTTCATCCCTACTTTTTCACCTGAAATTTCGGATTCTTTGAAAGTGGAAAAACTTAAACTCCTAGGGATAACCCTAACTAATGATTTAAAATGGGAAGCGCAGACGACTAGCATGATCAAGCGAGGGAATGCCGGACTTCAAATGCTAAAGCTCATGTCTAGGCATGGGGCACCCACTACACACTTGTTCCGAATATATGTTTCCTTTATCCGACCAAACCTAGAATATGGAGCACCTGTTTGGCATTTTGGCCTTACGGTCGAACAGACCGCTAGACTTGAAAAGATTCAAAAAAGAGCCCTGATCATAGCGTCAAAGGTGGCCGAGAGGTCTTATGAAGAGTTGCTGCGTGAATTTAAAATCACTTCTCTACACGATCGAAGACTGAAACTCTGCATGGAGTTTGATGTAAAATCCCTGAACCACCCAGTCCATACAAATATTTTTCCTTCTAAAAAGCTAGCGAGAAGGCTCCCTCGCAAGGTAGCTACTGCGGTTGAAAAATTGCAGCCAACTAAATGTAACCTCCAGAGGTTCGAAAAGAGTTTTGTTCCGTCTTTTGTGAAGTTGTTTAACGAGGTAAATTGAGATGTTATTCATTTTTAATGTTATTTATGACTGTTGAAGTACGCTTACATATTAACTGACTATATACCAAACAAATTTGGCGTTAGCCACGATAAGTTTTTGGCGAATAAAAAGATTTATCTATCTATCTATCTATCTATGCGTAGTTACCACGCGTACTACGCTCCCGAGGATGGTAAGCAAATAGTAACTATTAGACATTAGTTACTATTTCAAGAAGGATGGAACGGTCAGCGTAGTAACTATTCGTGAGGATGGAACGGAAATAGTAACTAATAGTTACTATTTTAAGAAGGGTGGAACACCTCTAAATAGTCAGCGAGCGCAGTGGTTTCCTGTTGGTATATAAGATATGGAATCCTAGCTTTCGCGAAGGAACCGTTTTTTCTCGACTTTCTTTTACGCGCAATTATGACAATCGTAGAAGGCTGTAGAGTTGAACAGATGATCCCGTCCACGCGAAAATGAGAAAAAGGGGCTAGCGTTGATCGTCTGAGGAAAATGGGTTCCGTCCACGCGATAATGCCCATTCAATTGGATGGGAGTATATGAGTGGGAAGGTCAACACAATATCCCGTTCAGCACAAAACTGCGCTCGGAGCGGTGTTGAACGGGAGGTGTCCACCGAGCTGGATGGTCCGTTCAGCTGTTCATCCGTACACGCGAAAATGATAAAAAGATCGACGGCGTCCACTCGAGAATGTTCGTCGTGCTCGACGGGACCAGATCCATCCACGCGAAAACGTCCCCTTAAGCTGACGTCACGCAACCATAAAATGCGATGATCGGTACTAGACTCGCGGTAAAGTCTCCTTCCACGTTTACTGAATACAGAGCGAAGGGGACTTCGACGCATACGCTTACAATACGTACTGAAAAGCCAACTTATTTTTGTATCATTTAACTGAATACACTGCATTTTTTGGATTTTGTTGAGGGATTTTTTATTTTTTTCACTATTTGCTCTAGAATGACGTTCAGAATATCTCCATCGACGTCACAACGCAAATTTCTACTATGACCCAGAAAATTTGAATCTCAATACAAACGCGGCGTTTCATAACGGAAGGTATAGCTCAAGCTCAATGCGTGAACACTTATTTTTCATAAACCGTTTTCGTCGAGTATACAACACAGATACAAGCGCACAGAGCGTACAAATCGGACAAGGCTTCCACTATTTGAAAATCGACTATTCGTGAACAGCGGAGTAACGCATTATCAAGCTTCTTTATGGGTAACTATGGGTAACTAGAATGAACTATCTAAGACCTTTTCAATAAACTTTAATGAGTTCTCCAATGGTAATCGTGCCTTTTATTCTTCGTCTAACACTCCTCCCACTCTCGGCAATCACTTCAGATCCGAGCAAAATAACACTAGAGAGTAGTGCCAAGACTTGGAAAAAAGTGACACACACTCAAATAACAGCGACACTAGCACCACTACACTGTCAGCAGGTACACAACATATTTTTTTGGTTGAGACACTTTTTTCATAGCAAAAACGTCTCGTTTTGCTTATAACTCCGGTATTTTCTGTCAGATTCAGTTGAAATTTAGGGTGCAATTATAGAATCATGTATCTATTAACGCTGTCATCTCTCGACATGATAATTCGGACTTTCTTTTTGCGACTTTCTGTGACGTTTTTTTTACAAAAGTGTCTCAGTTTTATTTTCATTTTGTTTTAGCTTTTTTCTATTTCTTGATTAATAAAATGTTTTAAAACCTTTAGACAGGGAGATTTTCGGCTGTTTTGTTACGATAGTGGACTCCGGTCAAGATCTTGATCTCCTGGCTACAACACTTTTTGTAACAGTAACGTTTTTTTGAGACGTTTTCCGTTCGAAACAACACTTTTTTTTAAAGTAACGTTTTTTTGAGACATTTTCTCTTTGGGAACAACACTTTTTTATAACTGCAACATTATTTTCAAAAAGAGACAGTGACACTTTTCAAAAAAGCTAAGCATGCATACAACATATTTTTGTGTTTGAGACATTTTTTCTGTAACAAAAACGTCTCATTTTGCTTATAACTCCGGTATCTTCTGTCAGATTCAGTTCAAATTTAGGCTGCAAGTAGAGAAGCAAGTATCTATTAACGCTGTTACCTTCGGACTTGATTATTCGAACTTTCTTTTTGCGACTTTATGTGACGTTTTTTTACGAAAGTGTCTCAGTTTTATCTTTAATTTTTGCTTAGCTTTTTTCAAGCTATTGAATAGTTGAATGCTTTCAAACCTATAGACAGGGAGATTCTCGGTTGCTTTGTTAGGATAGACAAATCCGATCAAGATTTTGATCTCCTGGCTACAACACTTTTTGTCACAGTAACGTTTTTCTGAGACGTTTTTTTTCAAAAACAAAAACAACGCTTTTCGCTACATTAACGTTTTTCCGAGACGTTTTTCCTGGACATGTGCATATGACGAGTCACCTTGAAAAATAATAGCAAATGTTCCTTACCTTCTGTAAATAGTTTGAATACATTCATTTGAAACAGTACATAATTTGAACAAGTACATTATTTTCATCGCAATAAGCAAGAGTTGTGCAAGGGAATGCAAACGCTGGTCCTCTTTAATGTAACGAGCCTCAGTACGCACACGCTTCAAGTGACGTTTTCTCAAGAGATTCATATTTGATGTTAACTAGCATCCTACTGCGGGTTCTGAACATAACGTGATTAAAAGCGGGCAAAGCAAAAGCCGCGTTTGATTTAGCCTTGTCCCGGTCCTGTCAGCCAAACGCCGTTTTATTTAACTGCCTTGTCCGCTTAATGCCGTTTTATTTGTCCTGTCAGCTGAAAATTGTCAGTGCCCTGTCCTGTCAGACAGGAATCAGTGAATGATGACATGCTCTCGGAGCAAGCTTCGGTCCTGTCTTGGGTAGATTTCTCGACTGCGTTTTATTTGCGATGCTTGTCCGTTGCGTCATTCACCTGACAAGGGTAAATAAAACGGGTTTAAACCGTGACAAGGCAGTAACAAGAGGACAGGACCGAGACAAGGAGGACTCAAATCGAACGCAGCTAAAGTACGTTGTCCGATCGCTGATTTGCGTTTTGGACCATCACTTTTGCATCAGTTTTGACCCATTTTTATTTTTGTTCTGGACCGGCCGACTCATGGGACAAGGCAACTTTGTAAAGAAAGTTATCAAATATTCATACATTTTTTAATATAGCTAGCATAAAGCTATAAGTCTAAGTACAAGATCGCAACAACCAGCTACATACTTAAAATCAATTTTGGTGACTCCCTGAGCAAGAAAGTGCCAAAAACGCAGTTAAAATCAGAGGGGACTATGGACGCACAACGTTTTATCCGGCACTAACATTTTTTGCCAGTAGCTCTTACATTAAAAACGACATAACCCATATGTTCCTAAGCCAGTTCTAAAAGAAAAAACGTTTTAGTTCTCATCCCATCGCCTTTTAACAAAACCAATGCGGTCGAAAGTTTAGATGCGTTCAAATGCATTTACGGTCATTTCCGGCGTTCTCGTCCGAAACGTTCCCAGATCATGGATTTAGTATTAGGCTACTAAGGTATCATTTCGGTTGCCCGATACCCTTCAAAGAGTTCCCAGGGAACGCCGAAATTGCGCTACAAGTTTTTCCCTTCGCCTGTATTTTTTCCCGGTTCTTGTTCTCCTCAGGTTTTTTTATGCCATATTAGCTCTATGGCACTTTGACATCGTAGGCAAAAATTTCAAATTTCGAATCGTGCGTGCGTCGGGAATCAGGCCGAAAGGCTTCCGAAGCGTCAGAGTCCAAGAGCTAGATGTTTTTTGGATTGGACTGTGGCAATGGAGGACAATGGACAATGGAGACTCATCTTTCTTTTTCAGTCTATAGAAGAGTCTTACTGGGATGGGAAACTTGTCGATAGTGGAAGATGGGTGAATCGATGATTTCTCAAAAGGAAATGGTAGCGTCAACAATGATGTTAGTGCTAATAGGATAATAAGGGTGGGCAACTGCAGGAAGTCAATTAAAAGCTGAGAGTTTTATATTCTATAGTCATCTGGTAAATTTAAAAAGAACAAAATTGAAATAGACTTCATCTCTGAACACTTATTCAGATTTTAGACAACCTTGGGTTTGGTTCAAGTTTTAAAAGCCCTTAAAATAAAATTAAATGGGAATGGTATATAAGTTATTAAGAATTCCAGTGAGCCAAGAGCCAAGTGTTTCATGGAACAATGCACTATTTTGGGCACTGTAGCAGCTTTCAGTTTTTAATTTTCGCTGTTTTTATGGCACTTGCCCTTCGGCCAAGTGCCATATAGAGATTGCAATTTCTGTCCGCCCGTTGGTCTGTCTGTTGGTCGGTCTGGGTTTAGCTAGTTGGGGCACTTCCACATAAGCTAGGACGATGAAACTTGGCAGGCATATCAGGGACCCCAAATGATTAAGTTTGGAAATCGTCATTTTCCCAATCCCAGCATCTTTGGGGGAGTGGAGGGATGGGGAATTGGGAATCTTGAGGTATTTATAACTTTTGAACGGGTGATCGGATAGCAATGAAATTCTAAATTTGGAGAGATCTCCTGCCTCAGACGACCCACTTAAAATCCGGAACGGATCTGTTGAGTTTGGGGGGAGCTGGAGGGGAGAACTGGGAAACCTTGGGAAACGCTTAGAGTGGAGGGATCAGGAAGAAACTTGGTGGGAAGAACAAGCACAAGTCCTAAATACATTGTTGACATAACCGGGCCAGATTCGGGCACTGTGGGGGGGGGGGGGAGGGAATTTGGTAGGCATATCAGGGACCCGAACAGACTGCCTTAAGAATAGTCGTTTCCCCGATCCGACTATCGTAGGGGGAGTGTAGGGATGGGGAATCCGGAAATTAGTATAACATGCATCATTTTGGAAGGGGTAATCGGACGTACATGAAAGTTTTCATGTGTCAAGAACAAGTGCCTCAGATTTACCTTTTCAAATCTGGACCAGATAAAATACCTGGGGGGGGGGCTGGAAGGGGGGCACCAGAAATCTTCTGAAAGGCTCAGATTCGAGGGATCGGGATGGAACTTGGTGGGAAGATGAAGCTTAAACCCTAGATACATTACTGACAAAACAGGACTGTGTCATGTCACAGTGGGGGGAGCTGGAGGGGGTTTACCAGAATTCTGGTGATCTCGAGTTAGGGTACTTCCAGATGTGCTAGGACCATGAAACTTGGCAGGCATTTTAACCATATTGACTTGAACATAGTCCCTTCCCCGATCCGATCATCGTGGGGGGAGCAGAGGGGTAGGGAATCCGGAATCTAGTGACATTCGCAATTTTGGAACAGGTGATTGGACGTGCATGAAACTTGGTAAGTATTAGGAACAAGTGTCTCGGATGTTCAGTTTCAAGTCTGGACTGGATGAGCAAGCTTAAACCCTAGATACATTCCTGACAAAACAGGACCGGATTGTGTCACGGTGGGGGAAGTCGGAGGGGGTTTCCCTGAATTCCGGTGATCTCGAGCTAGGGTGCTTCCAGATGTGCAAGGACCATGAAACTTGGCAGGCCATTTACAGACTCTTAACATATTGACTGAAAATAGCCTCTTCCCCGATACGACTATCATGGGGGGAGTAAAGCGATGGGGAATCCGGAATTAGGTGACATTTATAACTTAGGAACGTGTGATCGGACGTGCATGAAACTTGACAAGTGTCAAGAACGAGTGTTTCAAATGTTCAGTTTCAATTCAGGATTCGAGTTGGTCTGATCACTGGGGGTGGGGTGGGGGGTTCTGGAGGGGGACAAACTGACACACATGCTAACTGTCCCGGCAAGTGCCATATGAGCTTTCAGCTCTTTTTTTGTTTAGCTCATAACTCGTGCACCAGTACAGGTATCAAGTTCAAAATTGGTACACTTGTGGGAATTGGGGTCCAGCTGTGCCCTATGAGGGCCCCACCACACACCCACCCGGTTCAGGGGCAAATGGGCTAGATTGCCCTGTGAATAATGATCTGGGTATAGGACGATGAAATTTCCTGTACAGTAGAAGCAAGGACTGGGAAATTTCTTTAAAGTTTACACCTCCCCCTCCCTCCACATTCATGGGCAACTGGGCCCAGATTACCCAGGAGTAAAGTTTGTTACCTACGACAGGAATCAAAAGGTATCAGGTTGATGCTTGGTAGGTTCGTGAGCATTAGGGTCTTTATTTCCTTTTTGCAGGCCCCAAGCTCCACTCCCATTCGGTTCAGGGGCAACTGGGCCCAGATTGTCCATTTGTATGGCACTTGCAGCTTTGCTCAAGTGCCATATACCAATCACTTTTCGGTCTGTCAGGCCACTGTTCTCGAGTTAGGGTAATTCCAGAAGTGCTAGGACGATGAAACTTGGCAGGCGTACTAGGGACCCGATCGTACTAATTTGGAAATAGCCACTTCCCCGATTCGACCACCGCGGGGGTAGTGGAGGGAGGGGGATCCGAATATTGACATATTTATAATTTTTGAACGGGGAATCCGATCTTAATGAAACTTTATATTTGGAAAGACCTCTTGTCTCAGTCACACTTCAAGTAGGGAATGGATCCGGTGACTTTGGGGGGAGTTGGAGGGGGGGGAACCGGAAATCGTGTGACATGTTCAGAGTGGACGAATATGGATGAAACTTGGTGGGAAGAACAAGCACAAGCCCTAGATACATTGTTGACAAGACCGGACCGGATCCTAGCACTGCATGGGGAGTTGGAAGAGGGTTCTGGAATTTCGGTGATCCGGACTTAAGATGCTTACACATGCGCTAGGACGATGAAACTTGGCACGAAAATCAGGGACTCAACAATTTTAACTTAAGAACATTTGTTTCTCCGACTTGACCATCACAGGGGGAGTGATATGCCGTTCTTAATGAAGTTGTGACAAAGGGGGTATAAGCTGATACGATTTGGTTCATCGCACTTGTTACTACCTTGCTCATGGAAAAGAGGTTTAAAGGGATGTTGTAGCTTGGCAGTGGAAAAGTCCAGGATAAACTGGGCCAAAAGACAAGATTCAAAGAAAGAATAACAGTTGGTGCCTACAATTTATTCTTAACTTAAATTGCTAGTACGGCTCAATTGCTGATGTTCAAAGTTCAAATAAGTTTATCTCCAGTTTATATTACTTGGGATTAGTCGGGATAGTTATTAACTTCAGGTGGTGCAATTTTTACCAAGTGGTTAAAATGGATTTAAGACCACCAGTCTATAAGATGTTCCTTCTGGCCAAGCTGACTGCGAAAATAAAATGTAGCTGACTTGCAAAATGCAGCTGATTTATCCGTTTTGCACCGTCAAATATCACCAGTCTAACATAAATATCTGATTTGTGGACAGCCTATGCCAAACACATAAATTAACAAAATATCAGCTACAGTATTAACGGTAGTAGTAGTAGTAGAACAGTTTTATTGAAAATAAACATTTGTTTTCAATAGCACTTGCTGCCTATAGCTACACAAGAAACAAAAACGAGGTTTCGGGGATTTTGTAGGTTAGCTAATTCTACGATATGATGCGAAGGATAAATAAATGTTCGAATACTTCGGCAGCACTTCCGCTACAACCGTCTTCAGCAAAAAACAAACTAAAGTGCATACTCTTACAAAATAACAAAAGAGTTTGTTTCTTGTATTATGGATGGTCAGATTGGCTTTAACGGTATATTTGTCTTGGGCTCAAGTGCTATATGGCAATGGTTTTCCCATCCGTCATGTCATCACGAGTTAGGGTCAGCCTACCTCTAGATCTTTTAGCACGATTGAAACCAGACTGATTTAAAAATTGTCACTTCCTGAAGCTGACAATCTTAGAAGTAGTGGAGGGTAGGGGAATCTGGAATGTTAAGGCATGCATAACTTTCGAAAAAAGGATCGGATGAATGAAACGTCATAACTGGCAAGAGCATGCATCTAAGATATTTCATCTAAAGTTCGGACCGGATCCGACTATTGCGGTAGGAATTGGGGGTGCATGAGATATGTTGTGGCAGGCTTAGAGTGTAGGGATCGGAAAGGATGATACTTGGTAAATGGCAAGAGCATGCGTCTTAGATGTTCTATTCACAGATCGGACCCAGATCCGGCCACTGTGGCGGATTGACAAGGGGGGGGGGGATATCTTGTGGTACGAAGAGTACTTTTACATAGGCAAGGACTATGCAAGTTGTAAGGTGTATTAAGACCTTAACAGGTTGTCGTTTCCCTGAATTCCCTTATCCGGCGATGAGACTTGAAAACTGACAGGACAACTTATTCCAGATGTTACATATTAGGTCTGGACTGATACAGATACATTTTCATCTTCTCCATGGGCCCAAGATCAGTTGTACCTCTAGGGTTTTGCTCACAAAAGATTTCCAAACCCCTCTTAAAGTGTGCATCTCAACCACACACACCAACGTATTTTTGGCAAAACGAGATATTTTGGTGTTCCACAAGGGCCCATAATTATTTGTGCCACGAGGATTTTTGCCACAATATCAAGTCAACCTGTCGTGCTTTGGTCGTCGCAAGACTCCGTTGTACGTTGAGACATCTTATTTATACACAAGACGTACAACCATAGTGAAAATGAAAGTTAAAGAAGATGTCATTTTAGTATACATATATGTAAATATCATTATGGATTTACATAAAAGTAATTGGATTTAATGGAGCCACTTCAATTGCGAAATGCAAATAACTAGTCGATTAGCCTAATAACCCCTTAGTCACAGCTTCAAAGAACGGCATATCATCGACATATAACGAAAACAGTGCAGTGTCCACATTTTCGTTAAGGAGTAAGTATGTTGCGTGGTCTTATTTGTTGCTCTTACACCTCAAGATCCACATCCATACATGGGTCGGGTCCCATCAAAATGTATAAAACCAAAAAAATCCATAAGAAAGTTGGCCAAGTAAGTTATTGAATATAATATATAGATGCAAAGTAAAGCGTTATCAACAGTTTGTCGATTTTGCATTTCAGTGTTTGATTTCGTTTATTTCTGCCGTGCATCCAGTACAGTACAACGTTAACGGGCGTACAACCGAGCGCGTCCGGATTCCAAGGTACAACGAAGCAACACTACAACACTATATGCGAGTACAACGCTTTTTCATGTGCAACACTTTTTTGTGTACAACGGAGCGCGTTCGATTTAGAAGTTTTTTCTACAACGGTAAAATGCAGCAAAATGTTTTTTTCCTAAAACGTTTTTCTTGACACAACAGAATTGACAAGAGTAACACTTTTGACGAAGTAAACGTTTTATTACGGTCCAACGTTTTTGTCGCAAAACGTTTTTCTTGCCACAACGGAATTGACAGGAACAACACTTTTGACGATAACGTTTTATTACGGTCCAACGTTTTTGCAGACAAATGTTGACAAAACGTTGTACAAAAAAAAACTTCTAAATCGAACGCGCACCGTTGTACAAAAAAAAAGTGTCACCGACCTGATGACAGTGTAGCGATAGAGAACGTCCCTACTAAAACTCAATCAGTCTTGCACCAGCGGCACAGCGCTGGCTCCCATAACTTCATATTGTGAACACAGCAAAAAAAAAAAAAAAAAAAAAAAAACCTCCCCTGTTCCACGATGGGTATACAAACCGCATCTTAGCTTTACTGGAAATTCTAAAACCGCAAGTTTGCCTTGCTTTAAATGGCACAAGCCTAATGGTCGGTGCTACGAGTATGGCCCATTTGCGAAGCATAGAAAGCATAGGTCTTGGCGCTACTCCCTCGTGTTATTTTTCTCTGCTTCACATAAAGAGGGGTATCCAACCTCAGAGAAGATTTCAAATTTCCAGAGAAATCTTTCCTTTGGAATAATCTATCTGGCTTAAAAAGTAACCAATAAATATGACAAACATATTAGATTGAGGCTAATTGAATGGTTGCATGTTGGATAAATAAATTTTGCTTCAATATTTCAAGTTAAACAAATTTTTCTTTTCAAACAAGATCACTTCATTCTAACCTTGCCTCGACTGACTTAGAAAATGATGAAAAAGGTAGAGTTACCAAAGTCAACAGCCAGAAAATCCCTTTTCAAAGCAGCTTCAAAAGAAAAGGCACAGAATCTGAATATTTTTGGACACATGACTGTTGAAAAGTGTTTTGCATCTTGACTGTCAGGACAGCATGTACATTTCATTTTAACATTTTCGCTGCAACAATCGAGATACCGTGAAAACGAGGTCAGGTACCCCTCCTGTAAAATGAGAGGACGAAAGGAAGCTCACCTATGGGTGTTGCTGTCCTCTGCTCGGAAAACAGCTCCCACAGTGTATACTCGGTCGAAGTCGGCAGTGATGGCCATTTGCTTGTAAAACTGCGGAGACTGGGCTAGATAAGCTTTCCCTTTAAAATACGAGACTTCGAAGACATTGGCACCACCTACAAAGATCATTCTGGGTATCAGTGGAATTCGCAACCTCCTTGTCCGTTCAGAACAGAGCCTCGTTTTTGTTGCATGCTGCAGGTCCACTTCTCGGCGGATTCCGGACTGATTCTTTCTACATCCGTTTTTGCACTGCAGCGCTTCCGAGGAAGACGGCAGCGCTTCTCGAGAATCACGGACTTGTTCCCCGACCAAGTCCGTGCTTCCCTGCAACATGCTGCAGCGCTGCCGCTTCAACCAAGAAGAAAGTGAATCCAAAAACGCATATTATGCAAAAGCAAAGAAGTGCTGCAGCAGCGATGCGGCAGCGCTATTGCAACAAAAACGAGGATCAGAGCAAAAGAACTCTGGAGAGTATTGCGCGAACTTTGAAAAAGTGACACACAGTCAAATCGCAATCACGAACATCCCTACTGAAACTCAACCAATCGCAGAGCAGAATTATTTTGCTCTGACCAATCGTTAACGAGCGCTGGCTAGAATCTACGTCCGCCACTGCATGCGAAGAAAGCGACGGAGGCCCATTTCTGATGCATGGGAAGGATAGGTCTTCTCGCCTTCTATTCCGACCGCCTGGCAAGCTTTAGAATTTCCAAACTGAACTTTCTACCCTCCAATTACACAAGAAATAGAACACGTACTTACTAATGAGACAATTTCATTTATTTTGAAAGGCCTTCTAGATAAACGCTTTATCGGACTTTCGAAAAGTAACCATGTGGGCCACTTAAGCGCTTTTTTTTTTCAAAAAGAAAATATTTACTTGAATGAATGCTTTCTTTCACCAAAATAACATGGCTAGCGCAGGCATGTCAATAGAAAAATACACGAGTCATTACAAAAATAAAACCACAGTAAATCTTTCACCGCAAATTTGCGTATCTAAGATAATACAAAAGCATTAAAGTAAGAAGCATCAAAATTCTTCATTTAGCGTTGCTCTGTTAAAATAATCAGTAATTCAAACAATGTTTACAACGGATACGTCAGCTATGATTCTTCGTCAGCGATATTTCGGCCCTTCTTGGCAAGGGTCCTCGTCAGGCTGTCAATCCTCTGGTTCAACTTTGGGGATAGGAAACAAACCTGTAATAAATAACTGAAGCTTCTTCAAAGTCAGCTTGGGCTCAAAGAATAATCAGTAAAATACGGGACGATGACTTAAAATAACGTTGCGTACTAGTCGCAGGGTAAGAAGGGTTGGCAACTCTTTGTCTTTTCTCGACTTCTTGTCCTCGGTCCCTCAGCAATATGGTTTTCGAAGTCTGGCAGTAGTCGACGGTGGAAAGTTCAAGACATTTCGGTCCAGAGCCAGGACAACTGGCATAATCCTGCACTTCTTCGTGATCATTTTAAGAAGAGCTTATGATGGTCAAGGTCTCAAAACAATACCGGAATGAACAAAAATACTTTGGCTATTGCTTGCCCCAAATCCCATCGAAAAACAAATGTTTGTACTGCTATCCTTGAAAAAAGACCGACGTAAGGCTATAGTTGCGTTTCTGCAGATACCATGGTATCTGTTACCACGGTAACTGGATCTGCAATTAGTAGTTTTTGCAGTTATTTGGTATCTTATATACGGTTGCTCTGCAAAAACGACAATTGCCAAAATTCCGCTTTTCCAAGTCATACCAAAAGAAAAACTGATATTCAGTCACATCCCTAAGTGCCAAACTTCTTCCCCGCAAATTTGACAAAAACTGATGAAAGTGAGATGACTTTTCAGACACCATCGATCAGTTACCACGACCACGGACCGTGGTAGCTGAATATCAGGTACCACGATAACTGCAAAAACGACGTTAGACCGTCGTATCAGATAGCATGGTGTATGCAAAAACGCAACTAATACGTCAAACGTCAACGAGATTCGTCAAATACCAAATTCGGACTAACATACTCGACGCCAAACATGAGAGAAAAAGGTCAGTAGCTAAACTGTAGGGTACGTCACAAAAGAAAAGCGATATACCGATACTTTTCGACAAAAATCCCGAAACGTACCTTCACTAGCTGCTGAGATGATCTTGGGGCTATGAATCTCGACAAAGCCCCTCTTATCGAGTTCTTCTCTGAACAGCCTGCAAACGCCAGCTTGGAGCCTAAAGATGGCCTGATTGGTTGGCGTTCTCAAATCGAGAACCCTGTTGTCCAATCGAGTATCCTGGTTTACAACAATGGCCAGACCAGCCTTCTCCTGTAAGAATCAGTGATGCATTTCTTATTTCAGAGTAAACCAGAATATAGGAAGCTTCCCTGTACCAACATTGGGATGTCAGCAGAACGTTTTAAAGAACCATTTCCAAAAGAAAATAGTTTATATTTAGTTGTTTAAAGAAAATGTAGTTAAAGAAATTTTTTAAAAGATCCAAATGAGAGAATTAATTTCCAAATATTAGGGGCGAAAAATCGTAAATAAAGTATGGGTTAATTTAAAAAGTTAGGTGACGTGAATAGTTAAAATTGGGTAAAAATATATTAAAAGTAACGTCATTGGGGATGGAGGTGTAGCCACAAAAAGTACGAAATATGATTTCTTAGCTTTTAAATAATATAAAAATAAGTTAAATTACAAAAGATGCTACGGGGAAGAAGAAAAAAAAAGAAAAAGAACCATTTTTAAGACGCTGACCAAAGTTAAACTACCTTGAATTCGCACTTCATAGCGATAACATCTATGAGTGATCGTTTCAATTGACAGATGGTGACTAGGCTAGTACAGTTGTCTGCATCAATCAACAATCGATATATTTTACGACAAACAGCTTACTGTCAAAATAAATAGTGGTATCATTTCACAACTGTCATCAATCCGGAGAAAGCGCACAGATTCATCCAGAACGGAAAAGCTTTCCACAAGAATGTCAAAAAACCTACCGTCTCTATTACAGCGACATACGACAAACTTCAGTTGTAAATTATTTTGATAATTATATGGGTGGACCTACTACTCCCTGTACACACACATGGTGATTTACAGTAAGATTTACAGATTTACAACATAAATAGAATTTGTCATAATTTTGACTGAACACTTTACCTTCAATCTAGCGCATGTGCCTCGGCCCTTCAACCAAGAGGCATGACCGACTGTAAACATTCCAAACGGGCATGACCGAGTGTGAAGATTCCAAATTGGCATGCAACTAACCCCCATAGATTTCAGATGAGCTAACAACTTTCGAACAGTGGAAAACGATACTGAGGATAAGCTGGCCCATGTGTCACATCAGTGACTGAGAGGGCTAAGCGCTATCCGGTACAACACCTCCAAACAATTCAAAGAAAAATAAATAGGTTACCTCGTCGGCTGTAACGGGTCGTGCCGCGTCATCTATTTGAAGTGGCAGCCTTGGTTCTGAACTGCTGACGACAAAGATGTCAGTAATGTGGAGCTCCACGTCTGACTGGGTTGAGCTCTCAATTTTCTGGTCTGTAGCCCGAAGGAACCCTTGGACATCGATGATCGACTCCTTAGTAACGCTACAAAATAACAGTCTCAGATGATCAGGAAATTCAGGACTGGCATTGTCGGAAGGCTGAGTCGGTGTCTCTAAGGTTCTATGCAAAGGCAAAAGACGTTTGAGGGGAGGAAATTTATTTTAAAACTGGGTTGTCGGGAGTAGATTTAACGTGGATGGTGAGTTTAAGGGGGGAGGATTAGCTATTGGGGAGGAAAGAAGGTTTATAGGAAAAAATAGGTTAAAGAATGGCCCTTACTTTTTGCCCCATGTGTGGAAAGATGGATGAGGATGTGTTCCACTTTATGTGTGAATGTGAAGGATTGAGTGATTTAAGGGTCGAATTATTTGGGGTAGGAATTACTAGTGACGAGTGGCTACTAGAAAGAATTGAAAGTACAAAAAAGGGGGATATCCATAAGGTACGGCTAGATTCCTCCGCGTTGGTTTGTCTCATAGACAGCGATTTCTGTAGTTTGTTGTGTTTTTTTTTTTTTTTTTTTTTTTGTTGCCATGACCCTAAGGGTTTTTTCGTGCAATAAATTCATTCATTCATTCATTATATAAGCACTCAGCGTCTATAGTTTTAAAGGACCCCTCCCTCGCAGTGTTTACTGTTCCACTTTCAGTATTTTAAAATATTGTGTACTTTAAAACTTTGCTGTGCTTTCAACAAATAACCCACGGTTTTGGCTGTTTTTAAGCCTTTCCCCAGACCCTTTGACTTGTAGCGGAAACAGGGAAACAATTTACATAACCGATTTTCTGATGGAAAAACTTATCGCAAACAACCGTCGCAGAGATGGGCGAATCCGAATTCGGATCGAATCCCGGATTCGTTCTTTTGGCCGGATTCGAACCCGGATTCGAATCTTCTGCTTATCAGGCTGGATTCGGACTCGGATTCCAAACACTCAATCTTACGAATCCGCTCAAATTACTAGTCTTCATCATTCCAGTTTCCGTTTTCCCAATTATTACACAGTGAGCTTAGGCAATCCAGCTTTTTGGTCTCTACCACCAAACATCCTCAGTAATTTATCACGTTATCTGATACCTTAGATATCAGTGCTTTTTGTCACTTCTGATTTTTAAGCCATACCTATGAACATCATTTTATTTCTGTTACGGTCGGATTCGAATCCTAAGCATAAAATGGTGGATTCGGATTCGAATCCTTTCATGATCGGATTCGCCCATCTCTGAACCGTCGACAACGGGATACACATCGAAGGTAGCAAAAACTGGCAAGTGAGAAACTTAGCGTGGTTTTGTTAAAGGTATTAGAATATACCGTATGAAACTGGGGTCTACGGGTTTAGAGACATAAGGTGTGATTATGGGAGTAGGTTGTATTAGGATTATAGGTAAGACAGCTCCTTTAAGTGTTCCCGTGTTTCTGACCAGAAGCGTCACCAGCCCAACTGTTTGGGCCGGTGGGGGGGGGGGGGGCAAGGTTTTCACCGACTGGCTGCTCATTTTGAGTAGGTTGTTTTATCCAGGGTAGTTGTTTCAATAACATTAGTTATGCGAATGATTTGGTGGTGATGGCTACTACCATTCATGCCCTAAATGAGTTGATGAAAGTCTGTGATGCGTTTGCTTCGGCACATGACGTGATATTCAACACGAAAAAATAACCTTTGCATGGCATTCGTCCCACGTGGCCTGAAGCTGGTTCATCTTCCACCCGTTCTACTGTCTGGCCAGACATTGAAATTCGTGGATACTTTTAAGTACCTTGGATTTATTTTTACGCCAACACTGAATGATGATCACCATGTTAATGCTTTAGCAAGGTCATTGAGCGCTAGAGCGAATCTTCTTATTCGTAGGTTTGGGTCTTGCAATGCGTCATTCAAGACGTTCCTTTTCAGAATGTACTGTTCCCAACTATATTGTTACTCTCTTGTGACTAACCCATCTCACAAGCGCGAAAAGACCTTTTGTGTCTTGTATAACAACTCTTTCCGTTGGTTACATGGGTTTAGATGGAACTGTAGTGCTTCGCGTATGTTTGTTGGTGAAGGAGGCCATTTCTCTTCCTGAAACCCGTCGTTCCTCCGTGATTCTGTTCAGTCTCGAATTCTGGCGTCGAGCTCTGCTGGTGATTCTATGTGGTCCGCAAATGCGCCTGTCTCTACCTCTGTGGCAAGCATGGGGGAAACAAATTTACTGTGTGTTCGACCCAGCCTGATTCGAGTGGGTTGACCCATCCTGATTGAGTACTTTGTTTGTTGGAGGCTTCGTGCCTTCAGCATATCTTTTTTTTCTTAGTGTATATAAATGAGTTGTTATGTAGCAGCCCCAGTTGGCTATATTTTGAAACAAATAATAAAAATAATATTTCATTATTAAGAAAGAGGTACTGACCCAGCTGCAAACTTCACCATCTGTTTACTGGTATTATCACCAACAGCCAAGAAGCCTTGGACGGAGTAGGCTTGTTGGCGAACGAGAATGAAACATTGCTTTCCTGAAAAAAATATATACTTTCAAACAATATTCAAACCATTGTATGAGGGCTTAGGTCCACAAACGAGGGGGGGGGGGGGGTGACACACCCACATGCTTCAGACAGCGTGTTTCGTCCTACTTACCGTAGTTACTACGCATGACGTCGCGAATTCTGGCTTTTTGCCGTCAAGGCTGGTACCATTTCTAGTGGAGTGTTCCTTGCAACAATCCACTATTGCGAGCGCTGTAGCAGCTTTCGGTTTCCGGTTTTCACCGTATTTTGTGGAGCTCATAACTCGTGAATCAGTGCAAGTATCAAGTTCAAACTTGGTACACTATTGGGTATTGGGGTCTAGTTGTGCATTTTGGGGGTCTTACCCCCCACCGATTGCACAGTGAATAATGGTCATAACTTGACGAGAACTGGACATGGGACGATGGAATCCCTCGTACAAGTAGATCCTAGGGCTGGGAAATCGCTTTTGAAATTGCACTTGTCCCACCCACCCGTTCATGGGCAGCTGGGCCCAGATTGCCTAGGAGTAAAGTTCTTTACCCGTGAGAGGAATCAACAGGTATCAAGTTGAAACTTGGTAGTTTTATGAGCATTGGGTCTATTTTTTCTTGTTGCGGGTCCCAAACCGCACCCCCCTTGGTTCAGAGGCAATTGGGCCTAGATTGCCCATTTTTTAATGTTTTTAACTTTAACTGGAGATAAGGCGACGAAATTCCTTTTGGCTTTTGGATTACAGGAGTTGGGGATATATATGTGGCTCTATATGAGGATATATGAGCTCTATTTGTAGATGGACACGAAACTCATTGGTAACTGGAAAAGAACGCCATTTTTTCTTGTTTCTTTTTTCAAAAAAGAGAATGACAGAGTTGTAATTATGTTGAAGAAAACATATATCTTTATTGGGTTTAAAGGATACTTCAAGAGGGTCGTTTCCAATAAGACACACAGGAGTAGAGCAATGGAATGAAATACCTTTGTATATTAGGAGCGCAACAACCGTTCAGCCTTTTAAAAAAACAACTAAAAGACCATCAAGTGATGGTAGTTGAGAGTTGGTATTTGTAAATGTATTTAAACAATGATATTTCTTTTTGGGATCCCAAAACGTAAGTGGAGCGATACCAACGACATCGCAAAAGTTGTCCGTCCGTCCGTCTGTAAGCACGATAACTTTCGAAGGGAATGAGATATTTTGATGAAACTTGGTATGGGGATTCAAGAGTAAGGTCGAGTTCGTAGATGGGTTTTGTAGCCCTATATTTAGGGTTGGGGGAGGGGGTTTAAATTAAGGGGCAAGCAAAATATTTTTAAACAGCTAATGAGACAGTCGATTATGGGGTAAGAAGACATACTGAACACGGTTTCTTGCCGGACGAGTAGTTCGCCCGGAATCTAGCGAAAACCGTTTACAAGTTTGTTTCCTTCCCCGAAGTTGAACCAGAGGATTGACAGCCTGACAAGGACCCTTGCCAAGAAGGGCCGAAATATCGCTGATGAAGAATCATAGCTGACGTATCCGTTGTAAACATTGTTTGAATGAAAACCGGAAAGTTTGTTAAAAGTAAAAGTTTTAGTTGAAGTTGATTGAAATATTCAATTTAGGAGTAAGGACATACTGAACAGGATGGTGAAAACCATATTTTCGACGGACAAGTAGTTAGCCCGGAATCCGGCACAAACCGGAAAGTCTGTTAAAAGTAAAAGTTCTATTAAGTTGATTAGATGTTCGGTTTATGGGTAGGAAAACATGCTGAACACGACGGTGAAAACCATTTTCTCGCCGGGCAAGTAGTTCGCCCAGAATCTGGCCAAAACCGGAAAACTGTCAAAACTATTTGTAGTTGATTAGATATCCGATTTAGGGGTAAGAAGAGACGCAGAATCCGTGTATGACAATAATTTTTTACCCGGACATACAGTTCGCCCGGAATCCGGCTCAAACCGGAAAATTTGTTTGGATTAGGAAGACATGCAGAATACGATGGTCAAAACTTTTTTTGTCGCCGGGCAAGTAGTTCACCCGGAATCCGGCCATAACCGGAAAATTGTTAAAAGTATTTGTAGTTGATTAGACATCCGATTTAGGGGTAAGATGAGATGCTGAATCCATGTATGACAATCACTTTTAACCCGGACATATAGTTCGCTCGGAATCAGGCTTGAACCGGAAAATTTGTTTTATGTTAAAATTTAATCTGAAGTTGATTAGATGTTCGATATAGGGGAAGAAGATACGTTCGTTTTTTAGCTTTTTTTTTTTTTGCCTGACAGGTTGTTCTGGAATTCGGCCGAAACCGGAAAGTTGGCAGAAGTAAGGCAGGAAGTTTTTGTCAAAACAGATATGACTTATAGGGGTAAACACAAACATGCTGAATCCATATCTAAACTTGGTTTTCTCAGATGATTAGCTTTTTGGCCTTAATCTGTTTCTGAATTTTAATGGTAAAAATGTTCAAGGAGTCTGGCGAAGACTGGATCTGGCGAAGACAAGACCCAATTGTCTGGATCAAATATTGAATTTTTTGGGATCCCATCGGAACCTTTGGTCTTGTTACGTTTGTTCTAAAAAGAAGTATTATTGAATTACCTCCTTATTTGTATGTTCGGTCCCCATAGGTTGCATGGCTTTTTCTTAGGCAGACATGCGGTTTGTTCCAGGAATTATATTATTTCTTTTTGTTAATAAACAATCTGGATCTGGAAAAAGAAAATTCTGATTTGCAACCAAATTTGAGATTAGGATATCTAGAAAGACGATGGAGAACAAAAAGACATTGACACAAAAACAAAGGTAATATCTTAGCCATGTTTACACACTGTCTTCTGTTCGAAACACAGCATTCAGCACACATCAAACCTATACCTAAGCATGGCAATGGGAATGACCCTCCAGCACACGGAGGCAAACTTGATTGACTTACAACCATTAGCTTAATAAGCCTAGCTAACTGTGCAGAAGCTCTACCTTTGGCTCTTGATGTATGCAGCCTTCCTCTGATCCACAGCTTAGTGTCTTTAATACCCTGACTAAGGTCCTTGACATGTGCGTAGGTCCTCTCAATCTTCTCTTGACTCTGATTCAGTGGCAGATTTCCATAGTGACCAACTGACACATCCGGTCCATCCTCAGTTTTCTGTTCCTGAAAGCAAAAGTGGTTAGTTATATTTATTTCATCCTTCAACTGTTGAGCAACCTCGGGGCAGCTTCTGGTTCCAAAAACACACTGAGTTACGGAACTGAGTACATTTCTCTTTACAGCGAAGTTGGCATGAAAGTTAAAAATACCAACTGAACCAGAGCCTCGTTTTTGTTGCAATAGCGCTGCCGCATCGCTACTGCAGCACTTCTTTGCTTTTGCACAATATGCGTTTTTGGATTCACTTTCTTCTTGGTTGAAGCGGCAGCGCTGCAGCATCTTGCAGGGAAGCATGGACTTGGTCGGTGAGCAAGTCCGCGATTCTCGAGAAGAGCTGCCGTCTTCCTCGGAAGCACTGCAGTGCAAAAACGGATATAGAAAGAATCAGTTCGGAAGTGGCCGAGAAGCGGACCTGCAGCGTGCAACAAAAACGAGGCTCTGGTAGTCTTGGGCTAAGTGGAGTTGTATGGTCTTGGTGTTGATTCTGGGACCGATTTTCTCAGCAAACAACGCTACATTATCCAGCGACCATTGGGCTTCGACGACATCGGTGGCGAGAAGCTCGACGTTATCGGCATAGTCTAGACCGGGTGGTCAACTCAAGAATTGGTGGACGCCGCTTCGGCAAAAGATGGGACAACTGCTGGCTAGATTTCGCCCAGGAACTGGCGCAAGATAGGGGCAACTGGGACACCACCGTTCGGCAACTCATGGATGCCGGGTGAGGCGGCAATCATCTGGTTCCGTTACAAGTACAAGTAAGTAAGAACCAGAGTCAATGCAAGTAAGACCAAGCTACTTAACACTTACCACTGGTTTTGCTTTTTCTTCTTTTTTTGCTGCTTTTGCTTCTTTCTTTGCAGCTTTCTTGGACTTGTTGTCAGCAGCACTACAAATAAGTAAAATATTCTTAAAAGGTCTAGCCAAGGTTAGGATGGCTTGGATTGGCTTAGACCAGTCCTTGAGTCCTTTAAAGTGTAGGCAGTAAATCTTTACCACAGGGCACAACATACCAGAATGCTCACCGCACTGCTCTCTCTTGCCTAAGGGTACAAAACTTTGGTCCCTCTTCTAGCACTACTAGTACTAGAAGTACCAACAAACTAAATTTACAAATAACTTCACCTGTGGTGTACAAATTTGGCGGTAAAACGTAGAAAGAGTAACAGTGCTTGTTCTCCAGGGATTGGGGCTAAATGACTGATCTGCTGAGCTTACAAAGGAACATGTATGGATTTATCGTGCATTATTGCCCTCAAACCAAAGCTCTATACGACTAGCCTACAGAACTCACTTTCACTTCTATCAAACTTCCGGATTGCAAGATTCCAGAAACATTTTTTGTCCGGTCAAAAAATAAAGTTCAGATAAGGATTCAGCCCTTACAGTTACTCCTAACATTTTGCTGCTGAAAACCCGAAAGACAATGAAGAATTCCTCAGCACTAGCATCACTACATCTTTTAGCAAGTAGCCTATGTACCAGTCAAACACAAATACTCAATTTTTGGGAACAGAGCTCCAGCATTAGAGCCAGGGTTGCTCCAGGGCATGGGAACCTTGGACCATGAGGATTTGTGTATTACTGCTAGGTACAACTGTACACTAACCAACTAAGGCACTGTTTGTGTGACATCTTTTGGTCAAGAAACATCATACCGGTTGCAGATACCATGGTAGGCTATCTGTTACCATGGTAAGTGGATCTGCAATTAGTCATTTTTGCAGTTATCATGGTATCTGATATACGGTTGCTCTGCAAAAACGACAATTGCCGAAATTGCGCTTTTCAAAGTCATCCCAAAAGAAAAACTGATATTCAGTCAAATCACTAAGTGCCAAACTTCTTTACCACCAATTCGAATTTGCGGATTCCCCCTCCCTCCACTCCCGCCACGGTGGTCGGATCGCAAAGTTGACTATTTCCAGGTTGATCTGGTCGGATCCCAGACTTGCCTGCCAAGTCTCATTGTCCTAGCCCACCTGGAAGTAACTTAACTCCGTATCACCCGAATTTCGGAACCCCCCTCCAACTCCCCCACATTGCACGAATCCGGTACAGTTATGTCAACGATGTACTTAGGGCTTGTGCTTGTCCTCCCACCAAGCTTCACTTGCTCCACTCCAAGCGAGTCACGTGATTTCCGGTTCCCCCCTCCGACTCCCCCCCCACACATTCATCGGACTCGGTCCGACTTGAAACTGGACGTCTGAGACATGCCGTCTTTCCAAATATCAGGTTTCATTAAATTCCGATCACCCATTCGTAAGTTATGCGTGTCACTAAATTCTGCATTCCGGCTCGCCTCCCTCCCCCACGATGGTTGGATCGGGTAAGTGACTATTTCCAAGTTAGTTTGGTCGGGTCTCTGATACGCCTGCCAAGTTTCATTGTCCTAGCACATCCGGAAGTACCTTAAACCTGTCATCTGTGTCCCAGGTATTGGAGGTTTTGCATATGTTTCAGCAGCAGAAAGTGAAAGTGACCTACTACCCTATGGATTCGACTTTTTACTATGTCTTAACCAACAGTTGTGTAGAAATAGTAAAAAGTTGAATCCATAGGGTAGTGGGTCGCTTTCCCTTTCTGCTGCTAAAACATATGTAAAACCTCCATTACCAGGGACACAGATGACAGGTTTTCCACTCACTAACCTGTGGATCTATTTTGCCATGTCTGATCCAAGTAATGACGGTGAGGAATGCGGGGATTAACAGAAACTAGTCCGCTTGGAAGCACTGAACAGGAATATGGCCAATTGCAGTACGGAGGATAAAGCTGGATCAGAAAGTATGGTGGAAATTAAATTTGGGGTTTAACAGATTTCCCACCTAGCCTAATACATGCTCAGGATCCTGAACTTGTGTTTTCTTCAGAAAAGCGACAAAACATGGAACACGGAACAGCATAAGCAAAAATACTATTTTTACCCAAACCAGACAACTGAGAACACCGAACATGGAACAGGAACCAGAGACAAAAAACTTAGCCAATGTCTAAAAACCCAAAAATCCCTTTACAACCGTCCAAAGCAGCTTCAAAACAAAGAACAGGCACAGAATTTAAATATTTTAGGACATGTACCTTCGGAAAAGGTCATATTTTACCTCTTGACTGTCAGGACAACATGTACATTTCATTTTAACATTTTCGTGGCAAAGTGTGTGTAGGCTAGAGTAAAAATGTATACGTTTCCCAGTCAGCTTTGGTACTCAAGGAGTGGGAACAATCAAACAGAAGCAGAGCATACCTTAACACAGCCTTAACATCCATATGGAGACATGGGCCTTATTGGCTCCCAAGTGCAAATTAAGCCATTACTGTAAAACCAAGAATACAGCCCTGACATTTTTTTGCAAGGCAAATATCTCTTACAACGGAATCAGATTGGCTATGCTTACCCTTCCGCAGCAGCTGTCATGGTAGAAGTCCTGGCTAGACCCAGAGGAAAAAGTCAGGATTTCAGGAATCCCTCAAACTCAACAAGTTCACCAACCAGTCTATTCCTAATCTTCTTCAGCTTCCAAGAATAGCATGAACGAGAACGGACTTCAGATTACTTTGGCGCCATCTAACAGGCTTCAATACGTTTACTCCTTTTGAACAGATGGCGTTCCCTGTGAATCAGGTATGAAGTAAACCACTCCTCCACTTCAGATTGGTCCAGCAACCCCCTTTCTACTAAACTAACACTCTATGTTACTAAGTACAAAACACGCCAGTGATTCTCAGGAAGAAGGAGTAAACGTGTCCGTAACGACTCAAACTCAATGACTCGAATCCTGAGACAGGGCAGCTGTGACACCGTTTCTTCCTCTCTTCAGCAGGTACCCGGAGACTCTGCATCGGAAGGGAGAGATGGTCATCGGCGAGAATACGTCTATAAAAGCCGCGTTCGATTTAGCCTTGTCTCGGTCCTGCCATCCAAATGCCGTTTGGCTTGTCCGCTTAATGCCGTTTTATTTGTCCTGTCAGCTGACAATTGTCAGTGCCCTGTCAGACGCCGTGAATGATGACATGATCTCAGAGCCAGGTTCGTCTTGTCTCGGGTAGATTTCTCGATTGCGTTTTACTTGTGATGCTTCTCCGTTGAGTCATTCACCTGACAAGGGCAAATAAAACGGCTTTAAACCGTGACAAGGCAGTACAAGAAGACAAGACAGAGACAAGGAGGACTCAAATCGAACGCAGCTAAAGTTGAAGAATCTCAACTTTTCCTGATGGAACTGATAATCGTCCCGAATATTCGGGCCCGAATTCGAGTCCCCGAGCATCCGACCTTGAACGTCTGTTCAACGCATTACATGACGACCGGGACTGGACCCACAGTAACGCCTCGCCAATCTTTGCGAAACTTGTATAAGTCAGGGTTGCCACATGTCGCACTGTAGTGTGAATTGTCACTCTATTCTGTTTTTGTCACTCTTGTCCTACGTAGGACATAAAAATCACTTTATTCCAGAAAACGACTAAATGTGTCATTTTTGCAACAGGGATTCCGACCATAAGTGCGACTATTTCAAGTTTTTTCATGAAAGTAAAATTGTGTCATTTTACAGAAGCTATTCCGACCAAAAGTGAACATGAAACTAAATTTTCCTCCTAATTCACTCTCTGGTTTGGGCCAAAAGTCACTCTATAAATATTTTTGACGTGGCAACACTGGTATAGGTGCGACAGATGCTTTACTGCGTATACGTTCGTATCAAGGTTTTGTAAAATCGTAAAAATAAACCATACAAAGATTACAAAAAGAGAAGCAACCAAGAGGCAACAGAGTCTAGAGGTCTAAAACATGACCGTGATAGAAGCAGCACCTCACTGACATTTCACTGCAGCTTACTTGAAGTCACAGGAGTCGCTCAGGTAATGTTCAGTCGGATAGAGTTATAACTGGTGACTTTTCAGAGTATCTGCAGCCAGCAGACCCACACAGACAGAGAAATAGGCCTTTTTTCACGGACCAAAATTTATCACCGTAGTCCATGCTAAAAAGAAAATTCAAATTAGCACCCTTCTTCAATACACTTTAGGCGTATTCTCCGTTCCCCGAGGACTCCTCGGGGAATCGAAGGGAACGGCGAGAATAGAGGGAGTCACTCCACGCGGACTCCGCGTACGGAAACAGCGAGAAAACCGGGAATACTTTAAAAATGGATTTTGTTCGAAAATAAATATGCAGTTGACAAAATTAGTCTTGGTCCACTTTATTTTTGGTTTTGTTTATTCTGATTGTTTTTAGTTAATTTTACATTGCATCAACACCAGCAAAAATTGATTCCCCTCCGAATCTGAAAGGGAGTCCTTTTCGATGATGGGGATGATAATTGGAGCATTCCCCGTCCGTGGGGACTCGCAAGAATACGGGGAGTGAGTCCCCGGGACAAACAAAAGCGCGGGGACTCCTCAAGTGGAGTCCTCAGTACTCCTCAGGGAACGGCGAGAATACGCCTTTTGTCCCGGCCAGCATGATGTAATAACTTAATTGGTCATATTTATTAGAACTTCTTAGAGCGAACTCGATTGAAAGCATTGAACACTAAAGACGTTTTCTCTCCCTTTGAGTATTCCCTGTGTTTTTGTTTGTTCCAGGGACTCACTCAGCGTATCCTTCGAGTCCCCGCGGACGCGGAATGCTCCGATTATCATCACCATCATCAACAAGAGCTACGAGCTCATATGGCACTTGTTACGAGTAGGCACGGCTCGGTTATGTCAATGATATATCTAGTTTTTGCTAGGTGTCTTCCCACCAAGTTTCATCTCGATCCCTCCACTCATAGCGTTTTCCAATATTTCCGGTTCTCCCCTCCAGCTCCCCCCAAAAGTCACCGGATCCGGTCCGGATTTTAAGTGGGTCGTCTGAGGCATGAGGTCTTTCCAAATATCAAGTTTCATCGAGATCCGGTCACCCGTTCAAAAGTTATAAATAACTCAAGATTCCGGATTCCCCCTCCCTCCACTCCCCCGACAGTGCCCGAATCGGCTCGGTCATGTCAATGATGTATCTAGTGTTTGCTAGGTGTCTTCCCACCAAGTTTCATCTCGATCCCTCCACTCGTAGCGTTTCCCAAGATTTCCGGTTGCCCCCTCCAGCTCCCCCCAAAAGTCACCGGATCCGGTCCGGATTTTAAGTGGGTCGTCTGAGGCATGAGGCCTTTCCAAATATCAAGTTCCATCGAGATCCGATCACCCGTTCAAAAGTTATAAATACCTCAAGATTCCGGATTCCCCCTCCCTCCACTCCCCCCAAAGTGCCGGAATTGGCTCGGTTATGTCAATGATGTATCTAGTGTCTGCTAGGTGTCTTCCCACCAAGTTTCATCTCGATCCCTCCACTCACAGCGTTTCCCGAGATTTCCGGTTGCCCCCTCCAGCTCCCCCCAAAAGTCACCGGATTTTAAGTGGGTCGTCTGAGGCATGAGGTCGTTCCAAATATCAAGTTTCCTCGAGATCCGGTCACCCGTTCAAAAGTTATAAATACCTCAAGATTCCGGATTCCCCCTCCCTCCACTCCCCCGACAGTGCCCGAATCGGCTCGGTCATGTCAATTATGTATCCAGTGTTTGCTAGGTTTCTTCACACCAAGTTTCATCTCGACCCCTCCACTCATAGCGTTTCCCAAGATTTCCGGTTGCCTCCTCCAGCTCCCCCCAAAAGTCACCGGATCCGGTCCGGATTTTAAGTGGGTCGTCTGAGGCATGAGGTCTTTCCAAATATCAAGTTCCATCGAGATCCGATCACCCGTTCAAAAGTTATAAATACCTCAAGATTCCGGATTCCCCCTAACTCAACTCCCCCCACGGTGCCCGAATCGGCTCGGTTATGTCAATGATGTATCTAGTGTTTGCTAGGTGTCTTCCCACCAAGTTTCATCTCGATCCCTCCACTCATAGCGTTTCCCAAGATTTCCGGTTGCCCCCTGCAGCTCCCCCCAAAAGTCACCGGATCCGGTCCAGATTTTAAGTGGGTCGTCTGAGGTACGAGGTCTTTCCAAATATCAAGTTCCATCGAGATCCGATAACCCGTTCAAAAGTTGTCAATGATGTATCTAGTGTTTGCTAGGTCTCTTCCCACCAAGTTCCATCTCGATCCCTCCACTCATAGCGGTTCCCAAGATTTCCGGTTGCCCCCCTCCAGCTCCCCCCAAAAGTCACCGGATCCGGTCCGGATTTTAAGTGGGTCGTCTGAGGCATGAGGTCTTTCCAAATATCAAGTTCCATCGAGATCGGATCACCGGTTCAAAAGTTATAAATACCTCAAGATTCCGGATTCCTCCTCCCCCCACTCCCCCACAGTGCCCGAATCGGCTCGGTTATGTCAATGATGTATCTAGTGTTTGCTAGGTGTCTTCCCACCAAGTTTCATCTCGATCCCTCCACTCATAGCGTTTCCCAAGATTTCCGGTTGCCCCCTCCAGCTCCCCCCAAAAGTCACCGGATCCGGTCCGGATTTTAAGTGGGTCGTCTGAGGCATGAGGTCGTTCCAAATATCAAGTTTCATCGAGATCCGATCACCCGTTCAAAAGTTAAAAATACCTCAGGATTCCGGATTCCCCCTCCCTCTACTCCCCCCACGGTGCTCGGATCGGGGAAGTGACTTTTTCCAACTTAATCATTTGGGGTCCCTGATACGCCTGCCAAGTTTTATCGTCCTAGCTTATGTGGAAGTGCCCGAACTAGCAAAACCTGGACAGACCGACGGACGGACAGAAATTGCGATCGCTATATGGCACTTGGCCGAAGGGCAAGTGCCATAAAAAGGACTCCCTTTCAAATTCGGAGGGGAATCAATTTTTGCTGGTGTTGATGCAATGTAAAATTAATTAGAAACATTCAGAATAAAGAAATAAGAAAAAGGGACTCCAGACAAATTTCGTCAACTGAATAAAACAAAAATCGAACAAAATCCATTTTGGAAGCATACCCCGTATTCTTGTTGTTTTCCCTACGCGGAATGACTCCCTCTATTCTCGCAGTTCCCTTTGATTCCCCGAGGAGGGGAGCGAAGGAAGCGAGAATACGCCTTCAGACGTAGAGCCCGAAGCCACGCCGTTTATCGGCGCGCCATAGCTAACGCCATTTAAACGGTAGCGGCGCGCCGCCATTAGCGGGAATACTATTCAATATTGCCACTGTGAGCGTGTTCCACACTTCTAAAAATAGTAACTACTAGTGTCTATTTTCGTTCCAACCTCGTAAAAGTTACTACGCTGACCGTTCCAATCTGCTTGAAATAGTAAAAATTTGCTTACCATGCTCGGGAGCATAGTAAGCGTGGTAACTACGCATCTCTGTAACGTGATTGGTCGGATTCGACCGTGGCATGATATTCTTCTGGAAAATCGAAAAACTGTTCCAGCATTGACGGCAAAAAGCCAGTATTCGTGACGTCATGCGTAGTAACTATGGTAAGTAGGTTGCAACACGCTCTCTATCTCTCTGAATTTTGGTTTCGACGCTACAGTTTTATGCTGAGAATTTTTCAGCTTGAGCCCCAAGGTCCACGTCCTACTTATGCGGGAAAGAAGACATACAAAGCTGCCTCTGAGGAACAGAGGTAAGGTTCCCGAGTTCCAAGATTCGACGTTACAGCTTCGGGCCGAAAATCTTCACAATGTATCTACAGTGGGTCTAGGGCGCTATCAAAATTGTCTGTGTGAATTAGAGGTACTCCGTGAAAAATTTGTATCCTGTGTAGTTGTATGGTAGTTGTACGAAAAAGTTGCAAAGTATGCAGTAGTACAGAATCCTTTAATTTAATGTGCCTCACACTGGGCTATTCTTAAGCACTAGTATTCAGTAGCATCCCGCATTGCTCCAGTAGCATCCCGCCTTGCTCCAACCCAGTAGCATCCAGTCTTGCTACGGTAGTGTAGTACGTAGTAGCATCAGTTGGTACTGCATGCTACTTTTTCATCCAACTTCATACCACTATTTTGAGATAATTTTTCACCGGGTAGCTCCTCTAAATAAAATGGAAAAAACTAACCAGACTTCTTCTCCAGCAGGGATGTCGCGTGATGCAAAAAAGGCAACACGAGGGAAAGAAAAGTCCCGCTCTTCTACGAAGACTCTAATTGGAACTACATTCGGCTCACATGAATGATTGAAAAAACGTGTGACATTTCCACAGAACTTGGCGTCAATGCTGTAGCCCTTCCTTCCCTGAGAGAAAGAGAATATTTGTTTTTATGATCACTCATGTTGTTGAAATTCTATTACGCATTCGATAGTAAAATAGAAATAGTACAGCGTAAAGAAATACAAATATATTTTATACTACGAGCTTTCAATAAACGAGAAAGGAAAGAAAGAAAGGAGATTAGGTCTTAAAAAAAACTTCTTCATTGATGGCAATGGTCAAGGGCAGAAGCGTCAAGCTCACCGGCCATGGACGATAACTATTTACAAGCGTCAGCAGGCTAAAGATTGCAGTAACACGAGAGTTCCCATTACAGTATTATACATTAGGTATAAAATAAATATTTGACCATGCAAAACAGATTAGTCAGCTACATTTTATAACAGCTTTCGGCCCTTCTTGGCAAGGGTCCTCTCAGAAGGGCCGAACTATAGCTCTAATGAAATGTAGCTGACTTATCTGCTTTGCATCGTCATATATGATCGCAGTCAGCTTGGGCTGAAGGAATATGTATAGAATAAATTTACAGAACCAGAAATAAAAAGTCCTGATAAGTTTTAAATCTTCTCGCCTTAAAATGCCATAAATTCCCGCAAATTTACTGCACTGAGCATACTGCGCTACTGCATTATTTTTACTCTCTCAAAATAAATAGAGCGTGTTCCACCTTACTTACCGTATGACGTCACGAATTCTAGCTTTCTGCCGGTAAGGCTGGAAAGATTTTTCTATTTTCCATTAGAATATCATGTCACGCGCGAATCCAACCAATCACATTACAGCGATGCGTAGTTACCTCGCTTACTACGCTCCTGAGCATGTAAGCAAATGGTTATTATTAGTTCCTATTTCGAGAAGGTTGGAACGGTCAGCGTCGTAACGCGGAACACGCTCATAATCTGCAGAGCTTGACCTACTTGCAACCAATTTTACTCCATTAGCCGAAACATCACAATCTTTAAAAAAAAAAATCTCTTTCAATTTGTATTAAACTTACAGTTTAACTGAAAAGTAAACTCATTTTTGTGTCGTTTAACTGAATACACTGAATTATTTGCATTCTGCAAAAGTTTTTTTTTTATTTTCCACTATCTGCTCTAGTTATGACTTTCAGAATATCTGCGTCCGTCCCCACAGCGTAAATTCTACTATGACGTGGGAAATTGTAATCTCAACACAAACGCGGCTTTTCAGTGGGCAGTGATGAGATTGATGAAGATTGCTTAGTGCATGAACAAAAAAAGATCATAAATCTTTCTGATAAGGCATACAACAAACAACACAAGCGCATAGAGCTACCATAAATCACACGGAAATTCCACTATTTGAAAATCGATTATTCGTGAATAGCGGAACAACGAAGTAACGCATTCTCAGCGGGTCTTAAAGCCAATTTAAGTAAATAAGTGATGGATAACAATATTGCCTTATCCCAGACCTTTTCAGTTAAATGTTAATTTATAGAAAACCTCTCAAAACTTATCGAGGCGAAAACCTTTTTGGTGCGATTATAGTATTAATGTTAATAAATCGGGTTGATAATAATCATCGGCTCGTACTAGAAATCCCTATCTCAGCTTGGCCCAAGTGGAATAGATACTTGAACTAGTAGGCACTTTATTTCGCTACTGGCGCCCTGGGTAATGACACAATATGCAGACGTTGCCCAACTTGCTACCACACTGTACTCATATTCTAATCTTTACAGCGGGTTTTCGAAGTTAATCACCACCTCCAGCTTCATAGTAGGAGCGTGTTCCAGCCTTCTAACAATTGTAACTATTATTTATTTTTTCCGTTCCAACCTCGTAAAAAGTTACTACGCTGACTGTCCCAACCGTCTCGAAATAGTAACTAATACTAACTATTTGCTTACCATGCTCGGGAGCGTAGTAAGCGTGCTAACACGCAACTCTGTAACGTGATTGGCTGGATTACCCCGTGGAGTGATATTGTACCGAAAATTTAGAAAATGCGTTCCAGCCTTGACGCCAAGAAGCCAAAACTCGTGACGTCTTGCGTAGTATCTACGGTAAGTAGGGTGGAGCACGCTCTAAGAATACCTACCTCATTTTGGCCTAAACTGAATAGGTACGAGTCATCCGCTCTCGAGTCTGCCTCACTGTCACTGAGAATTTCACCAACATACCTAGAAGAAAAGAACGTATGCGGAAGTCCCATCCACTTGCTACAAGCGTCAGGGTCAGATTTCCCTAGCCTAAGGCGTATTCTCGCCGTTCCCCGAGGACTGATGCGGAAATCAAAGGTAATGGCGAAAATAGAGGGAGTCACTCCACGCGGACTCCGGTCACGGAAAACAACGAGAACAAGGGGAATCCTTCAAAACTGATTTGTCCGAAAAAAGAAGTATGCAGTTGACGAAATTAGTCTGGATTCACTTTATTTTTGGTTTTGTTTATACTGATTGTTTTTAATTAATTGTACATTTGCACCAACACCAGCAAAAACTGATTCCCCTCAGAATATGAAAGGGAGTCCTTTTTGATGATGGTGATGATACTCGAGCATTCCCCGTCCGTGGGGACTCGCGAGAATACGTGGAGTGAGTCCCTCGGACAAACAAAAACGCAGGGACTCCTCCAAAGGAGTCCTCCGGGAACGGCGAGAATACGCCTCTAGAGAGAAAAAGAAAAAAAAGGAAAAAGGGGAGATAGTAAACGGGTCCGAAAGCTCCGAAACGAACGAAAATGCTGAATTAATTCAGCAATTTATGCAGCTTTTCGCTTTCGGACTTCAATTTTCGCTCAATTAATGCAGCATTAATTCAGCATAAAATTCATCGACAAATTCAGCAAGAATGCTAAATTTTATGCTGAATTTTCAAGAAGAAACTGGGGAGTACGGCGATTCTCTCAGTGTTTTCGGCGGCAAACATAACAAATTCAAGACAACAGACAATTCGGCAAACATTCCAAATTCTAAGACAACTTGCTATTATGGCCGACGAAGAAAGGAAAGATAAGAAGACAAGAAGGTTGGATATCGGTAGCTGATCCATTTTGTCAGCTTTATACAGCTAATTCTTTTTTCTTCTTCTTCTTCCTGACTTAATTTTTGGTATTCTATAAGTGTTAGAGAAGAAAAAAAGGTAACAGCTTTCGGACAAAAAAAGAAAGAAAATGCAGGATTAATGCAGCATTTACAGCAACAAAAATCTTTCGGACTCGTTCTTCGTCAGCTTTATACAGCTAATTCTTTTTGCTTCTTCTTCTTCCTGAGTTAAATTTTGGTATTCTATAAGTGTTAGAGAAGAAAAAAAGATAACAGCTTTTGGACAAAAATAGAAAAGAAAATGCAGCATTTATAGCACCAAAACGCTTTCGGACACGTTCAGTAAAGAGTATGAAGAGCTTTGAAAGTATGGATAAACAATATCCATTTCCTAGAAAGCCTCGTTGGACCATTACTGTCCTCGGTGAAAGTAGTGGACTCTAATCCGATAGTAAACCATCCGGCTAGGACTAGAGGGTTCGGCATATATCACTATGCGGTAGTCGCCACCCATTTCCTACAAGCCTCAGGGCCAGATTTCCCATCAGGCCGAACCTGGCTGTGGCGAGGCCTACGGCGCAGCAGTCAGGGAGGCCACCACAGATGTCCCCAACGATCGTCGTGATTGGATGACACAGGATGTAAGTTGTTGCCTTTGAGTCGTTAGGGCGAAGTTTTCTCGTTCTTCATGAGGGTCAGTGGCGTGCTTTGGACTTAGTCATATAGAGTATGTATGCACGAAATCTTGATTTAAGCAAAACTTTCGCTTTTTACGGACCCCCCCCCCCCCCCCATCAGGGATTCCTCTCCTGCCCCCCACCTGTTTTCTAGTGAGATCCACGATACTTACTCAGCAACAAAGGTCCCAGAACGTACCAGGACTAGACTCTTCACACCCCATCCTTTACCGATGGTATGAAACAGCGCAACTCGGACAGATGATCCCTTCTGTACCACTCTGTTATGGCAATTAGATTGACATTTGCAATTGCTATTGCACTCGAAAATCATTGCGGGGTCTAGAAGAAACGTTTGTCTACATGGGGCGAAAAATGCAGGATAGGAATAGGAAGAAGAGCCATGTAGGTATGACACCAGAGGATGAACGAACCTAATGATCACAGGTAAATCAAATTTCAATTGATCCCTGCCATGGTTCACGAGTTATGAACTAAAACAACAAGACCTAAGGTTTCGATGGGATCCCAAAAATCTAATATTTGATCCAGACAACTGGGTCTTGTCTTAGCCAGGCTAATCATTAGAGAAAACCAAGTTCAGATATACCTCTATAAGCCATATCTATTGTGACGATACTGACCGAAACTTCCTGCTTTACTTCTGCCAAATTTCCATGTCCAGCAAAAAAAGGAAAATTCAGAATCAAATTCAGCGTACGGTATCTCCTTCTCCCTATCAAGAACACCTAATCAATTTCAAATAAAACTTTAGGTTCTAAAAAAAATAACGGTTACAACCGGATTCCGGGCGAATTACATGTCCCGTTAAAAAATTATTGTCCCGTGCGAATTAGTTGTCCGGGTAGAAAATGCTTTTCACATAAGTTTTCAGCATGTCTACTTACCCTTACATCGAACATTTAATCAACTTCAAATCAAACTTTTACTTTTAACCAGCTTTCCGTTTTTTGCCGGATTCCGAACAAACTACTCGTCCGGCGAGAAAATGATTTTCACCATCGTATTCAGCATGTCTTCTTACTCCAAATCGAGCATTTAATCAACTTCAAATTAAACTTTTACTTTTGACACACTTTCCGGTTTTTGCCGGATTCCGGGCGAACTACTTGTTGGGCGAGAAAATGTTTTGCAGATTCATGTTCAGCATGTCTTTTTACCCTATAAACGACTATCACATTAGATGTTAAAATATTTTGTTAACCCCTTAATTTGAACCCCCTCCTCCACCCCTAAATGTATGGCTACAGAGTCCAAATACGAACTTGAACTTACCCTTGACCCAAACAGTCCTCACACCAAGTTTCATCAAAATATCTCTTTCCCTTCGAGAGTTATCGTGCTAACAGACGGACAGACGGACGGATGGACAACTTTTACGATGTCATAGGTATCCTTCCACTTACGTTTTGGGATCCCAAAAATATGTAGGAGTTGCCGAACGGCTAAAGATCCCTGTTGTTAATGGACTATTTCATCTTTCGGAAATAATAAAGGCCCATTCACAACGGGTTTCAGCTAATACTCAGTACCAGCCAGTTCCAGAAATCGCTCTGAGACCGAGAATTAGTTGGGTTTCTGCCATTCGCAATTGATATTGGTGCCAGTTTCGGGTACCAGCTAGTCTCGGACCCAAGTCGAGATCACTTAAACTTTTGTGGGTACTAGCCAATCAGATTACTTAGGGGAATATTTAGGAATATTCCGATTGGCTAATGCTGAACCACGTCAGACCCGAAGAACAGTAACCTAAATTTACTTTCGTTTTCAAAACAGCAAGGAGTGGATGTGATTTTATCTATTGGGCTTGGTTAGAAACTAGACAATCAGAATAATCTTCAATATTCCCCAAAATAATCTGATTGGCTAGTACCCTGAAAAGAAGAAGTGATTTCAACTTGGATGCGAGACTAGCTGGTATCAGAAACTGGTACCAATATCAATTGCGAACGACAGAAACCCAGCTAATTCTCGGTTTAACAGCGATTTCCGGAACTGGCTGATACCGAGTATTAGCTAAAACCCGTTGTGAATGGGCCTTCATAGGAACAAAAGAAATTTGCCCAGAATGCAAAAAGGATCAGGTCTGACTATGTTGGACAGGCTCCGACAAAGCCCCCACTCATAGGCGCAGTCCCACTACTGCCCGACGCGGATTATTTTGGCTGCTGGGTTTCCCCTCTGGCCCGGTTCGAATCTCTTTAACCAACCTGGAACGCTCGGCCTCCGCCATGCGTTCCATATTGACGCCAGGCTTAGTGCGGACACCCACTCAACATGGACGTCCAGGCCGAAGGACCCCTGCCCTCAAGCCATTCACTGACCCCGGCCCTCACTTGAGTTACAGGAGCACGCTACTACTCCCAGCCGATTGCTGACATTTCCGCAAGAATAGATGCTGCGTACCGGGCGCTAGATCGAATCCTGGGCACGGAAACCTTTTCTTTTGGATCATTACAAGACTGGAACACAAAAGGATACGCGAGATGGTGATCAAACTCTCCAAAGGAAACAATGAGAAAGAGAGAAAGCACTGCACAATATTATATGTTGAATAAAGTACTTTCATTGATTTGTTCAATATGAAATCCTAAACGAGAGATAGGAAACGGTGAGAAATATAAAACATCTTTACCAGGTAATAGGACACGCTATAAGACCACAATTTCCTAAGAAATGAATTAGCAGGCGCAACAGATCGCTCATTATACATGTTATGAGATATCCGGGATCTCTATCCCCACAGTGCCTGCATACGGTTCGGATCTATAAGGCCTGATGATGTCCTCACTTTTAATCACGACGGTCTTAGAGGACATAACTTGAAACTGAGTGGTAAGAAACTCCGAAAAGACATTGGAAAATGGAGCTCTAGAAACCGAATAGCAAAATATTGCAATAATCTCCCAGAAACTGTTGTAAATGACGAAAATATCAACCAATTAAATTTAGTTTAGTGTGTAAGCAATTATGTTATTATTACATTATAAGTGGTACAACTAGCCCTTATGCCTGTATTTCTCGACAATCCCCATCCCTCCATTCTAAGCAAGCTACAAGACCTCCGGTACCCCCCTCCAACTCTCCTCACATTCGCCAAATCCAATCCAAACCTAAAATAGAAAATCTAGGACACGTGTCTTGCCCCCCGGTTGCCCCCTCTCGATTTTGGTGTATGTCGCGGTGCCCGGCAGGGGCCGTTACCGGTCGCAACGTGTTAGAATATGAAAATTAGCATGTTATATAAAGTTAGTAAACTAATTTATGGCAGGCGCCAGCCGGTGCCACGGTAGGGTGCAGAGCAAGTGCCGGGGAGTCGGGAACTCGTCAGCTCTTGCCGACTTTCAAGTTTCATCCAGATCGGATAACTCGTTCGAAATGTATGCGGACAACAATTGGGGGGAGATCCGGAGGTAGGACTTTCAGGGTTTCCGGATCTCCTTCACAGTTTCTGGATCTAGCCCGGATCGAAACGGAATATCTGGAACATGGGCTCGTGTCAGTAATGTCAGTTATCAAGCTTCATTCAATTAAGCGAGCCATGAGATTCAGGACAATTTTCAGGTTAAACTGTCCAGGTCCCTAATAGGACTGACAAACAAAGTCCATCGTCCTAGCTCATCTACTACCCTAACTCGCGCACCACATGATTTCCGGTACCCCCAAGATTTTCCCCACGGTTGCTGGGTTCAGTTCGGACCTGAAATGGAACTCAGACGTTCTTGTCAATTAAGTTTCATCCAAATCGGTTAATTCGTCCGAAAGTAATTCATGCAGCAAGATTCCGGATTCCCCTTCCCTCCAATCCTCCTGGATGGTCGCACCTCAGAAACCACAATTTCCAAGTGCCGGGGGGGGGGGGGGGGGGGTGCCGGAACCCATCTGGTTGAAGGTCAGCGTTGTTTCTGAAGTCGATCAGAGATACAGTATCTGGGTAAGGAGAAATGCTGAATCCCTTTTCAAATTTTATTTCCTTGGCAGATAAGCTGGCAAAATTAGCCAAAATTCGGAAATTTGGATCGAAAGGTTCGCCTCTCAATGTCACCAGCTCTTTTGCTCTGCATGCAGTTCGCCAGGAATACTGCTAAAACGAGGAATTTGATCAAAGTAAAAGACCTTTCTGAGGTCGATCAGAGATGAGATACTGCGGAGTAAACATGCATGCTGAATCCATATCTGAACTTGGTTTTCCAGTCCGATTAGTTGTTTGGCCGTAAGTTGTCAAAAAACATCGAAACGGTAAAAAACAATTGCAAATACTGAAGCGGTTGATTGTGGATAACTTGCAAAATGTCAAAGCTGTCTGGCGAAATCCACAAGATTCGATTTTGTATTAAGCAATACAATAGTATTCAACTTTTGGGATACCATCGAAACCTTCGGTCTCGTTAACTCTTGGCTTTAACACAGAGGAGTGTAGTGAGATCGACTAAAAAGAGGCACGGCATGCCGCAGGAGGCACGAGTAATAAAAAGAGATTAGATAGTAGTAGAAGTAGACAAGTAAGTGAGACGTCGTAACTCCACAGCCTAAAAGAAAGCACGTTAGAACATTGTTCCTGCTCCTCAATCTGAATCCTGAAAGGGTCCTTTTTGTTTTCGTTCCTCTTTTTAGTACTCATGCCTGCCACACTATGTCGTGTCGGGCCGTGCCTCTTTTTAGTCGATCCCGAGTGTAGCAGACCTGCTGTTATAGCAAGCTCTTCTTTTGTAATTTTGCCGTAAGACATGACTTGGTGCATCCAAGCTTTCTTAGACTGATGAGTATCTAATAAAGCTAACCACGGCAATCAAATCGGTATAGCGCTGTTAGGGAGGATAGAAATACCATCCTAGTTTGAACCGTCGGGACTAAAAATTAATTGAACGATTAGGGGAGTAGAGTTGTTAACTATACAGGTACGATTCTCTAGAACTTGAAGCCTCGGGACTAAGTTAGGGGAGTAGAGCCTTACCCGACAAAATAGTGGTATGAAGTTGTACGAAAAAGTAGCAAGAAGTACGAACTGATGCTACTACATGCTTCTTTGTCTAGGCTACCGTGTTAGTGCATTCTACTACATACTACTCTTAGCAAAACTGGATGCTACTATATCAAGACATGATGCTACTGGATAATACTGCTTAAGATTGACCAATCTGACGCACATTAAATTATAGTATTCTTTACTATTACAGATCAATACATCGGGTAATACATATCAGGGAGGTTGAGGATGGGCTGGTCCATTTTCTGAATAGTTGCCAAGGTTTTTTGACTTTGAGGGATACATTTTTTCGAGGGGGTGTACCGCTGCTCTCTGGTATTTTGGGGACTACTTCGAGAGATTCAATTATTGCGTTATGCTGTTTTATAGAGAAAGGCGTAGAGGCGCGGAAGGCAGCGACTTGAACCTGTTGAGTGTTATTGTTTTTCTTTTCTGTTTATATTTGTGTTTGTAGTTGTGTGTATGGCCACTGGCTTTTGAATACACGTATATATATATATCAGGTAGGTACGATTCTGAACTGATGGATTAAGGGCAATTCTGGCGATCTCTTGTATTCCGAAAAGCACAGCGAGAATCCGCCGAGCGCAAGAAAACGGAAAGTAGTTGCGCCTCAGTTGCACCTTTACAACCTCTCGCTGACTTGCCAAAATCCCTTGCCACTCGTGAAGTGGATTCGCTTTCCAAGTGGTGGCGGAAAATAGAGGAGCGCGAAAACAGCGTACGGTATCTCCTTATCCCTGTGAAGAACATCTAATTAATTTCAAATAAACTTTAGCTTCTAAAAAAAATAACGATTACAACCAGATTCCGGACGAATTATATGTACGGTTAAAAAATTATTGTCCCGGGCGAATTAGTTGTCCGGGTAGAAAATGCTTTTCACATAAGTTTTCAGTATGTCTTCTTACCCCTGAATCGAACATTTAATCAACTTCAAATCAAGCTTTTACTTTTAACTAACTTTCCATTTTTTGCCGGATTCCGGACAAACTACTCGTCCCGCGAGAAAATGGTTTTCACCATCGTGTTCAGCATGTCTTCTTACCCCTGATTTGAACATTTAATCAACTTCAAATGAAACTTTACTTTTAACCAACTTTCTGGTTTTTGCCGGATTCCGGGCTAACTACTTGTCGGACGAGAAAATTTTTTGCATATTCGTGTTTAGCATGTTTTCTTACCACATAATCTACTATAACATTAACTGTTTAAAAATGTTTGTTTTCCCCTTAATTTGAACCCCCTCCACCACCCCTAAATGTAGGGCTACAGAGCAAATCTACGAACATGAACTCAAAGAGTCCTCACACCATGTTTATCAAAATATCTCACTCCATTCAAGAGTTATCGTGCTAACAGACGGACAGACGGACAGCTTTTACGATGTCATAGGTATCCCTCCAGTTACGTTTTGGGATCCCAAAAACAAACTCTAACTTCTTTTTTTTAGGTACCGTATTACGCCTTGGACGACAGCGTCAGTCCAATGACTGATACCGTATGCTTCTTGTCTGATTTGCCGAGAAGTCTTTGGTAAGCTGCCCTACCGCATCCAGCGCCTGCATATTTTTTGTAGGGGCCGATGCTCAATCTTTTGAATTATTTTATTATTGTTATTTTTATTTGGTAGAGACCGAGTAATTAAACAAGAAAGATAGGAGAAAAGAAAAGAAGAAAAAAGAACATAGGCTAAATAGGAACGAAATAATCTAGGCTACATCATTTAAAAAAATCCCCTACAGAGAGTATGCGCTGAAACAAGGTAGGCTACCGTAGGCTACTGCGGGTATAGGTCGTGCTACTCCATACGTGCTGGAAAGACTGTTATTACTTGTCCGTGGCAGAACCTTTCACAGATACTTTACATATCTACAGAAACCCTTTCGAATATCACTAATGGACATGACATGATGATATATTTACACATGAGAGCTAGACAACAATTCCATAAAGGTGCCAAAGTGGTAACATGTGTAACAACAGAAGAATTTAATATGTATGCTAGAACTTAAATCAATTACAATTAAGCTTCATCGAAAGTAAAATTATAAGCGCCGCCGCTCTTTAATGGTGCTGCACAGCCTGCACATCCGACTGCACAGTCTTGCATTATACAAATGTCTGAGCTAAATTGCTGGCAGACTGAGTCTAGGCTTGGAGGTCTTCAACGACTCTGTGGACACTAAATCGTGTTATAAGTTTCCGTCCATTAACTGCCTGAGTAGTATCAATTGTCCCCTGAACTGATCCCAGGGAAAACGCTTGTAGTTATAGGCTGCTCAAGACAGAGGTGAAGTACATGAAACGACTGTTCTTGTAGCTGCAGCTGGAAGCATCGGCCCCGTCCTATGGCTATACCTGCACCCGATTATCAATTTACTTACCAGAAAAGTCAAATTCTTTTAGCAGATGTCCGGCTAGGTCATACCAACAAATGGCACTTATGCTGGTGCAGGCGCATCGTCCCACACAGTTGTCTTTGCAGTCACACTAAACAGAAATACACAAATCTTCAGCTAATTATGTATAACATTACAAAGAAAAGACTTTTTCGAGATGAGCTCTGTAGAGGAAGGCATTTTGCTTCATGCCTACCTGAGTCAGGGGCGTCACGACTGGGGGGAGGGGGGACGCCCCCCCGCCCAATGTTGTCGGCCAGTCGGTAAAAATAACCCCGTCGGCGCGAAGCACCACGAATTTTCGTCAAAACAATTAATTTTTTTCACGAAAACAGTCGGTTTTTCTGAAAATCGGTCGATGTTTTTTCAAAACTGTCGTTTTTTTCTTGAAAATAGTCGTTTTTTCTGCAAAAACAGTCAGTAAAATTTACCAGCCAGTCGGTAAATGCCTTGTCCCCCCCCCCCCCCCCCCGCCCAAACATTTTGGCTAGTAACGCCTCTGACCTGAATCACGCTAGTCTAGAATAAACGCTTGATTTTATTTTTTTATGGGATACGACACGCTGGGTATACCCACACTGGTTAGGATGTGGCAAACAACAGAGCATCGTCGTCACCCAATAAATTAGTGATGATCCGAATCAAATTAAAAAAAAATACCAGTTCAAATTCATTTCCAGTGGGTAAGGTGTTGGGAATCAGGGGCGTCGCAAATGCATTTCCGTTGGGGGGTGGGGGGGGGAGAGGGCAGAGCTAAATTCTTTAGCGAATCTCTCAAAAATTTTACCGAATCCTAGAAACTGAGAATCTGAGCTTATTATGGAACAGAAAGATTTACGTGGGAAGAGTAACATTAAAGGGCAGCATTAAAGACGATAGGTCAACTATTAGGCAGCGTTTTGGCGAAGCCCACTCGGAGAATACATTGCCGGGTACGATTTCAGAAACAGAGTTCTATCTATTGTACCTAAAGAAAATTAAATCGAGCGCCGCAGGTATACATTTTCTCTTATAAATTCTATCAGGAATAAATGCCGAGACTCAATGGACACTTCTAATGATTTAATTTGTATTAAATGCTTCACAAATAAACATTTCCTACTTCCTCTAGAAGGCGCTACGAAAATCGGCCGTTTTCTTGTTATCGCTTGTCTCTACCTCTCTGGCATTTCGGCGATCCAAATCTTAGGAGCTGGGATATCGTGGCAGGAAATTCAAAAACTCCCGGCAGTGCTTGATAGAAAAGGATATATTTGAGATGTCACCAAAGCAGGGTGCAAATCGGGAATCGGAATTATTAGAAGACATGTTAAATCTCCAAAATATTCTAGTCATATATAATTTCAACCTTCGATCCACTTTTTCTTGAATACTTCTTCTTCGGTCGTAATTTGGCTAACGTGCTTTATAAAATGTACCAGAATATGCAACAAGTTTATAAAAAATAACTTAGCTTCAAAAATCATTCAGAAACAAATAGCCTATTCAAATCTGAATTCTACAAGGTGATTTAGGCATTAAATAAAGATCAACTAAGTATTATAAGAAACATCACTCTTATCTTTGTCCGAGCTAGTAAATTTGAGTATGTACTGGCCCAAAAAATTACGCTTTGAAATATCACAGAGAGGAAACTGTTGAAAAATCTGCTGAGCTAGGGGGTAACCATTGGTCCTAGGTTGTTACAGAGTGGGATTGGGGTAGTTTGATGTGCCCATTGAACTTTAAGAAGTTCTAGAAACCGGGTGGAGCGCCGTTCCAGCAGCAGCGGCTACTGTAGTCTAGTCAATAATACGCATGCTCACATAAAGTGAGCGCCGCAGGCGAGATTTTCGTATAATTAGCTTTTTCCTGCCAAATTTAACTATTTCTATCCAGAACTATCTTTCAATGTTTCGAAATCCCAATCCTAAAGCTGGCTTAAAGCCCCAGTCAAATGACGCGCCCTACTACAAAACAGAGAATATTACAAAAAGCGCCGCAGGCGGAATTTTTGAAAGATTTACGATTAGGCTATATCTTCTTTTGGGGATCCAAAATAAAAGTAAGGACTACCGATGACATCGTAGATCAGTCCTTTTGTCTGCGACCAGTGCTTCACTCAACCTCTTCCGAGTTTCGAGGTTCGTGCTAATTACCGAATCCCAGTTATTGTGCCGAATAAGTTTAGACCGATAGCATGTTCGGGATTCTGTATAACTACCGTATCCCGGCTATTATAACGAATTGTTTTGGTATCGAAAGCCTACCGAATAATATTCGTATTCGGTATGATTTCGTCGACACTGGAACAAAAGTCGGGATTCGTGGTAACTACCGAATCTTGAAAATTTCACCGAATAAATTACCGAATCGCAATCATGATACCGAAAAATTCTGGACCGATAGCTTATTCGGGATTCTGTGTAACTAAAGAATCTCCACAAATATACCGAATAGTTCTTATTGAAGATTACCAAAAAATTCAGTAGATTCTCTCACCCAATTCGTGATACCTACCGAATACTGGCAAGTCACCGAATCCGATCATTCATAAATATACTGAACAATTCTGCCATCGGAAAAATTCTGAACAATTTTAGTAAATTTTGGGCCTCCAGCCCAAAATAGTACCGAATCTCAAAAATTTGGGGTTGCCCCCCCCCCCTTTCAACGCCCCTGATTGGGATAGCCTATCTAAAAGATGCTAGAAGTTACTTATCAATAGTTGACTGGGCCACCCCATGCATCTGAGCCACCCATAAAGTAGTATCAGATCTATTACAATCTGCAATAATTCATTACTAATCTCTAACCCTTCGAAACCTTGCTAACACAGGAGTCTAACTACAACAACAAAAGTATAATAGAAAAATATGTTGTGTAACATACGAAAATAAAAATAAAACATACATGGCAGAGTGCCCCTAACCTCAATTACTGAAATTGTAGGCTACTTACTTCTAAATTATCAGATCCAGAACCTATCATCTCTGCCTGATCTTTGTGTCGAATATTACCAGTAATGTAAAGGAAGTCCCTTGGAGGGGCACATCTGTTCGCCTCATTAATGCAGCCAACAGGCAATTTTTCATTTCCGTTACTGATGTCTCTGCAAGAAAAGAAAAAAAGTGAGTGGAGCATGGTACTCGTACCAAGTGCTGTACCCTAGTACCTATCTGGGAAATAAGGGGCACAATTATGCATGAGTACCATGCTCACCCCTGCCAGCGTGCCCCAGAGGTTTGAATAGGTGTATCTTAGAAAAGAGCTTAGTGCGGGCGTACTAGACCCTACCAGACCCCTGGGCTAGTCCTAACCAGACATTAGCCAGATCCTAGGTGGCAGCTATTGCTGCTTGATTAGTTTTTAGTCGTGTGTTTTCACCAAAGAGATCACAGGCCTCTCCCCAAAGTGCTCTGTCCTATTTGCTAATTATACTGTTTTTTGGTAGAGAGGAGTATGGCCCCATAAGGTAAGGTAAGGCAAGGTACCTTACCTTATTCTCCTGAGCTGAGCAGATTGGTAAACTCACCTCGGTCCAAGTGACCAATCAGAGACTCTTGGAGGACCAATCGGAGTAGACCTCGAAGTCGCGCCGATTTTATTTTTGGCGGCGGCGCGCCGCTGCTTGTCGCCGTTTTCAGGAATTTTTTTTACTAAAATTTTGGAACGTTGGGTCCACAAACCTTGCTCAAGTTTTATGGAAAAATGTCCTTTCAATTTTCTCCTTGCCGCGAATTATTTTTTCGGATCAACACGCATCTTGGCGAAGCTCTATCATGAAAGAGCTATGTTCAATGTTAGGGGTGAAACAGTCCTTTTCTACGGTGTACAGACCGAATCCAGACTTAGCAGAAACAGGAGTAAGAATAGTATAAAAAATGCTCAGTCATTATGTTGCGAGGCGAGGAACAACTTGGGAACAATGGATCCTAGCTGTTCAATTAGCCCATAATTCAAGTGTGCAGTCTGCTACGGGCTATCAGCCTTATGAAATTGTATTCGGTCGCAAAAGCACACTTCCTTTAGATACGGCGTTGAAACCGCGTTCTGATTTTACCGGATGCCAAGAATACATCGTAGAACTATTTCGATCGTTACATTTGTTACATACAAATGTGACAGTGAGAAATGTGACAGCTGGGGAAAAGTCTAAAGCCCAATACGACAAAAAAGTACGTGAAGTCAGCTTTAAAGTAGGAGACCATTTCATGCTATACCGTCCGAATGACGTATATAACAAATGCAGGCGATTCAAAACAAACTAGCAGCGCTTTTAGATCCGCAAACTGAACACTAAGAAACCAGACAGCAATCGAGATTCAAGACATAAGCTTAGATCCATTCGCAGGATTAGGGCTAAGACGGTCTGCCAGGACGGAAAGCACCAGAGAGATTTAATCCGTAGGAACCGCGTCATTTTCTTTTTCTCCTTCTAGATGTTTGCCCTACTATTAGCCGTATCTCTGACTTGCCAAGCCAGCTCCGAGACCCTAGCCAACGTTAAATACGGACTACTATACCACCCCATGGGCGAAATGATAATACAAACTGGAGATTGGATTTTGGCAACAACAATTAACATCTCAACCATATAAGACAACCAAGTCGCTGGAAGAAAAAGTTACGTATAGATTTAACTCTCATAGCTTTCAAATATGTACACCTCCAGCTGGAAAGAACTCCCACAACTGATATGGGACAACTGGACAAAATCTGAGCGTTTGGGAAAGAAATTAAGAATCTCGTCGACACAAAAGAAGCATTACTCTTAAGAGAAATTCAGTACATTAGAAAAGATCTTGACACAATTTCCTTCATCTTTACCGATAACACGTACACACACAGAATGAAGCGTTCAACCCCTTTTGACTTTGTTGGAAATACTCTTAAAGCAATCACAGGAGTAGCAACCATGAAAGACATCCAAAATATTCAGAACAAAATTTTAACGGTAGACTCCAGCAATCAGAGATTACAGCATATAGCAAATCTAACTGTTTTACATGACATCCGGGAAGAATCTGAAAAGAAAAATCAGGATCGTATGTGAAAAATACATAATATCTTAGAAAATTGCCAACAAACTATTTCCCAAACTGTTGTCAATATAACACTGGGTACCGTACCACCTTAAATGTTGCTATCGCTACATCTATTCTTGATAGATATGTAACAGAAACTTTATCCGAGATCTACCAGTTGAATTATGTCGTTCAAAGTTTATTCCATGATTTCATCCTGCTATCTTCCTAAAAATTACCTACTACGTTGTTTCCTCCAAAGAAACTGTTAGAAACCCTAATTTCGATTAAGAACCAACTAACGGACCATGACCTGGCCATCCCATTATCTGATATTCCCACTTATATGAAGCTGTTCAGAACCATGTGTCTCCCAAACCTAAAAACGTTGTCATTAGTTGCTTATTGCCACTTGTGTATAGATCCCAACCATTCTCACTTGACCACGTGAAACGCTTTCCAACCGTTCTAGAGACAGGAAAAGAGAATTTTACAGTTTCCATACCAAGCTCGCAGTATTTTGCTGTCAGTAACGATAATAAACTGTTTGCCTCCCTAAATGACTGACACCTTACACAAACAGTAAAATTGCATAATACTATCTTAGTTCCAAGTTATTTCCCAATTTATACTGCTTATTCTCCCAAACTGTAACTTTGCAGCTTATACGTCTGACAATAAATTAGTGAATGAATTGTGAGAGAGACAAATTTCCAACTTAAAAAGACTTACTGTAGAACAACTTGAAGAAGACAAGATATTAATTTCAAGCCCTAAGAGTGACTCGCTTACTATTTCTTGCCCACCTCCTAGTGGCGTCTCCAAGCAAAAGTTCAGATCAACCATCAGAAACTTTGATATTGGAACATTTATTATGTATTTTTCTCCTAGCTGCAACATTTTTTCTAAAAATTTTCAGATAAAAGGCAAACTCCACAGAGAAACTGATTCAAACTTCTCACTTGGAAGTGTACTCCCTGAAATGTCCTGCGTTGAAGACGAAATCGTCAAAATACAACTTGGTTACACAGAAAAACAGAAAGCTAGATGGATCTCGGAACTGGATAAATTTAAAGACTTTCACCCAAATCCAAGCTGAGTTTGAAAAATATTCTTATGCAACTTACTTTAGTTATTCTGGCCTTGGTAGGCTACTGCCGCTTTCTCTCTATTTGTAACTGCTAAACTGTGTAAGTCGTGTTCTTCTGTTACAAACGAATCAAACTTTTCCTGGAAATTTTACTTACAGCAAAGGAGAATGAACCGTTAGTTCAGCCGCCTGTCCATCTCAGCCATCCAACCGTGCCACTTTCCTCTCCTCTCAACGAACACCAGCCATACCACCAATCCCCCCAAACGCTGCATACAACCTTAGAACACCATCCAAGGAAGCAGCGTACGAACAGCCCCAACATAAGACGTAAATATAATTTTTAGTGTAACAATGTTTTAAGTGAGCACATGCCCTCATTTGCAGACTAAAGACTCGCCGAAAGAAGTGGCAAATGGGTGCTCACCTGAAGTTTTAAAAGTGTTGATTTTGTTGGAGCTGATCAGAATCTATGGTAACGCCGAACCTTTCACTGCAGCTGGGAGGGTTGTTAGGGAGATACAAAGAACTTAGATTTATCAGCCTATGTTGCATGATCTAATTGTTTATTTACCACAGCAATGAGCCTGGTGGCCCAGAAAAGAACAAGTGGTGAAAGTGAAGGCCTAACCCATCTGTGGAAACGTGTTTTCGTAAAAAGCGTCATTCAGCTTTTAATATATATATGTTTCACTTTTGTAAGTATTTGGTGTGTTACGTGCAGATAATAAAGAAACACTATCTTGTGATCACCATCCAGTTAGAACCAAACGAGCAGGACTGCACATTAATAGAGCAATAAGGATCAAGCACTTGGTGAAAGGCCTTGCAAATGCCTTGATAGCAGAGACCGTTAAAGAGCACGCCTGGCTCTGATTTGATCCTCAATGTTTGCACCGCATCCTATCCTTGCGAGAATTTGTATGTCCGCCACTGCACACACCAACCTGACACCAACACGGCGGCCCACGGCGGCGCTATGATGGATGCCCATTTTTGATGCATGGGAAGGATAGGTCTTCGCATTACTCTCTAGAGTTATTTTGCTCTGCATGGTAGATCAGTCAACCACAAATCCCTGATTTTTGGATACCCTATGCCAAACGCCGGATATGTCTAGCGTTTGGCATTGTTTGGCATAGCCTATGCCTAACGCTGGATACACTATGCCAGGTGGTGGATACTGTAACCCAGTAAAATATTGATGATTTGAGTTAAGCTAAAAAATCAACCAATCAGAACTCCTTTCTATTGAGGTAGGTCAGGGTTAGGTTACCAACAGGTATCCAGCGTTTGGCATAGGGTATCCAGCGTTAGGCATAGGCTAGGCTAAATGCTAGATATACCCAGCGTTTGGCATAGGGTATCCAAAAATCAGGGATTTGTGGTAAACTGTGGTAGATAGGCTAGAAGAAATGAAACTACAGTATTCACCGTTGACTGAATTTATTATTGTTGCCTGGCCCTTGCTTCCTGACCAAAGTCTACACCTGGACTTACTTATACAGGGCTTCCTTACAAATACCGATATTATCTCTTTTGCGCTGAGCTGGCATCAGTGGATTGCAGAACAGCTTGAAATGCTAAGAAATCCTGTAGTTGGTTCCCTGATTGACAGCATTGCTGAAGATTTCAACTTTCTGCGTCCCCGTTTTACGCGGAAATTTCAAAACGACTAGAATGCGGAAAAATAGGATTGTAGAAGGTTCTGCATCTGCAGACCATTTCTGCTCAGCGCAAAATATATTATATTCGTAGCTTTAATAGAACCCTGTACAATTAAGCAGGTTGTCACGACTAGGGGGGAGGGGGACCCCCCCCGAAAATGTTCATGGGCAGTCGCCATAAAATGCTTTGTAAAAACAGTTGATTTTTATCTTGGAAACAGTCGATTCGTTTTCAAACAGTCGGTTTCTCGTAAATATACGAGAACTCAATGGAAGACATACTGAAACGTTTGACTACCCTAGAAACATCAAAAGCCAAAGGCCCAGATGGTATTCATCCAAGACTCCTTAAGGAAATGGCAGCATTTATAACCTACCCTCTAACCAAGATTTTTCAGACCTCCATGGCGAGCAAACTCGCCTGGACTGGAAGTCAGCCAACATTATGCCAGTCTTCAAGAAAGGGCAAAAAATCAGGCCCAGAACTACCGACCTATAAGTCTTACATCTGTGCCTTCAAAAAGTCATGGAAGGAATCATCAATGATGCAATCATCAACCACCTTGACAAGAATAAACTATTGTATGGAGGACAGCATGGTTTCAGAAAAGGTCGGTCAGTTGAGACCAATCTTGTTCAGTCTTATGACATAGTAACCAAACTCATTGATGAGGGGCTTCTAGTGGATCTTATTTTGCTTGACCAGGCCAAGGCATTCAATAAGGTTGTTCATGCTTACCTTCTTTATAAACTGTCCAGATATCAGTTACATCCTGATGTTGTAGAATGGATAGAGTCTTTCTTGACTGGACGTACACAGAGGGTGATGATTTACAATAGTCATGGCTCACAATCCTTCTCCGACCCAAGCCCAGTATTGAGTGGCGTTCCTCAAGGCACCAAGATTGGGCCAACGTTATTCATCATCTATATAAATGATTGTCCCTCTGTTGTACAAAACACCCTTACACTCTTTGCTGACAACTCAAAACTCTTCGGTCCTGTTGCCAACAACAAACAAATATCTGAACTGCAAGCTGACCTTGATGCTCTTTCCAACTGGTCATCTCTGTGGCTTTTGGAGTTCAATGCTGCGAAGTGTAAAGTACTTCACCTTGGACCTAAGAACCCTCGACATACATACACCATTTCGAATGGATCCAAAAACCACATTGACCTAGAAAGTGTGGAGGAAGAAAAGGACCTGGGTGTCACAATTGACAACCAGTTTGAATTTCATCCCCACACTCGCCACCAAGTTGCTAAAGGAAACAGAGCACTCGGGCTTGTCAAAAGCACCATCACCTCTAGGAAGCCTGTGCTCATTAAGAAGCTTTATACTGCGCTTGTGAGACCCCACCTTGAGTACGGCATGATTGTTGCATCACCCCACCACAAAATGGATGCCAAAGCCCTAGAGGGAGTGCAAAGAAGAGCCACTAAGATGTCACCACAATTAAAAGCCCTAGAATACCACAAACGGTTGAGGGTACTGAAGCTTCCCAGCCTCTCGTATCGACGTGAACGCGGCAACGTCCTGATGGTAAAGAAGCTGTTAAACTCCGACATTTATTCCTGGGAGCTCCAGCTGACGCTCCAACCAAGAAGCTCCAACTGACCAGCTGTAAACGACGCGAGCGGCACAGTTTTTTCTCTGTACGGAGTGTTCCACTCTGGAACAGCCTTTCCGAAAAAACTATCAACACTGCCACACTGGATGGCTTCAAAAAAGTCGTGGACGAGGACTGGCTAAATGCTGAATGTCGGCTGCACTGGGATTTCATTGAGCCGATGTGACAACAACATCTACCAACCAATCAATGCCGGCTACACTGGAGTGCCAGTGAGCCGATGTTACAACAACGATCACAATCAAGCCGCCAACCAGCGAGAGACTCTACAGGAGGTTAACACCACCTTATCTCGCTGGAAGTGCGATTTAAGGTAATTTAAGGTAATAGCCAATATTTTTTCTTAAAAATAGTAGTTTCTCAAAACCAGCCGATTGTTCGACAACAACAACACAGTCCTTTTTATCTGCAAAAACAGTCGGTAAAAATGGCCAGCCAGTTGGTAAATACCTCTCCCCCCCCCAGACATTTTGGCCAGTAACACCTCTGGTCTCAGTTCTCCTGTTTCGCATTTCATGATTGACTGGAAGTGGAACGAGGAAGCAGCACGAAATTGACGAATCCGTCGGGTGGACGGTATGTGCGAGAGAACTGGCCCATTGTCGATGCGAAACAGAGAGCGTCTTTTTCAAGACGTTTCTCGTATGTTGAATGAGAAGAGACGGGTCCAGTGGGACCGTCTCGAACTGAGTGTCCTCGCTTCGGCGAGGTTCACAGCAGTTACCTGGTTGATCCTGCCAGTAGCATATGCTTGTCTCAAAGATTAAGCCATGCATGTCTAAGTACAAGCTGTTATGCAGCGAAACCGCGAATGGCTCAATAAATCAGTTATGGTTCCTTAGATCGTACTATCCTACTTGGATAACTGTGGTAATTCTAGAGCTAATACATGCACAATAGCCCCGACCTTACGGAAGGGGTGCTTTTATTAGATCAAGACCAATCGGACTTCGGTCCGTATCTTGGTGACTCTGAATAACTTTGTGCCGATCGCATGGTCTAGCACCGGCGACGCATCTTTCAAATGTCTGCCTTATCAACTGTCGATGGTAGGTTATGCGCCTACCATGGTTGCAACGGGTAACGGGGAATCGGGGTTCGATTCCGGAGAGGGAGCCTGAGAAACGGCTACCACATCCAAGGAAGGCAGCAGGCGCGCAAATTACCCACTCCCGGCACGGGGAGGTAGTGACGAAAAATAACGATGCAGGACTCATCCGAGGCCCTGTGATTGGAATGAGTACACTTTAAATCCTTTAACGAGGACCTATTGGAGGGCAAGTCTGGTGCCAGCAGCCGCGGTAACTCCAGCTCCAATAGCGTATATTAAAGTTGCTGCGGTTAAAAAGCTCGTAGTTGGATATCGGTCTCGATCAGGTGGTGCCGCCTCGCGGTGTGCACTGCCTTGATTGGACAGTCCACCGGACTGTCCGGGGTGCTCTTAACCGAGTGTCCTGGGTGGCCGGTACGTTTACTTTGAACAAATTAGAGTGCTTAAAGCAGGTGCTCCGCGCCTGAATATCACAGCATGGAATGATGGAATAGGACCTCGGTCTTATTTTGTTGGTTTTCTGGACTTGAGGTAATGGTTAATAGAGACAGACGGGGGCATTCGTACTGCGACGCTAGATGAAGCCAATTTTCTTTTTTTTTCTTTTTTTGTCCGAATGGGGAAAGCTTTGCTGCAGATTGAGAAGTTTCTTGGATGGTCAGTTCGTTTAATTTTTTTTTTTTTTTCGTGGTTCTCCTTCTTCGTTCTTCTTCCTGATTGGTCAACAATGGGCAGATGTCCAACCTGTACAAGCTGGTTTTAATGGTGGATGAATTAGTGTTTTTGTCAAAAGCGAGAATGGAGAAGCAATAAGAGCAAGAAATGGTAATTTGTACAGGAATTGAGAGGCGACAAATGACAACTGAGAATTCAGGTCAAAAACATAACTAATGAAAGCTGATCACTAAATTTGTGATTTTGGCTCTCCAGTTTATGGATTTCCTGACTGAATTCAGGCATATTATCTGACGCTTGTGATTTCATGTCATCGAGATTAGAAACTGCACTAACCTACTGCATTTTGAATAAATATTATTGAATCTATGCTTGAATCTGTATATACTGACAGTGTTTTTCCAAATGGTTATTAGCAACATTTTTCTCGGAACTGAGTTATTAGCTGTAGCAGTGCCGTATCTCCCGCTGTGTTTGTGTTTGGCATGTCTGTCTGGTAGAAATTTCATCCAAATCGGCGTAACTGTTGCAGAGAGAAAGAGTTTTCTTTTTGTGACTTTTAGCAAGAACAAATAATCAGATAGAACCTCCGTTTCCGTATCTAAGTAATATGACCATGCTTACTTACTTAAGTCCCGTCCATCCTCATGGGACTGCCCCTCAATGGGATCCCCCTCTTGCGTTGCGTGGTCTGCCTCGTGGTCGGGATCCATCTATGGTGCCTTGGAGCGAAATTTTTGGTAGACGGTCGTGGTGCATTCTTTTGACATGCCCCAAGCCATCGCAGTTGCTGTAGTTTGATTGTGTTTAGGATTGTGTTGGGGACTTCAGCCGTCTTCTTACCTCCTCATTGTTCATATGCTCGGTCTAGGTGATTCTTGCAATGTGGCGGAGACATCTCATCTCAAATGCAAGTAGGTTGCGCTCATTTTCGATCTTCAGGGTCCAGGACGTACTCACACCCATATAGAGCGATTGGCACGATCAGGCTGTTGAAAAGTTGAACTGTCAGTTCGTTCGACCGATTTAATATGACTCTAACAAACCGAAATATAGCTCTAATAAAATGTACCTGACTTATCTGTCTTGCACCGTCATATATGATTTAATATGACCATGCGGAGTCGAATGTTTCCCCGTCCCCTGCCCGATGCAAACGAGCGGAGGTTAGGAGGTATGCGGCATTATTATCACGGTTCGTTACCTCTACAAATAGGTATATCGCTGTGGAGCCGCGTAGAAGATACTTTCAAAGTCAAAGCTGATTGGTTCTCTGGACGTGCTCCAGAGCGGGTCACGCGCGCCTCCTGCACTTATTGCTCTGCGATGAGCAATTGCGAAGACGAAAGTAGACGAGTATCAACTCAAGCAAGAGCAAGTGCCTCTAGCTCCGCTCAGTTTAGCCGGGGTGTCCATATTCCATAGTCGCTGCATGGACCAAAGACGGAGGTCCTATCTGATTATTTGTTCTTGCTTTTAGGCCCTTCCTGGCTTAAAAGTGAAAGGCTTTTTGCAACTTTTTTCGGACGAAGACCGAACGTTCAAGTCTCTCGGCACATCGGGATCTTTTTTGTAAGTAAGAAATCAAGTTTTGTAAAGCTTTTGTCGGGCGAAGTTTGTCTCGTCGGCACATCTAGATCTTTTATACATAAGAAATCGAATTCTGTAAACCTTTGCAGGGCAAAGCCCAAAAGTTTATCTCGTCGGCAAATCGTGATTGTTGTACATGGAAGAAATCAAATTCTGTAAACTACGTCGGCTGAAGAAATCAAATCAAATTCATCAATCAAAAGAAATCAAATTCTGTAAACTACGTCGGGCGAAGAAGAAAGTTTAAGCCTCGGATCTGCAAATCGGGATCTGCTTTATACATACGAAGTCAAATTTTGTAAATCTTTGTCGAGCAAAGCGGCTAAGTTCAAGTCTCATCGGTAAATCGATCTTTTTTGTACATAAGAAATCAGGTTACGTAAACTTTAGTATTTTTCCCTAAAACCCTGCGAGAGGAATAGTAACTTATTTTTACCATGTTGTACGTATTTATACTGTTTGTACTGTATTTGCTATTGGGATTAATTCTATGTCTACTAAAATAAGATTAATCCGAATTAGAGATCAGATTATCTTTCCAGAGACAAGATGAATCCCAGCAGGAGCAAATACTGCAAGATTTTTTTTTTTACAGTATATTTGACCGCATTCGCCCTTTGACTGTACAGAAAAGTTAAAATGCTCACCGAGTGGGGTTTGAACCCGCAACCTTCGGCTTTGACAATGTAGAGATTTTCTTTCTGGTTTAAGTGTCACGGTAAAAGTCCCTTGTTAAGTTACATCGTCACACACAGGCCCGTCGAGGAATTTATTTCGGGGGGGGGGGGTTGCCTTTCGGGGGGGGGGGTTTGCCTGCGGGTCGCACAAAAAAGTACAAAAAAGACATAGATCAGAGGGAAAAGCCTATAAAAATGAGTATTTTTGTATGTTTCGGGGGGGGGGCCTATATGCCTATAGTTGACACATTTTAGACACACTTGAAATATGTGGGTTTTTAAATGAAAAATCGCGGATTTGATGAGAGGAAGGGTCATTTGTTCGGTTCAGAACTTCGTTATCACGATGAAGCCCATAAGATCTTGGGGAGAAGGGTGGTTCCAACTGCTTGGGGTTGCAGTGACGACCTTAAAACGTCGACTGGCCAATGCCTGGCGAGTCCGAAGAATTTACCAATTGGAAGTCATGGGCAACTACTACAGTGCGACAGGCGAACAACTGTACAAATTTCAAGTAACATTAGCACTGGTTTTTGTTGGATTGGATGACAACAGCAGTGGCCCTAGGGGCAGGCAACGGCGTCGTTCCGCGCCCCCTTGACATTTTATAATATAAATTCAACCTAGGTAAGCCAAAAATACACAACTAATTAAAAAATGTAAAATAAGAGTACGGTAGTATCCAAAACTGATCAGTCGTATAGAAGGAAAGTGTAGCGTAAATATAATGGTCCACTGTTCCGGATTCGCTTCTGACCGCCAAACTTTAGACAAGGTTACAACACCGACGGTAATTTTTATGGTGAAAATTTTCAGTTAACTCGAAAGTAAATCGCTTTCTTTCTAATACTTTGACTTCTGTGTGGTCACTCAAGCAAATAAGATAAGATAGGTCAGCTTGTCCATGGTCTGCCTTTCGCTGATTTTGTGATTTGTTCGTGGGTCACTGTAGACCCCGTTGGAGAGCTAAGATTGGGCAAATGACGCCCCTGACTAAATTTACCTAGTTGATTGCAAACTCACAACACACATAACATCAACTCGATGGAGGTCGGCCCTTGGTTCCCAGGGAAGTTAGTTTCTGGCACTGCGGGAATCTGTGTGTGTTTGGGAAAGTGCCACACATTTTCTCGGAGTTGAGTCGCTGTGGTTGTGACATGAGGAGATATTTGTGTTTGTTTTTGCTTGTTTGTTTCGTGAGTGATGCATTTGCTCTACCGGACGTTATTCGAATAGGTAAAGAATCAGTTTCCGTGTGAGGCCGTTGAAAAAGTGAATCCACCAAAACGTAGTGCATCGCTGTCACAACTCTGCGTGATCACATTTTAACTGGGATAGTTTCATTGGTCGTGATCCTGTTTCTTTCATTTTAACATCAGGCTTTTAAAAACATCCTTCAACTTTGAAACTAAATCAATAGATCAATCAAATTTATTTCCAAAAGCTTATAGCTAGAAGTGGAATAAATTATTTAAGAAATACACAAAAACGAAACAGATTAACTAATACACTTACAAGATGTGACCAAGAATAAATGATGGGATGAAACTAAGTAAAAATTGGGCAGAAGAATTTAGCAGGATATGGAGAAAACTGATTGCCAGTGTTTCTCTCGGACCGACACACGGACGACGGGAGGGAGGGGGGGAATAGACGGCCTATCTGGGGACAACACAATATCTTTGCTCCAAAATTTTTTGAAAGAATATTTCTGAGGTCAAAAATCGCAGACTTAATTGGGCTGTTTATCCTCTTAGCTCGTACGTAGGAGCTTCTGTTTGCATCTGACGGAGAGATAATTTACGTGACGTATGCCCGCGGATGACAACAAGACAGTTTATCCAGTTTTTATGGCACTTGCCTTCCGGTCAAGTGCCATATACCGATCACATTTCCGTCGGTCGGTCGGTCAGTCCGGTGTTTACGAGTTAGCGTACTTCCAGATATGCTAGGACGATGAAACTTGGCAGGCATATCAGGGACCCGATTAAACTAACTTGGAAATAGTCACTTGCCCGATCCGACCACCGTGGTGGGAGGGGGAGGTGGTGGAATCCGGAAAATAGGGACGTTGATAACTTTCGAACGGGCGATCGGATCTTAGTGAAACTTGATATCTGGAAAGATCTCGTGTCTCAAATGTCTCATCTCAAGTCTGGATCGGATCCGATGAATCTGGAGGGGGAATTGGAGGGGAAAATGTGTTACTTAGTTTATCCATTCTCCACATATAATCAATTTGATTGAATGAACCTATTTGTGGTATCTGTGTGTGCTTGTCCCTTTACGCTTGAAATATTTAGCAACTATAAATGTAAGCCATTGCCGAAAAATAAAAGAAAAGTGGCTTGCAAGATGCATCTTATTATCATCAAATGTCCTTGCAAGACACATCTTATCTCTCTTTCTTACTTTATTCAGCCGTGACTTTTCCGAGCTTAGCGTCCGTCGCACATGAAAATATAGGCTTCTGTTGAAATTCAAATTGTCCGCGTCTGGATGAATTGTGGGTTGTCATGCAAGCAACGCACAATCTGAACGTTATTACTAGAGATCCGGGTGAAGTGTACCCAGATAGCAGATGTAACAAGACCAAAGGTTTCGATGGGATCCCAAAAATTCAATATCTGATCCAGACAACTGGGTCTTGTCTTAGCCAGATCCAGTCTTCGCCAGACTCCTTGAACATTTTTACAATTAAAATTCAGAAACAGATTAAGGCCAAATAGCTAATCACCTGAGAAAACCAAGTTCAGATTTGGATTCAGCATGTGTGTTTACCCCTATGAGTCATATCTGTTTTGACGAAAACTTCCTGCCACTTCTGCCAATTTCCCGGTTCCGGCCGAACTCCAGAACTACTTGTCCGGCGAAAAAAGAAAGCTCAAAGACGAAATCAGGGTATCTTCTTTCCCCAGTAATGAACATCTAATCAACTTCAAATAGAAATTTAGCTTATAACAAATTTTCCGATTCCAGCCGGATTCCGGTCGAACTATATGTCCGGGTAAAATACGATTGTCACACAGGGACTCAGCATCTCTTCTTACCCCTAAATCGCTTATCTAATCAACTCGAAATAAAACTTTGACTTCCAACAGTTTTCCGGTTTTGGCCGGATTCCGGACGAACTACATGTCCGGGTAGAAACTTGTTTTCACATAAGTGTTCAGCATGTCTTCTTGCCCTAAATCCAACATCCAATCAACTCCAAATTAAACTTTTAATTTTGACAAACTTTCCGGTTTGGGCCGGATTCCGGTCGAAATACTTGTCCGTCGAGAAAATAGTTTTCACCATCGTCTTCAGCATGTCTCCCTACCTCTAAATCGAGCATTTAATCAACTTCAAATAAAACTTTTACTTTCAACAAACTTTCCGGTTTGGGCCGGATTCCGGGCGAAATACTTGTCCATCAAGAAAATAGTTTTCACCATTGTCTTCAGCATGTCTTCCTACCCCTAAATCGAACTTCTAATCAATTTCAAATAAAACTTTTACTTTCAACAAACTTTCCGGTTTGGGCCGGATTCCGGGCGAAATACTTGTCCGTCGAGAAAATAATTTTCACCATCGTCTTCAGCATGTCTTCCTACCCCTAAATCGAACATCTAATCAACTTCAAATAAAACTTTTACTTTCAACAAACTTTCCGGTTTTGGCCGGATTCCGGACGAACTACTTGTCCGATGACAAAATGGTTTTCACCATCGTGTTCAGCATGTCTTCTTACCCCATAATCGACTATCACATTAGCTGTTTAAAAATATTTTGTTTGTCCCTTAATTTCAATCCCCTCCCCCACCCCTAAATGTAGAGCTATAAAGCCCATCTACGAACTTGACTGGTCCGACGACCCAACGAACCTTCTCACCAAGTTTCATCAAAATATCTCATTCTCTTCGAGAGTTATCGTGCTTACAGACGGACGGACGGACAGACGGACGGACGGACGGACAGACGGAGGGACGGACGGACGGACAGACGGACAACTTTTGCGATGTCATAGGTATCCCTCCACTTACGTTTTGGGATCCCAAAAATAAGCTGCCTTTTGTAGTCCTGTCATCATGAAAGGATTCTGGCCCCGCTAGACTTTCTTTCTAGTCGTCTTCCTTTCTACCCGACGGGATTTCTTGTCCGTTTAAAAGCTACATTAATGCAGGCTGTAGCTGTACCTTAAGGCGTAGTCAGCTTTGTGGGAAATTCAACCCTGTGTATTAACGTCGAGACGCAACCTGTTGGTGCAAAACGAACAAACGGGTTGGTAACAGTGGGAACAAACAACCAAGATTTCCGTGGCCGGATTTTCTGCACTTTTATCATCAAGTTGAAAGAATCTCAACTCTTCCATATGGAAGTGATGATGGTGGCGAAAACCAGGAAAGGAATTTCAATCCGCGAACACCAAACCCTGATCGTCTGTACATAATAGTGCGAATAAAATAGAAACAAGAGCTACGAGCTCATATGGCACTTGTTACGAGTAGGCACGGCTCGGTTATGTCAATTATATCTAGTGTTTGCTAGGTGTCTTCCCACCAAATTTCATCTCGATCCCTCCACTCATAGCGTTTTCCAATATTTCCGGTTGCCCCCTCCAGCTCCCCCCCAAAAGTCACCGGATCCGGTCCGGATTTTAAGTGGGTCGTCTGAGGCATGAGGTCTTTCCAAATATCAAGTTCTCCACTCCCCCACGGTGCTCGGATGGGGGAAGTGACTATTTCCAACTTAATCATTTAGGGTCCCTGATACGCCTGCCAAGTTTTATCGTCCTAGCTTATGTGGGAGTGCCCGAACTAGCAAAACCTGGACAGACCGACAGACCGACGGACGGACAGAAATTGCGATCGCTATATGACACTTGTCCGAAGGGCAAGTGCCATAAAAAAGGAGATTTTCGGAGGTTTTTTCTTGATCAGCTAGTTTACCCCTCCAAGATGATGTGCGAAAAAAAACCCGGAAATCTCCAATTTTTCTATTTTATGGTCAGCTTGTCTTCAAACCTTATATAATAGTGCGAACACACGATTAGCAGCGGGAGCTCCCAGACTTGAATACTCTTGGAGCGTGTTCCATCCTACTTACCGTAGTTACTACGCATGACGTCATGAATTCTGGCTTTTTGCCGTCAAGGCTGGAACGATTTTTCTATTTTCCAGCAGGATCTCACGCCAGGGGCGAATCCGACCAATCACGTTCCAGAGATGCGTAGTTACTACGCTTACCACGCTCCCGAGCATGGTAAGCAAATAGTAACTATTAGTTACTATTCCTACAAGGTTGGAACGGCCAGTGTAGTAACTTTTCGTGAGGATGGAACGGAAATAGTAACTAATAGTAACTATTGTTACAAGGGTGGAACACGCTCTTGATGGCTATCTCTCCTTGCCGGAAGAAAGGCAAAAGTGGTGTCACAGCTGCGCCCAAGATCGCGGTGATTGATTGACACCGGGTTTGAGTCGCTGAGTTTGAGTCGTACGGACACGCTTACTCCTTCTTCCTGAGGATCACTGGCGTGTTTTGGACAGAAGCTGCGTTCTTTATCACGGGAGTTCTCACCGGTGGTCTCCATCCACCGGTGACTTCTCACCAGTCTTATAACCCGTTTTTGAACTAACCAGTGTCCGGTTTTATCTCACCGGTGCGGACTAACCAGAACCTGCTCGTGAGCCCGGCCTCGGCGAGGAGTTAGCCAGTTTTCATCAACTCACAGGTGAACCAAAAAATCGCGTTTTAAGGGAAGAACCAGACACTGGCGACTAAACACCAGAGACAGCCCGGAGTGCAACGAACGTAACTAGAGTATTCCTGCCCGGATTTTGGCACCATCATTACTTCCGTATAGAAAAGTTGAAATTTTTTGAACTTGATGATTAAAGTGCAGGATATCCGGCCGGGAAATCCTTATCGTGTGTTCTAAGCTCTCAGAAACGAGGTTTGTCTAAGCCAGGCTAGAAAAGAAAGATTGGCTTATACATTTTCTTAATTTTTCAGGAGGTCTCTTTGACTCGGGTGACGCGCGAGATGAGGCTGCTTTCCGCTATGCCGTTGAAAAGGTGAACGGTTTGCGAAATATTTTGCCCCAAAATAAACTCGCCGTCCAGTTTGAGAGGCTGCCACCTGGAGACTCTTTCTTCGCTTCGGAAAGAGGTAAAGGTCTTTGTTACTCCTTGATCGTCCATTTACACACTGCGTAAAATCCGAGCGTATTTTGAAAACATTTCTAGCAAGTAGTTATATAAAGGGGCTCCCACTCCACCCTCCCCCCAATTTCAAAACCCCATTTTAACATCAATTTCTTAAATTTTAACATCCTTTTTACCAAATTATCCCCCTTTTTAAGAACATTTTTATTTTCTTACTTCCAAAATAAAGGATACAAGAAATGAGAATATTACCCTTTACTACATATAAAATACTACAATATACTACTACTTCTTTTTTTTTACATTTTTCATTTTTTACTGAGTAAACAGTTCTAAATCCACATATGTTTCTTTGTTTTTGTTTTCGCGTACAATCGGTTGCAAAACTAGATTTTTCTTTAAAAGTAATTCGTTAGCAATGGCATTATATTTCTGTGTTATAAACAAATCACAGGGTTTGTCATTATGATTAATGACCACAACCAACTTATCACCATATTTTGTCTTAGCAATTCTCATTTTAACAATAGTATATTTCAAACCTAACACTAGTTCTTCTTTCCTGATTGTCTCATTGTATTTATTCATTCTGATTGTATTCAAGACTTCCTTTGTGGACTCCATTTATTAGGGGATGATTTTATTAAATAAAAATCCAGGCTCACAAACTCACATACATATTTTTATTGATAATATCTAATGTAGCTTTTCTTTCATAATATATAACACAGTAAACATTATATGGTACGGGTTGATTATCTTTCAACGTTAAACTTATTTCAATATCAGCAGTTGTTCCATTATAAATATTTGACTCGTGTTTGGAAACATCGAAACAGAATAGTGGATATACTTCTTTAAATTCTTCTATACTAACAACACTACCAGTATCAAATGCTAATTGTTTATAACCCAAATGTACAAACCTATTGTAAAGATTTGAGTATTTACATTTATCATCGCTAAAATCACATTTAAGTGGTTCTTCAGGATATTTATCCCCATTAATTCTAAGTTCTATGTCTGTTAAATTCATATGATCAAACACCATATTATTCATTAATTGATTGTTATGCTTTTCATTTTTCTGTAGCATCACAACTACTTTTGTTGGATTGTTTCTCTCAGAAATAACTTTCCAAGTGTGCTCCTTATTCTGACTAACATCACTTTTATAGGTATTACATGCTTCCCACATCAGATTATGCTTTCTGTCCTTTGCCAATCCCTTTTCTAAGTTACTCATCATTTCAATACTAGGAGCTACAATAGGGATCTTCCAGGATAAATACTCGATTACTACTTTGAAATTAGTATTTCCATTTCTTATAATCATGTTGTTATCATCATTTCTTCTTAGAAATAATTTATGCGATGCACCTCTGAAGAATCGTTTGTTTCCTTTCAGAAATCCAAACAATTCTGATAATGGTAAATACATATTTACTAATTTACTGCTCTTTGTTCTGTTATATCTTTTTTCAAATCCTTTATTATAATTATTATTATTTCTCAAACTGACTGTTCCACCCCCTGCTGCAGCCCCTGCAGCCCCTGCAGCCCCTGCTACTACTGGAGTTGCAGTAAACGAAGCAATAACAGGATTAATTTCTTTTCCTTGATTATAATCCTTATACCAGAAATGATTTCTTGCTGCACTTCTAGAATAATCATCAGAGTATTCAATCAACTTTGTAACGGTAGTTGTAATACCAACATGATTAATTTTTTCAACCGATTCATCGTTTATTACATATTCAGCGGTACTGAATAAATTAAATCCATTGTTCGTCAAAGTAGCAATATCGGTTGCAGCTATATTATCTCCATTTTCTTTCACTATTCTTACACTAACATCAAGATAACTTTCACTTGGATAAAACCAGGAATCTAATTTCTTCGTTACGAATTCAAACTCTGATTTATTAGATACATTCACATCTGTTTCTCGAATTTCTTTAAATTCGTATTTTACCACTGTATCATCCACAAGCGGTTCGTCAAATATATTCCATTGCGGACTGATAACTTTATTTACTGCCATTTATATAAGAAAGAAATTATTAAATAAAACTTATTTCAGAATCTTTAATCCATTTCCAGTCATTAACGTTTTGATCAAGTCCTGACTTCTTTGATTTAAAATCCTTTTATTTGTACCGATAAGATCCTTCATCGATTTTTTGTTTCCAATTACATCGATGAGTTCCTTCTTGTTTACATTGATCAGATCTTTCCCATATTCTATTGCTCTGTTTTTCAACAACTCAAATCTCGGTTTAATAATATTATTATACATTGACATAGCCCCATCTTTTATTTGTTTTGCTGACGTTTGAAATAACTGGGAATTAACAATGTTTTTGAATACACTACCAATTCCACTTCCATACTGCTTTTTATAAAGTAATCGCTTATTATTAATCAACATTTATAGGTAAATAATTTTATTTCACTAATCCTTTAAGCTTTTCTTAAATGCAGCACGTATCCAACGTTATCACCATTCAAATCGATAGGTCTTCCCAACTGATCAGTAATTGTCATTCTCAAGGAGTAAATAAAGTCTTTTGTGTTAATAGGAAGGTAGATTAATTGTCTAGGATTCTCAACAATTTGACAACCCGGTTCTGTATTAGGAACAAATGTCCAAATGACATCTGATTTACTTTTGTTTACGATAGAACTGTTTACGAGAGAGCAGTGAATTTGAATTTTATCAACGCTTCTTGTTATATTCGGAAGCTTTGTACCTTCATTGATTTTCTTAGATATCTCACTATCCTTCTCAAATCCTAAAATCTGACACAAGTCACTATTAAATCTAAACACATATTTTTCTTGTAATAGTATGACAAATCTCATAGATGCTGGATTGGATGAAATTACAATAGGACATTTGTCTTTTGGGGTATCAAAATACTGACACAAAAAATAATTCAAACAATCATCGTTATACATCCCATTAGGAATAGTAACATTCATCCATTCTGTTGCATTATTATCTTCATCTTTCCTGTATTGAAATGTATTATTTCCAAATTTATCACTTATATTATGCCATGAATACCACAAAGTACACTGATTCAAACCTATTTCATAATCCCAATTACGATTCAATTCGATTGGTTGACTAAATGTTATATCAATGATACTTTCATTACCTTCAATGTTTAACAACACCATTTATTAGAAATATTTTTTATATATTGAATTGTAATTTCTCTTCGTAAGAAATTTATTTCGCATTAACGAATCCAAAATATCGATAGCTTCATTTCTCACCTCATCAGATGTATTTCCGTTTACTCTGCTACCTATCAAAGTGTATAATTTTGAAATCATTTCATCACAGTTCATAAATATTCCAGTTCCTTTTTGTTGAACTAAAAATGGGGAATTAGTTCGAATGCTGGTTAACCTCTCCTTGTATTCTCTTATAAATTCAAGGATTTCATCATAGCTAGAGTAACCTTTACCTTTTTTCCCGCCATAACTTTGACTTAGAGATGTCAAACGTTCTAGAGCCTCATCTATATCCGTATGATGCTTAATGTAATACGTAGGCATTTTAAAATAAGTATCAGTGCCACCCCGCGATTCTACATGTTTTAAATTAATCTGATTTAACAACTCTTGGGTAATATCTTTATTCATATCAACGGATAGTGGTCCTAAATCGGGAGAAGGTTCTAAAGCGGGTGCTCGACTCACTTCCTCTGAAGTAGTGGTCTGTAAAGCTGTTTTAAATGTATCACCTAATCTGAGAAACCGTCTTCTTGAATTATTATCACCTTCCTGTAGTTTATTAATTATCGTTTCAGCGTTCTCTTGTAATTTTTTGATGGTGTCTTTAGTGTTTTCTTTTTGTGCTATAATAACTGGAGCATTTAATTCTGAAGCATATTCCCGAAATCCTGCCTTCTCCATCTCATTTTGTTGAACCATTCTTCTCTGAATTTCTCTGTTTTTCACTATATCCGATAAAATATCACTCAAGCGTCTTGAATCCATTTATATACAACTAATTTTATTTCATAATAAATTTTGAAAGTTCTTTTTCATAAAACCCTCCTTGAATTAATTCCCCACTTTTGTCAGATATTTCATAAGTAATGGGAATGGTAGGTCTGATGGTTGCTATCTGAAATACCTCATCCGTATAATTAGGTAAATATCCTTTATCGAAAATACTTTTTTCTTTTTTAATTCTGACTAAATCCCCTACTTTGACGTTTCCTGTGATTTTGTACTCATCTACTGGAGGAAACAGAGCACTAAAAACCTTTTTCTGATTAACCTTTTTACTAGCATCAACTGGTTTCATTTGTATTGAACGGTGGTACGAGTTATTATAATTACTCGCAAATAAAGGTAAAACATCAATCCAATTAGTAGTGTTATTGTGAGTGAAATATTTCCATAACTTTTCTTTTAGCGTTCTGTTGAATCGTTCTACAATTTGCGCTTTCAATTCGCTTTCAGATGCAAACCAGTGTATGCCGTTATTTTTCAAAAAAGTTTGAACATTTCTCATCACAAATTCTTTACCTTTATCAGTTTGCAACTTTCTAGGAATTCTTTCTTTAAATATATGACTGAATGCGTTTATTATTCCAGCACCTGTTTTATCTTTCAAAGGGACACACCAAGCATATTTACTAAAGCAATCAATAACAGTTAAAATGTAATTTGTTTTATTATTTTCTTTTTTATATTTCTGCATGTCAACTAAATCAGCTTGCCATTGCTCATCAACATAGTGAACATACACTCGCCTCCTTTCAAAGTTATGATAGGAAGGTTTGTGTAACGTATACACATTCTCATTTTGCAACACATTTTTTATTTTATCCTTGGAAACCATAACACCATTTTCTTTTAATTTTCTGTAAATATCATCCACACCTGAATAATTAGAATAATACGTCTTTAAAATATCTGTTTCTGCGTTGAGGTTTTTTTTAAAAAGCGATTTTTCCTCGATCCGCAAATAACACAATTCCCTTTCAGCATTGGAACATTATTTTTTTGTGACACTGCCTTAAACATTGATTCAGTGTCAGTGCTCTTTTTACATTTCATACAATAAATCTCCATTTATTAGAAAACAATTTTTATAAACGAAAAGCTACCAACTCTTCATTTTCCGCTGGATGTAAGAAATGCAGTGAAAACCACAGTTTAATTCATCTATATTTTGAACAGCAAGATTTTCATAAGCTATTTTTTTCTTTGAAGTTCTTAGATATTTAATTATTTCTTTTCCCGGGGGAATACCGAAAGAATCAAAAAATTCTACATGGGGGTATTCAGGTAGATTACAATAGGCAACCCAATGTGTTCCAGGCATTCCACGTTTGTCATAGTTGATTACACCACATTCCGAATCGTTTATATGTTTGGGTAGCGTATCTAAAGAGAAAACACCTCGAAACTGTGGTATACTCCCTAATGCATCCATAATATCAAAATTGGTTAGAGGTCCTACTTTACTTTTGCTTCTTTTTTGATGTCCCCGTTTTTTGACTTCCTAGGTCTTCCACGTACCCCATGACCGACAACTCTTTGTGTTCCAGGAAGTGTAAGCGCTCCACCTGTGTTGACATCATCGGTTTTTTCCTTCCTAGGCCTTCCCCGTACACCATTACCCACAACTTTTTGCGTTCCAGGAAGTGTAAGCGCACCACCTGTGTTGGTCATTTTATCCATAATTTTCTTACCAGCGAATGTACCCAAAGCAGCAGCACCACTTGTTAAAGCTGCCTTACCAATGGTAATTGCTAGCGGTATTAAAAATGGAAGTAATCCACCTTTTTGAATCGCTTCTCTCATCTGCTTGTATGATACATCAATATCACAACCCTTATTATTCATTTTACATGTTTCAATTTTATCAATTTGTCGTTTACTTAAAAGTAACTTAACTGGTTCTCGTTCATTTTGTCTACTATGACTAACACGTATCTGACATTTTTGTTTAGCATCAAAACATTTCTTTAGCTTTCCTTTCTGAAGCTTTGACAAATAAACTGTATACTCCATTGTTTCAACCATTTATTAGGGAATTAATTTATCATATAAATTTTATTTACCAGCCATCATTTTTTCTATTCTGGTAACGAATGGTTTGTCAACAGGTTTTAGCTCTAGCTCTAGAAGCCTTTTTAAAATATTTACTACTGCTCTTTCAATATTATCGATACGAGTTTTTTGACCAGCAATCTTTCCTTCAATTATACCGTTATGGGTGTGTTGCCCAAGAAGCTTTTTGTCATAATCTAAAAGATTCATAGTTAACGTTGCTAAATTAACAGCATCATTTTTGTTTCTAGGGTTTTGAACATTTGTTATCAACTTGTTTTCAGCGTTAATCTCTTTATCATTAACTCGAACTATTTCTTTTACAAATAACCCTTTATCTTTGTTCCTTACCAACGAATTATCAGGAGAATCATCTATCGCAGTTAATCTGTTGATATCTTCGCTAAAGTATTGGTTGGCTTGCACTTGTCCTGCAGTCATTTGTTCTTTAAATTGATTCAAAATAATAGTCATAGATCTGAAACTAATAGCGTCCTGGTCAGCTTTCGCATCCCCTAACATAATAATTCTCTTACCTTGTAGGTTAATATTACCGTTGTCATCAGTAACTCTCTTTTCATTCGATTCGTTACTAACCTTTTTTCCAACACTACCAAATTTATTCATTTATTATAGAAATAAATTATCCGGTAAATTTTTCAAAGTTTTTCCTGTACTTAAGGGTTTTATCTTTTATTTTTAAATCTATGAAGAAAAAACCGTAGCCCTTGGTTGCAGTCTCGAATTGTTTGAGAAATTTTTCATCGTCTATACTGGATACATGGCTTTGTCTTATTAATTTTACTTCTTTTGGATTAGAACACTGAAAGAATGCAAAATAATTGCACTGGAGCCTTACCACCTTTGGCGTTTTATGATAGCTTTGAGACAAGTAAATAATTGAGGCATTTTTCTTTCTTCCTCTTATGAATAAATCTTCTATTTTCTTCTGGTCTTTTTCAGTGACAAAATCGTCAAAGATAATCAAGTTTTGGTACTCAGGGTCTAAGTCGTCAACATCGACAATATCATCAAGATTGTTACTTACTGTTAAGACTTTCGATTTGCATTGTGACTCCAAAGTGGTTAAATTGGTTATAAGGTCTTGATATTTATCTTCTTCAAGATCTTTAGCATACAAGTATATTCGATTGAAACAAAGATATTCATAAATTAAATTCAAAAGAAGGTTAGTTTTCCCTGTTCCAGAACTACCACAAATTAAGAGTCTAAATGGCCACTGAGGTGCAAGGTCGTGTTTGTTCTGATAGTTATTCTTTTCACTAAAATCATAGACTTTGATTGGAGCCTTTTCATTCATTTATTTAGGAAGAATTTTTCATTATAAGATTTACTTGAGTATTTTAAGTATATACTTGGATTTATTAAGTAGGTACTTGAATTTTTGAAGTAGGTACTTGAATTTTTTAAGTGGGTACTTGATTTTTTTAAGTAGGTACTTGAAGTTTTGAAGTAGGTACTTGAATTTTTTAAGTAGGTACTTGATTTTTTTAAGTAGGTACTTGAAGTTTTGAAGTAGGTACTTGAATTTTTAAGTAGGTACTTGATTTTTTTTTTAAGTAGGTACTTGAAGTTTTGAAGTAGGTACTTGAATTTTTTAAGTAGGTACTTGAATTTTTTAAGTAGGTACTTGAAGTTTTTAAGTAGGTACTTGAATTTAATGTTTATAACCTAAAGGTAAAGTGTGTATTTTATCGCTTGTTACTATCCTTTTATCATCCTTAGGATCTAACGCTTTTTTATTCTGTTCTTCTAGAAACATATTGTGCTTGTATGATCTTAAGTTATACTGGGTTACAGAAAGGTTTTCAATATTTCCAAACAGTACATCCTTATAGTTTTGAAGTGTAATTTTATCTTTAACTATATTGGTTTTTATTCCTTTCAGTTTTTTGCTAGCTTTTGAAGGGTCTTGGTTGTCCTTTAAATAAGCATATACTTTTGATCGTAATCCAACAAACTCTGTCATAACCTGTCCACCTAATTCATCTTTCATCAATCCTATCACTTTCTTATTTACACTAGGAAACCCATATGGATTATCTTTCGCATAATCAGATGTATCGAACCTCTCATTCAAATCCTGTTTGATATCTTCATAGAAATCTTCGGTTCGAATATCATATATGAAAGAATCAGTGTCCATATAACACAAATCAATTTTATCTCCATATTTAGGCTTCATATAATCATAATGGAATTCATACATCAATAACTTGGATAGTTCCAATACAGCAAAGCCGATATACATTGGTTTGTCTAGTTTTATCTTTTCCTTCGACATTCTTGCCACTGAAAAGTTTTCACTGAACATTATTTCAGATTTAAAGTTGGGTTTCTTTATTATTTTTTCTCTTGTTGCATCATCCGTTATTATTTCCATATCCGCTCGCTTCCTTACGTTTTCCATAGTTTTTCCAAAGCAAGCATTATTCATAAGCTTAAAGAAATCCTTCTCAAAATCATTTGTACCTTTAGTTCTAAGTGCTGTGTTGTGGTCTATATATCCGTTTAAGTAAGCACTTTCAGTGAATCCTAGTATTCTGTGTACTCTTTTCAGTATCAAACCTTTTTGTAAATAGAATTCTAGTTTCCTGTGGTGAACTACATAGTTAGTTTTATCTAATACTGTGGTACATAGCTTACCGTTAAAGTGTTCGGGTGCTAATGGCAAATCCTTGTGTAATTCGTGTAGTTCTTTTGGATATTCTAAGTCTACCTCATATATAGCACCCACATCTTGTCTCACCGACTTAATCGTAATCACCGACTTGATATGACTTTTGAGATGGTTGTAATACTCGATTGATTCATATTCATTCCTTTCTTTCAAATCATCCGGTATGGAAATGAATTGGAAATCATTCGCTGGTAAATCTTGTGACATTGCCCACCCATATAAATTATTTTTATCCAAATACACTAAATAATTAGATGGCTTATTCTTATTATAATCACTTGTATATTTATTATTTGCTTTTGCGTATCTTTTTATACATTGGGATACACCACCTCTTATTCCTTTTTCTATAAAGGTATACATGTCTTCCTTTGAGAATAACGGCAAGTCTACTTTCGAATGCTTTAGGAAAGCATCCCATGTTAGTCCTGGAGCTGAGAAGTAATGAAGTGGATCCAGATCATAATTATGTATACACACATTTCTGAAATTCTCTACAACATCCGACAATATTAAAACATCACTTTTTAGGTATAATTTAGTATAATCAAGTAATGTTTCACAGTTAAATTGCTTCCATATAGATACCGCTCTTTTATAATCACTTTTGTCAATACCTTTCCCCGTCAACCTAGAATAAAAGCTTTCTATTGGTGGTAACTTTGTACATTTCATTTTATCGAAACTATCTACGAATTCATAGGGATACACCCCTTTTTTAATTATTTCTTTGAATTCATCGTCATTTTTGAAGCTGTTAGATGTGAATTTGAAATTCTGTCTTAGATGATTACAAGGTACTTTGCAATCACATGTTGCTAAATTTGCTGATAGTTTGTCTAAAGATGAAGCCATAAATCTAATTGAATCTATAAACCGCATCTCATATTTTATTTCCGTATCCGCTTTTGTAATACTTATTGATTTCGAGAATGATATGAAACTTTCTGCACTTTCAAAAATTCCGTTATCAGGTATCAATTCTCTAACAAATAAATGAGAATCATATTTTGATAAATTATGCATTACTACCGGGATATGCCTAGGAATCCTGTATTTCATATTACATTCAGCATGAGCAAATCCCCTATCTTCTCCTGTCATGTGGTCGTGATCAAAGTGAGGATTTTCAGTAATTTCAGTTGTACAGATGTGACAAGTCTTATTCGTTAGATTTTTCCATTTTTCGGTAATTTCTGCATTGGTATAAGTATGGTTTCTTTGTCTGCTTTCATATTTGTTTGCAATTTCTGTGGATACTTTTGTAACGGTTTTAACAAAATGTTTTGCAGCGTCTTCACCGAAATAGTCATAGTATTTGTTCTGGTTTGTATCAAAGGAACAGCATACCTGAAACCCGTAAGCAAATGGTTTCTGTTTGGCCACTTTTATTGTTTTCTTCCCGTTTACCTGATTGTATTCTTCGTTATAAGACTCAAAGTCTGCTATTATGCAATAAGGTACTTTCATTTGTTTTGCAATATTTTTATATTGTATACTTGAACCTTCAGGAGGTATTATTATATCAGGATCTTCGCAATTATTTTTACTTTCATGTTTTTCAAAGCATTCTTCCTTCTTAAAATGCCTTCCGCAATAAGTGCAGAGGTATGTCTTTGTTTTCTTTTTAGATATTTGAGGACCAACTAATCTGCTCAGATCCTTTACCAGTACATAATGATTATCGAAATATAATAAATGAACGATATGTTTAGCTGTTTTACCATTGATTGTACTTTTTAGTATATGACTTCTGATAATTTTCTCTTTTTCAATTTGAAATAAACAAATCTTAATGTTGTATCTATTTTCAAATTTGTGTATATCTTTAGTATCCATTGGGAAGTTGGTAACCCCTTCGAAATCAAATTCGTTCTCATATTGTTTATATTTCGAAATTCTTTCCTGATGATCCTTAGCTGGATGTAGATTTGCTAAGATAGACCAAAGGAAACATTTCTGGTCGTTATTTTCAATATTCAAGCAAGCTCTTTTATTTTTTACGAAATCTGGCAGTATTTTAAACGTTCCTCCCATGTAAGATTCTATTCGTGTCATCCTATAATCAATTCCTTCATACCGACTAAATTGTAGCCCAGATCGAGGGGTATTACTTAAAGAACTAAGTCTCTTGTTATTATCATCCAAATGATTATGAGTGAGAATGCTATTTTTATTTAAAATCCAAGAAGTACTGTTGTAATATACTACTACTTCTTCATCATTCTCCTGTCGATGGAAAATAACCCGAGTTACAAACTGAACTCTATATTGATTTATTTCGTTCATTCGCCGCTGTATATCTGCGAAAGTAAAAGCAATAAGAGTATGCTCGTCAACTCCATTACCTTGAACTGAAACGTTTACAGTGAATATATTCTCACTTTCGCTAAAAATAGTTGGCTGCTGTTCTTCTTCAGTTCTAAATAAATGATCAGGAATTAATTTTTCTACTTGGATTTTTTTCTTATTTATGAAGAGAGTTGATAAACCAATTGGTTTCTGTCTACTGTTATCACGTCTTTCTGTTTGATCTCTTATGATATCTCTATTTTTCTGTACGGAATCTTTATGTTTGGTAATAATATTATTATAGTATTCTCCAACTCTTTTTAGTACTTCTTCTCGGTTTCCGCGAGTTGATAGGTTCTTGTTTTTCAGAAATTTCTTTAATTCGCTTGTCTCTTTTTCTTTGTTATCATTGTATTCTTGTTTTAGTTTTGTAATGGTGATATTATTTTCTCTTATCTCATCTTCCAGAATGGTTCGTAATCTCGGTTCTGGTTTGTAGTCGGATGGTCTGTTCTTATTATGAGTTCTTTCGTTTCTGCGTTCAATTTTAATTTTATCTTCAGCTATTAAAATATACTTATTAAGATGGTTTATTATATTATTTGTTATTTCATGTTTCTTAACTCCTTTTGTTTTGATTTTATTAATTTTCGCATAAGTCCGCAGTTCATTATATGTGTATAGCGATAATCTTTGTATAACCACTTTGTTGTTTGATATAACCTTTTTACAAAGCTGAATAACCTCTGCAGTATTCATCATTTAATAGGGGAACATTTTTATTAATAAATTTCTCCCGACTGCGTTTTCTTAGTCGTAAAGAAAAGCACTGGTTTCAGTATGCGTTTCACAGAGCAAGCGCTGTCTATATTCTCTCCAATCAGTCAAGAAAGTTTCAGTAGAGTTCCGTAGATAGCATATGTGTTTTGTGTTTCACGGAGCAAGCGCTGTCTATATTCTCTCCAATCAGTCAAGAAAGTTTCAGTAGAGTTCCGTAGATAGCATATGTGTTTTGTGTTTCACGGAGCAAGCGCTATCTAGATTCTCTCCGATCAGTCAAGAAAGTTTCAGTAGAGTTCCGTAGATAGCAGATGTGTTTTGTGTTTCAAGGAGCAAGCGCTATCTAGGTTCTCTCCGATCAGTCAAGAAAGATTCCATACAGTTTAGCAGGTGGCGGATGTGTTCCGAATCGCGAACCTTTCATTCAATCAAATAATTTCTGAAACAATTTTATTACATAATAAATGGAAGAATTAGAAAAGAAAATGTATGTTTACCGTCGCAGTTACAAGTACTACAATCGTATAAGTAACAGTTTACTTGTATCCAAATTCCTCTTTTCGGCAGCAGGAATGTCTGCGTTTCTAGTGCTACCTTTAGCTTCTTTAAGTTTGGGTGCTGTTATCATCGAAATAATTGAAAAGCAGTTAAGCATTGCTGATAGCAAAGCAGAATTTAGGACAAATTACAATTTTTATACTGAGTTGTTCTCAATGCTAAAATGCGGACAATTAACAATTGAGGAGGTAATTCAGAGAGAAACAGAGATGCGTAAAACCTTTCGATTTTTTCCTCGCGAAAAATACATGAAACAGGTTCGCTTGAACGGTTATAAATATTGTAAGAACGAAACTATCAAAATACAAGAAAATTTACCAAAAATATAAAATTTTTGCAAAACCTCCCACCCCAGACTTTGAAGATTGAAGATGTTGTTAAAATATCATATCTACACACATATACATATGTCTGGGGTAGCCCCGTATGGGGAGGAAACTCATCTCAGAGTTTTTTTCGCCATCACTCACTATCAACGGATTGCTGGTAGTGGGATTCGATCTCACGACATCGTTGATACAATGGTTTCTAAGTTTGCACGACTTAGAGCATTCTGCCAACGGGGCCCGAAAAATCTCCGCAACGAAATATTTTGTGATGTGAATACTAATGCGCAATGAGATTTTCTGTTTTTTGTTGCCCTAAGAGCTTTATCAGTACTAGAGGCAGAATTGTGGGTACGTCGAGGAGATTTTAATTTGATGATGTGATGAATATCGATTTGGATTTTTTTTTTACATTAGATATTATCAATAAAAATATGTATGTGAGTTTGTGAGCCTGGATTTTTATTTAATAAAATCATCCCCTAATAAATGGAGTCCACAAAGGAAGTCTTGAATACAATCAGAATGAATAAATACAATGAGACAATCAGGAAAGAAGAACTAGTGTTAGGTTTGAAATATACTATTGTTAAAATGAGAATTGCTAAGACAAAATATGGTGATAAGTTGGTTGTGGTCATTAATCATAATGACAAACCCTGTGATTTGTTTATAACACAGAAATATAATGCCATTGCTAACGAATTACTTTTAAAGAAAAATCTAGTTTTGCAACCGATTGTACGCGAAAACAAAAACAAAGAAACATATGTGGATTTAGAACTGTTTACTCAGTAAAAAATGAAAAATGTAAAAAAAAAGAAGTAGTAGTATATTGTAGTATTTTATATGTAGTAAAGGGTAATATTCTCATTTCTTGTATCCTTTATTTTGGAAGTAAGAAAATAAAAATGTTCTTAAAAAGGGGGATAATTTGGTAAAAAGGATGTTAAAATTTAAGAAATTGATGTTAAAATGGGGTTTTGAAATTGGGGGGAGGGTGGAGTGGGAGCCCTTTTATATAACTACTCTAGCAATATGGACGTATTTGAGAAATGGGTCCGTTTTGTATCTAAATACGTGCGTATTGCTAGAAATCTTTTCAAGCTCAAAACGTGCGTAAAATACGCTCGGATTTTACGCAGTGTGTAAACCCACCATGAGCTCCCTCTGTGATGTCATTACCTCTGTTGCTATAAGGTGATGTATTATGGCCGGGCCACATTCAGTCACATCTTTACGTAATCCGGTTCGTTAATGCAGCGCTTACAAGTACAGGAAAATTTGAACAGAATCCGATCTTGGTGACAAGATTATGTTTACACGCAGAGGGAAAAAAAATTAATTCTTCAAACCAGAAAATCTGACATAAATAATTTCACTATCCAATAAAAAAAATGTCTTAAGAGCATTTATGACATCAGTACTGATGATTGCTGCTCTCAAAAGCTAGCTAGCCTTTTTTTTTTGACTTTTTACCAGCGCCGCCGTCAAGATTCCTTTCAAGTGGACCGGAATTCCTTTCATCATGAAAGGATTCCTGTCCCGCTAGACTTTTTTTTTACTCGTCTTCACGAACGGGATCCTTTCGAGTCGACCAGAATTCCTTTCTACTCGATGGGATTTCTTGTCCGTGTAAACGCTACATAATTTGGTTATTACCCACTCTTACATTTCATCCTGGTCACACCTGGAACGAAGAAATTCAAGATATTTTACCACCATCATCACTCAAACGTAAACAAAACTGGCTTAAAATCAGCGACTCTGGTCTGTGATTGGTCCAAACACTCCAAAGATACGTTCAGAATGGCGGAGATGGATTTTTCCATCTCGACAATCTTACGTTTTCAGCGTCTTTTCTTCCCAATTCGGACCGTAAGGCGGCCTTATTACCGGTGTTATTACTAGAGCCTCGTTTTTGCTGAAATAGCGCTGCCGCGTCGCTGCTGCAGCACTTCTTTGCTTTTGCAGAATATGCGTTATTGGATTCACTTTCTTCTTGGTTGAAGCGGCAGCGCTGCAGCATCTTGCAGGGAAGCACGGACTTGGTCGGGGAGCAAGTCCGTGATTCTCGAGAAGCGCTGCCGTCTTCCTCGGAAGCGCTGCAGTGCAAAAGCGGATGTATAAAGAATCAGTCCGGAATCGGCTGAGAAGTGGACCTGCAGCATGCAACAAAAACGAGGCTTAAGCATTGTCCTGATAGGTGTAATAAGGTGAATAGCGCTATACGCGATGTTTACGTCTTAATACACACGCCTGTTCAAATACAACCCAAAAGGTTCTTATCAATGCGGCTTGGTGTTGCCAAGGTAATACAATTTTTCGAGCTCTAAAAATATCCGAAAAGGTTCTTGGTACTACTTGAAGTACACGAGTACAATATAACGCAAACTATACTGTAAAAAAGCTATTAAAATAACGGATGGACAGCATTGATCCTCGAACTGACGAAAAGCCGTCGTAATAGAACAAAAACGTGTTTTTGTTAAGAAAAGTTGTTTCTTTAGCTTCCAACAAAGTAGAACTGTTGTGCTTTCTTTGGCAACCCTGACGACGCTGTGCCTCTCCTCGGCCCGCTGGCGGAACCAACCAAGCGATCTGATTGGCCCTGCATAAGCCAGAATAGAACGCTAGTCTATTCTCCTTATTCACCTTATTACAGCGCGCTCCGAGGAAAAGAGGAATCTGTAATAAGTCTTATACGCGGTAATACACCTTATTACACCTATTAGGACAATGCTTTAGGTGTGACTGTAGTGGGGCCCGGGCATTATAGTACTGTCGTGAGGGAAAAGCGAGATGCTTAACCCGTACTATAGTTGCGTTTTTGATCGAAGTTATGTTCGTCGTTCGATTCCGGTAGCATAACTTCCGTTTTCGGACACCGTCGAAGTTCAACGTTTTTTACGACACCGGCGATCCTTGCCGGTCGACGATTCAAGCAAACTTCGCACTTGCTAGCTCACGAAGTTCGACGGTCAGTGGTCAGAGTTTGAAGGACCAAGAAACTGTGACCGGCGACCAAAAACGGTATTTAGATAGAGACCTTTGAGTTTGAAAGGACCCTTCTTACTTATTCTGCCTTTTATAATATACCTAGCTCCCATGTACAATCACAAGCTTCTAAAATCCCCACCTTTCTCCATTGCTTCGGTTTGTGCCTACGAACGTTTGCCTTTTGCCGAAGCCAGAATCTTCAATGTCCGTTGATTACTCTTTCACATATAAGGGTATGAGAATCGTCTGTTTTATACTTCTTTTATTTGCTTGGTTTTCCAACTTTTTAGCCACGGCGCGTTCAGTTTTCAAATGTTTAGCGCCCAGCCGCCGCTCTGTTCAGCAGGAGGGCTGGATAGAGTCGACAAGCTCTAACAAGAAAATCGCTAATTTCAGATGGAAGTAATGGTATTTTCGGAAAAAAAAATTTCTGATCCGTTTCACGGGGAAATGATCATTTCTAGTAAGAGTTGCTTGAAGGTAACATCAAACTTCGATCAAAAACGCAACTTATGTAAACTGAAGTTTTTCAGTGATCTGGTTTACGTCTATGGCGAGACCTACGGTTCTGTTGGTGCCATTTGTTATTTCTTTCTAATGTTATTTCTAATCTGTCGTTATATTTTTTAAATTTTGAATTAATTCTTGTTACCTTAATGAATGAAATTTCTTTTTGGGATCCCAAAACGCAATTGGAGGGATACCTATGACTTCGTAAAAGTTGTCCGTCCGTCTTTCAGCACGATAACTCAAAGGGAATGAGATATTTCGATGAAACTTGGACTTGAGGATTCTTTGGGTCAGTCGAGTTCGAAGATGGGCTCTGTAGCCCTACATTTAGGGGGGGGGGGTAAAATTTGGGGCGAAAAAAAATATTTTTTAACAGTTAATGAGATTGTCGATTTAGAGGTAAGAGGACACGCTAAACTCGGATATGAAAATCATTTTCTCGCCGGACAAGTAACAAGTAATTTGTTAAAAGTTAAAAGTTTTGTCTGGAGTTTATTAGAGGCTCGATACAGGGGTAAGGAGATATGCTGGATTGGTTTTTGAGCTTTATTTTTTTTTTGGACAAGTAGTTCACCAGGAATTCGGCCCAAACCGGAAATTTCGCAGAAGCTTTGATCAATTTCTTCAAAGTAGATATAACTTATAGGCATAAACTTACATGCTGAATCTACATCTGAACTTAGCCATTAGTCGCGTTTTTTACAGATCGACTGGCGATTGGGACTTGTTCCCGGGTTCATCCAGTTGACCGTTTTTTGTCGCTTGATAGGGGAGCGAGAACAAGCCTTCGAAAAACGGTCTAAATCAGTCAATAAATCAGTCCATCCCCACAACTCTTCCCTCGGCAGTCTCTGAAACTGCTGCAGTACTGGCGCTTCCTGAGGTGTAAATTGTACGTTTTTGGGTCCACATGTTTCAGTTTTCAAAATTTGGCACCAAGTTTGACTGGACCTCCAAGAGAAAGTTGCATCGGATCGACTGTTGACTTTGTTCCCAGTCGATCTCCAGTCAAGCGACAAAAAACGTTTCGACTGGACCTCCAGTCGACAGTCGATCGCAAAAAACGGCATCTTTCTTTCCAAGCGATTGCAAAAAACGCGACTATTGGCCTTACTCTGTTTCTAAATTTCAGTAGTAAAAATGTACAAGCAGTCTGGCGAAGACCGGATATCTACAGGACCCAATTGTCTGGATTAAATATTACATTTTTGGGATCCCATATAAACCTTTAGTCTTGTTCTTCTTAGATTCAGCCCAACTTGATAGCGATTGTCCCGATGCCTGTGTACTGTGTGGTAATTGCAAATCTAACAGAAATGTTTATTCAAACAATGTTTTCAACGGAAACGTCAGCTATGATTCTTCATCAGCGATATTTCGGCCCTTCTTGACAAGGGTCCTCGTCAGGCTGTCAGTCCTCTTGTTCAACTTCGTTATTCAAACAATGTTTTCAACGGATACGTCAGCTACGATTCATTACAGGTTTGTTTCCTTCCCCGAAGTTGAACAAGAGGACTGACAGCCTAACGAGGACCCTTGCCAAGAAGGGCCGAAATATTGCTGATGAAGAATCGTAGCTGACGTATCCGTTGAAGACATTGTTTGAATAAATGTTTCAAACTCAGCTTGGGCTCAAAGAATATTTATCTAACAGAAATGGAATATTCTTTAAATCCTGTATTTTTTCTTCTTCTTCAGTGTTCTTTCCTTGTATTGCAAAGGTATTTGTTGGTTAATTTAAAGTAAGCATTTGACTGCCATCACATGCTGATTCGGGCTTTCATGCATTCAAAGAGTTTCAGCCGTCCAAAACTCGCCAGGGGACCTCGGCAAGAACGAGAAACGTCACCCGAACGATGACCAATCAACAGCGTTCGTTGGGGACAGCTGTGGTGACGTTTCCAGCTCTCCGCTGGGCACACGGCGATTCTTCATCGGCACGAAGAGTTAGTCATCAAGGGTATTCCGTAAATACTCTTTGAGCCCCAGCTGACTTTGAAACATATATTCAAACAATGTTTACAACGGATATACGTCAGCTACGATTCTTCTTCAGCGTTATTTTGGCCCTTCTTTGCAAGGGTCCTCGTCAGTCTGTCAACAGTGTTGCCAACGCTTCGAAAGAAAAGGTACCAGAAAACGCCCGAAAAATGTACCGACTGACCAAAAAAATGTACCACGTCCAAAAATGTTTCCAGCATGTTGCGCTTCGCGCAACACGCCTAGAAGACATTTTTTTTTTTTTTTTTCCAATTTCTTTGCTGAAAATACATACCACACCTTTCTTTCCCCAGCCGAGGTCAGGTTGGATTCAGCCCCAAAATTAGCACAATATGGGACATGACTCAGTTATTTCATTGACCTGAAAAAGTGACATAACAGAGTCTTTTATTTTTGAAATTGAAACTTGCATTTAAAATCCATGATTTTGCGTGTTCCACACTAATTACCGTAGTTACTACGCATGACGTCACAAATCTTGGCTTCTTGGCGTCAAGCTGGAACGCATTTTTAAATTTTCTGTAAAATACTACTCCAAAGGGGTAATCCAGCCAATCACGTTACAGGTATCCATAGTTACCACGCTTACTGTGCTTCCGAACATGGTAAGCAAATAGTTAGGCCACTATTTGGAACGCTCAACGTAGTAATTAAAGTATTTTCAGGCAAACTATACAACGAAAGAGACAAAACCCAGTACACTAAAGGTTATCGTCCGATTGACAAAGAAGGGCGGCTCGCAGTTGCAGATGTTTGATACCTTCTTCAAGTATGTCGCCAGTTATGGTGTGTCACCATGCTCATGGGGACAGGGGTGGCTCGAAGTGCTTGGGCATGGAGGAGGAGGGGTGACAACCTCGAAACTTGCAACAGGCTAATGCCTGGCGGATATACCGATTATAAGCAGTACTAGCCGATAGCAACCACCCCAGAAGAGCACTAGGGTTAGTAAAGCAGAGTTGATTACATATATAATCTTACCTTCCGCAAAATAATTAAACTCTTCAGCGTATCGGTCAGTCAGTTTTCCTTGACATATACACACAAAAAATGTCACTGTACCATTTTGTACCAACTTCGGAAAATGTACCAAAAAAAGTGCGATTGTGCCATGTTGTACCAGCCGAGTTGAAATGTACCAAAATGGTACAATTGTACCGCTGTTGGCAAGACTGGCTGTCAATCTTCTGGGTCAACGTCGGGGAAGGAAACAAACCTGTAATAAATAACTGAAGCTTCTACCGACTATAAATATCTTATTAGGGCAAATTACTTTCAAATACCACTGTAAGGAACTAGTCCTGAGATTTAATTTTTGACACGGCCGCTGTTTTTGCAGTACGATTGGGGCGATGACAGGGAAGGTTTTTTTCGTATTTTGATTAACTTCGGTTTTGTTATTAGTAAGGGACTGAAAACTTAAATATTGTTTCATTAATAACCCCTTTACACGTTTCTATTATGCAGTACTCGCCTGTATCTATTACTTTTTTTAATGACTGCACGGAAAAACTAGTGCTGAGATTTAATTTTTGACACGGCTGCTGTTTTTGCTGCACGAGGGTATTCCAGAGTACCGTTTTCAGTTGTGCTTGATTAACTATAGGAACACTCATGCTCAACTGGAAAACCCCGAATTGTTCTTGTGTGTCCCATCCGACAAGGATCTAAATAGATTTATTCCAGCAATGTTTTCAACGGATACATCAGCTAAGATTCTTCATAAGGTTCTTCTTATGAAGATTCTTATGAAGAATCTTAGCTGATGTATCCGTTGAAAACATTGCTGGAATAAATGTTTCAAAGTCAGCTTGGGCTCAAAGAATATTGATCTAAATAGTTTCAAGAGGCCTTGTTAAAGGACCTGTCTTGCCTATAACAATAACGCAACTTGCTTCCACAATCACTCCATATATTTCTAAACCTGGAGACCCCAATTTCGTACGATACATTCTAATCCCTCTATCAAAGCCACACTGATTTTCTCACTTGCCGTCTTTTGCTACCTTCGATGCGTATAACTCTGTGGACGGTTGTCTGCGAGGAGTTTTTCCATTACAAAAACCGGTTATGTAAATTGTTTCCCTGTTTTCGCTACAAGTCAACGGGACTCAGACCTCGGGAAAGTCTTTAAACAGCCAAACCCGTGGGTGATTTGTTGAAAGCACACCCTAGTTTTAAAGTACTCAAATATTGTAAAATACTGTATGTTGAAGTGTAAAAATATTGGTCCTTTAATTTCTCCTTATTACTTCTTTCCTCCATATCGTTTGTATATTGTTCCTTTGGCTAGAGCAGGTGTTAATATTATTTGTATATCCCCGCGGTATGTAGAGTATCTGCCTTGGGTTCCGCCATGGACGAGTATAGAGTAGGACCATGTCTTTGTTTATAAAAACAAGAGCTACGAGCTCCTATGGCACTTGTTACGAGTAGGCAGTACGAGAATGTAGATGAGAACGTCACAAAATACACCGGCCATCCAAAAGTGTGGTTCGGAAATAGAAATGTAATATTTAGTTTCACTCACTTCTGAGCAGTCCCGGCATCGTCTACTTTATCTGTAACAAATGCACATGACTGTTCAAACCCCAAATATGTCATCTAGGGTATATGCTCTCTCTACGTTCCATGTTTCGTTTAAACTGATGCACTCGTTTGACCTCTGTGCGAGCCTCAAAGTTTCCGACAATCACCCTCCCAACTCCCCTTACTGTGGCCGAACAGGAATTGAAAACATAAACGTCGTATCTCTTAATTCCCTCTTCTTGTCCATCAAGTCTTACTGAAATTGAAGCATAGCCTATCTTTAAGTTTCCAGTGCCTTACTTCTGCCAGATCTCCGGTTTCGACCGAATTCCTGGTAAACTACTTGTCTGACGAGAAAATAATCTTCATATACGGATTCAGGATGCCTCCTTACCACTACATCGAGACTCTAACGAACTTCACATAAAAAATCTTCCGCTTTCAGCCGGATTTCGGGCGAACTATATGTCCGGGTAGAAAATGATAGTCAAATGCAGATTCAGCATGTCTTCTTGCCCCTAAATCGAACATCTGATCAACTTCAGATAAAACGTTTACTTTTAACAAATGATCCGGTTTGGCCAGATGCTGGGTGAACTACTTGTCCCGCGAGAAAATGGTTTTCATATTCGTGCTCAGTATATTTTCTTACCCCTAAATCAACTATTTCATTATCTGTTAAAACAAAAATTATGCGCCCCTTAATTTGAACCCCATCACTAAATGCCCATCTACGAACTCGACCTATCCTTTGACGCAAAAAGTCCTCACACCAAGTTCCATCACAATATCTCATTCCCTTCGAGAGTTATCGTGCTCACAGAGGGATGGACAGACGGACAACTTTTACCAAGTTATAGGTATCCCTCAACTTACGTTTTGAAAATAAACAAGAGCTACGAGCTCATATGGCACTTGTACGAGTAGGCTGTACAAGAAAGTAGATGAAAACGCCACAAAATACACCCGCCATCCAAAAAGGCGGTTCGGAAATAGAAATAGGATATTTAGTTTCACTCATTTCTGAGCAGTTCCGGCATCGTCTCGATTGCAAATGCACATGACTGTTCAAACTTTCATCCCAATAAATCCATTTGTTTGATCCCTAGACGTGCTACACGATTTCCGGTACTCACTCTATTTCCACCTACCGTGGCCGAATCTGGTTCGGAATAAAAAAAAAAATCGACCACCTAAAGCATCTTCGTTAATGCATGCATGTCTACCAAGTTTCACTCGAATCTGAGCATTTTTAGAAAAAGTTCCGGTACCCCCCCCCTTCCCACCAACGTTGTCGGAGCCGGTTCGGGCCCAATCTCTTAATTCCCTAATCAAGTTTGACTGAAATTGGAGCATAGCCTATCTGCAAGTTTCCAGTACCCCCCCCCCCCCTACCTTGGCCGACTCCGGCCCAGACGCCAAATAACAAATCTAGGCCGCATAAACTCGGCACTGTCGAATTGCATCTCATTCGGTCCATCCGTTTGGTTTTTGTGCATGTCAAAAGTCCCCCCACCCCCAATTCCCCTAATCGTGGTCGCATATAGTTCGAACGCATGTTTTACATGTCGAGGCCATCGATTCGTATCACCCATGAAGTTTCACTCGAATCAGACCACTCGTTCGCAATTTATAGAAGTCCATATTTCTCTTCTCTTGCTCCCCCAAAAATGCTCGGATCTAGGAACGGAAGTTTCCGGGGGTATGTTGTGTCAGGTTTTTAAGTCAAGATAATTCGGGTCGCTAATATGCCTGCAAAGTTTCGTTGTCGTTTTACATCTGGAACTATTCTAACTCACGACTACCGGAATTCCAGGAAACCCCCTCCAACTCCCCCCACAGAGCCCCGAAACCATCTGGCTCCGTCAATTTCATCTAGGCCTAATGCTTGTTCCATCCATTAAGTTTCGTCCCAATCCCTACTTTTAGAGTTTCTTGAGTTTTCCACCCCCCCCCCATCCCCACAGGTATCGGACCCGACTCGGACGTGACACTGAACGTCCGAGGCGATAGCTCACCAGACAAGTTTCATTCAAATCCGATCACCCGTTCAAAAGTTATGCACGCCACTAGATTCCGGACTCCCCATCCACCCACTCCCCCCACGATGGTCGGGTCGGGGAAACGGCTGTTCTCAAGTCAATCTGTTCGGATCCCTGACATACCTGCCAAGTTTCATCGCCCTAGGACATCAGGAAGTATGCCGAACTCGCGGGATCGCTAGAAATCCGGACCCCCACCCCAATTCCCCCACAGTGCCCTGATCCGGTCCGGTTATGTCCATGACGTGTCGAGGACCTGTGCTTGTTTTTCCCACCAAGTTTCATCCCGATCCCTCCACTTTAAGCGTTTCTCAAAATTTCCGGTTCCCTCCTCCAACTCCTCCCAGTGTCATCGGATCCGGTCCGGTTATGTCAATGACGTGTCTAGGACCTGTGCTTGTTTTTCCCACCAAGTTTCATCCCGATCCCTCCACTTTAAGCGTTTCTCAAAATTTCCGGTTACCTCCTCCAACTCCCCCCAGTGTCATCGGATCTGGCCCGGATTTAAAGTGACGTGTCTGAGACACAAGGTCATCCTAAATATCAATTTTCATCAAGATCCGATCACCCGTTCAAAAGTTATGCACGCCACTAGATTCCGGACTCCCCATCCACCGACTCCCCCCACGATGGTCGGGTCGGGGAAACGGCTGTTCTCAAGTCAATCTGTTCGGATCCTTGACATACCTGCCAAGTTTCATGGCCCTAGGACACCAGGAAGTATGCCGAACTCGCGGGATCGCTAGAAATCCGGACCCCCATCCCAACTCCCCCACAGTGCCCTGATCCGGTCCGGTTATGTCAATGACATTTCTAGGACCTGTGGTTGTTTTTCCCACCAAGTTTCATCCCGATCCCTCCACTTTAAGCGTTTCTCAAAATTTCCGGTTCCCTCCTCCAACTCCCCCCAGTGTCATCGGATCCGGCCCGGATTTAAAGTGAGGTGTCTGAGACACGAGGTCATCCTAAATATCAATTTTCATCAAGATCCGATCACCCGTTCGCAAGCTAAAAATACCTCAAAATTTGGCTTCACCCTCCCTCCACTCCCCCCCTCCCCCCAGATGGTCGAATCGGGGAATTGATGATTTCCTATTTAAGCTGGTCGGGTCCCAGACATGCCTGTCAATTTCCATCGTCCCAGCACATCAGGAAGCACGGAACTCGCGGGATCACTACAAATTCGGACTTCTCCCCCCCCCCCAACTCCCCCAAAGTGAGCGGATCCGTTCCGGTTATAACAGTCACGTATCTAGGACTTTTGCTTGTACTTTAAGTTTCATTCGGATCCCTCCACTCTAAGTGTTTTCCAAGATTTCCGGTTTCCCCCTCTAACTCCCCCCAGTGTGACCGGATCCGGTCTGGATTTAAAATGGAGGGTCTGAGACACGAAGTCCTTCCATGTATTAAGTTTCATTAAGATCCGATCACCCGTTCGTAAGCTAAAAATATCAAATTTTTCCTATTTTTTCCGGATTCCCCCTCCCTCCACTCCCCTCCAGATGGTCGGATCGAGGAAGCGACAATTTCTAATTTAATCTGGTCCAGTTCCTGATATGCTTGCCAAGTTTCATCGTCCTAGCTTATCTGGAAGTGCCCGAACTAGCAAAACCGGGACCGACAGACCGACAGACCGACAGACCGACTGACGGACAGAAATAACAATCGCTATATGGCACTTGAGTAAGCTCAAGTGCCATAAAAACTGATAACCAGTCACAACACCAAGTGCCAAACTTCTTTCCAACCGATTTGACAAAATCCTAGGCTCTATTGCTGGTGATATTGAAAGTGAGATGATTTTTCAGATACCACGATCAGTTACCACGGTGACTGGCCAGATACCATGGTAACTGCGAAAACTACTTTAGACCGTGGTATCTGCAACAACGCAACTATTGAAATTCGTATTTCGGTTGTAATGTGGGCTGTAGGGGAGACAGAGGTAAGAGATTGATTAGTGATAAATAAAAAAAATAACTGTTTATTTGATTAGGCGGATACCCGAAGTTCTCAGTACTCGATTGTGTTTTTTTTTATTTTTCCTCAATTTTGATAAATTTATTATAACAAGCGAACTTTCGTAACCTAACCTACATAGACAAACATTTCGAAACACTGAGGTCTAAATGATGAAGTCTAATAAATATTCTCATTCGGGATCCTATCGAAGCTTTTCTTTCTCTTATTTAATTGCTCTGTCTGTGTGTATACAGTATATGGTGTACAGCAGGGGCGTCCCGAGCCTTTCTTCATTGGGGGGGGGGGGGGGGCCTGGTAAAAATTGACCGAATCGGTACTTGATATTGACCGAATCTATAATTTTTTTCTAAAACAGAGCGAGTTGCCTTCAAGAAGCTATAATGTAAAAACGTGCATAGTATGTAAAAAATCAAGTCTAAAGAGAAAATTTGGCATGTTTTCACGCTCTTCCACTTCTGTTTTGTTTTTGTTTTTTTCAGGAATATGCCGCCACTAGCTTTTTATCTTTGGGGGACAAAAAACGCAGTTGCTGCCAAGCGACAACGTCGTCGAATTCGGTCACGAATTAGAACCAAATGAATCTGATTAATGACCGAATTATGAAATGGACTGAGCGAATGCGATTGAACAGATACGGACTTGAGAAAAGTCCGGTGAACCACCGAATTCGCTAACGAGTGTGACCAGATAAATATGTTAAACAACTGAATTTACGTAGGGACGTACCGAATGCAGTGAAATCGACTCGACTGGATAAAAGTTGGATTAATTACCAAATTCGATAAAGAATGGGAACCAATAAACAGGTTAAATTGCCTAATTTGGAAATGTGGGTAAACAAGATTTTATAAAACAGGCATCACGGCTTCGCCTCGATGCCCGTTTTGACTCAATTTTTGCCTTCGGCGAAGATTTGACAGAATGCCAAAAACGTAGGGGGGGGGGGAGGGGGGCGCTGCCCCCCCCCCCCCCCCTCGAGACGCCCCATGGTGTACAGTAATCTAACCTAACCTAGCTTACATAGACAAGCATTTCGAAACACTGAGATCTAAATGATGAAGTCCAATAAATATTCTCATTCGGGATCCCATCGAAGCTTTTCTTTCTTTTATTTATTACTCTGTCTTTGTGTATACAGTATGGGGTATAGTAAAAAAAATCGAATTACATCATCTTCCTTTCAGTTTGTCAGCTTCTGAAGGCTGGTGTAGCAGGGATCTTCGGTCCACAATCCCCCGAAACATCAGGTCACGTCCAGTCCGTCTGCGATGCCCTCGAAGTACCTCATTTGGAAATGCGCTGGAACGCGAAAAAGGACAGAGACACCTATGCCTTGAACTTGTACCCCACTCCGGAAACTTTCGCCAGTGCTTATAATGCACTTGTGAAAGCGAAAGGGTGGAAGACAATGGTGATCCTTTATGATAGTGTGGAGGGGCTTGCGAAGCTTCACTTCTTGCTGAAGGGGCCTGTGCTTCCGGATATGAAGGTTAATATCCTCCAACTGCACGAGGGCACGAACTACCGGTAAGCCATTCCGGAACATAAGTAGGTGTTCGTGCTTTCTTTGCATTTCTCTTACTTTTTCCTTGACTCAAAGCAGTATGTAGTTCACTTTCATTTTCATTTTGTGGTTCATGCATTTCTCTTACTTTTTCCTTGATTCAAAGCAGTATGAAGTTCATTTTCCAGTTTGAGCGGCTTGAGCCTGAAGAGGACCCTTGCCAAGAAGGGCCGAAATATAGCTCTAATAAAATATAGCTGACTTATCCGTTTTGCACCGTCAAATATGCAGTAGGCTATGTAGGCTAATGCACATCCCCATTCCCCCCTCCTTCCTGAGTACAAAAACACCTCGTTTACCTCTATATGTTAACAACTTCCGGCCCAAAGTAACAAGACCAAAGGTTTCGATGGGATCCCAAAAATTCAATATTTGATCCAGACGATCAGGTCTTGTCTTCGCCAGATCCAGTCTTCGCCAGACTCCTTGAGCATTTTACTGTAAAATTCAGAAACAGATTAAGGCCAAATAGCTAATCATCTGACAAAACCAAGTTCAGATATGAATTCAGCACGTGTTTACCCCTATTTTTTTATTTTTTTCAGTTCAGTTTATTTTACTACCCAAATACAAGCAAGAGAAAAGGCTTTCGCCTCTAAATAACTCTAAGAAATTTAATAACTCTAAGAAATTTACCAGTAATTTTGCCAGAAAAAATTGCCAGTACCCGAAAGAAAAGAAATTGCCAGTACCCGCCCCAAGAAAGGTACAAAAAAGCAATTGCAATCGGGCGGGTACATAAAACTTATTTCCTAACTAATAATTAACTAAAAACAAAACAGAACAAAAATAACACTAACGTAAGAAATAATAACCAATCTCTTATCAACTCATTTAATAATAATAATGAGAAAAAAGAAAAAATAATAAGAAAAATAGGAGAAATCTATGAAAATCTATGAACCTTGGCCTAACAAATACTTTTTCAATTTATTTTTAAATAGCCCCAGGTGCTCAGCCGCCCAAATGCTCTCCGGAACAGAGTTCCACACATTGGGCCCTGAAAATCTAGTAGGGAAGCCGGCCCTGGTTCCACTTCTATGCGGGACGACGAATATATAAGTAATCAGTTATCCGTTTTAACGAAACTTCCTGCGTTACTTCTGCCAGTTTTCCGATTTCGGCCGAATTCCGGAACTACTTGTCCGGCGAAAAAATAAAGCTAAACACGATTTCAGCGTGTCTCCTTTCCCCTAGATCGAACATCTAATCAACTTCAAATACAAATTTAACTTATAACAAGTTTTCCGGTTCAAGCCGGATTCCGGGCGAACTATATGTCCGGGTAAAAAATTATTGTTATATACGAATTCAGCATCTCTTCTAACCCCTAAATTGGATATCTAATCGACTACAAATGAAACTTTTGCTTTTAACAAGTTTTTCGGTTTTGGCCGGATTCCTGGCGAACTACTTGTCCGGGTATAAAATGATTTTCACATAGTTGTTCAGCATGTCTTCTTACCCTTAAATCCAACATATAATCAACGTCAAATAAGACTTTTACTTTCAACAGACTTTCGGGTTTTAGCCGGATTCCGGCCGAACTACTCGTCCGGCGGCGGTAAAATGGTTTTCATCTGTTCGGCATGTCTTCTTAATCGAAAAATATTTTTGTTTGCCCCTTAATTTGAACCCCCTCTCCCACCCCTAAATGTAGGGCTACATAGTCCATCCACGAACTCGACCTTTCCCTTGACCCAAAGAATCCTCACACTAAGTATCATGAAGATATCTCATTCCCTTCGAAAGTTATCGTGCTCACAGACGAACGGACGGACAGACGGACAACTTTTGTGATGTCACAGGTATCCCTCCACTTATGTTTCGGGATCCGAAAAAACACAAATTCCAGCTTCACCACACATCACGCATTTCTTTTCTTTCTTTCAAGTACGATTTTAGTTTTTGAATACGCACACAGAACTGAATTTCAGCCAAGTGAAAGTCTTTCGGGAAAGTCTTCTCATCGAAACCTTTGGTCTTGTTACTTTGGGCCGAAAGTTGTTAACATATAGAGATAAACGAGGTGTTTTTGTACTCAGGAAGGAGGGGGGAATTAAACTGATTAATATTCTCTGCGTTTACGACAGTATCAGGAAATGATTCAGTATTCAACTATTTGGTTTCTGAAGCCTCACTTTCCAGTGTCTTTTCGAAGTTTGTCACCGCGCAGTTTCCGGCTGTGTCCTCTGAGACCTTTATGGTTGAAGATGAAGGCATCATCAGGTCCAGAGCAAAATAAGTAACACGAAGACCTATCCTTCCCATGCATAAAAAATGGGCCTCCGTCGCTTTGTTCGCGTGCAGTGGCGGACGTAGATTCTAAGCCATCGCTCATTAATGATTGGTCAGAGCAAAATAATTCTGCTCTGCGATTGGTTGAGTTTCGGTAGGGATGTTCGTATCCGCTAGTGGAGCTAGTGTTTCTGCGATTTGACTGCGTGTAACTTTTTCAAAGTTTGTGCTGATCAGAGCCTCGTTTTTGTTGCAATAGCGCTGCCGCATCGCTGCTGCAGCACTTCTTTGCTTTTGCACAATATGCGTTTTTGGATTCACTTTCTTCTTGGTTGAAGCGGCAGCGCTGCAGCACCTTGCAGGGAAGCACGGACTTGGTCGATGAGCAAGTCCGTGATTCTCGAGAAGCGCTGCCGTCTTCCTCGGAAGCACTGCAGTGCAAAAACGGATGTAGAAAGAATCAGTCCGGAATCGGCCGAGAAGTGGACCTGCAGCATGCAACAAAAACGAGGCTCAGGTCTTATGTTGTCATAGTAATACTCTTGATGACTAACTGTCCTTGCCTATGCACAATCGCCGTATACCTAGCGGAAGGGCCAGAAACGGCACCACGCCTGTCCCAAGCGATAACGGTGATTGGTTGGTACATGATTCGAGTTGTTGAGTTTGAGGCGTAAGTGCGACGTTTTCTCGTTCTTCCTGAGGATCACTGGCGTGTTTTGGACTTAGTCATAAAGGTATTATGGTATAACTTTTCTCGAAACAGGTATGCAATGTCTTCTTTATGTCCCGCAGGAAGTTATATTATGACAAGTACTTTAGGATGTTACGACCTCGTATTATCCTCCAGAGGCTGATACGAAGCCGTAACAGCCCCTGTAGAAGTTCATCGAGCACTTTTCCTCAAATACTGAATTTATCGATCACTTTTCCTCAAATACTGAAAATTAGAAGCTGACCTCCAAAAAGAAATTAAAAACAATACTTTCAGTAATAAAAAACACAAAAAGGTACTTAAAAACAACAACAACAAAAGAAGAATAAGACCTACCTATAAAAATTATAATAGTTAACATACCTCCATCTCGGTCCATATCGGTATAACAACCTCGACGGCCATTTCGGCCATTTCTAATTCGGATTAGAGATAAGGTTAATACTGCAGTTAACTTTAGTCCTGATTCGGAGAAACTATGTACAGTGAAGTTCTTTTCAGGCCGTTGCTGCGTGAGGTCCAGAAGCTCCAAGAAAAGAACATCATCATCGACTGCGCAACAGAGAGGCTTGCCGATTTGCTAAAACAAGCCCAGCAGATTGGCTTGATGACTTCCGACTTTTCATACATCATTACGTCATTGGTAGGTCGATTTCTTACCTGGATTGTCAAACCGAACGACAGCTAAGGAACTTCGTGCTTATTTTGTTTTTTTCTAGTGTCAATGTCGCTCTTGCCAGTCATCATAAATTTTCATTCGGGTCCCCCTTCCTTCAACACGACTGCAAACCATGGTGATAGATAGTTCTACAGCCCAGACTGACTGTGAATCATATTTGACGGTGCAAAATCGATAAGTCAGCTACATTTTATTAGAGCTATATTTCGACCCTTCTTGGCAAGGGTCCTCCTAAGGCTCAAGCCGCTCAAGCTGGAAAATAAACTTGCGAAAAAAAACAACGAAAGATTCTTCTTTAAATATTTGATTTTATGAACTTCTTCTCTGGAAATTGGTTGTAGTTAAAGCTGGAGCTATAGTAAAAGTGTTCAAGGAGTCTGGCGAAGACTGGATCTGGCGAAGACAAGACCCAACTGTCTGGATCAAATTTGAACTTTTGGGATCCCATCGAAACCTTTGGTCTTGTTTTTAGAAACTTCCATCTTAAACTGAAAAATGCATACGCCTCGACGCATCGCGGGTCTGCATAAGCTCTCCGCTGCGTCCACGTAAGCGGATTTTATGATTTAGTTTTGTTTTTTTGCTGAGGACGTTTTGCCGGAATTGCAACCGAAATATTCGAAGTTTTATTCATCCCTCGTACATCATTTTAGAGGGATGACTAGCTGATCAAGAAAAACAAGACCAAAGGTTTCGATGGGATCCCAAAAGTTCAAATTTGATCGAGACAGTGGGTCTTGTCTTCGCCAGATCCAGTCTTTGCCAGACTCCTTGAACACTTTTACTATCAAAATTAGAAACAGATTAAGGCCAAACAGCTAATCATATGAGAAACCAAGTTCAGAAATGGATGCAGCACGTGTGTTTACGCTTTTAAGTCATATCTATTTTGACGAAGCAGATCGAAACTTCCTGCCTACTTCTGCCGATTTTCCGGTTTCGGCGGAATTCCGGAACTACTTGTCTGGCGAAAAATTAAAGCTCAAAAACAAATTCAGCATGTCTCCTTACCCCTACATTCAACCTCTAATCAACTTCAGATTAAACTTTTACTTTTAACAAATTTTCCGGTTTCAGCCGGATTCCGAGCGATGTGTACGTCCGGAGAGAAAATGATTGTCATATGCGAATTCAGCATGTCTACTTACCCGCAAATCGAAATCTAAATAAAACTTTTACTTTAAACAAATTCTCCGGTTTTGGCCAGATTCTGGCCGAACTAATTGTCCGGCGAGAAAATAATTTTCATATTCGGACTCAGCACGTTTCCTTGCCCCTAAATTGAACCTACAATCAACTTCATATTAAACTTTTACTTTTCACCAATTTTCCGGTTTTCGCCGGATTCCGGGTGAACTATTTGTCCGGCGAGAAAATAAATTTCATATTCGCATTCAGCATGTTTCCTTACCCCTTAACTCGACTATTTCATTAGCTTTTGAAAAAAAAATGGTGTTCCCCTTAATTTGAAACCCCACCCTCAAATATAGAGCTACATAGCCCATCCTCAAACTTGACCTGAACTTTGACCTAAAGAGTCCTCATGCCAAGTTTGATCAAAATATCTCAACCACTTCGAGAGTTATCGTGCTAACAGACGGACGGACGGACGGACAGACGGACAACTTTTGCGATGTCATAGGTATCCCTTCACTTACATTTTGGGCCGTAATCACAAAAACCTACTAACGATGAAGAAAAACTTGCTAATGGTGAAAGAAATTCAGCAGAAGAAACCGAGAAATGAAAATGAGCATCCAGCGTGAAAGCTTCTTGCGAAGGTGTGAAAGGTACGCTACGCAACGCAAGATAACGTCAATGTGAAAGCGGCTTTATAGTAATAAATAGTAGTAGCTACGTTACGGAGTGAGACCTTTTGACAAAATTGGTATATGAACTCTTGCCGGAATAAGTGAGGTCGAGCCCTCAGATTAGACATTTTTTTTAGATTAGATCACGTTTATTAAAAACAAATAAATACCACATAATCTGCATCACCTGCAGGAAAAGTCCCGGGTGACTTGTTAAATAACAGGCGAAAAACAAGATTCACATCTATATACCAATAAAAAATAAAATGCTACTACCAATACTACATTTCTAATTACTAAAGCAAATACTAACGAAGAAGAAAAAAAGAAAGAAAAGAAAACGACTCACTGTTGCTTAAATAAAATAGAAAACGAGATTTTCAGGTTTTTTTCTTGATCAGCTAGATACCCCTCCAAGTTGATATGCGAGGGATAAATACAATTTCTTATATTTCGGTTGCACTTCCGGCAAACCGTCCTCAGCGAAAAAAACAGAACTAAATCATAAAATCCACCACAGTAACAATAGGAAAACGATGTGGAACCAACAAACAATAAGACGGCATGTCACTAAAAAACAGAAGAACGATGCGAACTGAAAAACATGCAGATAAAAGTAAAATAACGAAAGATAAAATGTGCGTGTTCAAAGTATATATGTACAAATCTGTGATTATTTACAATTCTGAATTCTGTGTATATTTACAATTTACCATCCGTCTGGGAAAGCGCAGTAGCTTTCACCCAGAAAACGGCCCTTACTGCTTACTCTTTTGCGAGGAACAACCTCTTCAACTATGGTCTTGGATGCAACAAGGTGCGGGCTTCACGAACTGATTGAAGTTCTTAGTGGAATTACATTCGACTTGTGTAAAGCATAGTTGAAGGTCTTCTTTTTGGCTTTAGGATCTTCACGTCGTCGATCTTGAAGATTTTCGGTATGGAGGAACCAACATCACAGCCATGCGTTTGGTTGATCCAACGAAGCCTGAGTGTGTCAGCTTGGTGTCCGACTGGGTACAGTCAGAGCAAAGGATGGGAAGACGAATCAATGAAAGCGACATGACTCTAACGGTAACCCACCATTCCACTGTCCTCGCCTCTTTCTCGCGAACTGGATAGTTGACCAAAAACGTGTTAAAAACCAACACCAAGAAGAAATACCCCAAGAATACGCCAAGTCTTTGGTGCCACGCACCGACTTTGGATACCCCGAGCAGAACTAGAGCTACTTGCTACTTTGCAAAGTTCTACTTTGTTAGAAGCTGAAGAACCAACTTTTCTTCAAAAGAACACGTTTTGTTCTGTTACGACTGCTTATTGTTAGTTCGAGGACCAACTGTCCATCCGTTAATTTAATAGCTTTTTACGACGTAAAGGGCATCAAATTGTATTCGCATACTTAGGAACAGTTTTTCTGACCTTTAGAAGCTCGAAAAACTATATCAGCGTGGCAACGCCGAACGCTGTATCGATAAGAATCTATTGAATTCTTATTTGAACAGGTGTGTGTATTAAGACGTAAAGATCGCGTATAGCGCTATTCAGCTTATTAAAGCTATTTGGACAATAGTTGCGTTTTTGATCCAAATTCTCCGTTCCGAATTCTCGCTTCTCGTTCAAATTACCGTTTTTGCTCCTCTGACTTCTCCATTCTCGCTTTTGACAAAAACACTAATTTTGCAACTCGTTTGCAACCCGGTATAAGTGTTTATGCATATTGAGCACCCGTAGTCTGTTGACCAATCAGGGAGGAGAACGCGGAGAGGAGAATCGAGAATTCGCCATCGGAGCAACTTCTCGATTCTGCAGAATCGTGAGGCTTTCCCCGTTCTCGATTCTGACAAAAAACGCCAGAAAAGGAGAATTCACTTCAGGCGTATTCTCTCCGTTCCCCGAGGACTCCTCGGGGAATCGAAGGGAACGGCAAAATAGAGGGAGTCACTCCACGCGCACTCCGCGTACGGAAACAGGGAGAACACGCGAAATGCTTTAAAAATGGATTTTGTTCGAAAAATAAATATGCAGTTGACAAAATTAGTCTTGATCCACTTTATTTTTGGCTTTGTTTATTCTGATCGTTTTCAGTTAATTTTACATCGCATCGACACCAGCAAAAATTGATTCCCCTCCGAATCTGAAAGAGAGTCCTTTTCATGATGGTGATGATAATTGGAGTATTCTCCGTCCGTGGGGACTCGCGAGAATACGGGGAGTGAGTCCCCGGGACAAACAAAAACGCGGGGACTCCTCAAGTGGAGTCCTCAGGGAACGGCGAGAATACGCCTTTCATCTGAATAGTCCAAAAACGCGAAATAGGAGAATTCGGAGGAGAATCGCGAGGAGAATTCGGATCAAAAACGCAACTAATGCTTTAGTGAGTGGAAGATCTTCAATCTGCGTTGCATAAGTCTCTTCAGAAAGTGAAAGTGACCCACTCCCTTATGGATCCGACTTTTGTCTGTGTCTACAAAAGTGTTGACTGTGAGACAATGGAGGACTAACAGAAACTAGTCCACTTGAAGCGCCGAACTGTAATAAGGCCAATTTGAGTGCGCGCCCCTACATAGACACGACGCTCCGTAGACACGTCAGTAAGTGGACAAAATCCGACGGTACATGGACAAACTTCCCGACACTACGTGGACGAAAAAAAAACGACACTACGTGGACACGACGACATCGAACGACGCTACGTAGACACGACGGTACATCGAACGACACTACGTAGACACGACGGTGCGTCGAACGACACTACGTGGACACGTCACTAAGAAGACAAAATCCGACACTACGTCGAAAATCAAAAAGTGTCTACGTAGTGTCGGTACCTGTACCGTCGTGTCTATGTAGTATCGGTACTTGTACCGTCGTGTTCATGTAGTGTCGGTCTTCGTACCGTCGTGTCTCTGTAGTGACGTGTCCATGTACTGACGCTTTTTTCGTTTCGATGTAGTGTCGTGTCTTCGTAGTATCGTGTCTACATAGAGACATCATCCCTCCAATTTATATCCGGGCCGGTGGTATCAGCCGGTGCCGGGAAGTGGGTAACCCCTCGGGGAGGACGGACTTCTTATTTACCTAATTTCAGACTCGCATGGCTCTGATCTACGATGGAGTCGTCCTGTTTGCCAAAGCGCTCCACGAGCTTGACCGAAGCCAAGAAATCAGTATAAGGCCCTTGAGCTGTGACTCATCCGAGACGTCTACGATGGGAAACTCCCTAGCCAACTACATGCGATTGGTAAGAAGACTCCTTGAACGTGTTCCACACTAATTACCGTATTTACTACGCATGACGTCACGGATAGTGGCTTCTTGGCGTCAAGGCTGGCTGACGTCACGTCGCTGAGATCGTAGTTATGCTGTAAAGAAAAATCTTGCAGTATTTATTACTGGGAATACTGGGATTAACCTTTTCTGTACTGAGATAAGATTTTTTCTAATTCGGATTAATTTTGTCCCAGTAGAGATAAGAGTTGCGTTTTTGCAGATACCATGGTATCTGATACCACGGTCAAAAGGCGTTTTTGCAGTTATTGTGGTATCTGGCCAGTTATCGTGAATCTGATAGTCAGATACCACGGTCTGACGGGGTAACTGATCGTGGTGTCTGAAAAAGTTATTTCACTTTCATCAGTTTTTGGTAAATTGGTGGGAAGTTTGGCACTGAATATCAGTTTTTCTTTGGGGATGACTTAGAAAAGCACAATTCCGGCAACACTCTTGATGACTACCTCTCCTTGCTGATGCAAAATCTCCGGCCTCTCCGGGTACCTGGCGGAAGAGAGGCAGAAGTGGTGTCACAGCTGCGCCCAAAGATCGCCGTGATTGCTTCACACACAATTTGAGTCGTTGAGTTGGAGTCGTTACGGACACACTTACTCCTTCTTCCTGAGGATCAATGGCGTGTTTTGGACTTAGTCATATAGAGTATTGTCGTTTTTGCAGAGCAACCGTATATCAGATACCACGGTAACTGCAAAAGTGACTAATTGCAGATCCAGTTACTGTCGCAACAGATACCACTGCAAAAACGCAACTAAGATTAATCCCAGTAGCAAATACTGGAGTTAACTTTAATCTTTACTCGGAGAAACTTTTTACAGTGTACTTAGTACGCTTAGTACTTAGTACGCTCTCGAGCGGGGTAAGCAAAGAGTTGCTATTTGGGGAGGTTGGAACGCTCAGCTTAGTAAATTTTCAGGGGGTTGGAACGGAAATAGTAACTAATAGTTACTATTGTCGGAAGAGAGAAAAACTCTCTTTATTTTGCATCCTTCGAGCCAGGGGACATGTGCGAGGTCTCCACGCGCACGCGGTCGCCAACAGCCGATCGTTTGATGGTCTGTACTTTTGACTAAATCAAGTGTAGTGAGAAAGTTAAATACATTCGTTCAGTTAAGAAATTTGTTGTGCAAGAACTTGTAACAGCCTACTACTGTGTAGTAGAATATCTATTCCCCCATTTTCACAATCCATGCCTCTCCAACTGTGTTATTGCTGCACCAAATGAGTGCTAACAATTTGCCCGAAACTCCTGCATTCACATGCATCGTGCAATACGCTAGTCCTACGGTGCTATACCTATACCATGCCGCCGGCCAACAGACTATTCGATTTAAGCACCCGTTCGATATTTACCGAGACGATCATTATGATGAAATTTTATTTACGCACTTAAAGGACACCTGAATGAAGAGTACCAAGTAGCATCCCTATCTGTATGACTTCCGTTAACATTGCCTGCAGAAAACCCAATCCAAATACGAAATAGTGTTTGCAAGCTATGATTTTTGCTCAGTTTTGCATATGTCCTTATTTCAGGACCGAACAGTTTTGGAAATGAACAAATGTATCCAATCAACCGTTCTTCTGAGATGTTTTTTAACCAGTTAAGCCCAGACGTATATCTAGAAGAAATTCCAATACGATTCGGCCAGCGCTGTACAAGATTTGAATGAATTGCGCTTTTTGTCTTGGAGTCTGCATGTGCAAACCTCCAGAAACGAGCATCCCTATTTTGAAAACGTCACGCTCAGGAGAAGAGTGCTCTCCGTGGCCATGTCTGTAAATGCATTCTCCGTGCTGTATTCAACTATGGTTTCATTGTTCAGGTGTCCTTTAAGAAGAGGGAAATAGCGCAGTACAAGACAAAGAAAAGTAAAAAATATACTGAGCTTTCAATAATGTAGTATGCGCAAAATAAAAAAATTAAAAAGATAAGGGACTAATCGGGTCCAAAAAATCTTCTCCTAGATGGAGTGTGGAGAAATGGCCAAGGGCAGAAATGTGAAGGTCCTGGGCAATTGAAGATAACTTTGCACAAGGGTCAGAGGGCAAAAAAGTTGCAGTTAAACGGGATTCCTATAACGATCACGAATTTTGGCTCGGTGCAGTGGTCGAGACAATTGCGGAACTACAAGAAGTAATTAGTTCCTTGCTTGTTCCTAATTCAGTAATTTCGACCAGTCTTTGTTTATATTATGATTTTATCTATGAGTGCTGAAAAGATCGACACATCCAAAGTCATTTTTGTATATTTTAAAGACATGGATTAGATCCATTAAATGAAATGCTTCATTTTTCAGGAGCCTGAAGAGGACCTTTGAATTGCCGAAATATAGCTCTAATAAAATGTAGCTGACTTACCGTTTCGCACCGTCAAATATTATTCGCAGTCAGCTTGGGCTGAAGGACTATCTATAAATCATTATTTTTATTAAAATGTTATTACTACATCGTTCATCCGCTTTTGTCATGAATGAATGAACGAATTAATGAATGTATTCCCAAAAAGCCATATGGACTTAGCGGGCCAAGCTACGGGCGTTTATGGGTTCTGAGACGGGTAGGGGGTCCAAGTATTTTACTTCCGGTTCTAGTTGACATGAATATGTGGTCTAACGAGGAGTTTGCGTCGTCTGGAGAAATATCGATCGCACGTGGTGGACTGCTTGCGTGTAGAATACAAGCCATTAAAGAAATTAAGTACAGTATTTCAGATTACAATAAACTGCACATACAACATACATACAAACGGCTCCCAGTAACAGCCAAATTATCATGATTTAATTTTCAAGCTCGAACTGGAAGGATTGACGGGGACAATCAAATTCGACACGCAAGGATTCCGATCGTATGCGGTACTGGACATTGCTGAACTTACTGACAACGGACTGCAGAAAGTAGGTGTGTGGGAGCCCCATCTCGGAATCAGCTTTACTCGTCAAGTCGTCACTGCTCCAGTGGAAATCCCAACGGATGGGCTGAAGAACAAGAGCATTATAGTCACAACTATCCTTGTAAGTATATTTTGTGTATGTAAGTTAAAATATAACAGTAATTCACTTAAAACCCTCTGTTTCGTGGTAAAAAAAAAAGGTATACTAGTCGCGTCTCGATCAACCAATCAATAATTCTTTAACCATTGTATAACATTGTAGAATTGTATTACCCACCAATATAACAAGTTCGCAAGCGTTCAGACGTGAAGTGTGAAGGTAAAATGTTTACCCTATCTTGTAAATGAACAGGGTAACAGGGCAGACAGGTGCCATCCGTATTATAGTGCGTGTGTATAGTCATTTCGTTTAGTTTAGTCTGATCTTTTTCTTTCCTTTATTGTTTTTCGTATACTCCATATGGGCATGACAGCCTGACGAGGACCCTTGCCAAGAAGGGCCGAAATATCGCTGATGAAGAATCGTAGCGGACGTATATCCGTTGTAAACATTGTTTGAAAAAAAGATACCATGGTATCTGCAAAAGCGCAACTAATGTGTTTCATATTTTACCTTGACTCGTGGTTTTCCAAGTTGACCCATCCCAGTTTTTCCTGAACTGGAAGAGTACCTCTTGGGAGGAGTCGAGTGGTGACAAGTGACAGGTGGCCGCGCCTTTAAGGAGGAGCCAGTCAGTTAAAAAGTATCGTTGGAGTAAATCTCAGCTGACGTAGTCACCTAGCGCCATTGACCGTCTTTACCATTTCAGAGTGCACCATATGCGATGCTAAAAGAATCACCCGACCAGCTAACTGGGAATGATCGCTTCGAAGGAATGGCCGTTGACATCATCGACGAAATATCGAAGATCCTTGGCTTCAACTACACCTTCAGATTGGTGGAAGATAATAGTTGGGGATCCCTGAACAAGGAGACTGGAGAATGGAACGGCATGATCAGAGAAGTCATGGATGGGGTAAGTTAGCGGCGGATGCAACCCTATCGTAGTTAAAGGGCGATTCTGGCGGTCTGGAAAGCTCGGCGACCTTATGTGCCGGCTGTTTGTGCGACTTCGGCTAAAACTCGCTTCGCTTTCCAGAGCTGTTCTCGCGCTCCACTATTTTCCGCCACCACTTGGAAAGCGAATCCACTTCACGAGTGGCAAGGGATTTCGGCAAGTCAGCGAGAAGTTGTAAAGGTGCAACTGAGGCGCAACTACTTTCCGTTTTCTTGCGCTCGGCGGATGCTCGCTTTGCTTTTCGGAAAGCGAATCCAAGATGTCACCAGAATCGCCCTTAATCCATGAGCTCAGAATCGTACCTACCCGATATGTTACCCGTTGTATTGATATAATAATAATAATAAATTTATTTATGACCCATCATGCACTCACAAAGAGAAATACGGAGTATAAATACATAAAGAGGAACAAGTAATATACAGAAAGACCTAACACCATACAAAAAGCAGACGAAACTAATTTCTAACAAATTAACCTAAGAAAGAACCAAAAACCAAAAAAAAAAGAAAAAAAGTTGTATCTCTCCTACAGTCTACCGTTCCTTGTCCAAGGCGGTACCCGAATGAGGAACTTTGCATGTTTGAAGTAAGCCCTTCTAATATTTGTTTTATCCGATTGAGTCAGTATGTCCCAGAAAGGAACCAAGTATAGAACATGGGGGAGACATACAGCATTATACACTTTTGCAAGGTGGCGTTTACCAAGATTAAGCTGTGCTCCAACTGCACCAGCATACGCATTACGTATCTTACGCTCAGTTCGAGCGATAAGTAATTTCCGAGTCGACTTTAGGGATGTACCAATACGTAATCCAAGATACACAAGTTCCTGCGATGGTATGACAACAGAATCACCAAGCTTCACTGTGTCTGGGGTTTTAGATTGATGGAAAATAAATACTAACACTTGAGACTTGGCCGCATTTAAAGAAAGTAAAGAAAGTAAATAGTAAATAGTAAAGAATACTATATTTTGATGTGCCTCAGATTCGGCCAATCTTAAGCAGTGGTGTCCAGTAGCATCCTGTCTTGCTATAGTAGCATCCAGTCTTGCTAATAGTAGCATGCAGTAGAACACGGTAGCCAAGACATAGAAGCATGTAGTAGCATCAATTCTTACTGCATTCTACTTTTTCGTAAAACTTCATACCACTATTTTGTCGGGTAAGGCTCTACTCTCCTAACACAGTCCCGAGGCTTCAAGTTCTTGAGAATCGTACCTGTATAGTTAACAACTCTACTCCCCTAATCGTTCAGTTAATATTTAGTCCCGACGGTTCAAACTAGGATGGTATTTCTATCCTCCCTAACAGCGCTATACCGATTTGATTGCCATGGTTAGCTTTATTAGATACTCATCAGTCTAAGAAAGCTTGGATGCACCAAGTCATGTCTTACGGCAAAACTACAAAAGAAGAGCTTGCTATAACAGCAGGTCTACTATACTCGGGATCGACTAAAAAGAGGCACGGCCCGACACGACATAGTGTGGCAAGCATGAGTACTAAAAAGAGGAACGAAAACAAAAAGGACCTTTTCAGGATTCAGATTGAGGGGAAGGAACAATGTTCTAACGTGCCTTCTTTTAGGCTCTGGAGTTACGACGTCTCACATACTTGTCTACTTCTACTACTTGCTAATCTCTTTTTATTACTCGTACCTCTTGCGGCGTGCCGTGCCTCTTTTTAGTCGATCTCACTACACTCCTCTGTGTTAAAGCCAAGAGTTAACGAGACCGAAGGTTTTGATGGTATCCCAAAAACTGAGTAATATTGTACTGCTTAATTAAAAATCGAATCTTGTGGATTTCGCCAGACACCTTTGACATTTTGCAAGTTATCCACAATCGACCGCTTCAGTATTTATAATTGTTTTCTACCGTTTAATGTTTTTTGACAACTTACGGCCAAACAACGAATCGGACTGGAAAACCGAGTTCAGATATGGATTCAGCATGCATGTTTACTCCGCAGTATCTCATCTCTAATCGACTTCAGAAAGGTCTTTCACTTTGATCAAATTCCTCGTTTTAGCAGTATTCCTGGCGAACTGCATGCAGAGCAAAAGAGCTGGTGACATTGAGCGGCGAACCTTTCGATCCAAATTTCCGAATTTTGACTAACTTTGCCAGCTTATCCGCCAAGGAAGTAAAGTTTGAAAAGGGATTCAGCATTTCTCCTTACCCCAATGCTGTATCTCTGATCGACTTCAGAAACAACCCTGACCTTCAACCAGATGGGTTCCGGCACCCCCCCCCCCCAACGGCACTTGGAAATTGTGGTTTCTGAGGTGCGACCATCCAGGAGGAGTGGAGGGAAGGGGAATCCGGAATCTTGATGCATGAATTACTTTCGGTTTGGATGAAACTTAATTGACAAGAACGCCTGAGTTCCATTTCAGGTCCGAACTGAACCCAGCAACCGTGGGGAAAATTTTGGGAGTACCGGAAATCCTGTGGTGCGCGAGTTAGGGTAGGCCTATTTGTAGATGAGCTAGGACGATGGACTTTGTCAGGCCTATTAGGGACCTTCACAGTTTAACCAGAAAATTGTCCTGAATCTCATGGCTCGCTTAATTGAATGAAGCTTGATAACTGACATTACTGACACGAGCCCATGTTCCAGATATTCCGTTTCGATCCGGGCTAGATCCAGAAACTGTGAGGGAGATCCGGAAACCCTTAAAGTCCTACCTCCGGATCTCCCCCCAAGTGTTGTCCGCATACATTTCGAACGAGTTATCCGATCTGGATGAAACTTGAAAGTCGGCAAGAGCTGACGAGTTCCCCACTCCCCGGCACTTGCTCTGCACCCTACCGTGGCACCGGCTGGCGCCTGCCATAAATTAGTTTACTAATCTTTATATAACATGCTAATTTTCATATTCTAACACGTTGCGACCGGTGCCGGCCCCTGCCGGGCACCGCGACACTTGCTGTACACCAAAATTGAGAGGGGGCAACGGGGGGGCAAGACACGTGTCACAGTTGTTCTATTTTAGGTTTGGATTGAATTTGTCGAATGTGAGGAGAGTTGGAGGGGGGTACCGGAGATCTTGTAGCTCGCTTAGAATGGAGTGATGGGGATTGTCGCAAAATAAGGGCTAGTTGTACCACTGATAATGTAATAATAACATAATTGCTTACACACTAAACTAAATTTAATTGGTTGATATTTTCGGCATTACAACACTTTCTGGGAGATTATTGCAATATTCTGGTATTCGGTTTCTAAAGCTCCATTTTCCAATGTCTTTTCGGAGTTTCTTACCACTCAGTTCCAAGTTATGTCCTCTAAGACCGTCGTGATTAAAAGTGAGGACATCATCAGGCCTTATAGATCCGAACCGTATGCAGGCACTGTGGGGATAGAGATCCCGGATATCTCATAACATGTATAATGAGCGATCTGTTGCGCCTGCTAATTAATTTCTTAGGAAATTGTGGTCTTATAGCGTGTCCTATTACCTGGTAAAGATGTTTTATATTTCTCACCGTTTCCTATTTCTCATTTAGGATTTCATAGTGAAGGAATCAATGAAAGTACTCTATTCAACATATAATATTGTGCAGTGCTTTCCCTCTTTCTCATTGTTTCCTTTGGAGAGTTTGATCACCATCTCGCGTATCCTTTTGTGTTCCAGTCTTGTAACGATCCAAAAGAAAAGGTTTCCGTGTCCAAGATTCGATCTAGCGCCCGGTACGGAGCATCTATTCTTGCGGAAATGTCAGCAATCGGCTGGGAGTAGTAGCGTGCTCCTGTAACTCAAGTGAGGGCCGGGGTCAGTGAATGGCTTGAGGGCAGGGGTCCTTCGGCCTGGACGTCCATGTTGAGTGGGTGTCCGCACTAAGCCTGGCGTCAATATGGAACGCATGGCGGAGGCCGAGCGTTCCAGGTTGGTTAAAGAGATTCGAACCGGGCCAGAGGGGAAACCCAGCAGCAAAAGAATCCGCGTCGGGCAGTAGTGGGACTGCGCCTATGAGTGGGGGCCTTGTCGGAGCCTGTCCAACATAGTCAGACCTGATCCTTTTTGCATTCTGGGCAAATTTCTTTTGTTCCTATTAAGGCCCATTCACAACGGGATTTAGCTAATACTCGGCATCAGCCAGTTCCGGAAATCGCTGTTAAACCGAGAATTAGCTGGGTTTCCGTTCACAATTTGCCGTTTCACAATATTGGTGCCAGTTTCGGATACCAGCTAGTCTCGCATCCAAGTTGAAATCAGTACTTCTTTTCAGGGTACTAGCCAATCAGATTATTTTGGGGAATATTGAAGATTATTCTGATTGGCTAGATTCTAACCAAGCCCAATAGATAAAATCACATCCACTCCTTGCTGTTTTGAAAACGAAAGTAAATTTAGGTCACTGTTCTTCGGGTCTGACGTGGTTCAGCATTAGCCAATCGGAATATTCCTAAACATTCCCATAAGTAATCTGATTGGCTAGTACCCACAAAAGTTGAATTGATCTCGACTTGGGTCCGAGACTAGCTGGTACCCGAAACTGGCACCAATATCAATTGCGAATGGCAGAAAACCAACTAATTCTTGGTCTCAGAGCGACTTCTGGAACTGGCTGGTACTGAGTATTTGTTAAAACCCGTTGTGAATGGGCCTTTATTATTTCCGAATGATGAAATAGTCCATTAACAACAGGGATCTTTAGCCGTTCGGCAACTCCTACATATTTTTGGGATCCCAAAACGTAATTGGAAGGATACCTATGACATCGTAAAAGTTGTCCATCCGTCCGTCTGTCCGTCTGTTAGCACGATAACTCTCGAAGGGAATGAGATATTTTGATGAAACTTGGTATGAGGACTGTTTGGATCAAGGGTAAATTCAAGTTCGTATATGGGCTCTGTAGCCATATATTTAGGGGTGGGGGAGGGGGTTCAAATTAAGTGGCAAACAAAATATTTTAACATCTAAGTTCGCCCGGATTCCGGCAAAAACCGGAAAGTTTGTCAAAAGTAAAAGTGTAATTTGAAGTTGATTAAATTTTCGATTTGGAGTAAGAAGACATGCTGAATACGATGGTGAAAATCATTTTCTCGTCGGACGAGTAGTTTGTTCGGAATCCGGCAAAAAACGGAAAGCTGGTTAAAAGTAAAAGTTTGATTTGAAAGTTGATTAAATGTTCGATATAAGGGTAAGTAGACATGCTGAACACTTACGTGAAAAGCATTTTCTACCCGGACAACTAATTCGCCCGGAATCTGGCCAAAACCGGAAAATTTGTTAAAAGTAATAAATTTTATTTGAAGTTGACTAGATGATAGATTTATTTTTCACCGGGACATATAATTCGTCCGGAATCCGCTTGTAACCTTTTTTTTTTTAGAAGCTAAAGTTTTATTTCAAATGAATAGATGTTCTTTATAGGGATAAGGAGATACCGTACGCTGAATTCGATTCTGAGTTTTCTTATTTTGCTTGACAAGTAGTTCGCTCGGAATTCGGCCAAAACCGGAAATTTGGAAGAAGTAAAGCAGGAAGTTTCGGTCAGTATTTTCAAAAAAGATATGGCTTGTAGAAGTATATCTGAACTTGGTTTTCCCTAATGATTAGCCTGGCGAAGACAAGACGCAGTTGTCTAGATCAAATATTAGATTTTTGGGATCACATCGAAACCTTAGGTCTTGTTTGAAACGGTTCGTGTAGGGCGCCACGGTTAGGGATAGTGCCTTTCTTTCAGAAGATGTAATGTTATATTTGAAGAGCAGATAATCTAAAAAGTATGGCGAGTAGAAACTTACGAACGACCGGAACACCTAACAAGTTCCGCGCCCTATCCTATAAAAGCCGCCTAGCGTACCAATTCGAATATATCCACAGCGGGACCTATCCACCCCCAACGAAGCCGAAACTCATTTTTCAACTACCAAGTAACCTGCATAATAATGTCACCGTGGAATACGCATGTCCGACTTGATACTACCGCCAGTGTCTATACAGGGAACTACACCCAAAAATGGCGACCCTAATAAATACCAAACAAATACGGAAATTTTTACTTCTGTGAGGCCTAAGCAATCCTAATGACGTGGGACTAAACAAATATCATATCGACATGGACCAACAGAAAAAAAAACAATCCAAAATAAAGCCGACGAAAAATTTACAACTTTCTCGGGCAACACCTTAGACCATAAAATGTTTGAAGGCCGGGGGGGGGGGGGGGCATGAACACCAACTGTCAAAACTTTATGAGCATTAACTGTCAAAATTCTGAAAAAAAAAATTAAATCGAACAGCAGGAGTCCCACTCTCGGACAGAAACAGGGAGAACGAATCCAACCTTTCAACGAAGAGCATAGCCTACCAAGAAGCTACTCAACGGAAACAAAATCACACGCTAAATTCCGTTTTTACTAAACTAACCTAACTCTCAAAATTTCCATAAATAAGATAGAGCAAAAAGAAAGAAAGAAACTGACGAATAAGAAGAAGGTAGGGAGGGGGGAGGGATTTTGAGCCGGAACCAAAAAAAAGAAGCACTTCTCGACACCAATGTTATGGCTTAACGTTTGTGTTATACAGCGAACCAACTATATGTAATAGATGGGCGAAATAATATATAAAAATAACGTAATCTCTGAGGTGTAGGCCGTAATGGTATTGAAGCCGGGTCAGGATGGCATTCCGAATGGTAGGCCTACACCAATTCCACAAACGCAGCCAAAGATAAAATTCCGGACGCGGTAAATTCATATCCGCTACCTCAATCTCGGTTCAGGCCCGAATCCCTCCAAGGGCTAAACCGGACAGATAGGTCGCCAGACCATTGCTAAGCCTCGAGACTAACCCAGCCAAAGGACGGAGTTTAGAACATTGTCATTTTAATACACATCTTAGGCCTAAAACAAAATATGAACGATAAATTATAACTTACTATAGTCTAATGCACGACGGGGTGAGATCCAAATCACGACTCCCCGAAATCAATGAAATGATCGCTCAAGCGATCGTTTCGGTAGCGAAGGTGATCTTTTATGGCGCCGTGCCGGAATGAAAGGGGTTACTAGTTAACTATTAAACAGTACTAAGGAAAAGGACGCGACAGGGGAACAGATAAATCTGAAATAAATAAATAGGAAATTAGGGAGCCGGAATGTAAAGACGTCTCCATAACACTGGGTAGAGAAGGTTACCGATTAAAAAAAAATACATGAGGCGTGGCACGTTTTGCACGCGTAGAATGGAGGGATCGAACAGGACTTGGCGGGCAGGGCAAGCTTAAGCCCTAGTTGTATCACTTATGCAGGTACTGTGGGGGGAGGGGGCTATCTAAAATTCTTGTAACATACATAATTTGGGTGAGACTCGACAGTTGATAGAATTGCAATTTCCATGGATGTCCGGTTTACAAGTTTGTACTAGATCCTGCGACTGGGGGTTGGGGGTTGGAAGAGGGGGTTCCTAACCCTTATTAAAGCGGAACGTTACGCGTTTAATTTACCTTGACATGCAGTTGACGTGATTTATGGCTTGATAATACACTAAAGCAAAAGTGCGGTCTGCACACACCAAAGAAACAATGGAAATTGTATCACTTTTTCGCTATCTTCAGACTATGAATTTATCTGAGCCAGGACTTGTTCACTGAATGAGTTTCAGTAGGGACGTTCTCTTTCGCTAGTGGTGCTAGTGTGCTGCCATCCGAATGTGTGTCAACTTTGTCAAGTCTTTGTGCTGCTCCCTAGTGTTACTTTGCTCTGGCAAGCCCGTAGTTAAAAATCTGTAGTTCTGTGGAATATTTACATTTTCACTTGCCAAAATATGATTTAGCGTTGCGCTATTGACGTTGATTGCCATTTTCGCACACAACCTGAGCGATCAGGGCCGACGATAGATGGCAACGAAGCACGTGACTTTCACGTTTTTTCTTCCAGAAAGCCGACATGGCCATTGGTGATCTGTCCATCAATTACGAAAGAGGACAAGTCGTCGACTTTTCGACACCGTGGATGAACACCGGTAGGTGTATTGCTGATTGAACTATTCTTGTGGACCTTGCTGCAGCGTGGAATTGTCTATGGGCTCGGAGGTTCTAACTTTATTTTCACTCCCAAAAGCAATCATAAAATGGAGAATGGATTTCTAGAATTACCATAACACTCTTCCTCTTTATATTGAAAGCAAATCCTGTTTTAATCCTTCCGTCACTCTACGAAAGCTACGTTCGCTGTCCGGTGTCCGGTCCGGTTTCTGGTTCTTCTTATAAGCATTTTTGCAACCACCGGTGACTACTCCAGAGATGGGTGAATCCGATCATGAAAGAATCCAAATCCGAATCCAGGACTAGGTACCAATCCAATTCCGAATCCGAATCCACCTTTTCATCCTGAGGATCCGACTCCGGAATCGAATCCGAGGTGATGAAAAAGTACTGATGAGGCGGTTAAATGGGAACAAAACATATTTTAAAACATATTTCAAGATTTGTATGTGTGGTGTATTTTATGATATAGTATGGATTTCCTCTTCTTAACCAGGAATGAATTCGGGGCTCGTTTCGGGACACCTGAACAATGAAACCATACTTGAACACACCATGGAGAATGTATTTACAGACATGGCCATGGAGAGCATTCTTCTCCTAAGCGTGACTTTTTCAAACTAGGGAAGTTCGTTTCTGGAGGTTTGAACATGCAGAGCGTGTTCCATCCTACTTACCGTACTTACTACGACTTTTCTATTTCCCAGCAGAATATCATGCCACAGGCGAATCCGACCAATCACGTTACAGGGATGCGTAGTTACTACGCTTATACGCTCCCGAGTATGGTAAGCAGATAGTAACTATTAGTTACTATTCCGACAAGGTTGGAACGGTCAGCGTAGTAACTTTTCGTGAGGATGGAACGGAAATAGTAACTAAAAGTAACTATTATTACAAGGGCTGAACACGCTCGCAGACCCCAAGACAAAAAGCGCAATTCATTCAAATCTTGTACAGCGCTGGCCGGATCGTATTGGAATTTCTTCTAGATATACGTTCGGGCTTACCTGGTTAAAAAATATTGCAGAAGAAGGGTTGATTGGCGACATTTGTTCATTTCTAAAATTGTTCGTTACTGGAATAAGGACAGATGCAAAATGGAGCAAAAATCAAAGATTGGAAACACTATTTGTGTTGCGAGAGCAACACTTTGGTTTTGTCCTCGTTTTTTTTTTTTTTTTTTTTTTTTTTCCTATGACTCCGATTTCATTTTATTCCTGGTAACTGAGAAGGGTCTAACCTGTGCGGTTTTTACGGAAAGTGTGGACCTTAGGCCGGATTGATGAATATGACATTACGTTTTGGAAAGCTCCGTAGAACTCTTGCCTGGGGCCAATAAGGATGGTTTTTGCTTGTCATCGAGCCAGAGCCTACGGTTTGCGAAGTGAAGTGGAGTTGTATAGCCTATGTCAGAGAGGACTATCTGAAGTTGTGTAGCGAACCTTTCGTTTCATCAAAAGATGTTTCTGCTTTCGAGTGGAAAGCTCCGTTCTAGCACGCAAGCAGGCAGGCACCAGTTTCAAATTGAAGATGGACTAAAATCTATAAGTGTTAAATATATGCGGCAGTTACCCGGCCCCATAGCCAACATATCTTCTTTGAGTGATAAATAGAAAAATCTACAGAGACAAAAAAGTGGCTTTTTCCCACGGGTCCGAAAGTGCTGCCATCTATTGTTTCTGTCCATGTCTGCGACGATTTCAGCTGAGTTTATAATTTTTTTTTTTTGCACTTTGGTTTGTGGTAGAGTAACGGTATCAGATGTGCCTCTTAAACTTTAAAAGTTCTCTCATTGCTAAAGAAACTAGAGCTTATCCTTTGCTCCTTTCTAAGTCGTGACGTTAGAAAGTTGGCCTGCGGCAAAAAAGTCAACTTTTGAACTAAGACAGGTAGAATTTTTTTTTCGACGGCAATCGATAGCCATTGATGAGCTGATCAAAGTATATGTCATCCATTTTTTGGTACAAAAATTCCTTCATGAGATACACCAGTTTGAAAATTTCAAAGGGGTTGACAACTTCATAGTAAGGTACATTGAAACCAAAAATAGGCGATGCCAGTTATGATACATATAGGGGACTTTTAAGCAACAGTCGACTGTTAGCCCATAATCATCTTCGGTAATGAGGGGTTTGCAGGTTTTGCTAGTTGGTATACCTGTTATTTGTTTCCGGTGAATTCGATGGTAAGAACAATTTGGTTCCCAATGGTAAGATATGCAAGGGACTTGTAAGTAATAATCGGCTGTTATGCTACAATCATCTTCTGCGATGATGGGTTTGCAGCTTTTGCTAGCTGGTGTACCCATTATTTGTTTCCGGTTAACTTAATGTATATCACGGGAGAGGGACTTGGTAAGTAGGAATCGGTTCACGAGGGGCTAGAAATTTCTGCAAATGGGTGCACATTGTATTCGATTTCTATAAATCTGACGGTAAGAAAGTTTGTGTCGATGGTCTATCAATGTAACCGAGGATTAACTGTTTACAAAACGGATACAAACGAAAATGTAAAGCAATGAGGTAGTTTCATAATAATTAATAGTGTCATCTATGGTATTTTAATCCTGAAAAGTTACGGATAGCTTTCTATTACCAACTAGATTATATAAGATATTGTTCCAAGTTTTCATCCGTCACGATGTCTACGATTGAAAAGGATAAAGTACAACTGACTGCAAAGTTAATTTAGTCCCTTCTTCCTATATTATTGTGTTGTTGTCTCTACAACGCTGAAGAATACCTTTTGATCATGTGATTAATTTTTTTAGAACATCCCGTTTAAAAAGCTTATGCTATAATCATCTTCAGCGAAGAGGGGCTTGCAACTTTTGATAGCTGGTATATCCATTATTTGTTTCCGGTGAATTTGATGTCAATCACGGGAGAGGGACTTGTAAGTAAGAATCGGTTCACGAGGGGCTAGAAATTTTTGAAAATTGGTGCACATTGTATTCGATTTCTGTACATATAACAGTAAGAAAGTTTGTATCGATGGTCTATCGCTATAACCTAGGATTAACTGTTTACGCAACGGGTACAAACGATACGGTAATGTAAAACAATAAGGTAATTTTGTAATAATTAATAGTGTCATCTATGGTATTTTAATCCTGAAAAGTTACGGATAGCTTTATAATATCAACTAGATTATATAAGATATTGTTCCAAGTTTTCATCCGTCACGATATCTACGATTGAAAAGGATAAAGTTCAACTTCGACGGCAATCGATAGCCGCTAATGAGCTGATCAAAGTATATGACATCCATTTTTTGGTAAAAAAAAATTCCTTTATGAGATATACCAGTTTGAAAGTTTCAAGGGGTTGACAACTTCAGTAGTAAGGTACACACTGAAACCAAAAATAGGCGATACCAGTTGTGAGACATTTAGGGGACTTGTACGCGACAGGCGACTGTTAGCTCATAATCATCTTCGGCAATGAGGGGTTTGCAGCTCTCGCTAGTTGGCGTACCTGTCATTTGATGAACAATTTGGTTCCCAAATGTAAAACATGCAAGGGACTTGTAAGTAATAATCGGCTGTTATGCTACACAAATCTTCAGCGATGAGGGGTTTGCAACTTTTGCTAGTCGGTGTACCCATTATTTTTATCCGGTGAACTTGATGTCTATCACGGGAAAGGGACTTGTCAGTAGAATCGGTGCACGAGGGGCTAGAAATTTGTTCAAATTGTTGCACATTGTATTCGATTTATATAAATCTGACGGTAAGAAAGTTTGTATCGTTGGTCTATCGCTGTAACCTAGGGTTTACTGTTAACGCAACGGGTACAAACGATACTGTAATGTAAAACAAGGTAGTTTCTTAATAATTAATAGTGTCATCTATGGTATTTTAATCCTAAAAAGTTACGGATAGCTTTATAATACCAACTAGATTATATAGGATATTATTCCAAGTTTTCATCCGTCACGGTGTCTACGATTGAAAAGGATAAAGTTCAACTGACTGCAAAGTCAATTTAGTCCCTTTTTCCGATATGCTTTTGTTGTGGTTAGGGCAATCGATAGCCCTTGAAGAGCTGATCAAAATATATGCCATCCATTTTTTTGAACAAAAATCCTTCATGAGATAAACCAGTTTGAAAGTTTCAAGGGGTTGACAACTTCAGGAGTAAGGTACACACTGAAACCAAAAATAGGCGATACCAGTTATGAGACATGTAAGGGACTTGTAAGCAACAGTCGACTGTAAGCAACAGTCGACTGTTAGCTCATAATCATCTTCAGCAACGAGGAGTTTAAAGCTTTTGCTAGTTGGTATACCTGTTATTTGTCTCAGGATATGTATTCGATGGTAAGAACAATTTTGTTCCCAATTGTAAGACATGCATGGGACTTGTAAGTAATAATCGGCTTTTATGCTATAATCATCTTCAGCGATGAGGGGTTTGCAACTTTTGATAGCTGGTGTATCCATTATTTGTTTCCGGTGAATTTGATGTCAATCACGGGAGACGGACTTGTAAGTAAGATCGGTTCACGAGGGGCTAGAAATTTTTGAAAATTGGTGCACATTCTATTCGATTTCTGTAAATATGACAGTAAGAAAGTTTGTATCGATGGTCTATCGCTATAACCTAGGATTAACTGTTTACGCAACGGGTACAAACGATACGGTAATGTAAAACAATAAGGTAGATGTGTAATAATTAATAGTGTCATCTATGGTATTTTAATCCTGAAACGTTACGGATAGCCTTCTTCCGATATTGTTTTGTTGTTGGTTTTACAACGCTAAAGAACAGCTTTTGATTATGTGATTATTCTTTTTAGAACATACCGTTTTAAAAGCTTCGATAAGTTGACAATTTCAGCATTTAACCGACAGCGAAGAAACAAAACCAAAGTGTTGCTCTCGCAACACTTTAGTCGGCGAAGCCGGACAAAGGTTGCCGCAACACTTCACGTTGCCCGGGCAACGTAGGTCTAGTTCGTATTTGGATTGGGTTTTCTGCAGGCAATGTTAACGGCAGTCATACAGATAGGGATGATACTTGGTACTCTTCAGGTGTCCTTTAAGGACAAAAACTAAATCATCACAGTATCTAAAAATTGGGAAAAGATTAAAAACTGGAGCGAATTCGTAAGATTCAGGGTTTGGAATCCGAATCCAGCCTGACAAGCAGAAGATTCGAATGCGGCAAAAAGGACGAATCCTGGATTCGAATCCGGATTCGGATTCGCCCACCTTGGGACTGCTCCCCGATCTTAGAACCTGTTTTTGGACTAACCATGAGTGTCTGGTTAGTGCTCACTGGCATGGACTAATCATTACTTGCTCGGGAGGCAGGTTCTAGTGGCGTTACCGGTGAGACCAAAAACGCGCAATAAGACAAGAATCGAACACTGTTGAGGAAAAACCAGAGGCAGCCCGGAGTGACAGCCGGAGCTTATTTCTTCTTCTATAATAATAATAATAATAATAATACATTTGCAAATTGAATGGCAGGCCGTTAAGCCTCTACAAAATTCTTAATTTGCATGTCTACTAAATTTGCACAAGGAGAAAATGTCACTTGAATAATACTCATCAACTTCCTTCTTGAATGTCAGTAGGTTTGTGGAGCCGATTACTCTCTCTGGTAAGTTGTTCCAGTGCTGGACCACTCGGTTGCCGAAAGTCCAGCGGCCAATGTCCTTATAAAAGCGTTCCGTCCTCACTGTGTGCTGGTGTCCTCGGAGATGATTACTATTAAAATGCACGTGCGAACACACGATCAGGTTTTCTCGGCCGGATTTCCTGCACTTTCGTCATCAAGTTGAAAAAATTTCAATTTTTCCATATGGAAGTGATGATGGTGCCAAAAATCCGGGCAGGAATTCCAGACTGGGAGCTCCCAATCCTGATCGTGTGTTCGCACTTTAAGGGTAGAAGAGACTATACTGCTACTACTATACTAACAAACACAGTACTGTATACGTACCTAGATGGGGTCGGAGTCAGAGCTAGCCACTATCCAGTTTGTTGGAACTAAGGACCACAAGCAAGAACAAATAATCAGATAGAACCTCTGTCTTTGGTGCCATGCATGACTACGAATACCCCGAGAAAACTTAGCGGACCTAGAGGTATTTACTGTAGCTTTTTACCCGTCTGCTCTACTTCCGTCTTCGCCGTTGCTCATCGCAGAGAAAGAAAATCCAGGAGGTGTACTCCGCGCGCTGACCCGCTCTTGAGCGCGTCCAAAGAACCAACCAGCTTTGTTCCTACTTTTCCTCAAGGTGGCTTCACAGCGATATTAGTTTCAGTTTCAGTGTATTTCAAATATCAACACATATCGTGGCTTGGGGCCAAATAGCGTGTTGAATACGTCAATATACATGAAGGCAAATCAATAATGTCTGTCATAATATCAAGATAAATAATTCAAACTAAATATGGCCTAACACAAAAACATAAAAATGAGACACAAAAAAGAATGACTAAACCTCTTTGTTGAAAATATGTACAAATTTAGGGATAAAACTATTTCTGTACCGCTCCGTACGGTAGTAACAGGGTTCTAGCTTGGGTATTCGCTCCGCACACGCTCTTTGCGGACGCAAACGTTGAGGTTGGAAGAGAGGCGGCAGAAGGGAGCGGAAGGAGGGGTTCTGTAGGGACTTCATATCAAAATCTCTGCACAGCCTCTCCCGTCTATGATGGAGGGTCTCAAGTTTAAAATGATTTAAAAGAAAACAATACGGCATTTTAGGTAAAGCTAATTGTATCGATATGCCTAATTGTAGAGGTAGAAAAACGAGATGTGGCGCGAAGCTACTAATCTCCGCCTATGGCCTGCATTTTGGGTCAAATTTTGCAGAAATGTTGCCGAGAATGCACGAAATGTCGCCGAGAATGCTGCTTTTGTCGCCGAGAATGCTGCTTTTGTCGCCAAGATTGTTCGTGTGTATCCGAGACTGCAATGTTTGTTGCCGAGAATGACGAGTTTGTAGCCGAGATTGCCACTGAAAAACGTGTCACCGAGAAATACAGATATGTGTTCGAAACCAAAAATCTAGTTCCCGAGACGGAACAAAGTGTCGCCGAGATTTCACGTAATGTCGCCGAGAATGCTGCTTTTGTCGCCAAGATTGTTCGTGTGTATCCGAGACTGCAATGTTTGTTGCCGAGAATGACGAGTTTGTAGCCGAGATTGCCACTGAAAAACGTGTCACCGAGAAATACAGATATGTGTTCGAAACCAAAAATCTAGTTCCCGAGACGGAACAAAGAGCGTGTTCCATCCTACTTAACGTAGTTACTACGCATGACGTCACGAATTCTGGCTTTTTGCCGTCAAGGCTGGAACGATTTTTCTATTGTCCAGCAGGATCTCACGCCAGGGGCGAATCCGACCAATCACGTTCCAGAGATGCGTAGTTACTACGCTTACCACGCTCCCGAGCATGGTAAGCAAATAGTAACTATTAGTTACTATTCAGACAAGGTTGGAACGGTCAGCGTAGTAACTTTTCGTGAGGATGGAACGGAAATAGTAACTAATAGTAACTATTGTTACAAGGGTGGAACACGCTCAAAGTGTCGCTGAGATTTCACGTAATGTCGCCGAGAATGCATGATATTTAGCCAAGCTTTTCAGTGACAATCTCGGCTACAAAGTTGTCATTCTCGGAAACAAACACCAAAGTCTCGGAAACACACAAAAAATCTCGGCGACAAAAACAGCATTCTTGGCTACATTTCGTGCATTCTCGGTGACATTTCATGTATTCTCGGCAACATTTTTACCAATTTTGACCCAAGATGCATGCCATATCCCCCCATTCACAGCGGAAGAGCTACGGGGAAATACTCGACTCCTCATTGTCATAATACTCAGATAGGGAGACGGAGGTTCTATCTGATTAGTCGTTCTTCCTACAAGCGACCTATAGTGTTGTCGTTTGGTCTGACAAGTTTTCTCTAACTTTCAGGTATATCGATCCTTTACAAAAAGCCAAGGAAGGCCCCTCCGAGTTTGTTCTCCTTCATGTCACCCTTCTCTCTGGATGTTTGGCTTTGGATGTCGGTAGCATATCTTGGAGTGTCAGTTGTTCTTTATCTGCTCGCTAGGTAGGCATGCCATCTATCTCGTTGTAGTTTAACCGTCTATACTTGCGGTCCAGATGCGAAATCTTGAAAGAACAAAACCAAGATTTTGGTCAGCCAATTATCCCTCTAAGATGTTAAAGGGCCCCTCGCACTATTTACTATTCAAATTACAGTTTTTTAATATATTTGAATACTTTAAAACTAGGCTCTGCTTTCAACAAATAACCTACGGTTTTGGCGGGTTTAAGCCTTTTCCAAGACCCGTTGACTTACAGCGAAAAAATTACAAAACCGTTTTTTCTGATGGAAAACTTCTCATAGACAACCGTCGACAGCGTGATACACATTGAAGGTAGCAAAACACGGAAAGTGAGAAAATCAGCGTGGTTTTGTTAGAAGGGATGGAACGTACCGCGAACTTTGGGTCTCTGGGTTTAGAAATATGCGGAGTAATTATTGAAGTAGGTTGCGTTAGTATTACGGGTGTAATACTAACGTAATAAAAGCGCCGGTTTCATCATAATGTTGACAAAACTTCAACTTTTCCACATAGAAGTGATGAAAAGTGACGAAAATCCTGGCAGGAATTCCAGCCCGGGAGCACTCGACCCTGATCGTGTGTATCATATTTGTAGATATTTCAGTTGCCCTCTCGGCAAGACAAGGGTTTGTAGTGCAGGCCACTAGACAGGCACAGGATCCAACCTCAGACCTATAATCAAATTTCCAGTATCTGGCTTACAAAGGAACTATGATCAACAAGAGCTGTAAGCTCATATGGCACTTGCACGGTTTCAGACGTATTGTTTGATCAAAAGTACTTTTCGACTGTTCGGTTCAGATGCGACTTTAAGGGAGCTAGAGAAAATATTTTATTGCTGAACTTGTCTGTAATCATACACACTTTAAAGGCGCTAGAAATTCTTCTGTAAGCAAAACCCTTGATGCAAAAACTATAGCAGGCTCTTAGGGATCATTGATATATAGGCTAAGTCTGGTGAAAAGTAATTTTTTTTTTCACTTTTCGGTTAAAATGCGCACTGTAAGGGTGCTAGAATTTTTTTTTTTTAGCAAAACCCTTATGGCACAAATGATCATGGGTTGAGATGTATCGTTTGATAAAAAGTAATTTTCGACGAACACAGTGGGAAAACAAACCTTGTGGGGAAACAAACCTTGTGGGAAAAGCAACCTTGTGGGAAAACAAACCTTGCGTGTAAGGATGCGCACTTTAAGGGAGCTAAAACTTCATTAAGATGTTCCTTTGGCCCAAGCTGACTGCGAATCGTATTTGACGATGCAAAACTGATAAGTCAGCTACATTTTATTGGAGCTATAATTCGGCCCTTCTTGGCAATGTAGCCTCGAATGTAGCTGACTTGTCCGTTTTGCACCGTCAAATATAGAAGTTCATTTGTAAGCAAAATCCTTGAGGCAAAAATGGTAAATTGCTCATGGGGATCATGAAAATGCAGATTTTGCTTAAAAGTATTTTTCTGAATTTGCGGTCATGGTTGGTACTTCAGGGAATGGTCGGATTTGGAAAGTGGTGATTTCTAAGCCAATCTTATGAAATTTAATATTCCAGCCAAGTTTCATCGTCCTAGCACATCTGGAAGTACCTTTACCTCCGGACCCCCCCCCCCCATCATCTGTTTGTTATTCCCACAAAGTTCCATCCCGATCTCTCCAGTCTAAGCCAGTCACGTATTCCCCCCGCCCCCCCCCCCCCAGTTGTCGTGGGATCCGGTCCAGACATGAATAAGATCACCAGAGACATTTCCTCTGTTCAATTGCAAAATTTCACTCAAATCCGATCACCCGTTCCAAAGTTACGCATGACTCAATATTCCGGATTCCCCCTCCCTTTGCTCCCCCATTACTACCGGATCGAGTAAATTTGTATTTACAAGCCAGTTGGATCGGGTCCCTGACACGCCTCCCAAGTTTTGTCGTGAAAATACCCAGAACCGCCATCACCGGAATTCCGGGAAAGTGTGTCCTATACTAGTGTGAAGAAAGGGGTAGGTGTTTGACAAAAACTACTCAGTTCTCAGGATTCCCCCGCCCTCCACTCCCCCCCCCCCCAAATCTTCGGATCGGGAAACTGATTATTTCCAGGTTAGCTTGATCGGGTCCCTGATGCCTGCCAAGTTTCATAGTCCTAGCACATCTGGAAGTACCCTAACTCGCAAACACCGGACTGACCGACCAACCGATAGACCGACGTAAAAGTGATAGGTATGGCACTTGGCCGGTAGGCAAGTGCCATAAAAACAGACTGAAGCTAAAATAATGGATTACATGTGGGAAGAGCAAATCTTGTTCGTTTTACTTAAAGGAGTCGTCGCACGTATAGTACCAATGCAACCTACTTCCGGATTGCACTCATTAATTCTTAAACCTGAAGACCTAAACTTCATATGTTAGATTCTAACCCGCTAACGACACGGCACTAATCTTGGCAGTTGCCGGGATTCACGATTTCCCAAGCGCATTAGGCTTCAGGTTCAGGTTCTCTAATTTCCGAAACACTTCGTGACAATATCTTTTGGTCACGGGGGGTCGGCAGGGATACGAGGTCGTTACCTCGCACCGAGGTGTTATCGGGCCCAAACGAGTGTTCTCGGCCTAACGAGTCTTCGCGTATCATGCTATTGATGCATAAAACCGGTTATCTCAATGTTACCGAGTTTTTCCTTGAAGTCAATGGGTCTGGGAAAAGGATTAAGACAGCTGAAGTCGTGGATAACTTGTTAAAGGACCCTCGCACTTTACTCTTCCACTTTCAGTGTTTTAAAATATTTGTTCTTTTAAAATATAATCCACGGGTTTGTTTGTTTTAAGCCTTTTCCGAGAACCGTTGAGTTGTAGCGAAAACAAGTAAACAATTTACATGACCGTTTTTGGGATCCCAAAACGTAAGTGGTGGGATACCTATGACATCGCAAAAGTTGTCCGTCTGTGCGCACTATAACTCTCGAAGGGAATGACATGTTTTGATGAAAATTGGTGTGAGGATTCTTTGGGTCAAGCGTAAAGTTAAGTTCGTAGATGGGCTCTGTAGCTCTACATTTAGGGGGGGGGGGTTAAATTAAGGGGCAAATGAAATATTTTAAAACAGATAATGTGATAGTCGATTATGGGGAAAGAAAACATGCTGAACACGATGGAGAAAACCATTTTGTCATCAGACAAGTAGTTCGCCCGGAATCCGGCCAAAACCGGAAAGTTTGTTCAAAGTAAAAGTTTTATTTGACGTTGATTAGATGTTCGATTAAGGGGTAAGACGACATGCTGAACCCTTATGTGAACAGTATTTTCTACCAGGACAACTTGTTCGGCCGGAATCAGGCCAAACCGGAAAATTTGTTAAAAGCAAAAGTTTTATTTGAAGTTGATTAGATGTTCGATTTAGGGGTAAGAAGACATGCTGAATCCGTGTATGAAAATCATTTATTAACCCGGACATATAGTTCGACCGGAATCCGGTTGAAGCCGGAAAGTTTATTATAAGTTAGGGGAGAAAAGATACGCTAAGTTTGTTTTCGAGCTTTTTTTTTTCGCCGGACAAGTACTTTCAGAATTCGGCCGAAACCGGGAAATTGGCAGAAGCGGCAGGAATTTTTCATCAAAACAGATAAACATATGCTGAATCCATATTTGAACTTGGTTTTCTCAGATGATTAGCTATTTGGCCTTAATCTGTTTCTGGATTTGAATAGTAAAAATGTTCAAGGAGTCTGGCGAAGGCTGGATCTGGCGAAGAGAAACACCCAGTTGTCTGGACCAAATATTGAATTTTTGGTATCCCATCGAAACCTTTGGTCTTGTTTCTGATGGAAAAACTTTTCGCAGACAACCGTCGACAGCGTGATACACATCGAAGGTAGCAAAACACGGCAAGTGAGAAAATCATCAAGGTTTTGTTACAGGGGTTAGAATGTACCGTACGAAATTTGGTTCTCCGGGTTTAGAAATATATGGAGTGATTATGGAAGTAGATTGCGTTAGTATTATAGGTAAGACAGGTCCTTTAAAAGCAGAGTTTCGAATATTGGAACAGAAACACTATGTAGTGCGAGGTGTGCTTTAAATGAATTAATATCCTTTAAATAAATACAGAATCACCTCATTCACACCTGAGCTCAAATATGTCACGGTGGTTTACTATAGAAAAACATAGAGTTAACAACCAGAAACACTATTTTTAAAGCAGGTTCAAACAAGGGAAATAAGTCGAGTAGACTGGGCTGAAACTAATGAAAATCGTAAATTTTTCTTCTAGACTTTTAGGACTTCCTGGATATTTCATTTTAGGATTTTAGCGCCAAAGTTCGAGGTTATGTAACTCAACACCGTTATGACCTATCGTGTATGTTTAACATGACAGAATTTTCCAGGTTGAGTCCATACGAGTGGACGAACCCATACCCTTGCATTGAAGACCCTGTCGTGCTGGAGAATCAATTTAATCTTCTCAACAGTATGTGGTTCACCATCGGATCCCTTATGCAGCAAGGCTCGGATATTGCACCAAAGTAAGTAGGCTATATATATATATATATATATATATATATATATATATATATATATATATACGTGTATTTAAAAGCCAGTGGCCATATACACAACTACAAACAAAAAAAATAAACGTAAAAGAAAAAACACTAACACTCAACACCTTCAAGTCGCTGCCTTCCGCGCCTCCACGCCTTTCTCTATAAAGCAACCTAACGCAATAATCGAATCTCTTGAAGTAGTCCCCAAAGTCCCCGTGTTAGTTGGTTTGCTTTCAGAACCAAGAACTAACAAGATAGAATGGCTATGCCGAGTTAAAGCGGCGACACACCTCCTGTGATTCTGAATAAGAAGCTTCACTAGAACGAGCCGCTTGCAAAAAAACCTTTGACAGATTTGTCGGGTTCTTAGCGCTCGCTCCCGTAAGTAAGTAAAGTAGTAAGTAAGTAAGTAAGTAATTTATTTATAACCCGCCATTTTGAAGAAGCGGAGTAAATAAAAGAAAATAAGTAAAACACATAAACACACAGAAAAAGACGCTTAATTTTCAATCTTCTGCTAGGAAGCAGTGGATAACGTCTTGCGCTGGTTGAGCCTTTTTGTCCATGACATTGATAGCGACGAGGAAACATCCAAAAGGATAACACTTGCATCTTGAATTTTCAACTTCTCCGTCAAAGTATGGTTATGACATAATGACAGTCTACAGTGCCAGAAGTTTCATAACAAATAACACAAGGATGCGCTGTTTCAAAAGACAATGTTTAACAGATAACACCTGGGATGTTATCTGTTGTGTTTGAAAACGTTATGCATGAAATCTTATGCTTAACAACTTTTGCTAGGAAGAGCCAAAACACAGCCAAAAAAGCATCTGCTGATTTTATTCTTTATCGTCATGATGTCGAAAGACTCAGCAGATGCTTTTAGGTGGTTTTTCGGCTCTTCCTCGTGGTAACGCTTATTGGTCATATCATTTTGAAACATAACGGACAACATCCGAAGTGTTATATGTTACGCATTATCTGTTGAAACCGCGCATACTTGCATCTTCTGACAGTGTAGTGAAGGCCCATTCACAACGGGTTTTAACTAATACTCGGTACCAGCTAGTTCCGGAAACCGCTCTTAGACCGAGAATTAGCTGGGCTTCTGCCCTGCCAGTTTCAGGTACCACTAGTCTTGCACCCGAGTTGAAATCAGTTCAACTTTCGAGGGTACTAGCCAATCAGATTATTTTTGGGAATATTGAGGAATATTCTGATTGGCTAGTTTCGAACAAGCACAATAGATAAAATCACATCCACTCCTTGCTGTCTTGAAAACCGAAAGTGAATTTAGGTCATTGTTCTTCGGTCTGACGTGGTTCAGCGTTAGCCAATCGGAAGATACCTGAGAATTCCTCTACGTAATCTGATTGGCTAGTACCATGAAAAGTTGAACAGATTTCAACTTGGGTGCGAGACTAGCTAGTACCCGAAACTGGCACCAGTTCGATTGCGAACGGCAGAAGCCCAGCTAATTCTCGGTCTCAGAGCGATTTCCGGAACTGGCTGGTACCGAGTATTAGTTAAAACCCGTTGTGAATGGGCCTTAACATAAATAGTCCTTCAGCCCAAGCTGACTGCGAATCATATTTGACGGTGCAAAAGGGATAAGTCAGACTTATCCGTTTTGCACCGTCAAATATAGTGTAGTAATAATAAAGCAGAGATAAAAACTGACTTCAACTCGGGTGCAAGACGTGGTACCCGAAACTGGCACCAGTATCAATTGTAAACGGCAGAAGCCCAGCTAATTCGCGGTTTTAGAGCGGTTTCCGGAACTGGCTGGTACCGAGTATTAGTTAAAACCCGTTGTGAATGGGCCTTAAAATAAATAGTCCTTCAGCCCAAGCTGACTGTGAATCTTATGATGATGATGATATTTTATTTACACACTTAAGAAGAGGAAAATAATGCAGTATAGACAAAGAAAAAGAAAAAAAAAATACACTGAGCTTTCAATAATTTAGTAAATGCACGAGATCATAAAATAAACATTTAAAAAAAAGAAAAGAAAAGGGACTAATCGGGTCTAAAAAATCTTCTTCCTAGATGGAGTGCGGAGAAATGGCCAAGGTCAGAGACGTGAAGGTCTTGGGCAATCGAAGATAACTTTGCACAAGGGTCAGAGGGCAAAAAAATTCCTGTAGCGTCGAGGAAGGTACAAGAGAAATTTAAAATATTTGAAATAAAAAGTACTGATACGTTTTAAATCTTTTAGCCTCAGTATACCAAAAATTCCGGAAAGGTTGCAGACAGAGGGAGAACAAAAACTATTATATAAACTACCAAGGGCTTTTCTGTTATACCTTCCTCTATTTGGAACTATTTTTCCATATCCGACACGAATGGAATCGTGAACAGCCAAAACAGCGTTATCGCTTATTATATTATATTTGACGGTGCAAAAGGGATAAGTCAGACTTATCCGTTTTGCACCGTCAAATATAGTGTAGTAATAATAAAGCAGAGATAAAAATTGCTACTTTAAACACGGAGTCACGTTCGAGCTCGCGCCGTTGCACTCGACAATTGACGGAGTCAGTGGTGCGTTTGTGCATGACCAGCGGAGTCAAGCATGCTGTATAATATATATATCCTCTGCAGATATGGGCGAATCCGATCACGAAAGGACTTGAATCCGAATCCAGGGCTAAGTACGAATCCGATTCCTAATCCGAAATAAAAAAATGTACATAGGCTACAGTTTAAAGTTTAACCGAAACGGCTGGGATAGTATAATCTAGTTACAGCGAATCCGATCACGAAAGGACTTGAATCCGAATCCAGGGCTAAGTACGAATCCGATTCCTAATCCGAAATAAAAAAATGTACATAGGCTACAGTTTAAAGTTTAACCGAAACGGCTGGGATAGTATAATCTAGTTACACATCACTTATTCACTTAACTTGACATGAAGATCCGCTGAAAATGCGTTACTTTGTTGTTCCACTACTCACGAGTGATCGAATTTCAAATACTGCAATTTTCGTGTGATTTGTGGTAACTGTATGCGCTTGTATTTCTTTTCTTTTCAGGAACTAAGCAATCCTCACCAATCTTACCACTGCCCACTGAAAAGCCGTGTTCGTGCTGAGATTAAAATTTCCCGCGCCATAGTAGAATTTGCGCTGTGGAGACCAGAGGCGTTACTAGCCAAAATGTTTGGGGGTGGGGGTCGGGGCATTTACCGACTGGCTGTTAATTTTTACCGACTTTTTCTGCAGAAAGAAAGACCGTTTTCAACGTCCCCCCCCTCCCAGTCGTGACGCCCCTGGTGGCGACTTCCGCAAATATTCTGCACGTCATAGATAGAGCAGATAGTGGGAATGCAATAAAATCCCTTTGCAGAATCCAAATAAATCAGTGTATCCAGTTAAATGATACACAAATAAGTCGGCTTTTCAGTTAAACTTTAAAAACAGAGGTGACAAAAAAGCACTGATGCCTAAGGCAAATCAAACGGGTAATGTAAACGATGTAAAACATATTTCTATGTTTTCATGTGTGCTTGTTATAGTGTGGGCTTCCTCTCAGCAACCAGGACTGAATTTGGGGCTAGTGATTATCTTTTTTGTTTTGTATTTTTTAGCTAATATCTTTTTGGGGGCTAGTTAAGCACAATACCTTAAGCACAGTTGTGTAAATATTGGGAAAAGATTAGAAATTTGAGCGGATTCGTAAGATTCAGGGTTTGGAATCCGAGTCCGAGTCTAAATCCAGCCTTATCAGCAGAAGATTCGAATCCAAATCCGGATTCTGATTTGCCCTCTGATCCTCGATCCTTCTGATCTGACATCTGATCCTTCTGATCTGATCCTCGCGCATGGTTCTCCCGTCTGAGGGCGGCGAAACATCACACACACGACAACATCCGTTGTGGTTTGAACGCGAAAGTTTGCTTTTGCAGGGCTGTTTCTACCCGCATGGTTGCTGGCATCTGGTGGTTCTTTACTCTCATTATGATCTCATCATATACGGCAAATCTCGCTGCTTTTTTGACTGTTGAGCGGATGGAATCCCCCATCGAGTCTGCTGAGGATCTCGTACGACAAACCAAGATCAAATATGGCAGCGTCATTACTGGCTCTACGACAGCATTCTTCAGGGTGAGTTTTTACACAGATTTTAAAGGAGTTTGCAACGTCTACAACACTCCCCCACCCACTCAAGACCCAAGATGCTTTTGCTTTGCTTTGCTTGCTTGCTTGCTTTATTTGTAAAAACGAAAAGAAATCAACAGACGAATCCCGGAACTGCCAACATGCCAAAGGCTCTAAAACGGCCATTTTAGGAACTCAAACGAATTACTACCTCTAAAGAAGACAAATTTCATCTCTTACGAAAATCAATTGTGAGTTGTGACAACCCTATCCGCGTCTGACGCGACAACAAATCCATATTTAAAAGAGAACAAGAAAACAAAATAAATAACACTAACTTTCAAGAATCAAGAAGATGGTTTTTCATCTTTTTCTGGAAAGCGCTCAAAGACACTGATTCTTTTACACAGCACGCAACACGTTCCATATTTCTACGCCAACATGTCGTAACAAAAGAGCTCCTCGATGAGTATGGCGTATTTCTGACAGGAGTATATTTCTCTGAGAAGAAGTAGTTGGGTATGAATGGTACTCCGAGGTCACATGAAACATATTTAGTTCTCTTATTCCTAACGGTGCTAATGAATTAATACATGAATAAACTAAAGTTGCTACCTGAGTTGAAGCCAGGACTCGATCCGGCCGCTGGGCCGTGTAGCGGCGCGGGTCGGAGGCGCCCGACATGGGGAGGATGAAATCATAGTTTGACTTGAATGGTACTCCGAGGTCACATGAAACATATTTAGTTCTCTTGTTCCTAACAGTGCTAATGAATTAATACATGAATAAACTAAAGTTGCTACCTGAGTTGAAGCCAGGACTCGATCCGGCCGCTGGGCCATGTAGCGGCGCGGGTCGGAGGCGCCCGACATGGGGAGGATGAATCATAGTTTGACTTTGGATCTAACAAAATGTTTTTTATTGTACCAGGCACATGGAAAAGTGTAGAAAAATTAAACTAATTATTTGCTTTATCGATTTCTCTAAGTATTTTGTTTTCTGTTTTTTCCGCAAGTCCAAAGAATTAAGGATGTAAACTAGATCACAATAAACAAACGCCGTAAATTATACTAAATTCGTTTATAGCAATTTATTGAAGATTCTGAAACTGAGCTAAATAATATTCAGCTTCCGAGACCAAAAAATGTCAAACTGGCCGATGATTTCTTCTTCCGACCTATCTAAACGTCCACATGGTGATATACTTAGTTGTTTTAATCCTCTTACACGCCACTCGATCTTCTCGAAGGTTAGTAATCTTTTAACCAGCGCCAGGAGATCGATGAATAGTTAATTAGTAATGGCGGATTGACGTCAGGAGTGAATGTGGATAATGTTGGCTATACCGTGAGGATTTTGGGGAAAACAAAGGTAACAGTGTGTTCGTAAAAACCCGACCCATCGAAAAAGGATGGTGTCTCCCACCTTCTCGGCTCGCATGAAGCAAAGACTTTAAAGGAGGGTTGAATAGGGAGGAGTTAGCGTGGGTGAGAAGTACGGCGGCTGATTGTTTACCGCTAGGGGATAGGAGGAGGTATGTGGGAAGGGGGTTAGGTCGGATTGGTCCTTACTACTGCCCCATGTGTGGGGATATGAATGTGGTGCACCTGATGTGTGAATGTAATGAACTGGAAGGGTTGAGGGAAGAAGTGTTTGGAAAAGGAATGTATGATGAAGAGTGGATGGTTAAAGTAATGAAGGATGAATGCTTTATGGGAGTTCGCCAGATAGGAAGATTCCTTAAGCTTTCGATGAAGCATCGTGACAGGTTTATTTAGTTGAAATTTGGCGAAAAGAATAGTTTCGTTTTTGCAGATACCATGGTATTTAATACCAGTCTAAAGTCGTTTTTACAGTTATCGTGGTACCGAATACCACGGTCTAAAGTTGTTTTTGCAGTTATCGTGGTATCTGGCCAGTTATCGTGGTATCTGATATTCAGATATGAAGGTCCGTCGTAACTCATCGTGGTATCTGAAAAAGTCATCTCAGTTTTTGTCAAATTGGTGGAAAAGAAGTTTGGCACTATGTGACTGAATTTCAGTTTTTCTTTTGGGATGACTTCGAAAAGCGCAATTTCAGCAATTGTCGTTTTTGCAGAGCAACCGTAATCAGATACCACGGTAACTGCAAAACGACTAATTGCAAATCTAGTTACCGTGGTAAGAGATACCATGGTATCTGCAAAAACGCAGGTAATGTATTGTTCTGTTGTTCAGTATTTTTGTGCAAATGTATATCATATCGTAGAGCGTGTTCCACCTCGTAAAAGGTTACTACGCTGACCGTTCCATGTAATAAAGGACTTTTACCCGCTCTTTATCTTCGAACCGATGAAGCTATTACTCTTTACTTCCGAGGTCCAGCGATGGACCTTTCGTTGCCAGTTCAATGTCGGTACTCTGACAGTGGGCTAAACCCAAGTTGCGAACATAACGATAGCGTGCGAACGGGGGAACTTCTCGACTCTTCAAAGGCGTATTTGGGATCGTAGTATTTCGTTTGGTAGTTCGAGCTGACTTACTGTATTGATAAATTGGTACCACAAAATTCTCGATTCTTCACAACAACTTTTGCTTGGCTTATTTCTAATTGGCATCTCAGTCTATTCTCAATCACATTTCGTCTCGTCTCAATCTATTCTGCGTCAAACCCGCTCTTCCGTTCCTGCTCTCCGTTACCACAAACTTCCGCTGTTGCACCACAAAAGATATTCCTAGAAACTTCAGTACCCAGAATGCTTTACCCAAATCTATATTTTCTGAACTAAGAATAAAATCGCTTCTGCTAATTAATTATTAATGACCAACTCAATGTCACGTCCAACCTTCTCGAAATAGTAACTGTTTGCTTATGCTGGGCAGCGTAGTGAGCGTGGTAACTACGCATGTGGATTCTTCCGTGGCATGATATTCCGCTGGAAAATAGGAATATCATTCCAGCCTTGACGGCAAAAAGGCAGAATGTTGACGTCATGCATAGTAACTACGGTAAGTAGGGTGGAACACGCTCATAGCTACGAATTGTCACCCCTTAGCTCCAAGTGTGCTACAAATCTAAGGAGTATCGGTAACCGTTCGGCCGGACTCCAAACAAACAAAGTGAATAATTAGTGTAATTATTTATTTTATTACTGCGTGACCAGTGTAATTTATCATCTCCTGACGAAGAAAGCTAAGAAGTTGGTTTGTCAATAAACGATTTGATTCGATTTGTATTGGTTTGACAATAAACCAGAATAAGAGTGAGGGTAAGGTAGTCTTCTTCAACCAAAAGTCTGATACAGAGACAATTGGTTTGTGCTTCGGAGATCAGATTCTTCAACCTGCATCCTCAATTTTGTACCTTGGGCTGCCTATTGGGTCGGACCTGACAGTAACGCGGTCCTGTTTTGTATCGTGTTTTGCGGAAAAGGCCAGAAAAGCATATGGACTACTTATTACTTATAAGCGTCCTTACAATCGGCACATACTGGCACAGCTCAACTCGTCACCACACATACTAGCGCTGTCGTCGTTCTAGTCACTACTGGTACTGACTACCAAAAATAACAAGACCAAAGGTGTCGATGGGATCCCAAAAATCTAAGATTTGATCCAGACATTTGGATTCGCCAGATTCAGTCTTCGCTAGGCTAATCATCGAAGAAAACCGAGTTCGGATATTCTATCTATCTATACCTTTATTAGCCATATCTATTTTGACGATACTGAACGAAACTTCCTGCTTTACTTCTGCCAAATTTGCGGTTTCGCCCGAATTCCGTGCGAACTAATAGTCCAGCAAAAAAAGAAAATTCAGAAACCAATCCAGCGTATCGAACATCGTATAGAACATCCAACCAACTTTAAATAAAACTTTGACTTAAGAAAATGCAGGTACAACCGGATTCCGGACTAATTATATGTCCGGGTAAAAATGATTGTCATATTCAGACTCAGTGTCTCTTCTCACCCCTAAATCTATCATCTAATCAACTTCAGATAAAACTTATGCTTTTAACATATTTTCCGGTTTTGGCCGGATTCCAGGCGAACTAGTTGTCCGGCGAGAAAATGGTTCTCACCATCATGTTCACATGTCTTCTTACCCCTAAATCAAACATTTAATCAACTTCAAATGAAACTTTTACTTCTCACCAACTTTCCGTTTTCTGCCGGATTCCGGACGAACTACTTGTCGAGCGAGAAAATGGTTTTCACCACCGTCTTCTTAGCATGTCTTCAGCGTGTCATCTTACCCCTAAATAAAAAATTTGATCAACTGTAAATAAAACTTTTACTTTTAACAAACTTTCCGGTTTTTGCCGGATTCCGGACGAACTACTTGTCCGGCGAGAAAATAAGTTTCCCCACCATGCTCAGCATGTCCTCTTACTCCTAAATCAAACATATAATCAACTTCAAATGAAACTTTTTCTTTTAACCAACTTTCCGTTTTTTCCCGGATTCCGGACGAACTACATGTCCAGCGAGAAAATGGATTTCACCATCGTGTTCAGCGTGTCTTCTTACCCCTAAATCAAACATTTAATCAACTTCAAATGAAACTTTTAATTCTAACCAACTTTCCGGATTTTGCCGGATTCCGGACGAACTACTTGTCCGACAAGAAAAAGGATTTTCACCATCTCGCTCAGCAGGTATTCTTACCCCATAATCGACTATCTCAATAGTTTTCAAAAAATCCTTAATTTGAAACCCCTCCCCCACCCTCAAATATAGGGCTACATAGGCCATCTTCGAACTTGACCTGTACTTTGACCCAAAGGATCCTCCTACCAAGTTTCATCAAAATATCTCAATCCTTTCGAGAGTTATCATGCGGACAGACGGACAACTTTAGCGATGTCATAGGTATCCCTCCACTTACGTTTTGGGATCCAAAAAAATGCATCCGTTCTGCATTATATGGGTACTGCAGATATCTTCTAGGACCACCTCCGTGGGCCCTTAAAGCACACCACACACTATTTACTATTTATGTTCCAATATCCAAAAATATCTGAATACTGTAAACCTAGGCTCTGCCTTCAACAAATTATTCACGATCTTGCCTATTTGAAGACTTTTCCCAAGCCCATCGACTTCTAGCGAGATCGCGGCCAAATTCAGAAAACCTAATTTACGCATCAGTAGCATGATTCGCGAACACTGGTCCGGAGCATAATGCGCATGGAAACTAGTGAATCGCGGCACGTACTAAGATTAGTGAGGTCTCGTTAGCGGGCTCATAATGTATCATATGAAACTTGGGTCTCGGAGTTTAAGAAATAATGAATGATGTTACGGAAGTAGGTTGCATTGGCATTCTAGGTGCGACAGGTCCTTTAACTCTAGATTATCGACAAAGTATGATGTCGCCAATCCATTTACTGCAGTATCTGAGCGCATTTCACGTTTTATTCGTTCGCTTGATGCTAGCCACACTTTGTATAGGGATGTGCTGCCCCATGTGTAAATAAGAGTGTTTAAATGTGTATGTGTGGTGTTGTGTTTTTTTCTTTTCTTTTTCCTGTTTTCTTTTCTCTCATACTCGGTTTGTGGCTTTTGTCTTGAATTTAATTCATTCATTCATAAAACCGTCTTAAAATTTGTAAGATCTCAGACTATGAAGGCATTTAGCCAGAAAATCACCTGTTATGATTTCGAATAATACATAATAAATAAGCACAAAAGAATCGAAAATGGACGATAGATCAATCAATCGTTTATTTATACCAAATTATCCATTGGATAGAATAGGCTGACGACAAGATTATCATACCCTAGACGACAAAAGATACAATTAGAATAGTTATATACAATTGATTTGTCATACTAATTAAAATAAATTATGCTAGATATACGATTAAACTCTAAAATAACGTTATCAAATGTTCATAATATTGTCTGTAGGCGTATCGATTATTTCTTCGTGTTTTTAGAGCGTCGTTATAGTGTTGACAAAAATATATGTACAAACGAATGAGATAAGATAAGGATATATAATAAGGATAAACGTTTTTTCTTTTTTTAGGATTCTAAAATCCCTACATACCAGAAAATGTATCAGTTCATGGAGGCCACAAAGCCTTCTGTTTTCTTAAACAGCAACAGTGAAGGAGTTGAACGTGTACAAAAGTCGGACGGTCTTTACGCTTTCCTTATGGAATCATCGTCTATCGAATTCCAGATTGAAAGGAAATGTGACCTGACTCAAGTCGGAGGATTGCTTGACTTTAAGGGCTATGGTATCGCCCTGCCGCAAGGTTAGTGTAAATCTGATCCTCGTTTTTGATGCATGCTGCAGGTCGACTTCTCTGCCGCTTCCGGGCTGATTCTTGCTACTTTGGTTTTGGACTGCAGTGCTTCGGAGGAAGACGGCAGCACCTCTCGAGAATCGCGGACTTCCTTACCGACTAAGTCCGTGCTACCAAGAACAAATAAGAGCAAGAACTGCTGTCTCCCTATCTCTGTCACACAACCAAGCTGGGTCGAGTCGACTCCCGACGCAAACGAGCGGAGGTGGATCTTACCCGGGACATCAAAAGTCGTTACCTCTACAGAGAAGGTGTAACGCAGTAAACCACTGAGGAAGAAAAATCGAATGGAGGCAGCAGTGATAAGCCTGTTCACACTGGGCTGGGCGGGCGCTGAAACAGCGGTTGCCGGCTCATTGATTCAGACAAGCTTTCGGGGGTTGACAAGAAAATTCCGAAGCAATTAAGAATATATCAAAATACACAGAAACTGCCATTTGATGCAAAGCAGATTTTACAAATGCGTCAAATTTAGTTAAAAGTACGACAAACTGTATATATATCTGTATTGAAAAACCCAAAGGCCGTATACGGGTAACGTAAGATATATGGTAACGTAAATTGTATCTTTTCGGGGTCAATTTAATTAAGTGGTGTCAATATCCAGAACAAGAAGAGATAAATTTCATTCCAGGTATTTGCTCTCATCTGAGAATATCAGACGAAAACAGGCAGATTCTTTAAAAAAAAAAAGGCCGTGTTTCAGGTTTAATAGGCTCAGTGGAAATGAACAATTATTACGCAGATGGAATAGGCTTCTACTCTGACAAACTAACCAGAAACAATTTTGAATTAAATTTATAAAAAAAAGTAGGACTTCTATGTGGGTCCTAGACAAACTAGAACCCATGTGGCAAGGCCTCAGTACGAAAACCAAAGACTTTATTTGATGGAAAAATACACCGTTGACATCGAATTATTTGTAAGTAGTGAACTAAAAGACAAACGAGATAAGATAGAACAGGTTGAGGTGAACTTTCGTCTTTCGATTAACTACTGAATCGAAATCTAACTCACTAAATCGAAATGTATACAATTATACATTTCGGATAAAAAGAAGAAAAAAACACAAAATATACACTCACCTACTGGTATTATTTTGACTATTCCATGCTATTCTACCATTTCGGTAATTTCAGTAATCCTCGAAAGCCTTCATTACGTTACTCTTAGTTTACTCGTCTGACAAAGTTAATACTTCAGATGTTGAAACTCAATGGGTCATGACTTCAGTGAGTGTGCTTCAAAACCCGGTTTGCATTGTATGGTACTCCCCAGAGACATAGAAAGGAATGTCACAAGGGATTTCAATCTTCATATTGATGGTCATGGTATAACAAAAGCGATTATGAATGACCATCGTCAAGTTCGCTTTTATTTTTCGCATCACTAATATTCACTAATCAGACGCCAGCGTCTACTCAAACAAAATCAACGCTGTTTCCTTACCGTGTGAACAGGCCAGAACATCCGCCTCGCTAGTGGCTACGTTGTTTTCTTCGTAATTGACTCAAAGTGTGTAACGGCGGAGAGACGGAGACCAACGAGTATACACGGGCGATCAAGAAATGGCTCCACCTCCGCTCATTGTTGTCGCAACATTTTTAGTCGGTGGATGGACGAGAGACCATTGTTCTTACTCGTTATTTGTTCTTGGTGCTACACTCCATGGTGCTGCTTCTACCAAGAAGAAATTATTCAGGCACTGAATCCAAAAACGCATCTTGTGCAAAAGCAAAGAAGTGCTGCAGCAGCGGTGCGGCAGTAGTATTGCAACAAAAACGAGGCTCTGATAGGAAGGCCAGTTCACAGGTATTATTTCAAAGTAGGGGTGGCCAGGTGGGTAAAGAAGAATTAAAGTTACTGCTTAGCTTAGGGACATCTAGCATTGAGGGATGGTCACTGCATGAACATGTAGTTGAAAATGTGACTGAAGATGTGGAAGCTGAGGCAGGAGATCTTTTGAGAGAGCATGTATGAGGAGGAATGGATCGTGAGAATGGTTAGGGGGTTACCCACCTCCCGGCCCCTGCTGTACACCCTTTCCCTGCAGCGATCGTTACCAGCCGAAACCTTAGGTGCTGGCACTAGTGCCGGCGACAAATTAGGCGATTCTTCTTTCAAATGCTTCTAAACATGCCGATTTTAATATTCTAAAACATGGCAACCTGTGCAGACATCGGGCACTTGCTGTACACCAAAATCGAGAGTGGCCAACCCCTCGGGAGTTAACATTTTGCTGTCGTGGAAGGTTTGGGAAGACTCCTGAAGCTGGCATTGAAGCACCGAGAAGATTTCCTGTAAGATACCAAATAATGTTTGATGTACTGAAGGTAGCATTGTCCGATGTCCGGCTTTTACACTACGTTTACACGGAGGGTATCTACCCGTACTCCGTGGGTATTTTTCCCCGCAACAGCAACAAATCCCCGAGTATTTTGGACTTGAATTTTGCGAACTTTTACCCGAGGATTCTTTGTCGAAGGGTATTCTTCGACGTCAGCAGCAACAGAATTTTCGAGCAATAATTTTGATTATGCCCATATAAGAAGTGATCCGAATGGACACATGTTGGTGTCCATTGTAGAGAGATATCCTTAGCTTGACAACCTTGGAATTCATTGCCACATGACAGTCCTCTCCCTTGAAAAATACCCGGACACCGTGTGAACACTTTTCCCTCTCGTCTCCGGGGAAAAATATCCGCCGTGTAAATGATCCTAGAGTGGGAACAGTGGAACGGGCTCTCTCGTCCGGTTCCGATATTTTAACGGCTTCGGTTGGGAAGGTTGAAAGAATAGTTGCGTTTTTATGGCACTTGCCTTCATGCCAAGTGCCATATACCAATCACTTTTCCGTCGGTCTGTCGGTCGGTCGGTTAGTCCGGTGTTTGCGAGTTAGGGTACATCCAGATATGCTAGGACGATGAAACTTGGCAGGCGTATTAGGAACCCGACCAAACTAAGTTGAAAATAGTCACTTGCCCGATCCGAACATCGTGGGGGAGGGAGGGGAGCCAGAACCCGGAATTTAGTGGCATGCATAACTTTCGAACGGGTTATCGGATCTTAATGAAAGTTGATATTTGGAGAGACGTCATGTCTCAGAAGTTTCATTTCAAGTCCCGACCGAATCCGATGAATGTGGGGGGGGGCAGGGGGGGACCGGAAATCATATGACAAGCTTAAAGTGGAGGGATCGGGATGAAACTTGGTGAGAGGAACAAGCACAAGCCCTAGGTACATCATTGGCAGGCGCGGACGGGATTCGTGCACTGTGGTGGGAGTTGGAGGGGGGGGGGCGCGGAATTCCGGTGATACGGAGTTTAAGTTACTTTTAGGTGGGCTGGGACAGTGAAACTTGGCAAGCGTACCAGGGACCCGACCAAACTAACAGGGAAATAGTCACTTCCCCGATCCGACCACCGTGGGGGGAGTGGAGGGAAGGGGAATCCGGAATCTAGAGGTACGTATAACTTTGGAACGGGTTATCAGATCTTAATGAAACTTGATATTTGGAAAGACCTCGTGTCTCGGATGTCTTTTCGGATATCTTTCGGATATGTTTGCCTCATGGGTTTTGCTTACAACTGAATTTCTTAAAGTACAAATGATACTTTTGATTAAAATATACATTTCATTCTCCCGATGAGCTCATCATCATTTTTGCTTCAAGAGTTTTGATTACAGATGAATTTCTAGCGCCCCTAAAGTGCGCATCATCACAGCCAAATGTATTACCAAACGATACGTTCTCGTGATTTCCAAGGACCCATTATCTCAAGGGTTTTGCTTACAAAAAATCACAACAAACCCACGAACTGAAGAATTCCTACTTTCATCCTCTGACCCAGCCTTGCAAGTGCCATATGAGCTTGCAGCTCTTGTTTTAGATACCTTGGTATCTGATTTCATTTCATTTCATTTCATTTATTTCTGACCGCCAAAGCTGGCGAGTATAATATAAAATAAGAATACAACACGGCCAAAAAATACATTAAACGTGGCCCAACACTTGCACAATCAAATGCTCAACAAATTTAAAAAATAAAAAAAATAAAAAAGAACATACCATACTAGAACTTACCATGGTGTAAAGTCGTTTTCACAGTTACCATGGTCTGACACCACAGGTCAAAAGGCGTTTTTGAAGTTATCGTGGTATCTGGCCAGTTATCGTTGTATCTGATATTCAGATAGTCAGAACCACGGTCCGACAGTGGTAATTGATCGTGGTATCTGAAAATTCATCGCAAATTCGTCAAATTGGTAAGAAAGAAGTTTAGCAATTAGTGATATAATTGGATATCAGTTTTTATGGCACTTGCCCTTAGGCCACGTGCCATATAGAAATCGCAATTTCTGTCCGTCCGTCGGTCTGGCAGTCTGTCGGTCGGTCCGGGTTTTTCTGGTTTGGGCACTTCCAGATAAGCTAGGACGATGAAACTTGTGGCAGGCATATCAGGGACCCCAAATGAATAGTCACTTCCCCGGTCCGAGCATCGTGGGGGGAGTGGAAGGAGGGGGAATCTGGAAACTTGAGGTATTTATAACTTTTGAACGGGTGATCAGATCTTAATGAAATTTGATATTTGGAAAGACCTCGTGTCTCAGACGACCTACTTCAAACCCGAACCGGATCCGGTTACATTTGGGGGAGTGGAGGGGGAGCCGGAAATCTTCGGAAACGCTTAGAGAGAAGGGGTCGGGATGAAACTTGGTGGGAAGAACAAGCACGAGTCCTAGACAGATCATTGACATAACCGGACTTGATTCGTGCACTGCGGGGGGAGTTGGGAGGGGGAGAATTCTGGTGATCCACCGAGTTCGGCACTTCCTCATGCAATAAGATGATGAAACTCGGCAAGAATATGAGGGTCCGAATAGACCGACATGAGAATAGTCGTTTGCACGATTCGAACATCGTGGGGGGAGTGGAGGGATGGGGAATCCAGAATCTAGTGGCATTTATAACTTTTGAACGGGCGTTCCGATTTGAATGAAACTTGGCAAAGTGGAAAAAGCTGTTGTCTCAGATTTTCCATGTTAAGTCCGGACCGGATTCGATACTTGAGGGGGGGGGGTGAGCTGGAAGGGGGCACCGAAATTTCTGTGAAACGCTTAGTGTCGAGGGATCGAGATGGAATTTGGTGGGAAGAACAAGTATAATCATTAGATACGTTCTTGACGGAACCAGATCACGTCGGGGCTCTTTGGTGGGAGTTGGAGTGGATTTCACGGAATTCCGGTGATCGTGAGATAGGATACTTCCAGATGTGCTAAGGACGATAAAACTAGGCAGGCATATTATTGACCCGGCCAAATAGACTTAAGGACCCGACACAGTGCCCTAGGAAGACTTCCGTTCCTGGACCCGACCATTTTTCGGGGAGTAGAGGGAGTGGGAATCCGGAATTACTGACTTCCGTAGGCTGCGAAAAATGGTCGGATTCAAGTGAAACTTTATGGGTGATAAAAGCTGATGACCTAGATACGCAAAACATGTGTACGAACCCATGCGGCCATGGTTGGAGGGTTGGGGGGGGGGGGGGGGGGGGGGGTCCGGAACTTTGTGACATGCACAAAAACCAAACGGATGGCCAGAATGGAATGCAACTTGGACAGTACAAACTTTATGCGGCCTAGATTTGTCATTTAGCGTCCGGACCGGATCCGACCAAGGTAGGAGGAGGATGAAGTAGGAACCAGAAATTTGAAGATATGCTCCGATTCGAGTTAAACTTGATGGACGGGGAGAAGAGATGTTAGTATGTGTCCAAGTCGTATTCGACCACAGTAGGCGGGAGTCCCGGAAATGCTGTGGCTCGCATAGGGGTTAAACGAGTGAAGTGATTTGAATGAAACTTGGAAAATAGAGACGTCTGCCTTAGGTGACAAAGTTTAGGTTCTGGACCGGATCCGAGCACGGTGCGGACGGGGATCGGAATTCCTGGAAAAATGCTCAGATTCACTTTCGCGCTTCTCACACCACCTACTCGTACAAGTGCCATATGAGCTCGTAGCTCTTGTTCTTTTGGGATGACTTCGAAAAGTGAAATTTCGGCAATAGTCGTTTTTGCAGAGCAACTGTGTATCAGATGTGGTATCTGATACGTTTTTGTTAACTCCAAAAACGACTAATTGTAGTTTCAGTTACCATGGTAACAGATACCATGGTATCTGCAAAAACTCAACTAATGACAATCTTTCCCTGTGGAATAAACGTTAGGAAAACTAATTCGACGCACAGACCATGCTCGCGGCTTCACTACTCGGGGCTTGGGAACCGACTTCGGGGGGGGGGGGGGGGGGGTGAAGGCAGGACCTTGACTATAAGATAGACACCCATCGAGGAGGCATGCAGACAGTATCTCCTTGGAGGGTCTGCAGTTGGCTTACTCGATAATGTGAGCTGCACTGTCCAAGGTTTGATAACACACGGATCCTACCTCTGTTAAATGTTATGTTGTTGCGTTCAGGAAAAGACAACGCTCAAAAGGGTCAGAAGAATGTTATGTTGTTGCGTTCACGAAAAGACAACGGTCAAAAGGGTTTAGAAGAATGTTATGTTATGAAGTTCCGTCACAACGTTCGACGCAATACCGTGACATGGGGATGTGAACTCCTTTGGCGGATTCGCCGTCAGCGGGATCTTCTGTTTCTGGAACCAGCTTCTATCTGGTGATTGTAGTGGCTTACAAACAATTTTCACAAGGTAGCTCAGTGGTAGAGCGCTAGGAATGAAAGCTGAAGGTCGTGGGTTCAAATCCCGCCTGAGGAGCATTTGTCTTTCAGAGCGTGTTCCACCCTTCTAACAATAGTAAGTATTAGTTGCTATTTCCGTTCCAAACTTACTAAAAGTTACTACACTGACCGTTCGAACCTTGTCAAAATAGTAATTAATAGTAACTATTCGGTTACCATGCTTGGGAGCGTAGTAAGCGTGGTAACTACGGATCTCCGTAACGTGATTGGATGGATCGGAATCGGAATCGTTTATTAATAAAACAGCTGTCGTAGCCTTCTCGTGGACGAGACGCTAAATTACGCTATTCTTTACAAATTCAAAATAAATATATAGCAAGGTACTACACTTCTTTGTTATAACGGTCAGTAAAAAACGGCACGAACGAGTGGGCGAACCGGTTTGTTCTGGTTTTCACAGGCACAAGCTTATTGCTTATTGCTCACAGGGATGACCCTGTGAAGTGATGTATTGGTGAAAATAGGAAATACGTTCCAGCCTTGAAGCCAAAATTCGTGACATCATGCGTAGTAACTACGGTAAGTAGGGTGGAACACGCTCTCAGTTCATTACTTATTATACCACGTGTTAAAACTTTGAGTAGTGCATTCACGGAATGACTTTCGAGACTATCTAGTCGACTGTCACGCAGAAAACTCTCTAGCGACCAGAATGCAACTTCCACTGGAACCCAACTCTCACGAACTGTCCCTGGATTGAACCTGCATTTCTTCCTCTAGGTTCTCCGTATAGGACTTTCGTCAGCGAGGCAATCCTGAAACTGCAAGAGACCAACCGACTTCTAATTCTGAAAAATAAATGGTGGAAGCAAAGACGAGGGGGTGGACAGTGCAAGGTAAAGCTTCTCGAACATGTCAGCATCCCTTACAGTGCGAACACACGATCAGGGTAGGGAGCTCCTGGACTGGAATTCCTGCCCGGATCTTCGGCACCAAATGGAAAAGTTGAAATTTGTTCAACTTGATGATGAAAGTGCAGGAAATCCCATCGGGAAATCCTGATCGTGTGCTCGCACTTTTATTTACTCCTTATGGCAGCAACTTAATTGGCCATATTCCCGTTCAGCGCTTCCAAGCGAACTAGTTTCTGTTAATCCGCCTATGCCTCACCGCCAGCACTTGGATCAGACATGGCAAAATAGATCCACAGGTTAGTGAGTGGAAAACCTGTCATCTGTGCCCCAGGTAATGGAGGTTTTGCATACGTCTCAGCAGCAGAAAGTGAAAGTGACCCACTACCCTATGGATCCGACTTTTTACTATGTCTACATAGTGATGGTTATGAGGCAATGGGGGACTAAAAGAAACTAGTCCACTTGGAGCGCTGAACTGTAATAAGGCCAATTGGTCGTTGAGTTTTCTTAGAATAAATACGATTCGTAGGTGTTTACACGCAAATTATTAAAAAAAATAACGTAGCCGAGCTTAGCGAGACCTTGGCACGGTTCGCATTGTCAGTGTTGAGAGCACTTATATAAAATAGACACGGTGAAATGACGCAATGGTGTACCCCCGGTGAATAAATTATTTTGCCGATGAAATGACGATTTGCAGTCTGTGGCGCGAAACACTCACTTGACGACAAGTATACAACAACAAATGCTGAAGAGATGGAAAAATCGCGATTGAAAAATCCTGTAAGGGAAAGGGGCAGGAAAAAGAAAATCTGCAATCAGGGGCGCGAAACACGCTCACATGTAGACTGGAAAATTCTTTAAAAAAAAGTAAGCTTATATTTCTTTAAATCAATCTTTGTGAATATATTGTTTATTTTTCGTTCATATGTTCGATATTTTCTGTCTCACCTGTGTGAGATTAACGTTAAAGAATGCGAAAGGGACCTGGGCTATGCTGTTGTTCCCCATCCCCTTAGGTTTCCCCCAAATGACGCCTCTGGGAAGGTTACACGCTTAGATTATCTTGACATGATTTATGGCGTGTGTATACGAGAGATAATAAACGAAGATGGCCAGCGACGTCTCAAAGCCAACTTCGTTTTTTTTCTACCGGTGGCTCACATCCGTCCCTGGATCATGGCCACCGATGGCTCGAATCCACCGGTGCCACATAGACGGTGGTGGCACATTGCCATCAATGATTCGTAGACCCCAGATAGGCTACTTATCTGGTGGACTAAAGCAGACCTTTATAATTTGCAGGATGAAGCAAGTGGCGGTGGCGGCGCTAGTGAACTCAACTTAGCCAACGTCGGCGGCGTATTTCTGGTGCTTATCGTTGGAATGGGAACGGGAACAGTGATTGCCTTGCTTGAGCTCCTATCCAAAATCTGGAAGAACTGCAGTGAGGACAAAAGCATCAGTTTTAAAAACGAGTTGAAAGAGGAAGTCCGGTTCATCGTGAAATGTTCCGGAAATACCAAACCAGTCCGGAAACGTATGGCGGATTCAGATTCTAAAAAGTATTATAGGTCTAGTACGTCTACTCTGGAAAGGATCTGAACTAGAGTTTGCAATACATAGAGTTTTCTGAGGCTTAACTTCCAGATGAAAAATTTCTAGCCTGCGTAGTAGTATGGTAGTAGTACGAAAACGTTGCATGTAATACTATGTAATAGCAAAGAATACTATCATTTAATGTGCCTCAGACTGGTCCAGTCTTATGTAGTAGTATCCAGTAGCATCCTGTCTTGCCATAGTAGCTTCCAGTCTTGCTAATAGTAGCATATAGTAGTATGCAGTAACACGGTAGCCTTGAAGTAGAAGCATGTAGTAGCATCGTTAGTACTGCATGAAACTTTTTCGTAGTACTTCATAGTACTATTTTGAGATAAATTTTTCATCGGGTTTGCCCCAGCAGTGAACTACTTATACTAACCCCAGATGGTTGCGCGCTTAACACCAAAATGTAAGATTTACTTCTACAGTAAATGATTACCATCTACATCCTCGCGAGTCATCGATGATTCTTATACCAATTAGGATGACAAAGGGAAAATAACATATCTCTATTCCGAGAGACTTAGTTGAAATTCGTACAGAAATATGAAATTATGTCGCTTTCCATCTTACTTACCATAGTTACTACGCATGAGATCACGAATTTTGGCTTCTTGGCGTCAAGGCTGGAACGCATCTTTCTTTTTTTGGACAAATATCATGCCACGAAGTAAGCGGAGCAGTCGCGTTACAGAGATTCGTAGTTACCACGCTTACTGCGCTCCCGGGCATGGTAAGCAAATAGTTACTCTTAGTTACTATTTCGAGAAGGTTGGGACGGTCAGCGTAGTAACTTTTTACGAGGTTGGAACGAAAATAGTAACTAAAAGTTACCATCGTTAGAAGGGTGGAACACGCTCAGTATGGCAAAGGAAAAATAACGTATCTGTATTCCGGGAGACTCCTTTGGAATTCCTACAGAAGTATGAAATGAGCGTGTTCCACCCTAATTACCGTAGCTACTAGAAATTAGGAAAACGGAAACTGGAAGGACGAAGTCTACGAATTGAGCGGATTCGTAAGATTGAGGGTTTGGAATCCGTGTCCGAATCCAGCCTGACAAGCAGAACATTCGAATCCGGCCAAAAGGACGAATCCTGATCCGGATTCGCCTATCTCTGCCAATAGATATTATATACAGGCAGCGACTGAAGAACGCTTGTGAAAGAACTTTGTTATTTGAAGTAATAAGTTTTGGTTTCCTCGGGCTGCTCCCAAAGCGAATTCCTCGCCTTTTCATTTGTCTGGCGCTCCGTAGTCCGCACTCTGGCCAGTCTTCACTTCAGTGTCATAACAGAGCAAAAGAACACTAGGGAGTAGCGCCAAGACCTAAGGCGTTTTTCCATGCTCCCACAAACAGTTTGTGGGTCGACTGTGGCTCCAAATGAGTGTTTCCGCGGTCTATCGTGCGGCCCACAAGCATGTTTCCGCGACCAACAAGCTTTTCGTGGCTCGCTTTGTGGCTCAGATTTGACAAACAACGGGTGAGGTGATTGTCGATTTTGTGGCTCGATTCTGGCGGGGAAATTCAAATTAAGCAGCAAAATAGTGTCTAAACAAAAAAGCTAACTACCTTTTCGAGTATATAGACTTAAAACTGAGGCTGCTTTTTGTACAGAATGGTAAGGAAATAAGCCTGGAGACAATAAGCAGATATTTGAAATTACCGCCAAAAAATAGACAAAACGTCGTTTCCGCGAGTTCAACTAGTGGCTCGACTGTGTGGCACACGATCTTGTTTCCGCGACAAAAACTCAGAAGTGTTTGGCCCACACTTGTGTCGCGGAAAATGGCCTCTATGCTTTGCAAACGGACCATAGTCGTAGCGCCACCCACAACGCTTGCGGCATTTAAAGCGAGACGAACTTCCGGGTTTAGAAATTTCTAGTAAAGCTTGCAGCGTTTACAAGTACAGGAAAACTTGAACAGAGTCCGATCTTGGTGACAAGATTATGTTTACACGCAGAGGGATACAAATTAAGTCTTCAAACCAGAAAATCTGACATTAATAAATTCACTATCCAATAAAGAAATTGCTTAGAGAGCATTTATGGCATCAGTACTGATGATTACTGCTCTCGAAAGCTAGCTAGCCTTTTTTTGTACTTTTTACCAGTGCCGCCGTCAAGATTCCTTTCAAGTGGACCGGTATTCATCATGAAAGGATTCCCGTCCCGCTAGACTTTTTTTCTACTCGTCTTCACGAACGGAATCCTTTCGAGTCGATCAGAATTCCTTTCTACTCGACGGGATTTCTTGTCCGTGTAAACGCTACTTAAGGTGCGGCCCGCATACATCATGGAAGCAATGGAGGCTGTATCGTTTTTTCGCCAAAACCCACTACCGGAACCCATATATTGAGTGCTAAGGCACCGGTAGCAGCAACTGTTTGGTTTAAAATAACCAGCTCAGGGACACAGATGGCTATTGGGTAGGGTTCCGGTAGTGCCAAAACTGAAATTTACGAACTCACAGACACTTGTCAATATGAACTTGGGTTCGGGTAGCAAATATTATTAATTCATGGAACCCATCTCCGATGAGCTAGGGTTCCAGTAGTGCCAACAAATTAATATTTCTGAACTCATTTACCCATATCAATGCAGACTAGGAGTTCGAGAATGAATTTGTTTTAACTCACGTCTTAACTCCAGTAGTGGAAAAAAAAACGAACTTACAATGACATGTCAATATTGACTTCGTGAGTTTGTAATTTTAATTTTTGGCCCTACCGGAACCCTAGGAGTTGGGTTCCGTGAGTTAAAAATATTCCCTTCCGGTTTCCCAGTCGACACTGAGTTCACGTTTTTTTATTTTTTGGCGCTACCGGAACAATAGCCCATATCCATCTGTGTCCGTGAGCTGGTCATTTTCAACCAAATAGTTGTTGCTACCGGTACCTTAGCTCTCAATCTACGAGTTCCGGTATTAGATTATTTCCCACGTTATTTTCTTTAAGTGAAAATCCCGGTATCTTAGCTCTCATCCGAACTATTCCACGTGACACTACCGGAACACAAGCTTCAGTTATATACGCCCCTCATAAAATTTATCTCAGATTAGTTCTTTTTTGGCCGCTAGGTGTGCTATCGTAAAGAAAACAATGACACGTTACTTCGTTGTGTACGTTTATCTAGGTTTGTTTTGCTAATTTCAATTCCTCTTAGGCCTAACTATGTTTCAAACTGTTTAAAATTCCTCTTCCCCTCTTTTTGCTTTACCCAACTCTGTTCTGTCAAGTGTCATCAAGTTTGTCATTTCTGGCTTCCAACTTCAGTGCTGAGTGCTGGCTGTCTTTTCCACGGGGCTGATGCGCGACTCCATATGCTGCGAAAGACTAATCGCTCATTCGCCCATCAGATAACTTATCCATAGATCTCACGTGCGCTTGTTATTGTTCCTCTAGCGCGTCTGGCGGCAATTTGTCATCGGATTTTACGAAGGACGTATAGTTTCCGGTCTAACCTACCGGCTCCCTAGCTTCTGAGTACATAATTCCGTGAGACTACCGGACGAGAAGCTGGTACGATGAAGTTTCCGTGAGGTATTTGCATTAATACCGGAACGCGAGCCACCAGATACAAGTTTCCTTTAAGTTGAGGCTTCACCTTCCAGATTTTTCTTCCGGACTCCAGACAGCCGTTTTCGTCGAGACTGATCTGGAAGGTAAAGCCAGGCCAAAAACGTCTGGAAGTCCGGGCTGTTGGACACCCCAGATTCCGGATGTCTGGAAGGTGCCATAGAGGCAACCCGTTCGAGAGACACAACAAATATGGAAATGGGCGAAGAAAAAGGAAAGTGATTGATAGTGGTGACTGGGATGCAAGAGACATTTGAATGTGGAAAGAGGACATCTAGGAAATGTTGAAGAACAGCATATTTGGCTGTCACCATGAAAATCTGGAAGGGTTGGCTTGACTATAAGCGAGGCTTCACCTTCCAGATTTTTCTTCCTGATTCCAGACAGCCGTTTTCGTCGAGACGGATCTGGAAGGTGAAGCCAGCCCAAAAACCTCTGGAAGTCCGGGATGTTGGACACCCCAGATTCCAGATGTCTGGAAGGTACCATAGAGGCAATCCATTCGAGAGACAGAACAAATATGCAAATGTAGGAAGGAAAGGAAAAGTGATTGACAGTTGTGACTGCGGGATGCAGAGATATTTGAAATGCGACAGGGACATCTAGGGAATGTTGAAGAAAGCAAAAATGGATGTCATCATTATCATGAAAATCTGGAAGGGTTGGCTTGACTATGCGGAAGCCCCGGACGTCTGGTAATCTGGAAGGTAAAGCCAGGCGTTATGCGGGAGCCCCGGACGTCTTGGAATCTGGAAGGTGAAGCCTGGCTTAGTCAATGACGTCGGATCCGGGAATCGCAGCTCATACGGTTTGGTTTCCGTGAGAACTACCGGTTCCGTCGTACGTAGGACATAAAGTAGGCCTACGGCTCCCGGTTCCCTAGACAGTGCCTTGAAAAACAGTGAAGAAAAAAATCCGTGATGTGATTACCGGTTCGTTCGGTCACAGTTTCGTTTGCTAGCCAGAGCCAAATGAGCGCTAGAATAAATTTCAGCTGAGCTACCTGTATAGTTCCATCAAATACATCTCTTATGACATCTATCATAGGCACCACGCAAACCATTTCTTGTCGCTAGGTAGCATTTCACTGTCTTTCACGTTCGTCAGGAAAGAAAACAGTTTCAAACCCGGTGCCGCACGTGGGACTTGTTCGTTTTATAACTTTGAAAGGTTGTCAAGGTCGGTTGTAGTGCTTCCACTTCTACTGTATTTCAAAGTAGAGTACATTATTTAGGACCACTCTACTTTTTAATTTTATAATCTACTTTGCTACTTTACTTCTACTGTTTTTGGCCTTTCGATACTTTATTTCTACTCTTTTTTGTCTTTTGGTTGGAGCATCAAGCAGAAAAGAAGTCTATATCCAATAACTTTGTCTGTGACACACTGCAGTTTGGATAACAATCTGATTTGTATAAAATTCTTTCAATTTAACCATGAAAGAGGCTGATTTTCGATTTTTTTTCTTTCTTTGCCTGTGGCGCACAGTACTAACCAGGTACTAACGGAATAACAAATTATTTGAGCAGAAAAATGCTCACTTTTCCCCATTTACAAAGTCAGCACATGGTTTCTTTTTCTACCAAAATCTCTGTAATTTAGCAGAATACAGGATAAATGTTTGCCTGCGGTGCACATTTTTAACACAATCTGCTTTTGTGCCAAAATATCTGTACGGCTAATTAAAAACAGTTAGATTTTCGAAGTTTTTGCCTGTTCTGCAGAATTTGCACAGAAGTCTCGTTATTTTAGCAGAAAACAGGAATTTTTTTCATAATTTTTGCCTGAGGTGCACAGTTTTAACACAATCTGGCGTGAAAAAAATTTCTGTATTATTTTTTTAAAACAGGGGATGATTTAAAAAAAAATGTCCGAGATGCACAGTTTCAACAAAATATGGTTTCATATCAGACAATCTGAATTTTAGAAGAATAATTTTTTTTACCTTTTTAGGTTATTCCTGAAGGGAAAGGTTGAACGGGCCTGGTGATTGCATTACTCCTGCATTAAGCCCACTTTTTGACATAAAAGTACCCTTTTTTACTATTGACATCTACTTTAGAAAGGCTGCCACTTTTTTTTTTTAGAGAGGGTTGAGTGGAAGCACTGATCGGTTGTTACTGTCGGCCAGAAGAAGGAATTGCCGGAGCTTAGAAATATTACCCAATTAGGAAATTTGATGGCCAAATTGAGTATTTTGCCACTGAGAACATTAGGGAGCCGAATGCTAGTAATTAGTAATGGCTACCTCTGCCTCTAGGACATGAAAACCTTATTTATTTCATCAGTCAGGTCCCTTAGGCTGACCGTTTTTGGCAGAAAATAGTCAGGTGCCATTCTCCTGAGCAGCTTTAATCAACTCATCTTGGAGAGGCATGGGGAGAAAGGACAGAGGCCTTGGTCGAGACATGGACAAAAAAACAGTGAGGAGTAAGCACTTGGTGCAACAAAAGTGGAAAATGAACAGAGGCCTTGTTGGATAGGTGACAAAAATCTGACCAGTGCACAGCAACTCATGGTGCGCAGTGATGTACTGATTTCAACCCCTTTTCATAGCCTGTATTTGGTCTATAGAGTAGATATGATCAATGATGCCTCTCACTCATAGCCGAACATGGCAAATAGCATAGTTACTGAAAGCAAAATTCTTACTAGAAATGATCTTTTTAAAATGATATGAACCAGAAATATGGGTATTGAGTATTACAATATTATAAACCATATATACTAAATATTATACAATAATTACATATATAATATGGTAAATATGGCTATGCAGCGTAAAATTTTCAATATTTTGTTAGCGGTTGTGGACTATCCAGTCTCCTGATCTCTGACACAGCGGCTGGATGCAAAATATTTTAAAACTGAATGCACCGTGGTTAAAAAGTGGAAACACCAAGCCATATAAAAGAAATCCAAAACAGAAAATAGACCTGATGTCATATCATGTTTACCAAAGCAAGGAACAGAAGCTTTTCATGTCCTTATGTGCGAAAAAAGTTGTTGGCAGACCTTTCCAACTAAGTTTGTGTTGTGTGACTGACAAAACTTGGCTTGGCAAAAAGCACTGAAAACTCGTAAGGCGTATTCTCGCCGTTCCTCGAGGACTCCACTTGAGAGGTCCCTGCATTGTTGTTTGTCCGAACTCCCAGGGACTCACTCCCCCTACTTTCGTGAGTCCCCACGGACGGGGAATGCTCTGATTATCATCACCATCATCAAAAAGGACTCCCTTTCATATTCGGAGGGGAGTCAATTTTAGCTGGTGTTATTGCAATGTAAAATTATTCAAAAACAATCAGAATAAACAAAACCAAAAATACTGTGGATCCAGACTAATTTCGTCAAATGCAACTTTTTTTTCTAACAAAATCCATTTCCATCCAGAACATAGGGTTCTCTTTGGTCCTGATAGTGAAATTTGTCTTATCTCTGAAACAAACAAAAATTGGAGACACCATTCACTTCACTCTTTTAAGTCAAGGAACTACTTTTCTGCAACCTGAAAAGTCAAACAAACTTGAGTTTAGCAAAACTGACCAACTAATAAAAATATAACTTGGACCAGGAGTAGGTGTCAGCATCATAACTTCACTAATTACTATGTGGTTTTATATCAGTTTGTTTGTGCTTTGCTTTTATTCACTGTTTCCATATCATATGCATGTCCCTTTCCCTAATTTTTTATTTTTGATTATCATTGAACTGCTGTTAATCTGTGTGTACTCTAGGAGTATACACCTGAAGATGGTAGACAGGGCTCAACACAAGATGCAAGATGCTGTAAACAGCCTAGTGAACGACTTAGACAAAGGCAATCTTAGGAGAATGCAGGTAAGAAATCCTTTTTTTTGCTGTCTTAATAAATGAAGCTGGTGTGAGCACATCTACACATGTATAGGTCCCATTGTTTCTTTTGGAGGGGTACTTTAAAGGGAAAGGGAGCCTATTTATTTGAGCATCTGAAGTTATAGGATTTGGCAGTCATGCCCAGTAAAATTATAGGATTTTACAAGATTATTTATGTGGTTTGATGATCTTGTAAACAAAACAAAATACAAATTGAGGGAAAAGCTAAACTCTGCTGTGTACCAATATCTCTTAATTCAAGTAAAATCAGGCTGATTTTGCTTGTGGTGTATCTTTTCAAGAATTTTGTTGTTTTCGTGCAAAGATTTGATGATAAGAATTTCCCTCCAGTGTTTGAAAATAAATCGGCTTCGTGAGCAATGAATGATGTATGACGGCCTGATTATTACAACACGTCATTTGATTTGTATTTGTTTCTTAACTGTTAATTTCTGTTTCAAGTTTTTTTTCTGGATGACCAGTCAGGTCATTACTTCTTTATTGGAAAGGTCAAATCGAGGCACATTATCAACTTCCAGCTAAATGTCGCCCACTTTTCTGGATTCGTCGTGAACAACAAGACCAAAGGTGTCGATGGGATCTCAAAAATCTAAGATTTGATCCAGACAATTGGGTCTTGTCTTCGCCAGGCTAATCATCAGAGAAAAACGAGTTCTGATATTCTATCTATCTATCTATACCTCTATAAGCCATATCTATTTTGAAGATACTGACCGAAACTTCCTGCTTTACTTCTGCCAAGTTTGTGGTTTCGCCCGAATTCCGAGCGAACTACTAGTCCAGCAAAAAAAGAAAATTCAGAAACGAATCCAGCGTATCTCCGTATCCCTTTTAAAGAACATCTAATCAACTTTAAATAAAGCTTTTACTTAAAAAAAAAATGAGGGTACAACCGGATTCCGGACTAATTATATGTCCGGGCAAAAAATGATTCAGCGTCTCTTCGGTTTAGGCCAGATTCCAGGTGAACTAGTTGTCCGGTGAGAAAATGTTTTTCACCATCGTGTTCAGCATGTCTTCCCACCCCTAAATCAAACATTTAATCAACTTCAAATGAAACTTTTACTTCTAACCAACTTTCCGGTTTTTGCCTGATTCCGGACTAACTACTTGTCCAGCGAGAAAATGGTTTTCACCATCGTGTCCAGCATTTCTTCTTACCCGTAAACGAAACATTTAATCAACTTGAAATAAAACTTTTACTTTTAACAAACTTTCCGTTTTTTGCCGGATTCCGGACGAACTACTTGTCCGGCGAGAAAAAGATGTTCACCATCATGCTCAGCATCTCTTCTTACCCGTAAGTCAAACATTTAGTCAACTTCAGATGAAACTTTTACTTTTAACAAACTTTCCGGGTTTTGCCGGATTCCGGACTAACTACTTGTCTGGCGAGAAAATGATTTTCACCATCGTGCTCAGCATGTCTTCTTACCCCACAATCGACTACCATATTAGCTGTTTAAAAATATTTTGTTTGTCCCTTAATTTGAACCCCCACCCCCAAATATAGGGGTACAGAGCCCATCTACGAACTTGACCTTACTCTTGACCCAAACAATCCCCACACCAAGTTTCATCAAAATATCTCATTCCCTTCGAGAGTTATCGTGCTTACAGACGGACGGACAACTTTTGCGATGTCATAGGTATCCCTCCACTTACGTTTTGGGATCCCAAAAACCGATCCATGCTAATTGGCCCTTACTTTCATTTAGGATCCGAAAACACGTTCTGATCATACCGGATTCCACAAAATTTGACTGCGGCGCCTTTCGTAGTATGCTCTATTTACTAAAAGTTCGCGTCATTTCATTCGGGTTTTAGGCTTGGAATTTCGGGGCTTGGGCCACATTAAAAGCTAGATTTTGTCGGGCGGAAGTACTGTTTTTCCGGGAAAAAGTAAAAGATGAAAAGAAAAGTACCTAACAAACATTAGCCTGCGGCGCTCATTTTCATTATGTCTGATCAGTGGCGAAACTAGCCCATTTTCGTGGGGAGGGGGGGGGGGGGGGGGGCAAGTCCAAATTTTACCGACAAGATTTAATGATTTACCGACAAAATGCGCGGCAACGGCGCACGTTCCCCGTGAATGCATCTTGAAACCGTTGAAATAATAAGCTGTAACAAATCAATTGAGATGGTTTTCTAATGAGATTAATGAATTCGCCATTAACTTCCTTGCATCAGTGGTTATCACGTAGAACCAGGAACATACTATGCAGTAAGTAGACTTGCCAATCAGAAAAGTAGTGGCAGACACTGCAGCAGATTGCTTCACTGCTTGAAGATTTACGCGGCTGTTTTCTTTGCTTGTAAAGGGGGTTCAAAAAGTTGCAAGTGCTGAATGTAGGACAGCTACGGGAGTACAAGGTCAGAATTTTTGCTTATCAATGTTGGAATGATGTAAGTCCAGAGGTTTTTCGTGATTATTTTAGTGACAATAGATCTTTGCACCATTATGAAACGCGTCATGCTAGTGACTTCGTTGTCCCGCATAGAAGTGGAACCAGGGCCGGCTTCCCTACTAGATTTTCAGGGCCTAATGCGTGGAACTCTGTTTCGGAGAGCATTCGGGCGGCTGAACACCTGGGGTTATTTTAGGCCAAGGTTCATAGTTTTTTTCCTATTTTTACTATTTTCATTTTATTGTTTCTCATTATTATTATTAAATGAGTTGATGAGAGATTGGTTATTACTTCTTAGTTTAGTGCTCTTTTCTCTTATGTTTTGTTTCTAGTTAATTATTAGTTAGGAAATAAGTTTTATGTACCCGCCCAATTGCAAGTGCTTTTTTGTACCTTTCTTGGGGCGGGTACCTGCATCATAGTTAAATGTATTTGGGTCGTAAAATAAACTGAACTGAACTTTAGCATCTATGAGTTGGTAAAGTTTGTCTGTCCGTCTGTTACCATGATAACTCTCAAACGGTGTGAGATATTTTGTTGAAATTTGGTACGAGGATGCGTTGCATCAAAGTACAGGTGAAGTGAACGGGTAATCCAGTTTTATGTAAAACTGGATGGCTGATGTGAGCAGATATATTAAAATTTGTTGCTTCTGTTTCCGAACGAAATCCGACGACTGAGTGGAAAGTAGGGGTCAGAGTAACTTTGTGATACGGTTCAAAAACCAAACGCATGGGCGTTATAAAGGGCTATTTTAGGCCCGACGGATAAAGTGATTTGGATAAAACTTGAAAGGTACAAAACTCATGGGACCTAGACTAGTAATTTGAGGCCGAAACCGGATCTGAGCTCCGTTGGGTGAAGGTGGGGCTGAGGCGTACCGGACCGGTAGGCCCACTGGAAATTTTTCGGAAATGCTTCTGTTCGAGTGACGCAGATGCCAAATCTATGCCATTTATGTGTCTGAACCTCTTCTTGCCATTATGGTAGTGCTGTAGGGGGATTACAGGTGGGTCCTGGACGTTTTCTTAAACACTTAGGGACCAAACCGGTTTAACGATTGAGATAAACTTTGCAATACTATGGGACCTAATTTTGTTATCGGGTATCCTTGCCTGTTCCAGCCTCGGTGTGCCGAGTTGGTGGGGGCTTCACTGACCAGAATGTGAAACTCAGAAGTCACTGAATAAGGTGTTTCCCGGATTGGTAAACACCCAAGTCAACCCAAAAGGGCAGTTTATGGGTGAGAACAGAAATCACTGAAGAACAGTTCGAGGAAACAGGTTTGCCGGTGTGGTTGGTTTACCGTCAAGGAACAGAAAGTAACGAAGAAGTGTTTGGCTAGTGCATTTTCGGATTTACCGACGAGAATATTCCAGTCACCACATCAAAAACTCTCGCACTGACGAATAGTTCACAAATAGATTTTTATTCATTCCGGATGTAAACAGACCGAAAAAGAGAGTTCCCATTTTACCGACAAGATTTTTCTCAGTCATTGTATCAAAGAATGAAAACAAAAGATATCAATATGTCGATCCCATCATCGGCTTGATTTCCCGACAAGTCTTTTGTCGATATCATCTCCGCACCGACAAAAAATTCTGATTTCCAAAGAAGAAGCTTTCTGATTACCGAAAAGAGCTTTGTCGGTATCAGAAACGGTATTAGGAAAGTGTTTTTGGGATCCCAAAACGTAAGTGGAGGGATACCTATGACATCGCAAAAGTTGCCTGTCTGTCTGTCCGTCTGTCCGCATGATAACTCTCGAAGGGATTGAGATATTTGGAAGAAACTTGGTGGGAGGATCCTCCTATATTTGAGGGTGGCAAAAATTAATGGGCAAAACAAATATTTTTTGAAAGCTATTGAGATAGTTGATTTAGGGTAAAGAGACATGCTGAATTCGAATATGAAATTCGTTTTCTCGCCGGACAAATAGTTTGCCCGGAATCCGGCGAAAACCGAAAAATTTGTGAAAATTAAAAGTTCAGTTTGAAGTTGATAAAAGCGTCGATTTAGGGGCAAGGAGGCGTGGTGAGTCAGAATATGAAAATTATTTTCTCGCCGGACAATCAGTTCGTTCGGTATCCGGCCAAAACCGGAGAATTTGTTAAAAGTAAAAGTTTTATTTAAATTTGATAAGATGTTCGAGATGCGGCTAAGACGACATGCTGAATTCGCATATGACAATCATTTTCTCACCGGATGTATAGATCGCTCGGAATCCGGCTTAAACCGGCAAGACAAGTATTTTGTCTGGAATCCGGCCGAAACCGGAAGTTGGGCAGAAGTAAGGAAGGAAGGAGATACGACTTAGGCTATAGGGTAAACTATATGCTGAATCCATATTTGAATATTTGACAGCGCAAAACGGATATCTGAGTATATCTGAACTTGTTGAAATTCAGCTGGCGTATCCGGTTTGCACTATCAAGTACGAACTTGGTCTTCTCAATTATTACCATTGGCCTTAACCTGTTTGTAAATGTTAAAAGTAAAAATGTTTAAGAAGTCTGTTGAAGACCGAATATCTACAAGACCGAATTGTCGGGAGCAAATATTAAAATTTTGGGATCCCATCGAAACCTTTGGTCTTGTTATCAGAGCTCTTGCCGGTACTGAAAATAGAATCCGTGCACCGTCTCCGCACCGACAAACGCTGTCGATTTCCTAACAAGAAGTTTCCTGATTTACCTAAAGAGATGTTGTCGGTATTGAAAACGGAATCCGTGCACCGACATACGTTGCCGATTCCCCTACAGTTTCATGATTTACCGTCAGATATTCGTCAGTATCAGAAACGAAATGAGAAAAGTGTTTGTCAGAGCTCTTGTCGGTACCGAGAATCGAATCTTCGCACCATCTCCGCACCGATAAAGGGTGCCGATTTTACAACAAGAAGTTTCCTGGCTTACCGACATACCCTTTGTTGGAATCAGAAACGGAATGCTAAAGCGTCTCGTACCGACAAACGCTGCCTATTTCCAACAAGAAGTTTCCTGTTTTACCGACAGAGATTTTGTTGGTATCAGAAACGATATGATAAAAGCGTTTGTCGGTGCTTCGCACCGACAAACACTGCCGATTTACTGACATGCAATCACCATGGCTAAGCACAGCCTTTGGATCTTTGTTCCCATATTATCAGATGTAAATAAGTGTTCAACAACGCTTGCTATGTTTTCAGTTTTGCCTTATCTATCATACTAACGTAATCTACTTCCATAATCACTCCATATATTGCTAAACCCGAAGACCCCAGTTTTGTACGGTACATTCTAACCCCTCTAGCGAAACCACGCTGTTTTTCTCACTTGCCGTGTTTTGCTACCTTTGATGTGTATCACGCAGTCGACGGTTTCGGCGAGAAGTTTCTCCATAAGAAAAAACGGTTATGTAAATCGTTTCCCTGTTTTCGCTACAAGTCAACGGGTCTCGGAAAAGGCTTAAGACAGCCAAAACGTGAGTTATAGTTTCAAAGTATTCAAGTATTTTAAAATACTGTACGTTGAAGAGTAAATAGTGCGAGGGGTCCTTTAAGGTGTTCCTTGATCCTAGCTTTCTTTGTAATGCAGGTATCTTTTGATAGTTACAATCTCAATCCGGTGTTTCCTACCATTGCCATACTCCAAAGTTTTCGAGGATCTTAGCTTTCCTTGCAATGCAGATATTATCTATGCTTTCTTTTTTCTAGTATGACATGCACCAGTGTGCCTCCAAGTGCTGCTTAGATGAAAACTCATCCATCGAGCAAGTTCACGGTTGTGTCGATAGGTGCTCTGTTCCACTGCAGAAAGGTCAAGCATATTTGCAGCAGGAGCTTTCTCAGTTTCAGGTCTGTATTTCTAAGTTCATTCACGTACCAGTTTACTTTGCCTATCTGCTTTCCAGTAAATCGCAGGCAGTCAAAAATCATCATTCCTTACCAAAGCATGCTACAGTGTGTAATACCACCTGTGTTGGGAAGTACTTCAAGTACTACTTAAGTACACAATCAAGGTACTTGAATCGTACTTAAGTACATTTCTCCTGGAGTACTTAATACTTAATAAGTAAAATAACTAGGTACTTGAAGCTCTCAAATACCAATAAATTAAGTACTTTCAAGTACTCTCCCAAGTACATTCCGCTTCGATCGAATGCTTTTTTTTAAAGAAAAGGATTTTTCAGAAAAGGAAATTTCAAGACTCAAGAGTAGTTCGATTTCAGGATCGGCAAAAAATGCTAAAAGCAGCAGGGTTCGTGCGGCTCTGTAAATCAGGGAAAAGTCAGGGAATTTTTTTTTTGTCAGGGAAATCAGGGAAAAGTTAGGGAAAATCGTTCAAAGTTGCAGAAGGTCAGGGAAATTAATGGAAAAGTTCAGCTATACTTATGTATCAAGTTTTTTTTTACTGGAAGTTTATTTTTCGTCGGTTCTCTGTCCCAAGTTTATGAGTTGATAACTCTGTTCTTTGAGCCGTCCCAGTTTGTGGCATGAGGAATCGCATTGTTAATTTCTCGTACAGTCTGAACGGCTTTACGAAGATGATGGATGTTTTGTTCAGTTTTTATGGCACTTGCCTTCCGGCCAAGTGCCATAATCCGACCACTGTTCCGTCGGTCTGTCGGTTGGTCGGTCAGTCCGGTGTTAGCGAGTTAGGGTACTTCCAGATGTGCTAGGACGATGAAACTTGGCAGGCATATTAGGGACCCGTCCAAACTAACTTGGGAACAATCACTTGCTCGATCCGACCATCGTGGGGGGAGGGAGGGGAGCCGGAATCCACAATTTAGAGACATGCATAACTTTCGAACGGGTGATCGGATCTTAGTGACTTGATATTTGGAGAGGCCTCGTATCTCATATGCACTATTTCAAGTGCGGACCGAATACGATTAATGTGTGGGGGAGTAGAAGGGGGTCTGGCCGGAAATCATGTGACACGCTTAGAGTGGAGCGATCGGGATGAAATTTGGTGGGAGGAACAAGCACGAGCCCTAGGTACATCATTGACAGAGCCGGAGAGGATTCGTGCACTGTGGGGGAGTTGGAGGGGGTTTCCGGAATTCCGATGATTTGGAGTTAAGTTACTTCCGGGGTGGGCTAGGACTAAGAAACTTGACAGGCAAGTCAGGGATCCGACCAGATTAACCTGGGAATAGTCAACTTCCCCATCCGACCACTGTGGGGGGAGTGGAAGGAGGGGGAATGTGGAATCTTGAGGAATGTATAACATTGGAACGGATGATCGGATCTTAACGACACTGGATATTTGGAAAGAGCTCGTGCCTCGAATGACCCATTTAAAGCCGGATCCGATGAATGTGGGGGGAGGGGGGGGGGGGGGCTAGCGATTGGGATGAAACTTGGTGGGAAGGACAAGCACAAGAACCAGATACTCTTTGATAGAACCGGATCAAATTTGGGCACTGTGGGGGGAGTTAGAGGGGGGGGGTCCGGAAATCGGGCTATCGCGATCTAAGGTATTTCCAGATGTGCTAGGACGATGAAACTTGGCTTGAACATCAGAGACTTGACGGGATTTTTTAGAAATAATGAGTTCTCCGACCCAACCATCGTAGGGGAGTTGAGCGAGGGGAAATCTGGAATCTTGATGTATGTTTCCATTTTAAGTCCGGACCGGATTCGATGAATGTGGGGGGGGGGGGGGGCTTGTGACACGCTTAGAGTGGAGCGATTGGGATGAAACTTGGTGGGAAGAACAACGACAAGAACTATATACATCAGTGACAAAATCGGTCCGGGTTCGGGCACTGTGAGGAGAGTTGGTGGGTGGGGGTCCGGAATTTCGATGATCGCGAACTAAGGTAATTCCAGATGTTCTGGGGTGATGAAACTTGGCTTGAACATCAGAAAATTGACAAGATTGGATCAGAAATTGTCACTTCTCAGATCCAACCATCCCTTAAAAGTACTAATCCTAAGCACAAAGTACAGAAAATACTTTTAAACAAAGTTTACATGTAACTCAAAGGTTTTAAACTAATTTTTAGCACCCTTAAAGTGCCTTTCATAACCAAAAAGTAAAAAAATACGTTAACCAAACGAAAGATATTCATGATCCCCAAGGGCCCGTGATCACTTTTGCCTCACGGGTTTTGCTTACAACTGAGTTTCTTAAAATACAAACAATAATTTTGAGCAAAATATACATTTTCTTGATTCCAATGAGCTTATCATCATTTGTGCTTCAGGAGTGTTCATTACAGATGCATTTCTAGCGCCCTTAAAGTGCGCATCATCACGGCCAAATGCATAAATAAAATAGATTTTACGAACAATACATTCTCGTGATTTCCAAGGACCCATGACCGTTCTTATCTCAAGGATTTTGCTTACATATGATCACAACCAGGGGCGTCGCAAGGGGGGGTGCGGGGGGTGCAGCACCCCCCCCCCCCCCCCCCACCTTTCTGAGATTCGGTAAAATTTTGGGCCGGAGGCCCAAAATCATACTAAAATTGTTCGGTATTTTTTCGATGCCAGAACTGTTCGATATATTTACGAGGATTCGGTAGTTACACAGAATCCTAAATAGGCTATCTGTTCAAATTTATTCGGTATAATGACCGGGATTCGGTACAATTGGCAGTATTCGGTATTTATCACGAATTTGGTGAGAGAATTTACTGAAATTATTTGGTAATTTTTCGATACCGGTACTATTCGGTATATTTATGGAGATTCCTTAGTTACACAGAATCCCGAGTAAGCTATTGGTTCACAATTATTCGGTATCATGATTGGGATTCAGTAATTTATTCAGTATAATTTCCGGAATTAGGAAGTTAACCACGAATCTTAACTTTGTTCCAGTTTCAACGAAAGTATACCGAATATGAATATCTTCGGTAGTCTTTGGATACCGAAACAGTTCGGTATAATAACCGGGATACGGTAGTTGTACAGAATCTCGAACATGATATCGGTAAACTTATTCGGTATAATAACTGGGATTCGGTAATTTATTCGTTAGGGATTCGGAAGTACGAACCTTGAAACTCAGAAGAGGTCGAGTGAAGCACTGGTCGCAGACAAAACGGATAGTCTATGATGTCATCGATAGTCCTTACTTGTATTTTGGATCCCAAAAAGAATATATACGGTAATCATAAATATTTCGAAAATTCCGCCTGCAGCACTTTTCGTAATATTCTCTATTTTTGTGGAAGGGCGCGTCATTTGACAGGGGTTTTAAGCCAGTTTTAGGATTGAGATTTCGAAACATTAAAAGCTAGAATTTGGATGGAAATTAAATTTGGCAGGAAAAAGCAAAAAAAAAATTCGCCTGCGGCGCTCACTTTTTGTGATGCTTGGTAGTATATTGACTAAACTACAGTTGCTGTTGCTGCCAGAACGCCGCTATATCCGTTTTCTGGAACAAGAGGATCTGGAACTGGAGTCTCGGTATTTAATCAACGGTAAATGATAGAATTTGTAAGAGAAACAGTTAATTTTAGCCTAAAGAAAAAAAAAATGGATTTTGCTAAATTTTCGCCTGCGGCGCTCGATTTAATTTTTAGAAGCTGTTACAGTAGTCATGCCCGTCAATATATTCTTCATGTGGGCTTCGCCAAAATGCCGCCTAATAGTTGGCTTATCGTCTTTCATGCTGACCTTTATTGTTACTCTTCCTACGTAATCGTTTTTGTTCCGTAATTTAAAGCTCGAGTTCTTGGTTCTAGGATTCGGTAAAATTTTTGAAAGATTCAGTAAAATTTTGGCTCTGCACCCCCCCACCGAAAATGGACTTCCGACGCCCCTGACCACAACAAACCCACGAATTGACGAGTTCATACTTTAATCCTCTGGCCCAGCCTTGCAAGTGCCATATGAGCTTCCAGCTCTTGTTTTTTCAGTAAATAAGTTAATTTGTCCACTGAGGTAATCGAAAGGTGTTGGAAAACTGATAGAAAGGTCAGGGAAAATCAACAAAAAAGGTCAGGGAAAAGTCAGGGAAGAGCAAGCGCACGAACCCTGAAGCAGATTCCCAGTACCAGCATTTCCACCAAAAGACAAATCATTAATCTTAAGCAAGGCACACTTCTTTGAATGTTTTTTTACCTAGAACAGTGCAGTTCGGACTAAGTGGAAAAAGAAGAAAACACCCGTTAAGGAATTCCTAGAAGCCCGTAATTAGTTACTTTGGTAGACTGATAGATGACTTTCGTCAAGTGGACTTTTATTTTCCAGTATGCGACTAAATATGACTGATCTAGAAACTGTGCTAGTAGAGTTGTACAGTAGAGGTATGCTTATGTGAACGTCTGTTAACAGTGAGCGATCGCCGAAGAAAAAACTAAAACCCAAACCAGGCATTTTTCCCAAAAACACTAGTAATAATCACTCACGCTTTTGTCGCTTTTTGAATATTTTGATAATTTATCTATGAAAGTGACTCAGCTGACACCTGGTTTGCTTTTTATAATTTGAAAAGTTTCCCGCGAGGAACGCACCTTCAATGGAGATTGGAGAAGATGGCGGTCCGAACCGTCAGATGCATTCAAAAGAGGAAGGACCTTTTAAAAATCAAAGAAATTTAATTGAATTTCTGCTTCAAGTTTGTGCCAGGATAACCCTGAAATAGTTGGCTGTTTGCTGATATCAAGTTTATTATTTTTCTTTTCCATTTTACTTTTTTATATGCAAGTAAGAAAGCCAAGGTAGTGGAACAGTTAAAAAAGTGTTCACATAAGCATACCTCTACTGTACTTAAGTAGTACTTGAAGTACTACTTAAGTACAAGTTGTGTACATAAAACTCAAGTACTACTTAAGTACAATTGTGGTCTGGTACTTAATACTTAATACTCGAGTACAAAATTTAGAAGTGCTTAATACTTAATACATAAGTACAGATTTGAAGTACTTGTTGCAACACTGAATACCACAAAAGGCAATTTACTCTTTGTTTATATTATCAAGGCTTCGAGCTTTCAGCACCAATCCGAGTGCCCGATACGAAGGCCGTATCCAGGGGGGGGGGGGGGGTAGGGGGTTGCCCCCCCCCCCCCCCCCCCCGAAACACACAAAAATAACGATTTTTATAGGCCCTAATTCTGCCCGAATTAGCATTCTTAAAGAAGTTATGTAAGGTCTGGCCTGCCCACTGATTATTGTACGTTTAGCAGCGAATATAATTGCCCGGCGAATATAATTGCCCTGTGATCTATGTGTTTTTTTGTATTTTTTTTGTCCGACCAGCAGGCAACCCCCCCCCCCCCCCCCCCCCAAATAAATTCCTGGATATGGGCCTGCCCGATACCCTCTAATCCTGCGCCGCAGGATACCGTCATTCGTTCCTTGACAAGTTTCGGTATTTCTTAAGAAAATTAAAATAGAAAAAAAGAGATTTTCGGGTTTTTTTCTTGATCAGCTAGTTTACCCGTCCAAGATGATGTGCGAGGGATAAATAAAATTTCGGATGTTTCGGTTGCACTTCCAGCAAACCGTCCTCAGCGAAAGAAACAAAACTAAATCATAAAATCCACCACAATCACAACAGGAAAACGATGCGGGACCAACAGACAATAAGACGAATTGTAACTAAAACCAGAAGAACGATGCAGACCGAACGACATGCAGATAAAAATAAAATAACGAAATATAAAATTTGTATGTTCAAAGTGTATATGGACAAATCTGTGATTATTTTCAATTATCATATGATTATTTATGTGATTTTACAAACCACGAAAATCTCGTTTTTTTCTATTTTATTTGAAATGAATGGTCAGCTTGGCTTCAAACCTTATATTCTTAAGAAAATTCGTCTGCTTTAACTGTCTCGAAGATATTCCTTCAGCCCAAGCTGACTGCGAGTCATATTCGACTTATCCGTTTTGCACCTTCAAATATAACCGTATTGAACTTGCTAAAATGCAGCGGCCGTGAAATCCCCCTCCCCCTCATGTGCCCTCTTTTTTCTTTGGTTGGCTAGGGATATTTCATCTATTTCTAATTAGTTTACAAATAGCCGAAACCTAGAGTTGTCACGCTGTGTTCTGACCACCTCCGGGCTACCATGGTCTTTACAGTGTTGTAAATCTAGTTTGAACGACTACATTCGTGACGATTGGGAGGAAGTTGGAACGCACCCGACATATGTTCGCTCTAGGCTCTGGCACCCAGGAACACGGGTGGAATCTTTTGCTATTTCAAAATTGATTTATCTTCTAGGACCGTCTTCAGAGATGTGTTATGTCATGTCAGGATGGTATTAAGGACAGAATAGGTCCTAAAACCACAGAAAGTGAGGTAGGTCGTATTTTGTATGGAGCTACTTAAAGCTAGGTTTCCACCCAAATTTTCCTCTTACGAATTCGACGTCAAATTTGTCAAATAAAATTCGACCTAGAAGGTGAAAACGGCGCAGATTTTTCGAACAACGACGCGGATCGCCCCCCCCCCCCCCCCAAAGGTCTTGAGAAAGTACTTTCGTCGGGCGAAGCCCGGGGCAAGTACTTCTCAGACAAAACACAGAAGAAATCAAATCCTGTATGCTTTTCTCGTCTGCACGTCGGGTTCTTTTCATACAGAAGAAATTGAATTTTATATGCTTTAGTCGGGCACCGGTCGACACATCGGGTTCTCCGAACATTTGTCGTGCGCATCCGGGAAGTTTAAGTGTTGTCGGCACATCAAGTTGTTTTTACATGTAAGAAATCAAGTTTTGTACAGTCTTGTCGGGCAAAACACAGAAGAAATCAAATGCTGTTTGGTTTGTCGGGCGTCGGTATTCTCGTCGGCACATCGGGTTCTTTTTACTCGTAAGAAATATAATTCTGTCAACTTTTATCGGGCGCATCCCGAAAGTTTAGGTTTCGGCAAAACAGGAGAAATCGAATTCTGAATGCTATAGTCGGGCCTCGGATTATTGTCGGCACATCGGAATCTTTTTAGACGTAAGAAATCAAGTTCATTCAAAATTTGTTGGACGCACCCGAAAACCTTAAAGTTTAACTGAAAAGCCAACTTATTTTTTTATCATGTAACTGAATATACTGCATTCTTTGGATTGTGTTAAGGGATTTTTTCATTCTTCACTATTTGCTCGTGTATGACGTTCAGAATATCTACGGCCGTCCTAACAACGGAAAACTCTAGTGTGACGCGGAAAATGTGAACCTCGGTGCAAAAGCGGATTTTTAGTAGCCAGGGATCAGCTCGTGGAAGGTAGCTCGCTCAGTGAACACTTTTTTTTTCTTAAACCGTTTTCGTCTAGTATATAACACAGGTTCAAGCGCATAGAGGTACCCTAAGTTTGACAGGGGAATTCCACTATATGAAATCGATTATTCATGGATAGCGGAGCAACAAAGTAACACATTTTCACTGGGTCTTCAACCTTCTTTAAGTGAACAAGTGATGGGTAACTGGATTGTCTTATCCGAGCCCTGTTCAGTTAAACTTCAAGTTTCGTAGGCAGATCGGGATCTTACTACACCTAACAAGCCGAATTCTGTAAGCTTTTGTCGGGTCATTCACGAAAGTTTATGTCTTGTCAGCAAATCGAGATTTTTGTACACACAGCAAATCAAACGACTGCAAAGTTTTGTCGGACGAAGACCGAAAGTTTAAGCTGAGATGGTTTTACACATAAGACCCCAAATTCTGTAGACTAGTCTCGTCGGCGAATCGGGATCGTTTTATACACAAGAAATGAAATCAGATTCTGTGAACTTCTGTCGGTGAAGACCAATAGTTCAAGTCTCCTTGTCAAACCTCTTCTTTCTTTCTTTTTATTATGCGCCGGCAAACAACTTTTTCGTTTTTATTCCCTTCCTTGTCGTCAAAATTCGGCAAACCTGTTCTCCTTGTTTCGTTTGCCTGTCCGTACCCGTAAAATGCCCTGTTTGGTTGATTTGGAGAAAGGACTTATCGGCAAACTGGGATCCTTGTTACTTTTTTTGGTCGATTCTCGGTCTGGTCATAATCTCGAAATGTGAATGAGGTGACGCAGTGCAATGGCGATCGCAGTACTCCAGTATTAAGCATGTCTTTTTAACGTGAAAACTACTTCTTTCGTCGTAAATACAGAACAAATCTAATGTGTGCCTACTTTATTATAGTTGGCTTTTACTTGATTTCACGGACAGATCTGGGATTTCACAGGTAGCCGTACTCTTATTTATTTGGGATCGCAGAAAGGCGCTCCGCACATCCGCGTTTCCACATAAATTTCGCCTGCGGCGCATTTCGTTGTATTCTCTATTTGGAAGAACGGTGTTTCATTTAGTTGGCGTTTAGGCTTGAGATTCTTGGTGGTTCGAAACATATTAAAAGCTAGAATTTGTCTGGTACGGTAGCTATAGGTCATTAAATTTAAAAAATTTCAACTGCGGCGCTTAGTTTAAAGTCGCTTTCACATTGACGCGTTCAGCCTTTCACATTAAGCTACGCGACCTCTGCGTCGTGCTTGCGTCGACGCAGCGCAGAGCTAACGTAGACAAATAAAACGCAACGCAAGAATAGAACCAAGTACTATTCCTGCGTTGCGTCGACGCGGTACGCCTCAGATTTGTCAGTGGAATATGGAAGTTTCTGAAGAAAAACTAAAACAAAACATGTTGATGATGGAGAAAAACTTGATATACTAGTGAAAGAAATTAAAATTCAGGAGTAGAAACCGAGAAAGGAAAATGTAAATGAGCATCCATGGCGAAAGCTTCTCGCGCAGGTGTGAAAGATACGCTGCACAACCTGTACGCAACGCAAGATAAACGCATGCGCAACGCATTGCAACGACGCGTCAATGTGAAAGCGTCCTAACTTGATCACTCTTAGGTTAACAGTTAGTTCTACACCAAGTTTCCTCTCCGACACATGTTTTCTATTTACTTAGTTGGAGTTTTAGGACTGAAATTCTTGGGGATTCGTAACACGTTAAAAGCTAGAACCTGTATAGTCGGTAGAGCTAAATTTTGCCAGAAAAAAGGCAGATTAAAAAAATTTCACCTGTGGCGCTTATTTTAACTTGTTGTGAGTAGGCTACAGTCGTTGGAAGCTTCACTTTTTAACGAAAGTTGGAATGAAAAGCCGAATATGTGAATTTAAATTAAAAGAATAATCCCAACGGATGCATTATAATTAGTTTTACACTGGCTCTGTTCTGTGCTGTCGGGAAACGGCGTGTTTTTTCGTCAAATTGTACAGTCCATCGGCCAAACCGGACCCCCCCCCCCCCCCCCTCCCCAAGGAAAAGGTAAAAGGTTAGTGACGCTCCTGGCTGGCTGTAATGCTTTCTGGCGTTGACTGGATCTGTGCGTTCGGGCTTATCAACGTTGACGTTGCCTGATCTTAGCCATTTCATTTACTTTCAGGCAATGAAGTACCAGGGACAATTTGAACACTGTGCTATCAAGTGCGTCGACACACATGTCGATCTCCTCCCATCGCTGAGACAGCGAATGAAGGACGTCCTCGGCAGTAGCGAATATAAAAAGAGTTTCTGATGTACCTGTTTCTTAGACATTAAACCTTTAGTTTCTATCTTGGAGAATTTTGGGGATTTTTTTATTTCACAAATTCCTGGGCCAGAGGTCGGCCCTTGGCGACTGGGCCGGTGATGGCAAAACCTGGAAAATTAAACCACTTTGAGTACTTATTACACAACAACGTATAACACTTTACTTATCTAGTGCATGAACTAAGTTACCCAGTCCAGAGGCGTTACTAGCCAAAATGTTTGGAGGGGGGGGGAACGAGGCATTTACCGACTGACTGGTAATTTTTACCGACTTTTTCTGCAGAAAAAACGACTGTTTTCAACAACAAAAGTGACATTTTTGAAAAAAATCGACTGATTTTCAGAAAAACGGAGTATTTTCAGAAAAACCGACTGTTTTAATGAAAAAAATCAACTGTTTTGACGAAAAATCGCGGAGCTTCGCGCCGACTCGGTTATTTTTTAAGGACTGGCCGACAGCATAGGTATTAGCAAGAAGTGAAACAGAAGGTTCCGATGGGATCCCAAAAATTATTATCTTTCGTGTAAATAGAATTTAGTTCAGTAAATAGAATTTCATCTTATGTAAATAGAATCTCTCCCGGTAAATAGAATTTCATCTAATGTTAATAGAATCTCTCCCGGTAAATAGAATTTCATCTTATGTTAATAGAATCTCACTCGGTAAATAGAATTTCCTTATGTCCGCTTTTGCCCCTTCGTATCATTGAAGTGCTGTTAATCTGAGTGTATTTAGGAGTATACACCTGAAGATGGCGGACAGGGCTAAACACAAGATGCAAGATGCTGAAAGTTCCTTAAAGAATGATCTTAGGAGAATGCAGGTAACAAGTCCTTTTTTTTTTATGTCTCTCCATTGTCTCTTTTGGAGGGTGCTTTAGCCAATTATCGCATCTGCCATTCTAGGATTTGGCACTTGGCACTCATAAAATTATAATATTTCTCAAAATTTGGCATTTTTAACTGACGAACGAGTGATTGGATCTTAATGAAACTTGATATATGTAAGGACCTCGTGTCTCAGACGTCCCATTTTAAATCCAGACAGGATCCAGTGACATTGGAGGGGATACCGGAAAACGCTTAGAGTGGAGAGATCGGGATGAAACTTTGTGGGAAGAACAAGCTCTAGTCCTAGACACGTGATTGACAAAACTGGACCGGATCCGCTCACTTGGGGGGGGGGGAGCCGAGTTGCTAGTGATCCCGCGAGTTCGGTGCTTCCTGATGTGCTAGTACGATTAAAATTGGCAGCATGTCAGGGACTCGAACAGATTGACTTGAGAATAGTCGTTTCCTCGATCCGACCGTCTGGGGGGGGGGGGAGCCTGGAGGGAGGGGGGAGCCAGAAAAATTAGATATTTTTAACTTACGAATGGGTTATCAGATATCAATTAAACTTGATATATAGAAAGACCTCGTGTCTCAGGCATCCCAGTTTAAATCCGGACCGGATCCGGTGACATTGGGGGGAGTTGAAGGGGGAACTGGAAATCTTGGGAAACGCTTAGAGTGGAGAGATCGATGAACTTGGTGGAAAGAACAAGCAGAAGTCCTACATCCGTGAATGACATAATCGGAACGGATCCGGTCACTGTGGGGGAGATAGGGGGGGGGGGTCCGAGTTTAGTGATCCCACGAGTTGCATACTTCCTGATGTGCTAGGACGATGAAACTTTGCAGGCTTGTCAGGTACCCGAACAGATTGACATGAGAATGTCGTATCCCCGATCCGACCATGGTGGGGGGAGTGCAGGGGTTGGGAACCCGCAATTTAGTGTCACGGGTAGTTTTTGAACGGGTGATTGGATTCGAATGGATCTTCGCAAGTGGAAAGAGCTATCGTCTCAGATGGTCCATGTCAGGTAGGGGAGGAGTGGAGGAAGGGAATCCGGAATCTTGAGGTATTTATAACTTTCCAACGGGTGATCGGATCTTAATGAAACTTGATATTTGGAAAGACACCAAGTCTGAAACGACCCAGTTCAAATCCGGATCGGATCCGGTGACTTTAGAGGTAGCCGTAGGGTGAACCGGAAATCTTGGGAAACGCTTAGAGAGGAGGGATTGGGATGAAACTCGGTGGGAAGGACAAGCCCAACTCCTAGATACATCGTTGACATAACCGGAACAGATTCGGACACTGTAGGGGAGTGGGGGGCAGGGGGGCTTAATTCTGGCGTAGTTCAGAATTTCCTGATGTTTTAGGACGATAAAATTTGGAAGACGTATCAGGGACCCGAACAGACTGACTTGAGAATAGTCGTTTCCCCGATCCGACCATAATGGGGGTTGCGAAAAGTTTTTGACATGCACCAAACTTAATGGATGGAAAAAAATAGGATGCAAGTTTGTGTTTATGCGACCTTGATTTGTTGTTGGTCGTCCGGACAGGATCCAGCCAAGGTGGGGGGGGGGACTCGGATATTTGCAGATAAGCTCTACTCCGATTCCAGTCAAACTAGATGGACGGGAAGAGATCCGACATTTATGCGAGCATTTATGTTTCCGAGTCGTATTCACCCACGGTGGGCGGAGTTGGAAGGAAAGTCCCGGAAATGTTGTGGCTCGCATAAGGGTCGAACAAGTGGAGTGATTTGAATGAAACTTGGAAGGTACAGACATCATATGCCCTAGATGACATATTTTAAGGTTCGAACCGGATGCGACCACGGTGGGAGGGGGGAGATTTATTGGAAGTTCCCCCAAAAATGCTCAGATTCGAGTGAAAGATAAGTGGTAAGAGAAAATGCTCCGGATGATCCAGTTAGGAGTCCGTACGAGATTCGGCCGCGGTATATGGGGAGTTGGAAGGGGGTACCGGAAATCTTGTGCACCTCTAGGGACATAGCGAGTGGATTTCTTGGGTTGAAACTTGAAAGGTTGGCGATGGCTTGGAGGTGACGTCGGAAATTTTCCGACTTGCGTGAAACTAGATATCCCAATTCTAGTCCCTGACCACATTTTTGGATGGCGGGGTGTTTTGTGAAGTTCTCTACTACTTTCTTTTACCACCTACCCGTAACAAGTGCCATATGAGCTCGTAGCCTACCGCAGCTCTTGTTATTTGTTTTTTAACTATTAATTCAGAATAAAGTCTTCTCTGTTTCAGTTTTTTTTTTCTAGATGATTAGTCAGATCATTACTTCTTTTTCGGAAAGATCGAATCGAAGCACATTACCAACTTCCACTAAATTTCTCACTCTTTACAGCATTCGTCGTGAACAAAAACAGACGGGCAGATCCGTGATGGTGGCCCTTACTTTCATTTGGGGTCTGAAAAGACGTTCTGAGCCTACTGGATTCCACAAAATGTGCCTGCCGCGCCTTTCGTAGAAGGCTGTCTTTACTGGAAGCTCGCGTCATTTCGTTCGGATTTAGGCTTGGAATTTCGGGGCCTGGACCGCATTAAGAGCTAGATTTTGTTGGGCGGAAGTAGTGTTTTGCCGATAAAAGGTCATAACTTACTTCAAATTTTCGCCTGCGGCGCTCATTTTCCTGTGTTTCTTCGCTATTGTTTATAACTGCCATGACTCTTGAACCTTGCCGGTCATCTGCCAGTCGTATATTTTGAGCAGTCACCTCCCACGCCCAAGCCCTTCAAACCGCTCCAGGCTTTGAAATACGACTAGTCTTCTTCAGTCTTCAACGCTGTAGGTATCACGAATTTTATTATTACATAGCTTATGCGACGAAAACCTGAAATGGGCGGCAGGGCAGGCGCCTTGTCCCCCCCCCCCCTCGAGTTTTGGCCAGCGACGCCCCTGGTGACTAGTTGTTTGTTTTTTTTTTCGTGGGAGAGTGATCCCTTCAGTCTTACAGTCTTCTCGTGTCCAAAAAAAGAAGTTCATGCAGATGTCTAATCTCAGCTTTTCGATTTTTGTCTGCTGGCCAGTCGTTAAAAAAAATAATCGGGACCGCGCGAAGCGCCGCGATTTTTCGTAAAAACAGCCGATTTTTTCTTAAAAACAGTGGGTTTTTTTCATAAAAATAGTAGATTTCTTCATACAATCAGTCAAGTTTCTCTGAAAATCAGTCGATTTTTCGTCAAAACAGTCGTTTCTTTCTGAAAAATAGTCGTAGTCGTTCTTTTCTGCAAAAACAGGCGGTAAAAATACTTACCCCCCAACATTTTGGCTAGTAACGCCTCTGAATGCAGGTATACTTTGATAGTTAAAATCTCAATCTGGAGTTGCCTAACAATGCTGGACTCCAAGGTTTTGCAGGATCTTAGCTTTCCTTACAATGTAGATATTACCCATGCTTTCTTTTTTTTCAATCAATCAATGTTTATTTTCCTTAATATTTATGTTTTCACAAAAAATAGCGTAGGATTGTCAACAAATTTATACACTCGAATTATATATACAATTAAATGATGCATTTACAAAATGTCACTGTAGCTGATTATAAAATTTGAGAAAGTATGGCACAAATGAGTTAAGGTATCTGTCCGATGAGTGAGTTGGTGGGGCAATTAGTTTTTGTTTCCCTGCGTTTTTTTGGGATGTCCGGGTAGCTGGGTTGTCAGTTCTTGGAGCAATGAAAGCAGGTAAAATATCGCGGTGCTGCTCACTTGCTAGGCACGTCATCCCGAAGTTCATTACCAACTGGTGGCGTCTTTCGGACAAAGTGACCAACTGAAGTGTTGTTAGGCTATTTTTGTAGTCGATGTAATTTGATCCAAGAATTATTTTGCAGGCTCTCTTTTGAAACACTTCGAGTCGGTCGCTTTGTTCTTGAGTGATCCCAGCATTCCATACCGGGCATCCATATTCGAGTAGTGGACGGACGTATGTCAGGTAGCATATAAGGAGATTTTTCTTGTGAAATCCAAACCGTCTCAGGAGAGTGAAAGACCGAAGTGCTTGATTGGCAATTTTATAAAGATAGGCCATATGTGTAGTCCATCGCATGTCGTTGTCAAAGAACACCCCCAACACTTTAACAGATTTGGCAATTGTTAGCCCAACTTCTCCAACTTCGGGAATTTCTCGCTTCAGAAAGCTGACTCGGAAGATGACTGACTTCTCCAGGCTAAGCGTGAGCTTGGCTTCCATTGCCTGAGAATTAATATCTGCCAAGAGATTTTTCACGGGGTTCACACCCGGTGGGTCCCCCAGTGATCTGAGTAAGGCGGCATTAAGGTCATCAGCATATTTGTATCGGTGCATGAACTCAGCTAGCAATTTGTTGATTACCATTATGAAGGATAATGGTCCGATTTTGCTACCCTGCGCTGCGCCACACGTTATGTCAAGTAGTGACGACGTTTCGCCGTGACTTAGCTTTACGCACTGTGTTCTGTTTGTAAGAAACTCTGCTAACATTCGAGTGACGATCTGTCTGGCTCCCATTTCGGTGGCTTGCGTCACGACGATGTTATGGTCCAAATAGTCAAACGCTTTAACAAAGTCGGCAATGATTGTGTCCACAAATGTTCCTTCTTCTTCAAGGTGCCAGAGAATGTCATGCAAGAATTTTACCAAATAGTGTATTGTACTACAACCTGGGCGAAACCCGTATTGCCTCGGGTCAAGCTTATCCTTGATGTCACTGTAAAGCCAGTCATAAATAAATTGCTCAAAAACTTTGGAGAATACCGAAGTTTTTTAGATGGGTCTCAGATCCTTTACAGATGTAGCGTTTTTCTTTTTGGGGATCGGAGTAATATATGCCAGTTTGAAGTGCTTCGGGAAAACACCTTCTATCAGAGATTGATTGAAAACCGCTGTCAGTGGTGTTGCCAGCTCGTTTGCGCAGTGTACCACGAACCGAATAGGTATCTCACCGGGATATGTGGCTTTTCTGGAATCAAGCTTTGATAGGACGGCTGAAACTTCGGCTGGTTTTATTATGGGTATTTCTGTGAGTGGTGGTAATTCAGGCATTGAAGTGAGCCCGGGATATTGAGTGCAGATGTCCGCAAAGTGCTTGTTTATGCTCTCGGCAGTTATCGCATCACCTTTTTCATCCAGAATTTCCAGGTGTTTCCTGTCGCGCCCTAATAGCTGTTGAACAGAAGAGTGAAATTTACGAGGGTGGGTGGACAGTAATTTTCCTACAGATTTTTTGCCATAATCCTTTCTTGATCGTTTCAGCTTCTTCGTGATGATGTTGCGGAGCTTCTTTGCATTCGTTATATCGCCTGTTTGGAAGAGACCATCTCTTTCCCGAATTAAGCTCTTAATCTCGCTTGTTACCCACGGTTTCGTGATATTTTTAACAAGGATTGTTTTCTCAGGAAACACTTCATTGTATATTTCGTTGATAGTCGTGCAAAATGCATTGGCCATCATATCAGCATTTGACTGACCGTAGAGATTGCTCCAGTTGTGTGTAGTTAGCTTTTGCTTTAGTTCTGTTGTTTGTTTGTCTGAGGTTGGTCTATATGTGATTTTTTTCTTTGGGGGTATCGGTGTATTTTGATGTGGCTTCCATAGAACTGTTATGTGGTCGCTCATCCCCAGGGCGGGAAGCGCAGTTGGGTCGTTGTAGAAGTCACTCGTTGACGTGAATATTAGGTCCAAAGTTTTACTTTCACGCGTGGGAATTTTGACGACCTGCTGAAGTGATATCGATTTTTCAATCCATTTGGGTACGATATCATTAAAATCGCCACAGATTACGAATCCAGCATAAGGGAATTTGCTTCTGAAGTAGTCAATACTGAACTGCAAGTACTCCATGAGCTGTTTCCTAAATGGACCTTTCGGTGGATAATAGACTATACCGAATATGAGCGATGACACGGTTTTAGGCAGGTGCCGCGGCTTCGTCCAGACCCATAAGACTTCTAAGCGAAAGTCTTTTTCCACCGGTGGAGTGACAATGCGTTTGGGAATTTGACTTCTACAGACAAATCCAACACCTCCTCCATGCTTTACTGGGTTGCCGGAGGCGTCAACTCTCGGGGAAATCATGCAATCATATCCATCTATTTGTAGAACGTCTGAATTTTCTGCCCAAGTTTCAGTGAGGCACGCCACATCTACTGCATGATCAGTTAACATTTGGCTTAGCTCTTCGGTTTTATTGCACACTGACCGGACGTTAGAAAGTATGATGCTGGGGAAACTATATGTTGCACGGTGTAGAACTGGTTTATTTTGCAGAAACTTCGGGTAAGAACCATTTTTTTTAGATGGGAGGTTCTGTCGTGGGGGCTGGTAGATCTTATGTAGTTCGCACCAATGGTGAAGTGCTATGCTTTGAACATGTGGAACTTGGAGTTTATATAGGTACGGGTTGTACGCCAGCGTGTTTTGTTCCAATGTTGCTCGTTTTTTGGAGCGGAAAAATTGTCAGTGACTACTGCAGGGGCTGCTATTCTATCAGAAGAATAGACATGATTGTATTTGCAGGCATCTCCATGCCGGCAACCCTTCTCTGTCATGAAAAATTTACATTGGCGCTGCTGCTTAGAAGGGTTGGGTTCGAAGGATTCAGTTGTCTGCCATGGGCGCCATATCGTTGTTGTGGGTCGGGTTATATTTAGTACTGCTCTGTTATCTTGTCGGTTATCGGTCGGTGGTGGCTGTTGTGCGAGACGATTGCTATGAAAGTATTTGCAGGTCTTCCCCCGTCTACATTGGCCTAATTCGTATTTCCGGCATTTTTCCGGATGGAGCTGAGGGCATATGGACATCGCAGAACAGCCTTCGGCTTGGAGATGGTCAGCACAGACTTCGGGAATATCTGCTGGGTGGACGAACGTGCATTTACTTCCTTTTTTGCAGTGGCCTTTTAAAAAATAAATGCATTTTTCCCTGTATGCTTTTACTGTTATAGCACCTTTTTGTGCTGGATCAGAGACTTCTGAGGAAGGTATCATAGCGTTATCGGGATCCTTTGAACCAACAGTTTCGCAGTTAGGGCAGATCCGAGCTACCTTTCTGATTAAATACTGATCCTTGGCACACTTAGCTTGATCCTGGAGTTCTCGAACTCTGTTTGAAAGTACCTCGTTTTCGTGTTTAAGCTGAGCTATGGTTTCATCTCTCGATTCTAGCAGCTTTGAGAGACATCCAATAAAGGTCGTTTCACCTTTTCCTCCGTCTTCATCCATGGTGTTATCAGGCGGGGGACCATCTCCGGCTAAGACGGAATCCCGTAGGAGCTGTTGCGACTCCGCTAGTAAAGCACTGTAATTTTGAATCATGATCCGCTGGGCCTCAATTATTTCGCGTTCTGGACCGGATTGATGAGTGTTGGAATTTGTTCTATAAGGTGTTAAATTATCGGCTGAGTCGCAGTTTGTGCTCCTCCGGTTTTCACCAAGCCTGGAGAACGGGGTGGTTCCAACGGCATCCCACTCCATTGATTCACCTTCGTAGTTTGGTTCCAGTCCGGCTGTTAATCCAGGTAGGTTTGGAAGGCTCGAACATTTTGATTTACTGTCGACAAGATTAGCAGTTTCTTCTTCAGCACATGTCCGCCATCTGTCGGGTTTGCTTGTAGTTCCGGTAGATGGACTTACTAAAGACAGTGTAGCACAACACAGTCCCTCGTCTTCTACTTTCTTGTTTTCTGTTTCTTGTTCAGCACATGTCCGCCATCTGCCGGGTTTGCTTGTAGTTCCGGTAGATGGCCTTACTAAAGACAGTGTAGCACAACACAGTCCCTCGTCTTCTACTACATTTTCCTCTTTTCCTGTTAAAGTTATGAATGGATATGACGAATTTTCATCCGACAGCAATTCCTCGTCTCTAGTTTTGACAGGCGCAGCCGGTGTGGAGGAAAATAGTTCTTTACTCTTGAAGCGAACAGTTCTAAGACCAGTTTGCGTGGTGCAGGGAGTGACGTAAGTCAACCGCGCAATCGGGACACTTTGCACTAGCTTACTGTTCTGTATAGCACTGTCCATTGAGAGCTCATTGTCCGGCATCTGTTGTGTTCTTGGGGTTGTTTTGGGGCTTCTCCTTGATCGTAGTTTACAAGCATTGCAGTTCCACTCAGTCACGCCACTTGCTATTTCCTCTAGTCTTTGCTTCACTGTGTAGTCTGCACACGAATGTTTGGCTGACTTAGCATGAACGTACTTTTTGCATTTAGTACATGAGATAGAGTTAGAAGTAGCCCTTTTGTTGCAAACTGCGCATGTCGAAGAGGGCTTGCTCGTCATCTTCCTTTTCTAGTATGACATGCACCAGTGTGCCTCTAAGTGCTACTTGGATGAAAACTCATCTCCATCGAGCAAGTCCGCGATCGTGTGGATAAATATTCCTTCAGCCCAAGCTGACGGCGAATCATATTCGATCGTGCAAAACGGATACGTCAGCTGAATTTTATTGGAGCTATATTTCGTGTGTGGATAGGTGCTTTGTTCTACTGAAGAAAGTTCAAGCATATTTCCAATTTACGTTGCCTATCTGTATTCCAGTAATATCGCAGTCAGTCAAAAATCACCATTCCAGACCAAAGCATGCTACAGTATGTAATATTATAAACGGCAATTTACTCTTTGTTTATATTACCAAGGCTTCGAGCTTTCAGCACCAATTCCTCAGTGCCCGATACTCTGTAATCCTACACAGAATACCTTCATCGTTCCTTGACAAGTTTCGGTACTTTTTCGAGAAAATCCGTCTGTGGTCTGTATCGAACCTGCTTTACTGCAGCGACCGTGAATCCCCCCCCCCCTCATTTGCCCTCTTTATTGTTTGGTTGCTCAGGGATATTTCATCTTTTTCAAATTAGTTTACAAACAGACAAAACCTAGGGTAGTCCGCCTTTTGTTCTGACCACCTCCGAGCTACTCATCGTTCATTGATGGTTTATCAGATTGTTGTAAGTTATTCCTTGTTAATGTGCCGACCAGAGGTTTGGAAAGTTTTGTCCCTTCATTTCGTAAGTTGTATAACGAAGCATAAGCTGAGCTACTAGTTTAAATCTATAAAGTTGTCTAGGACCGCTGTACCCTAATTTACCTAGGCCTATTACGATTAATGTGTCTGCTATGAGCAGAGGCGTCACTAGCCAAAATGTTTGGGGGGGGGGGAAGAGACACTTACTGACTGGCCGGTAATTTTTACCGACTGTTTCTGCAGAAAAACGACTGTTTTCAATAACAAAAAATGACAGTTTTGAAAAAAATCGACTATTTTAACGAAAAATAGACCAATTTTCACAAAAATCGACTGTTTTCATGAAAAAAAAATCTACTGTTACCGACAGCATTGGAGGGGGGGGGGCACCCCCCCCCCCCCAATCATGACACCCCTGGCTATAAGTTGTATCACGACTAGGACCAACAAAATTTGGCGAGTTTTGAGGAATAAAAAGATCTATCTATCAAGAGCCAATTGTTTTTTAGGACGTAAGACCTCATGGTCCTTGTAAATCCAGTTTGAACGACGAAAGTCGTAACGATTGAGAGGAAGTTGGAACACACCCGATATATTTTCGGAATAGGCTCTGCCAGCCAGGAACATGGCTGGTATCTTCTGCTGTTTCAGAATTTAGTTATTTCCCAGGACCATCTTCAGATAGTTCAGAGATATGTTATGTCATGTCGAGATGGTCTTAAGGACAGAATAGGGCCTGAAACCATAGAAGGTGAGGTAGGTCGTATTTTGTGCCGAGCAACTTGGAGCTGTTCTCACAAAAAATTCTGCTTACGAATTTGAGAGGCGAATAAAATTTGCCTTGTGCAAAACGGCGCGTATTTTTCTGCACAACGATGCAGTTTCCGCCCCCCTTGCAAACGCGAATTCTGTGGGCACCTAGTTGAACGCGAAGAATTGTTTCCACGGACGAACCCGTCTGCTTCAGAGATCAAAACGTGAAAAAACGTTGGTCTTTTTTGTAAAGAGAACAGGCGAAGCTTCCACAACCAAAGGACAGCTGGGTGCAGTGCCTTCAGGCGATGATACAACTTGCGTTTTTGTAGATACCATGGTCAGGGGCGTCATGACGGGGGGGGGGAGGGGCACCCCCCAATGCTGTCGGCCAGTCGGAAAAAAATTACCCAGCCGGCGCGAAGTTTTCGTCAAAACAGTTGATTTTTTTCACGAATTGTCGTTTTTTCTAAAAATTGGTCAATTTTTCATCAAAATGATCGGTTTTTCTGGAAATCAGTAGATTTTTCTGAAAACCAGTCGGATAAAAGTGTACGGGCAAAGTAGACAGACTGAAGTGGTTTTGTTATTGAAAACATTCGTTTTTTCTTCAGAAGAAATCGGTAAAAATTACTAGCCAGTCGTTAAATGCCTCACCCCCCCCCCCCCCCCTCCGAAACAGTTTGGCTAGTAAAGCCTCTGACCATGGTAACTGGATCTGCAACTAGTCGTCTTTGCAGTTACTATGGTATGTGATACACTGCTGCTCTGAAAAAACTACTATTGTCTAAATTGCACTCTTCGAAGTCATTTCAAAACAAAAACTGATATCCAGTTACATCACCAAGTGTCTGACCGTGGTATCAGTTCAATTTCAATTCAATTTATTTCTTGCCAATATAATCATAGGATAGTTTGGACGCGTCACAAAGAAGACAATGGTACCAAACTCACAACATGTACAATTACGATAAGGCAAATATATTGACAATTATAAATAAATAAACTAAATCAAAATATATTTACAATTACTCAAATCTTATTTTTACAGTTTAATTCGATCAGCAGTGAATTTCTCTAAGCTGGTCTTCAAGCTTAGAAGACATTCGTTGCCACGGTATCTGCGAAAACGACAACAGACCGTGGTATCAGATACCAGGCAAAAACGCAACTACTGAATATGTACTTTTGGTTTGCCAACGTTGATTTTGCCTGATCTTAACCATTTCATTTATCATATTACTTTCAGGCAATGAAGAAGGATGAAGAATTTAAAAACTGTACTGCAAAGTGCTTGGAGACACATGCCGATATCCTCTCATCGCTGAAACAGAGAATCAAGAAACTCCCCGGCAGAAGAAGAAGAGCTTCTGATGTATTTCTGCTGTTTCGTACAGATTAAACCTTGTTTCTATCATGAAGAAATTTTCAGGATTTTTTTATTTCACAAATTGCTCAACAAAATTAAGCAATACTGCTTGCATTGGATGCAATCCTGGGCCAGAGGTCAGCACACTCCTTGGCGACTGGGCCGGTGATGGCGGAACCTGGAAAATTAAAACACCTTTAAGTATTTATTACGCCACAACGTGTAACACTTTACTTGTCTAGTGAAAATGAATGAATTATGTCACCCTGTCTAGCTAATAAAATTCAGCCGTGACTATTTACAATCGGGTCTTTTGAAGATCTGGTAGCGTTCCGCAACTTAACAATCGTTAACAAATCGACGGCTCCGCCACCTAACCTCTTATCTCATTTACACAAAATTGTTCAGGAGAGCAAAACACTTCTTATATTCGTAATTTTAGAACAAAAGTTATCAAAATAAGATGTTTTTTTGCTCTCTTGATCAATTTTGTGTAAATGAGATACGACGTTAGGCGGCGGAGCCGTCGAAATGGTTAAAAGTCGTTAGCTTCTTGCGTTCCACGTTTCTGATTTCGAAATGTAAGCCCTGCCCACCTACAATTTCCGTTCCAGAGCTTAACGATTGTTAACTATTTTGTAACGATGGTCGGTGAGCATCGCTACGTATAGTATATCTGGGTAAAGTTAACAATCGTTAAAGCTGCAGTTAGCTCCGCCCCGAATTCAAGTTAACGATTTTTAAGTTTGCGGAACGCAACCCTGGTCTTCCTCACACTCGTTAAACATTTTAGTTTTAGACACCTGACCAATGAAACCATAGTTGAACACACCATGGAGAATGAATTTACAGCCATGGCCACGGAGAGCGTTCTTCTCCTGAGCGTGACGTTTTTAAAATAGGGATGTTCATTTCTGGAGGTTTGCACATGCAGACTCCAAGAAAAAAGGCGCAATTCATTCAAATCTTGTACAGCACTGGCCGGATCGTATTAGAATTACTTTGGAATTAACTGGTTAAAGAACATTCCAGAAGAGAGTTGATGGAGACATTTGTTCATTTCTAAAATTGTTCGGTACTGAAATAAGGACAGATGCAAAACGGAGCAAAAATCATAGCATGGAAACACTATTTCGTGTTTGGATTGGGTTTTCTGTAGGCAATGTTAACGGAAGTCATACCGATAAGGACGGTACTTGGTACTCTTCATTCAGGTGTCCTTTAATCAGCCGTTTGAAAATAATCATAAATGACATAGTGGTGTTTTCTTGAAAAATAACGGCTAAACGGCTCAGCTTCTGACAAAACTTTAACTTTCAAGCAAATTTCTGGTACTAGCCAGATTCCGGGCGAACTATCTACCCCTCGAGAATAATTTTCATAGACGGATTTGGGATGTATTTTTACCCCTAAATCGGACATCTAATCAACTTTGGATAGAACTATATAACTTTCAACAAATGTTTCAGTTTGGGCCGGACTCTGGGCGAATGGTATTTCCGGGAGAAAATACTTAGCATATACGGATTCAGCATGTCTGCTTACCCCTAAATCAACTATCTCATTAGCTAGAAAAATATTTCGTTGAACCCTTAATTTGAACCTCTATCCCCAACTATGGACCTACTGAGCTCATCTACGAACAAGTCCTGTTCCCTCTACCCGCGTTACTGCACTTATCGACATTAAGCTGAAGCTACTAACAGGGTACGCTAAGATTGTAGCTAGCTGGGGCAAGTACAGAAGAACAGCTTTAGCAAAACTTTACGGTTCTTTTTGCCACCCGGCTGTGCTTTCGCGGTTGGTCTGTTTGACATTAGCTGCGTTCTTTGTCACGGGAGTTCACACCGGTGGTCTCCGGTTTTTCTTATACGCCGTTTTTGCATCCACCGGTGACTTCTCACCAGTCTAATAACCCGTTTTTGAACTAGCCAGTGTCCGGTTTTATCTCACCGGTGCGGACTAAACAGAACCTGCTCGTGAGCCCGGCTTCAGCGAGGAGTTAGCCGGTTTTCATCAACTCACAGGTGAACCCAAAAACGCGTTTTAAGGGAAGAACCAGACACTGGTGACTAAACACCAGAGTCAGCCCGGAGTGCAACGAACGCAGCTGTTTTTCCACGTCATGGCAGAATTTAAGCTGTGGGGACCAGGGTTACATGTCGCACGACAGTGTGAATTCTCACTCTATTTTGTTTTTGTGACTCTTGTCCTACGTAGGACATAAACATCACTCTATTTCATAAAACGACCAAATGTGTAATTTTTTCAGCAGGGATTCCGACTAGAAGTGACTATTTCAAGCTTTTTTGTGAAAATAAATTAGGATGTGTCATTTTTACAGAGGCGATTCCGACCAAAAAGGACTATTTCAGTTGAATATAAAATTTTACTCCCATTTCACTCGTTTTGGAACAAATGTTTTTGATGTGGCAATGGCAGCAGATGTTGTGAACGTAATAGCCATAGCAGATAGTGGAGTACAAAAAATCCGTTAGCGGAATAGAATCCAAATAATTTAGTGTATTCCTTTACATGACATAAGTTTGCTTTTCAGTTAAAGGACACCTGAATGAAGAGTACCAAGTATCATCCATATCTGTATGACTTCCGTTAACATTGCCTGCAGAAAACCCAATCCAAATACGAAATAGTGTTTCCAAGCTATGATTTTTGCTCCATTTTGCATCTGTCCTTATTTCAGTACCGAACAATTTTAAAAGTGAACAAATGTCTCCTATCAACCCTTCTTCTGGAATATTTTTTACCAGTTAAGCCGAAACGTATATCTAGAAGAAATTCCAATACGATCCGGCCAGCGCTGTACAAGATTTGAATGAATTGCGCTTTTTATCTTGGAGTCTGCATGTGCAAACCTCCAGAAACGAAAATCCCTATTTTCAAAACCTTACGCTCAGGAGAAGAATGCTCTCCGTGGGCATGTCTGTAAATGCATTCCATGGTGTGTTCAAGTATGGTTTCATTGTTCAGGTGTCCTTTGAACTCCTTCCCAATTCCTTCTGAGAATTTTAATGCAACCGTATACCATGACTAGTCAAGGATCTTGTGACAAACAAAGCAAGCTGCTGTCCTAACCTTTCATTTCTCCTTTGTTGTTCACAATAACTCCAGCATTATCTTCGAAGTAGATAAACACGCCGTCCTTCCTCCTGTAGGGTTTCCTCTGACGGATTACCACAGCAGGCATAACTAGGAAAAAAAAACAAGTCAAACTTACTAAGGGGCTCTGGTTGGTAGCCTACTAAAATTTTACGACTAAGCTTTACTACTTCCACGACCCTAAGGCCGTTCCCCGAGGACTCCATTTGAGGAGTCCCCGCGTGTTTGTTTGACCCGGGGACTCACTCCCCGTATTCTTGCGAGTCCCCACGGACGGGGAATGCTCTGATATCATCACCATCATCAAAAAGGACTCCCTTTCAGATTCGGAGGGGAATGTCAAATGCCACTTTCTATTTAATTAATATATCTATAGTTAAACACGGGTGTTTATCACTGGGTATTAACATTAAACCCCAGTAAAAACTGACACAAAGACACATGAATTTGTATTGGTAATCGATCTATCATCTGAGACCTTACTGGCCATCTCGCTGTTTCATGACGCTTCAATTCATGACGCAAAGAGAACCCCAGATACCAATCTATCCTAAATACACAGTATGCACTGATACTAAGATTAAATTAGGGATCAGCCATCTTCAACCTCAAAGTGTCAGGCTTTTCTGTAGTTTCAGCCACAAATATCTTACCTTTTTTCCTAAGTTCTGGCTTTCCCTTCTTGATGGTGGCAACAAACATGTCACCACAACCAGCGGCTGGCAGACGGTTCAGGCGACCTTTGACTCCATAGACAGCGATGACATACAAGTTTTTGGCTCCTGTTAGATAATGCTTGTTATAATCTTGCACAATACCAAGTTTATTAGGGGAGGAAGGAAATGATGGTGATGGCTAGTTCGAATTTTCGTAAATAATATTCAGTTTGCAAAATGGCAGGTGCAGTAAATATACATACAGTACCAGCTGGAGATTTCACAGGAATAATGATTAATAACATTCTGACAAAGATTCTATTAAAATTGTTTTTGTCACACCGGTATGGAATATACCCTACTGTCCTTTCCAAAGGGCCAGTTGGTGCAGCTTACTTAGCTTACATTCCTGTCAACTACAGGAAGGCTAGTGAGATGGGGAGGATTATTACAAACTTTACCAGTACACTGGGTCAGCCCTCAACATAAGCCGACAAGATAAGATTATCAAGTAAGGGTGCAGGTTTCGGACAACCAGTTTAACAAGCTATTTAACAAAACTAAGTGTCAATCATTGCAAGGGCCAATTTCATCCGTCCAAAGGAGTGCCAGAGCTTTGTTGAATGGTTCTTTCCAGTGTAAATTTATACAATTCTTGGTATTGACCTCACACTAGGCTGGACTGAGTTGTAGATTTGACAGATTTATCTTTGCCTTTTCTGACGGGTTACCACAATTTAGACAAAATAGGCAGAAAACTTGGAATAAAAAAAGACTGTGATTTATGTTTTTAGGCTCTGTGGTGATAATTTCTAGTAATTAGCTTCAGCAATGTAAGTTATCTGCTTTTACAAAAAAAAACTCTGCCTACTACTGTTTTAGCATCACCACTCACCACAATACTTTACATGCATGTAAAGACCTTTAAGTCACAGAAATTTGGCAAGTCCATTGCAGCAATTATTACTGATTGCACTAGCCTGACAAGTGGCAGACCTACTAAGGTGCACAATCATACTTTTAACTCCAACAAACAGAACATGTAGCCAAAACTCACCTGTGTTGTCAGCACAGTTCATAACAGCTCCAACTGGGAGACCCAGGGAGATCTTGAACTTGCCTCCGGCGGATCCACCACGTCCTAGAAATATTCTGTTATCAAAAATACTACTCTTAGTACATAGATTGCTTAGTACAGAAGTTGCCAAAATATCTTTATCTTTTCAAAATATTAGCGTAATTGTATTTAATCTTCAGCCACATCATAATTTCTGGTGTGAATAAGGCAATTCTGTATAAAATAAAATATTCTCTTAATTAGAAAGTTGCTTCAATCTTGTCCAGGAAAGATATGTTACTTTACTTTGTATGCTGCCTAGCTTCGAATGTCACCAAAGAATATGATGAACTTCAAATTTAACAAACCGAATCCAGCCATGAGCACAAACAATCAATTATGGAAGAATGTTAGAATAACCACATAGCTCTTTTAATTCTTTGTTCTTCGTTGATTTCACAAACCTCAAACAGCAGAATTTTCACAGTGACAGTACGTCAGCAGTATTGCATTACGTTTAATGCTGTCCGAAATAACTAACAGAGGACAGCATATAGCAGACAATAGTAAAGGAATCCAATCTAATTCTCTCTGCCGAACATTTTGTTTGGGGAAAATGGGGAGATTGAGGAAAACACTAGGCAAGTTCAAACTTAGTAGATATTTATGCATAGTGCTAAGAGAAAAAAAATTAAGTAGACAAGTCAAAGGAAAGGCAATATTTTCTTTATTTTTTTATGTTTTACTCTTGCTTTTCTTAACAGCAAAATTATGACATGAGCCAGTAATGTAACAGTTTAGCATCAACTTTACAACCGTCTGTATAGCACAGGTAGGCTTTTGAATTGTGAACCAGTCTGCTGAAAGTACTAAAACACATACAGAAGAGGTACTCAACCTCAACCAAGATTTCAAATTTTCAGATAAGTCTTTCTTATAGAAGAAATCTATCTGGCTTAAAAGGACTAAAAAAACATGACAAAACATAGCAAAATGGAGCTGATGAAATGGTTTACATACTGGGGAAATACATTTTACTTAAATAGTTCAAGCCAAGAATATTTTATTTCAAGCAATTTCATCTCATTCTCCCCTTTTTAAAAGCAGGTTCAAAGCAAAGAAAAGGCACATGATTTGAATATTTTGGGATTTATAACTTGCCAGCACATGTTAAAAAAATCACCATCCTAACATACTATGGCGGACAAAAGATTATTGAGAATCATGACGTCAAACCGCGATGTCAGCCTAATGCATGGCAGCTGCCACTTTGTCTTGTAATTTTTGGTGAAAATGGGTGTTACTTTTTTGCATTAGACTTAGTCGCACACGGATTACAAGAGAAAGTGTGAATATGATGTTCAAGTGCTAAGAACGGGCAATTTACTGGTGTAGTCTGCCATGGATATTCAATCCTTGGTATCAACAAATTTTTCTAGGCAAGTTCAGTTCCTTTTTTTATACCTGAATTTACTTTTAATTTTAATGATAAGCAAGAATTAAGCAAGAAACAAAGCCGAGGTTTGGTTATGATGCCACTACTAGTAGCCGGACACGTCCTAAAAAGCAGACACAATATTACCTGACAAAATAAACATGCAATATCTAACTCTTCCTTAGACTTTCCAAACATTAGCGGACATTAGCCAAAAGAAAAACAAACCACAATCTTTCTTTCTTTGATTGACATTAACCACGATTGTTGTGCTATAGAAATTCTCAAGCAGCATTCTAATAAAGACCAAAATCTGTTTCTAGTGAACAGGAAATTTCTGATCGAGAGAAGTATAGTCAGAATTATTTTTACAATATGGATAAGAACTGGAAAACAATGTTTCATATTCTTATAATTTCGTCCCACTGTCAGCTTTTTCTGTTTTTTCGCTCAACACAAATAGCGGACAATGCATGACCGCTGTTTTGGTTGATCAAGAATTTGATCAACTCTATAATATTGTGATAATTATGAAAAAAGATTTATCAATTTGTATTCGTACTTAATTGCAGAACAACAATTTTATCGACTCCATCACTGTATTCAAACTTTGTGCGCTATTGATGATGACTTGTCCGCTTTATTTGGTTCTCCACTTTTTTGACGCTTAACTTGACAAATGGATAAACTTTGCATTGTAAGCTTTGATGTTGGTTTGACAACACTGTTGGATTCCTGCGTTTCATCATTGGCAGCTATTTTAAACCGTGACCAAACACTCCAAGATAGCTTTAAATTGGATGAACTTAGGCAAGGTCTATCTCTCCAAGATAGCTTTAAATTGGACGAACTTAGGCAAGGACTTAATGAACAACTCTATGTTGAGCTTTTCAAATTAGCATATCTATAAGTAAATGCATACCACCAGAAAAAAATAATATAAAAAAAGAACTGCAGATGATAATGAGAATGATTATTTCATAATCCACTGGAAGCCATTTAAAGAAAAGAAAGAAACACAGTAATCTTAGGTAAACGAAGACAAGTTTTAAATTTATCTTTCCCATTCTCATGTTGTAAAGAGTAAAAATAAACCAACTACAGGTGAAATTTAGAACAAAGTTCAGGGAATCACACTTGTACTGAACTCTGGTGACGTCCCTTCTAAATCCCAACTTAGTGCAATGCTCCGTCCCTTCTAAATCCCAACTTAGTGCAATGCTCCTGCTTAATGTCTGTCAGCAGTAAAGAACCTGATTCTCAGTTTCAGAGTAGATGATGTTAGGCTTGAACGAATTTATTGTTTATACCCAGTCCCAGTGTCTGGAACATCAAGAACATACATTCTTACAATTACCTACCCATTTTAAATAACCCTACCAATCCCCCCTCATCTATCTTTAAAGGCACTGTCTAGGGAACCGGGAGCCGTACTTTATGTTCTATGGGCTACAGAACCGGTAGTTCTCACGGAAACCAAATCATATGGGCTGCGAATTCCCAGATCTGAGGTCAATGACTAGCAGAAACTTGTATGTGCTGGCTCCCGTCCCGGTAGTAAGTGTAAATAGCTCACAGAAACTTCATAGGGACAGTTTCTTGTCCAGCAGTCTCACAGAATCGTGATCTCAGAGATAGGGAGCTGGTAGTTGATAACAGAAACTGTGTAATTGGAGCTTGTGTTCCGGTAGTGTCTACATGGAATATAGCACTCACAGAATAGTTTGGATGATAGCTAGGATGCCGGGATTTTCACCAGCTTAGAGAAAATAACATTAACTCATAGAACCCATCTCTGATGTGCTAGGGTTCTGGTAGTGCAAAAAAATTAGATTTTTGAAGTAGGTGAGTTAAAATTATTAACTTCCGGTTTTCTAGTCTGCTAAAAAAAAAGAAAAAGAAGACTGGCACTACCAGAACCCTAGCCCGTAGGGTACAGTGACAGTAGCCAACCGTGATGAAAAAACGGCCACATATTTCCATAGATTTTAAAACTTACAATAACTGAATTTTTCAACAGAACGGATCAAAACAAACAAACACACATTGAATTATTGCATCTTTCAAGGTGGCCGGTTTTTTAGTCTTCTTACAGCAAGCTGATATTTCGTGATAAAATCTTAAGTGGCAACACTGTGACAGAAAACTTTCTGTTCACTACAATCAGCATTTAAACACGCTTCTCCAGGTGTAACATTCTTGAGAATCAAATAAGAATTGATTGACTTATTGATTGTAAAGCTTTTAAAGTAAGTTTCAAGGGCAGGTTACTGGTCACTGTGACCTAGTCATCTGTGTCCGTGAACTGGTCATTTTCAACTAAAAAGTTGTTGCTACCGGTACCTTAGCTCTCAAAATATGGGTTGCAGTAATGAATTTTTTCCCCAGATTATTTTATACCAAAATACCATTTTTATACCAAACGGGAAGCTGGTGCGATGAAGTTTCTGTGAGCTATTCCACTTCCTTTGAGAACAGGAGCTGGCACATACAAGTTTCTGTTAGTCAATGAGGTCAGATCCCGGAATACCAGCTCCTATAGTTTCATTTCTGTTAGAACTACCAGTTCTGTAGCCCGTGAGACATAAGTATGGCTCCTGGTTCCCTAGGTAGTACCATCTTTAAAAACCTCCTGAGTTATTACGAACATCCTACAAGACATACTAGATTTTTACAAGAATTTGAAATACTGGAAACTAAGCTCGAAACTTTCAGCTCCTGCAATAAGTTCAAGTCAACTAATTGATGGAGAAACATGACCTTGTATGAGGGCGTCAAGAATTTTGGTCGGATATCTGCAAACAGAACACACAACGCAAACAATACGATCACCTTCAAAAGTTTCATTATATCTTGCTATCTTTTTGAAAGCAAGTCGCAAGTATAAGATTAACTGGGATAAATAGACTTGCCTCTCTTGGACATTTTGAGTTTTCAAGAAACAATAAATCCACGTGAAGTAATGATCGTGACGATAATAACGTTCTAGCACAGATGATTCGGTTGCGTTCTTCTCGGAAGGTATACTTCGCAGAAGGAGAAGAAGAAGGATCAATTTAGTCCAAAAAATTGCCGTATGGTGGCAGCTGTGCGTTGATTGACAAATGAAATCTAGAAATATTTCCTTTGAACTGGGACTGGACTGGGAGAGCTTTCAAGTCTGTTGAATAAGGATGAAAGTCTAAGGTAACATAATTACTTAATCCATCTTACATAACAAAGCTAAGCTATGTTCTAGTCTGTTCTGGTCCTTACATTGCTTGGGAGGTTCCTCAAGCAGGTAATGGAGCATCAGGCGCGTTTTTAGAGTGAGGGTTCCCTCCTTTTGGTGTAAATATTGTGTTTTTAGTGTTATTCTGTGATTATTTTGTTTCCTGCCATTGGCCCGCGGGCTTTTGGGGAATATATTCATTCATTCACATAATGCCTCCACAAAGAAATGGAGTTTCCTTTTTGATCTGCATCCTCACTTCTCAGTAGTTCTCAGCTTCTCCGTTCTCACTTTTGACAAAAATCCTAAACGCCAAGCTGTTTATACGGGCTGAATATCCTCCTTTTGTTGACCAATCAGAATAAGAACGGCAAATCGAGAAGTGACTCGGAGCAACTTCTTTGATTCTGCAAATCTCCAGTCTCTCGGGGTACTTAGCGGAAGAAAGGCAGAAGTGGTGTCACAGAAGCTCCCAAAGATCGCCGTGATTGCTTGACACAGGATTTGAGTCGTTGAATTTCAGTCGTTGCGGAGACGCTTACTCCTTCTTCCTGAGGATCGGTGGCGTGTTTTAGATCATCTAGATAGAGTATTGGGTTCATCTCGCCGTGAAAAATACAACAACAACACGGAATAGAAGACCCCCCCCCCCTTTTTTTGGTTAGCAATGCCTCTGGCTTTGCGTATACACGAGTCCGAGCCAAGGTGCCAGGGATTAAACACTCCTGTCCTAAATAGCCGAGGGGTTGCCCCATCTAGATTTTAGTGTGTAGCAAGCAAGTACCCGGCCGGTGCAGGCTGCCTGCATCGACAGGTGTTAAAACATTAAATCATGTTTAGACGCGTGAATACCCTACTTTATGGCCGGCATCGCTGATTTCGGCTGGTGCCGGAAAAGGGTGTACAGCAGATGGCGGTGAGTGGGTAACACCTCGTCAGTAGCGACAAGACAGAAAACAAAAATGAAAAAGACTTCCGAAATATTCGTGAATTTGGCCTTATTGATTTATAAGATTCAGGAATATCGGCATCGCGCAGGCGACGAGCGAGGAGCTTAAACATTATTAAAGGACCTGTCTTACGTATAATACTAATGGAACTTATTTCTATAATCACTCCATATATTTCTAAACCCGGAGACACAAATTTCGGAAGGTACAGTGTAACCCCTCTAAGAAAACCACGCTGATTTTCTCACTTGCCGTGTTTTGCTACCTTCGATGTGTATCACGCTGTCGACGGCTGTCTGCGAAGAGTTTCAGAAAAATCGGTTAGGTAAATTGTTTACCTGTTTTCACTACCAGTCAACGGGTCTCGGAAAAGGCTTAAAACAGCCAAAACCGTGGGTTATTTGTTGAAAGCACAGCCTAGTTTTAAAGTATTCAAAGATTTTAAAATACTGCAAGTTGAAGATTAAGTGCGAGGTGTCCTTTAACAATCGAAGGTAGGGAATACTTGTACAGTCTTGTCATACTATTTGTGACACGTAAAAATAAGTTATAGATGTCAGGAAATAGGAAATGCAGAGTCGGTTTAAGGCAGAGACACCTTATTGTGAAACTGTCCAAAAACAGACAGCCCCCGCCAAGAGCCATGTTCGAATGACGAGGGGGCAAATGCTCGGGGACCAAGGTAGCCGTTGGCCAAGTTCGGTGTTTCTGCTGGATTCTCAGCGGCAAACGGGGACGACGAAACAACTGAGCACAAAAGGAAAAGTCGGAAAAGTGAAACAAAATGGCAAAACAATCAAAGGTAAATGGTGAATAAAACCAGATGTTGCCGTGTATCGCTTGTTGGCAGCGGCAAGAAATATTGTTTGCCATTGGGAAAACGGAGGAAATATTTGGGGAATAAATTAGGACGTACTGGTCCCTACTTTTGCCCTATGTGTGGTAGCGAGAATGAGAATTTGTTACATCTGATGTGTAAATGACGTGAGCTAGGTGACCTGCGGGTTGAGATTTTTGGGAATGTAACTACAATATATGACGAAGTATGGATGATGGGCGTTATTGGAAGTAAGTGTTTTCAAGATTTGAAGAGGCTGGTAAGGTTCCTAAAAATAGCTTTAGCCCACAGAGAGAATTTCCTTTAGTTTAGTTCTACTATTTCGTTCAAGTGTTCTCTTTTTTTTTGTAACCATTTTTGCCATGGCCTCAGGCTTTTTGTGCAATAAATTCTAAATTCTATGTCTTGTAGGCGGTTTTTAGAGGCACAATGACGAGATCTGACGGCAACGGCTGTACCACATGTCTACATTTCAGTATATTGAGTTTCATTGATGCTTCTTAGTCAATTGCGAGTGGCATATTTCTTCATCACTCTGTGGTCCTTTCCACGCAACTCTGGTAATTCGTTTCCCAGCCTAGTATCCAGGTCTCGTTCCAACCTGTCTTGTGGAGGTTCCATTTTTTTTGTTGGTTTCCTGGTCTCGTCTTGCAACCAATTCATTTTCTTCCCAATTCATTCCTCATTTTTTATTGAATGATAAGCATTCCTCCCCATTAGCATTCAGATGGGTGCACATATCTTAGAACTAGGGCGTCCAACTAAGCTTCACCATAAATCAACTCTTAACTGAAGAATTCATTACTGTTTTTCTAATAAAACAAAACAGCATGGCGCAGGGCCACCCAGACCTCGTCATCATTAGCAAAAGGGCAGAGTGCAACGTGTTGTCGATCTAAAAGCTGTCATTATTCTTCAGCAATCACCTGGGCATATAACAGAGTAATAATTGAGGATTGGGTGCTGGGCTCCAAATTGCCTTAGGTATGAGTCAACAACGTTGGTGGGCCAGCACCCAAACTAGCTATTCACCTGACTGAATAATAAGGTACTCAATTAAACGCCCAGACCGGCGAGATGTATTTCATAAACTTGTTGCCAAAGAGGTAACGACATCAGAAACAGAGTGAGTATAGTCCATGCGGGCATCTGTACCTCCCTCGTAGCCGATATAGAGTGCTTCTGATGATGCAGAAAGACGATCCGTTTTTTTTTTCGGACGGTTTTCCTGTACTATTTCCATGAAGTTTAAAAAAAAAAATCTCATTCGGTATGGAATTAATGATGATGCAAAAATACTGGACCATTGTCTAAAAAAACGAAACAGCCTTGAGCCTACCCATTATAAGGTTCGAAACCAAGCTGGCCATTCGTTGCAAACAAAAATAGAACAAGACCAAAGGTTTCGATGGGATCCTAAAAATTCAATACATAATCCAGACAATTGGGTCTTGTCTTCGCCAGATCCAGTCTTCGCTAGACTCCTTGAACATTTTTACTATTAAAATTCAGAAACAGATTAAGGCCAAAAAGCTAATCATCCGAGAAAACCAAGTTCAAATATGGATTCAGCATGTTTGTGTCTACCCCTATACAAATATCTGTTTTGATAAAAACTTCCTGCCTTACTTCTGCCAATTTCCCGGTTTCGGCCGAATTTCGGAACTACCTGTCCGGCAAAAAAAAGAGAGCTAAAAAAAGAACTCAGAGTATCTTCTTTCCCCTATATCGAACATCTAATCAACTTTAAACTAAAATTTAACTTATAACAAATTTTCTGGTTCCAGCCGGATTCCGGGCGAGCTATATGTCCGGGTAAAAAATGATTGTCATAAATGGGTTCAGCATCTCGTCTTACCACTAAATCGGATGTCTAATCAACTACAAATACTTTTAACAATTTTCCGGTTTTGGCCGGATTCCGGGCGAACTACTTGCCCGGCAAGAAAATGGTTTTCACCATCGTGTTTAGCATGTTTTCCTACCCCTAAACCGGACATCTAATAAACTTCAAATTAAAATTTAACTTATAACGAATTTTCCGGTTCCAGCCGGATTCTGGGCGAACTATATGTCCGGGTAAAAAATGATTGTCATACACGGATTGCATCTCGTCTTACCCCTATATCGGATATCTAATCAACTACAAATACTTTTAACAGTTTTCCGGTTTTGGGCCGGATTCCGGGCTAACTACTTGTCCGGCAACAAAATGGTAGTCACTGTCGTGTTCAGCATGTCTTCTTACCCCTAAATCGAACACCCAATCAACTTCAAATAAAACTTTTCCGGGCGAACTAATCGTCCGGCCTAATCGTCCGACCGTTTCACCATCGTGTTCACCATGTCTTCTTACCCCATAATCGACTGTCTCATTACCTGTTTAAAAATATTGTGTTTGCCCCTTAATTTATACCCCCTCCCCTGCCCCTAAATATAGTGCTTCAAAGCCCATCTACGAACTCGACCTTACTCTTGACCCATCGAATCCCCACACCAAGTTTCATCTAAATATCTTATTCCCTTCGAGAGTTATCGTGCTTACAGACGGACGGACGGACGACTTTTGCGATGTCATACTCCACTTACGTTTTCGGATCCCAAAAACGAGATTTTCGGGGTTTCTGTGTGAGTTTTTATTTGGAGTGCTTGTTATTTACTGATGGATTTTTGGAGTTGCCATTTTCTGGGTAAAAGCTTCTGCACCTTCCCAGGCGGATGATTATACACACAAGCAATAAATTGCAAATATACATAGAATTCAGAATTGTAAATAATCACAGATTTGATATGTACACAATAGCTGCGTTTTTTGCAGATACCATGGTATCTGATAGCACGGTCAAAAGGCGTTATTGCAGTTATCGTGGTATCTGGCCAGTTATCGTGGTATCAGATATTCAGATACTACGGTCCGATCGTGGTAACTGGTCGTGGTATCTGAAAAGTCATCTCACTTTCATCAAATTTTGTCAGACTGGTAGAAAGAAGTTTAGCACGTAGTGATGTAACTGGATATCTGTTTTTGGGATCCCAAAACATAAGTGGAGGGATACCTATGACATCGCAAAGTTGTCAGTCTATCCGCCCGTCCGTCCGTCCGTCTGTCCGTCCGTTGTAAGCACGATAACTCTCGAAGGGGTTGAGATATTTTGATGAAACTTGGTGTGAGGATTCTTTGGGTCGTCGGAACAGTCGAGTTCGTAGATGGGCTTTGTAGCCCTACATTTAGGGTGGGGGTTCAAATTAAGGGACAAACAAAATATTTTGAAACAGCTAATATGATAGTCGATTATGGGGTAAGAAGATATGCTGCAAGACGATGGCGAAAACCATTTTCTCGACGGACAAGTAGTTCGCCCGGAATCCGGCCCAAACCGGAAAGTTTGTTAAAATAAAAAGTTATATTTGGAGTTGATTAGACGTTCGATTAGAGCAAGAAGACATGGTGAACACTTCCGTGAAAACAATTTTCTACCCGGACATGTAGTTCGCCCGGAATCGGGCCAAAATCGGAAAATTGTTCGAAGTTAAAGTTTTATTTCTAGTTGATTAGATAACCGATTTAGGGGTAAGAAGAGATGCTGAATCTGTGTGTGACAATCATATTTTGCCAGGACATATAGTTCGACAGGAATCCGACTGGAGTCGGAAAATTTGTTATAAGTTAAATTTTTATTTGAAGTTGATTAGATGTTCGATATTGGGGAAAGAAGATACCCTGAGTTCGTTTTTGAGCTTTCTTTTTTCACCGGACAAGTAGTTCTGGAGTTCGGCCAAAACCGGGAAATTGGCAGAAGTGGCAGGAATTTTTCGTCAAAATAGATGTGACTTCTAGGGGTAAACACACATGCCTAAATCCATATCTGAGCTTGGTTTTCTCAGATGATTAGCTATTTGGCCTTAATCTGTTTCTGAATTGTAATTGTAAAAATGTTCAAGGAGTCTGTCGATGACTGGATCTGGCTAAGACAAGACCAAGTTGTCTGAATCAGATATTGAATTTCTGGGATCCCATCGAAACCTTTGGTCTTGTTCTTTTGGGATGACTTCGAAATGTGCAATTTCGGCAATAGTCGTTTTTGCAGAGCACTGTGTGTCAGATACCAGGATAACTGCAAAAATGACTAATTGCAGATCCAGTTACCATGGTAACAGATACCATGGTATCAGCGAAAACGCAACTAATATATATCATGGACAACAGGGCCCAACCAGTGCACGACGTTATCGAATGCTTCCTGGCCGAAGATTGAAAATTAAGTGTCCTTTCTGTGTGTTCATGTGTTTTATTTATTTTCTTTCATTTACTCCCCTTTTTCAAAGTGGCGGGTTACAAATAAATTACTTACTTATTTACTTACTTACAAATTCAACACGCATATAGTTATTTTACTTTCATCTGCATGTCGTTCAATTCGCATCTTTCTTCTGGTTTTATTTACATGTCCTTTTGTTATATGTTGGTTCCGGGTCGTTTTCCTGTTCTTATTGTAGCGGATTTTATGATTTAGTTTTGTTTTTTGCTGAGGACGTTTTGCCGGAAGTGCAACCGAAATATCCGAAATTTTATTTGTCCCTCGTACATAATTTTAGAGGGATGACTAGCTGACCAAGAAAAACAAGACCAAAGGTTTCGATGGGATCCCAAAAATGTAACATTTGGTACAGACAATTGGGTCTTGTCTTCGCCAGATCCAGTATTCACCAGACTCCTTGAACGTTTTTAATATTAAAATTTAGAAACAGACCAAGGCCAGATAGCTAATCACTAAAAAAAAAGAAAAAAAGTTCAGATATGGATTCAGCATAATAATTTATTAAAGCCAACAAAGGGCCATAAATCAGCATTCATTCTAGCACTTTATTAACAAAGTTGACCTTCAATACTAAATACAATAAGATTACTCCTTTAACCCTTCTACTATTAACCAAATTACCTCCAATCTAAACTTCCGGTATACTCTTAAAATATTCACATACAGACCGAATTACCTGACAATTCGTCGACTCCAAAATACCAGGAAATAGTATAGGTACCCCCCCCCCCCCCAAACAAAAAAACTATCTCTAATTTCCTTCACCCCCGACAATCTGTCAGCAGATGGCATAAACTCTCTTCTACCTCACCACAAAATCCGCAAGCACACTCGGCCACCGGCAAAGACCTATTCTTTTCAAAAACCTTTTTCCTACTTCATGTTTATGGATTCAGCATGTATGTTTACCCAGATAAAATAAGATAGATGTATTTTGACGAAACTGATCGAAACTTCCTGCTTTACTTCTGCCAAATTCCGGATTTCGGCCGAATTTCGGGCAAACTGCTTGTCCACCAAAAAAATTTAGCTCAAAAATGAATTCAGCGTATCTCCTTGCCCCTATACTGAACATCTAATAAACTTCAACTTACAACTTTAACTTTCAACAAATTTCCCGGTTTCAGCCGGATTCCGCGAGAACTATATGTCCGGTTAATACACGATTGTCGTATACGGATTCAGCGTCTTTTCTTACCCCAAATCTGACATATGGTCAACTTCAAAATATAATTTGTTTTTAACAATTTTTCCGGTTTTGGCCGGATTTCGGGCGAACTACTTGTCCTTGTAGAAAATGATTTTGAATTCATCATGTCTTCTTAATAAATGAGTGTCGTATACGGATTCAGCGTCTCTTCTTACCCCAAATCTGACACATGATCAACTTCAAATAAAACTTTTACTTTTAACAAACTTTCCGGCTTTGGCCGGATTCCGGGAGAACTAGTTGTCCGGTGAGAAAATGGTTTTCATAATCGGGTTCAGCATGTCTTCTTACCCCTTAACCGACTATCTTATTAGCTGTTTAAAAATAGTTTGTTTGCCCCTTTATTTTAACCCCCTCACCACCCCTAAATGTAGGCCTCAGACCCCATCTACGAACTAGACCTTGCTCTTGACCCGAAGAATCCTCACACCAAGTTTCATCAAAATATCTCATTCCCTTCGAGAGTTATCGTGCTGACAGACGGGTGGACGGACAGACGGACAACTTTTCCGATGGCATAGGTTTGTTAGCCTACCCCTTAGAAGTTCCAGGTACGTAATACCAAGAGATCTATAAGTTTTTGGTAGTATTGAGATATACAGCGGCTTGGGCAGATGGCCAGGGTCGGTGAGGTCGCGTGCCAGTGTTTTTATCAAACAACTTCAGTGCAGCCATCATCAGTTTTACAGATTTATGATGAAACAGCAGAAAATTCGAGCCAGAAAACTTTGGCGTCTGTCCCCACCTGAATAGGCTCATGATGATTCTAAAGCGCCTTCATCCGCAAATGCTAACAATTCGCGTATTTTAATGCGCAATCTAGCAGCAATGTCCATTGGTTGGATATTTTCATGATTAGATCTTCGTAACTGTAAAGACAAGTTTGTACCATTCGAGCGGTAATATATGCGCTTTCATAGATCAGTCGTAACAATGACATAACCGCACAGACCGTCACTCCATTCAGGGTTTCTAACCCCTCAGCTCACCGCCCGTAACTGTATTCCGTAACTCCGCGAGGCCAGTAGTCTCAAACTCCTTCCATTAGCCTAATGAATTATCATTGAATAATTAGTAAAGCAATATCAATGAGCTTTTATCGACATACTGTAAACACCATCCTTAAAATGTTTCGAGTGTCTTCAAGGCCGTATCTAGGGGGGGGGGGCTAGGGGGCTGACCCCCCCCCCGAAACATACAAAAATAATCATTTTTATAGGCTTTTCCCTCTGATCTATGTCTTTTTTGTACTTTTTTGTCCGACGCGCAGGCAACCCCCCCCCCCGAAAGGCACCCCCCCAAAAAAAAAAAAAAAAAATAATTCCTGGATTCGGGCCTGAGTGTCTTGTTTCATTTTTAATATCTTTCTTGCTCGAAATTAGTTGCTATTTGATCCGCAATGTCTGAAGTCTTGTCTGCCGTCTGGTCAAAATCTTGGACCAGAACAGAATGTGGGTTGGTATGCAGTGGGTTGGAATCAAGAAATATAGGCTTCGATACAAAATTACGAAATATATTAGAATTAAGGTTGGCCATTCAGTAACCGCCGTGTGATCCTTAGAAAGAAAGAAAAAGAGCACCAAACATGTTTTAAATTTTAATTTATGTTTCCCAAGAAAAATCAACGTGCTTGATTATTGATTCTTCTGTAATGGACTTTGTTTTCGTACATCTTGGTCTGGCTTAATTTTGAATCCTTATTTGGAGTTTGCTGTAAAGAAAACTTTATTTTCTTCTTTTTTGATAACACATAAACTTAAAAAAATGACCCTCGAAACCGGGGACGAAAGTCAAGTTTTTAGGAATGCAGTTCAGTAAAATCTGGCTTTCAAGTCATAAATAGCTGAGCGAGGACGGTAGGCTGTGTCTCTCTCAGCTTTCATGCCTTTCTGTAAGTAACAAATCTTGTTCCTTCCAGACGGTTAACGTCGGCAAGCAGTCACCAATTCAAGTGTCAGCTGTGGTTCTCACGGCTTAAACTATACTAAAGTTTCGCGTAAATCTGTCCAAACATTTCTAAAAGACGACACATCAGCTGTACTAACATTTTTACCGCTGCGGCTACCTGGACAATGAAACAGGGATCTGAATAAATGTGATTTTCGGAATTGTCCAACAGAGGGTTTGTGGGCGGGTCCTTTTTGGCGGGTTCTGTCAAAGCAATGAGCCTCTATACAGGTGATGAGCGAGTCTGAGTATTAGGTATCGTTGGGGGCTCCGTTCCCGCTTGGGTGGCCCAGACGAAGCACCTTCAGGGGTCTGTTACTTTGTTAACACGGCTGCTTGTAAGTGGTTATGTTGGGCGTTTCGATGATTTCTGCTGCAACCACTCTGGATTAATAGATTATATTGCAGCTAAGCATTGAGGAAGTTACCAAGATAGCAGAATTATTGTAACGTATGAAAACTTCGATTTGGTAGATCTTACGAGCCTAAAATAAATGCTAACTTTTATGTTCCAGGACGTATACAAGAGTAAGTTCTTTTTATAAATGAAGAATACGTATCGTCTTCTTTCTTACGCTCTAGAATACAAACAATAGATATCTCACTGCAACCACCCGCCATTCTTCGCTGTTATTCTGCTGTACGGCAGTTAAGTTGCTCTCGAGCTTAACCTTAGCTCGGATTGCCCCGACTGCTTTACGACTACTTTAGGAGAATTTATCTTAATCTTTTTGTATATAAACCGTTCAAAATTCAAACCACTTTACACTGAAGTAATGACTTAAATAAACAATATTTTTTGTAAGAGATACGCTGTTTCCGATTCTGTTTCCAGACTGATACTTCTCAGCAAGGACACCAAGTAGAAATAAAGTTCAAACTAAACAAAAATCGCGAGATCAAAAATATGTGTTACGAGACTGATCCATATGATATGAAATGATGTTTATTCACACACAGAACCTTTCCGAGACATGGCAAAAATACAAAATAAAGACACAAATAGACTAGGCCACTAAACAAGAAAATAATCTCGATGAGTCATACCATACCACACAGATTAATCTACCAAAATTACGTAAGTTAAAAAAAATATTTTCTAATGTTCACTTTCTCAACACCAAATAGTTCTTTTCCATCCCCTCAGCTCTTCGCACTCCAACATAAATATGAAACAAAACTTCATCTTTCAGTACACACAGCGAGCCAAAATATTGACCATAAAAAGAACTTTTAGAGAAATTCCAGTGGTTGCTAAGGTGGACAAGTTATGACAGAGTTTGTTGGATTACGATCAAAAGTATATGCTTATTTAAAGGATTATCAAGAGCAATCAAAAGCTAGCAAAAAACTGCAGGCTTCTCAGTTTCATGTATACACGACACAATTGCTGTTATCAGTTTGATATTTGTATTTTTGACATACTAAATAACCACTTCACTTCTTTTGTTGACTCGGTTTATTCTTTCACGATAAGTTGACCTTCCTGATCTTGTATAACTTGCATTTATGTGAAGAACAAAAATTTAAATGAAAAAACAACTGATTAAAGGTACGTTCACACACAGTCCGATATCTGATGTGAATTTCCTCCTTCGCTCCGAAATTTTACGGATCATATGGAGGTTTGCCATAGTAGTGCAAATTGCGTATACGTATTTTCGGATGCGAAATCTTGTCGGACTGTGTGTGCCTACCTTAAGGGTACAGGCATGGGGAACCCCTCGTACCGTCGCTTCCCCACCGAGTTTGGCGAAGGGCCTTTAACGAGGTTTGGGAGTCGTAGCGTTTGCTATAAACACACTCCCCGTAATAATACCCCGGGTACAAACCGTGGTAAATGGGTGATGCGCTTCGCTTTGTCGCCCTTTCTTTATTCGCCCTGACACGGGATTTGCACACATGTTTTGATCGCTGAAATGGATCGGACGAGCCAGGAAGGAACTGATCCTATTTGAGCCGTCAGGCTTTTGGCGGCTCTGTCATCTTTGTAATTGAATAGTGATGCGGCAAAACCAATTTGTGGGGAGCCAGGGGTTGGAGGCTCGTAAATATTCATTCAGCGAAAGATGTTGCCTGTAATTATGTGTAAAAGTGTATAGTAGGCACGTGTCTATTCGTTTCTAATTTTACTTGTCTATTCTAATATCAAAATATGTTAAAAGTATTTTTTTACAACTTAAAGTCCTAATCCAAACATTCCCTTTACCTTTTCTTAGTTATCGCATGCCACAGCTTTATTTTGAATTGAACGCGATTGCCGGGTTGCCGGTTCGGCTCGAGAAAAAACCCACGCCGAAAGTCTTCTTTTCTAGATGACGAGATTTTCCAGGGTTGATTAGCAAAGAATTCTAAGACCTAATTGATAATTTTTGTATGTCTTCAGAGGTACCACACTGGTCTTGTTTTTTTTTAATTTATTTGTATTTGTAATAAACAGTTGGAGCATTAGATGTAAATTATTACTTTGACCCTTGGCTCCCTACGTGCCATAACAGCTGTCCGGGATAATCGGCTGAGATTTAGTCCAGACAGAGTTATTTCAAACCTAGGAAATTTTTTTTTTTTTTTATTTGCTCATTGTTTTACGGTGTTTTTAGTGGTTTTAAACATTCGTAGTGACAGTAGGGATGGTTAGCATTGTGTATGTGGTAGAAATACCATTTTTTTGTCGCCCGCTTTAACAAAAAGGGTGCCCCAGCACTGTTAACTGTCCATGGGGCCTTGGATCTCGATGTCGAGGGGGGCTACAGTCAAATCATATCTGAGAGCTTGTTTGACATTGCAAAACGGATGCGTCAGCTGGTTTTTCTCGGAAAAGGTCCTCTTCAGGCTCAAGCGGCCCAGCCTATAGAAGGAACTTGAAAATTGAGCGGCTTGAGCCTGAAGAGGACCCTTGCCAAGAAGGGTCAAAATATAGCTCTAATAAAATTCAGCTGATGTATCCGTTTTGCACAGTCAAATATGTTTCGCAGTCAGCTTGGGTTCAAGGAATATTTATATCGGGTGGCACCAGACGGACAAGTCAGCGGAGATTTAATTTCATTTCGGCCCTTCTTGGCTAGCGTCCTCTTCTGGCTGTAGCTAGAATAAATTTATTATGTATCAGTCTCAGCAGTACTTGATATGGATAACACGTCATAAAAATGAAATGAGATATTGAAAATATTCGCAAAGGTCTGTTACATGCAGATAATTCAAACTCGCAGAGGGGGACTTGTTTGCTCATGGAATGATATTAAGAACTCCGGCGTCGCCGAGATATGTGGGTGAGGAAAGGGGTTAGCCATTTATGAATAGCAGCGTAAATAAAGTGAATTTATGTGCAGTTTTTTCAGTGTTTATGACACTTTGGTGAAAGGAAAAGGAGGCTGGTTTCGTGACATGCAGAAAAGAGTTGGTTTTGAGGCAGAAACAGCTTTGTTTAGGCCTTCTTTAAACAAATGTCCTTTAGTCCTCGCCGCTCAGTAAAATGCAATTTTGGCCAAATGAGATAAATAAGTAAATGTTTTTTTTTGCCACCCGTCTAGGAAGACCGAGTATGATAAAGAAGGGAAATAAAAGCTAAATACAGACATTCTGTAGTATTTCATGGTGGGTCATCATGAACCAATAATAAATATTTCTTCAGTCCAAGGTGTTTGCGAATCATGGTCGGTGGCGATAAACTTAAAGTAAGCTAATATAAGGTGTGAAGCCAAGCTGACCATTCATTACGAAAGAAATAGAAAACCGTGATTTTCGGGGTGTTGTTTTTCGCTGAGGACGGTTTGCCGGAAGTGCAACCGAAATATCCAAATTTATATTTATCCCTCGCATATCATCCTAGAGGGATAATTAGCTGATCAAGAAAAAAACCCAGAAAATCACGTTTTCTATTTCTTTCTTAAAGTAAGTGAGATTTATCCCAGCGATATTTCGGCCCTTCTTGACACGAGTCATCGTCAGGCTGTAAGCAGACATGCAAAAGTTAATTGGCCATACAGAAATTCTGATAGACGGTTAATAGCCTGTAGTAAAATATCACAGAAACGCACGCCAAAAGTCCATGACGCAGAACGACAAATAAAGATAAGGACTTTGCCTACGTCAGTCCTTGATACTTCCTTGTGTACACCAAGTTGGCCAGTAAGAAACCCCTAGAGCTCGTTGATACGTCATAACGTGAATAATACTTTGAGAGCGTCAGAACCAATTTGAGGGGAAGATACGGGATGCATCTCTACTCTTTGGGATATCAGTGGGTGCCTGTTACATGTCATTGGGAATTATAAGCAAATGAAATGACAGATGGGGTGTGGCCTGGAAGTGTAACAGTTGTGCTGGGGAGGGAGATAGTAATGTTTGCTATTCTATTATACGCTTATTTTTTCGGGGAGAGGACGATAGCGGTTGTAATATCTGTTGGGGAGGCAGCTGTTGTGGAGTCATTCTAGATCGGGGCATGAGTGATAAGGATACTTATGTTTAGAACGTTACGTTTGGTTTGTAGATATTGTTCTAGCCGGCGTCGGCCACAAATGGACAGTTACTTCTTCGAGCCTAGTACAATTCTTGGAATGGTCAAATAGAGGTTTTATTTCGTATATTTGAAGCGATTTCCTGTCCTGATCTAATTTTTTAAACTAATTTCGGTAGGCTACTTGGGGATTTCCCACATGTAGAAGTTACCTCTAGAGAGCTGGATATGGTAATACAACTACCTTTATAAAGAAGAATATCGTAAAATAACTACCTGTGGGGCATAGGATGACACGCATTATATACCTATTCGAGAAAAAATATATATAGCAGTATTTATTTTTACTCGCTTCATAAAGGAAAACAGCGGAGGCCTGTAAACAAAGAAAATCCATTTGCAATGACAAAAGCCAACTATCTGTGTGCCGGATTAAACCCTATGGAGGTCACTAACGGCCGTAAATAGTCGAAATCCCGATGAAATTTTTCAAGAATTAGACATATGGAGTTGTAGTTTTAGTAGCATTAAGTAGTATACCGTAGTAACTGTTACCACTGCATTAGAGAGTTAACACGAGAGTTAAGTGTCTAGATACATTTCGGGTTTTATATAACAACTCTTTCCGGTGGCTACACGGGCTTGCATGGAATTGTAGTGCGTCTGGCATGTTTGTGGGTGAGGGCCTTCCTTCTTTCGGGGAACTTCGGCGTCGGGCTATCTTTTCTCTCCAGACCCGAATTCTTCGCTCTCGAAATCCCATGCTCGTGGTTCTTTCGAGTCCCCATATGAGACTGACGTTGCCTGTGTGGTTAGTCTGGAACCGTGAACTTTACACTTGTTGCGTAGAAGGCTCGCAATCTTAAATGTATTTTGTGGTTGTTTTTATGTGTTGTATGTGTAATGGCTCTAGAAGCCGTAGTTGAAGTTAAATAAATAAAAACAAATAAATAAATAAATTAGTAAGAATTGATGCTACTATAGTAAGACAGGATGCTACTGGATACTGCTGCTCAAGGTTGGCCCAGTCTGAGGCTCATAAAATTATAGTATTCTGTACTATGACATATTAATACATGCAACTTTTTCGTACAACTATCATCAAGTACCATACAAATACTCAGGCTACAAACTTTTCATCGGGATATCCCCTCCTTCAGATTACCTCCAAGTAGTGTTCACGTCGACCGCTAGATGGAGATGACCATCACCACTGTGCATTACACATATAGTTGAAACACCTCAGAGATTTTGTCAAGAACAGTTATATGGAGTTGTAATTTCAGTAGAAATTGGGGTAGTTTTATTTTATTTTGTTTTACCATTTAGCTAATAACTGGATCGTCTGAAGTTGAGTATTCTCCCAAGTAGCATTATCTCCGAGCATCTTCTGAATATCTAGTTTTTCAGTTTTTATATATTAAAAAATGACAAAATCGATGTTTCACGATCTGATGCTAGTTTTGCTTATCTTGCTTATGTTTATCATGCTTATTTTTCTCCTTTGTCTTTTTTTCTTCTGTGTTGGGGTATGGAAACAGCCAATTTATATTTAAATCAGGAGTCAAGCTTTTGTTCGGACGCTACACTGTAAACGACTAAAAGCTACATTTACTTTTTTGTTTGCCTAAAAACTATATTTAGTTATTTAGAGACAGTTGGGCCATAGACACAGTCTTGACAGTATAATACGGAGAATAACAGAACAACCATAACGTCTGTCACTCTTCCTATAACTACTACCTCCCATTAAAATTATTCATCACATAACCTCCCATCTTAGGCCTTAGACATTGTGCTTGGGTTTCAATCATTAAATTGAGCTGAAGATTTTTCAAAATTTTAATATTTTCTAGTTTAGAAATGTCAGAATACGAGTCAGAAAACCAAAACACCAGTCAAATAAACGCTGCATCGAAGTCCACGAAGATTTGAAAGACTGTTGATTTAAATGATGAAGGTCCAGGATTTTGTTTTTTGTGTAAGGCGCTTTCTAGTTTAGAACTCTCAGAACGTCACTGACTCACTACGCGAGGGCTCGTAAATTGCGTCCGCACGAAAGTGTGCAGAGATGGGCGAATCCGACCATGAAAGGGTTCGAATCCGAATCCAGGGCTAGGTACGAAACCGATTCCGAACCCACCATTTCATGCTGAGGATTCGAATCCGGGATCGAATCCAGATTCAAAAATGAGAGAAAAATGAGAGGTGACAAAAAGCACTGATATCTAAGGTGATTGGATAACGTGATAAATTACTGAGGTTGAGTGGTGGCGGAGACAAAAAAGTTGGCTTGCCTAAGGCCACTGTGTAAAAATTGGGAAACGGAAACTGGAAGGATGTAGACTAGAAATTTGAGTGGATTCGTAAGATTGATGGTCTGGAATCCGAGTCCGAATCTGAATCCAGCCTGATTAGCAGAAGATTCGAATCCGGCCAAAAGGGTGAATCCTGGATTCGGATTCGCCGATCTCTGCGTGTGTGTCTGTTTATGGATTAGTTTTCACCTCGTATATTGGATGAGGGAATGAATGAAATTTGTTTTCCCATTTTTAAGACAAAGTCACAAGTTGAGAATGAAAGAAATGAAGAAAAAAGACAAGAACACACAACATGTAACACATAGATTTTGATACACTTCTTTACACCTCGATTTACACATGGGCCAACATAGCTCTATACAAAGTGTGGCTAACATCCAGCGAACAAATAAAACCTGCAATTCGCTCAGATACTACAATACATGGATCGGTGACATTATACTTTGCCGACAGTCTAGAATTTGATTTTATATTTAATACATACTGTTTTACCCTAAATATTCCTTAAGCAACAGCCAGACGAGGACCCTTGCCAAGAACGGCCGAAATATCACTGACTAAAATCGAAGCTAACTTTCCGTGTTTTGCTATTTGTTTAATATATATTTCTTCTGCCAAGGCTGACTGCGAATCGTAGTTGACTGCGATGTGATAAATGGAAGCGTCAGCTGAACGTATTTGAGCGATATTTCGGCCCTTCTTGGCAAGGGTCCTCCTCAGGCCCAAAGATGGAAAAGTGAACCTGTGATTGAACAGACACGAAGGGCCGAAATATCGCTTGAATAATTTCAGCTGACTTATTCGTTTAGCTCAGTCAACTATTACTGTCTATCTATAATAAATAGATACGTTTTTGTAAACCCACAATTTTTGTAAACCCACAAATTTTTGTCCACAAATTTGTTTGCCCCCAGTTTTTATAAACCCACAAATTTTGTCCCCAATTTTTGTAAACCCACAAATTGTTGTCTACAAATTTGTTTGCCCCCGGTTGTTATAAACCCACAAATTTTGCCCCCACAGGCCCATTCAGGCTCTCCTGTAGTCAAGGGTATCGACTACATGTGTAAAGGATCGTAAGAGGGTTATAAAGCTCCAGATTGGTTACTCAAAAATTGTTGCTAACAGAAGTAAATATAACCGTAATGCATTAGCGATTGTGACCACTCTGTTTTATTTTTGTCTGGGTTGTTTCCAATTTTTCTTAAAAAAGATATCCAAGCTCTCCGATCCGCGTATTTCCGGTACTTGAGATTTTTACTTTATTTGCCACCGTGGTATAAGAATAGACAAATTATCCAGAATTTTAACGCTTCGGATGTCACGGCAAAGCTGGCCTTGCTACACGAGGGGTTATCCGGGTCTGCAGTTTCGAACCTTGAGCCTTTCCATGGTCTTCTACAATGTTTTTCTCGTAGTTGAGTTATTTTCTTTCTTTTTGGTTTCTTTTTTGTTTATTTAGCTCATTACTCCACTTTTTCTTGAATGTTGTAGTGGGTAAAAAATAAATTATTATTATTATTATTATTAAAGGTGTGATCATGTAGTTCGTTTGATGGCTTCTATACTAAAGAGTATTAAACTAAAAAACTAAAAGTAAAAGTTTATTCTCTACAGCTTGGGATCCGCTAACGAACACGCAAAAATTAACTTGAATTTAACCCTCCGTTGCGTAGACGTAGATACGCAAAGGCTCTGTTGCCTCTCCGCAAACGCTGCGCAAGCCTTGCGTGGCTCAATGTTAAATAAAGGACCCCTCGGACTATTTACTCTTCCGCTAACAGTATTTAAAATATTTGAATACTTTAAAACTAGGCTGTGCTTTCAACAAATAACCCACGGTTTTGGCTGCTTTAAGCCTTTTCTGAGACCCGTTGACGTTAGCGGGAAAACAGGGAAACAATTTACATTTATTATGTTGTTTGTTGGTGTGTTTAGAAAATGGTTAACCTTTACTACTGCACGCCAGCAAAAACGTAGGTTTTTCCATTAGTGCCGTAGATGTAAATATAGAAGAGTTAAACCGTGTTTATTAATAAAATAAGTTTATTCAAACAATGTTTGCAACGGATACGTCAGCTATGATTTTTCATCAGCGATATTTCGGCCCTTCTTGGCAAGGGGTCGTCGTTGGCAAGGGTCCTCGTCTTCTGGTTCAACTTCGGGGAAGGAAACAAACCTGTAATCTAATTACAGGTTTGTTTCCTTCCCCGAAGTTGAACCAGAAGATTGACAGCCTGACGAGGACCCTTGCCAAGAAGGGCCGAAATATCGCTGATGAAAAGTCATAGCTGACGTATCCGTTGCAAACATTGTTTGAATAAATGTTTCAAAGTCAGCTTGGGCTCAAAGAATATTTAACAAAATAAGTATCCTATCCTATCCTATCATAACCGGTTTTTCTTATGGAAAAATATCTCGCAGACGACCGTCGACGGCGGGATCCACATCGAAGGTAGCAAAACACGGCAAGTGAGAAAATCAGCCTGGTTTTGTTAGAGGGGTTAAAATGTACCGTAAGAAATTGGGGTCTCCGGGTTTAGAAATATATGGAGTGATTATGGAAGTAGGTTGCACTAGTTTAATAGGTAAGACAGGTCCTTTAACTGTTTAGGCTTCTCTGTGAATGAACGTATGATTTTATTGCGCTTAGCCTATTAGGCATTTGCACAGCTAATGCAAAAAAGTAAAATAAAGTCATAACAAGAAAACACAACAGCATTTGCGCTGTATATACAACAACAAAAAAGATAAATAAACGCATTACAAGAAATACACAACAAAACACGAAAGTAACACCAATTTACTGAATGAGCTGGCGATTCAGTGGACAAGAAGGTGGCTGGATGATGACAAAAGCTGTTCACTAATTTTTTGTATTTCTTTTAATTTTAATGGGTGATGTTTCCTTGTTTTCCGTTTCCTCTCCGTCTTATCCTAATTTCTGGAAACAAGTGTCACACAAAATGTATCATAATTTGTTAAAATATAAATTCGAACGCGATACAAAAATACAAATAAATTCGCTGTCTTTTTTCTGGGACGGGCAATGGCCTTTGTTTCACTATCTGACAAAGCGCTCCACAATCTAAACTTGTATTTTAAAATTAGGCACTTCATTAATAAACCTATTTAAGACTCTGCTTTGTTACATGGTATTTTAACACCTCAATCATGGAAGATATATTCAGCAACTTTGGAGCATAAAGGTAGGGCAGCCATGATGGTTTCATCACACAATAAAGCTGAATTCACAATGAGGGATATTTTCTGCTCGATGATTGGTCCGATGCTCAACCCAGGGGTTTTCCATGTTTTAATCGGGTTTGGTAATGACACTATTAAAATTCAGCATGCGAGGTTCTCAGTTCAGTTTTACGATCTAACGCGAGGACCAATGGAAATAATAAAGAGCGTGGAAAAAATTACCGAGTCATTACCATAAACATGTACATTTCAATCATATATCAGGACCACACATGCACTTGCAGGCGGGCAACACAGGCTGGCCACGCAATTACTGAACGCACCTCATCAAGCTTTGAAGGCTACAAGCTTTTCTTAGAGTATTTGTTATTTATGGTCGGTATGGGTTAATTACAAATCAGGTCATGATACGGTATGGTATATTGCATGCAAGGAGATGCGCACTAATCCCTTTTGGTGTGTATGGCCCTGAATCCTTGACCTGCATTTTTTTTTATCCAGGTATTAAATTTTCAGAATTATGTACAGTATACAAATTAGCCTACGATGAGTTTATTTATTTGTTTGTTGCCTGGCTACAAAACGGAGGCAGCTGAAGACCGAGTTAAACGTGACGAAAACAGAAAACAGAGATGTTGGCGCTTAGATTATGTAAGGAAAACAACAGTTATGCAAATCAACATAAAACTCGAGAGAAAGAAATTTTGTCAGCCATATTCGAGTCTATTTGTGGCACAATTCAAGAAACACATGTATTCTAACATGGGACTACTTTCTTGTTCTTAAATATAAAAATACCTCGAAAAATACCAATTGAATAAGACATTACGGCGAAGCAGCGCGGAAGTTCGCTGATTTTCATAAAAAAAAAATATTAGAAAATCGGCATTTTGATGATAAAATTTGGGAATGAACAGAAACAGTAACAAAATTTGATGATCAATTAGCACCCTTGGCAACCCTGAGCTACATTCGTCGTTCCAGCCTGTGTGAAGTGAAATACAAGTTGTAACGACGACAGCAGCTTGTAGTAGCTTATGGTGAGAGGTTCGAACAAGCCCGAGAACAAGCCCTTGGTATGCATGGTCTTGTGTCTGTGGTCTGCCTGTTTATGGGATCCCAAAACGTAAATGGAGGGATACCTATGACTATGTAAAAGTAGTCAGTCTGTCAGCACGATAACCCTAGCAGGGATTGAGATATTTTGTTCAAACTTGGTGTGAGGATCCATTGGGTCAAAGTACAGGTCAAGTTCGTAGATGGGCCTTGTAGCCCAACATTTAGGAGAGAGGATTTTAAATTAAGGGATGAAGAAAATATTTTTTCAAGCTGATGCGAGAGTCGATTTACGGGTCGACCCAGAAATGAACTTCATTTTCTCACCGGAGAAATAGTTAGCCCGGAATCCGTCCAAATCCGGTAAAATTAAAAAAAAAATTTGAAGTTGATTAGATGTTCGATTTACCCCGTATATGCCGAGTATTTTCTACCCGGGCATGTGGTTCGCCCGGAATCCTCCCGAAACCGGAAAGTTTTTTACAATTAAAATTTTTATCTAAATTTGATTAGAGGTTCAGTGTACCGGTAAGGGGGCATGCTGAATCTGGAAAATTATTTTCTCGCCGGACAAATAGTTCGCCCGGAATCTGGCAAAGCCAGAAATTTTTAAAAAGCAGAAGTTTCCTCCGAAGTTGATTAGAGGTTCTACGTAGGGGTAAAAAGACAAGCTGAATTCATTTTTGAGCTTTAGTTTTTTGCAGGACAAATAGTTTGCCCATAATCCGGTCGTCACCGGAAATTCTGTAGAAGTAAGACAGGGCATCAATTTCGTCAAAGCAGATATGACGTGTAAGGGTAAACACACATGCTGAATCCATATCCAAACTTGGATATCCGAACTTGGTTTTCTCCGATGATTAGCCATTGGCCTTAATCTTTTTCAAAATTTTAATAGTCAGAGTTTTAAGGAGTCGGGTTGATACCGGATATCTACAAGACCCAATGCTCTGGGTCAGATCTTAAATATTTGGGATCCCAACGAACCCTTTGGTCTTGTTTTTTTCCAGTTTTCAGCCCCTTTCTAATATCTTCATATCCTTTATAATTATATACAAAACATATTTGCGTGTGTATATATTTTATCCCCTTTGTAATGTATATAGCTTGCAACAATTGTTTATAAACAGAACTGTAAAATTTGTGCAAGTACTTTAAACTGCTTATTTTGACCGGATTCGAGGCTATGTATCATCATATTTAAGCAAAACATTGTTTTACTGAAAAATAATGATCGACCAAATATATCTGATTGCACTTTTTGGGATCCCAAAACGTAAGTGGAGGGATACCTATCAAATCGCAAAAGTTGTCCGTCTGTCTGTCTGTCCGTCTGTCTGTCTGTCCGTCCGTCCGTCCGTCCGTCCGTCCGTCCGTCCGTCTGTTAGCACGATAACTCTCGAAGGGAATGCGATATTTTGATGAAACTTGGTGTGAGGATTCAGTGGGTCAAGGGTAAGGTCAAGTTCGTAGATGGGCTATGTAGCTCTACATTTGGGGGTGGGGGGGGGGTTCAAATTAAGGGACAAACAAAATATTTTAAACAGCTAATGTGATAGTCGATTATAGAGTAACAAAGCATGCTGAGCACAATAGTGAAAACCATTTTCTCGCCGGACAAGTAGTTCGTCCGTAATCCGGCAAAAACCTGAAAGTTGGTTGAGTCTTATTTGAAGTTGATTAAATGGTCGATTTCGAGGTAGAAAACATGCTGAACACGATGGGGAAAATCATCCGGCGAAATCCGGAAAGTTGGTTAAAAGTAAAAGTTTCATTTGAAGTTGATTAAATGTTCAATTTAGAGGTAAAAATACATGCTGGACACGACGGTGCAAATCATTTTCTCGCCGGACAACTAGTTCTCCCGAAATCCGGCCAAACAGGAAAATCTGTTAAAAGCAAAAGTTCGATTAGATGACAGATCAAGGGGTAAGAAGTGAGGCTGAGTCTGTCTATGACAATAATTTTTTACTCGGACATATAATTAGTTCGGAATCCGGTTGTAACCGGAATTTTGTTTATGTCAAACTTTTATTCAAAGTTGATTAGATGCTCTTCATATAAGGAGATACGCTGGATTTGTTTCTGAATTTTCTTTTTTTGCTGGACTAGTAGTTCGCTAGGAATTCGGGTGAAACCGGAAACTTGGCAGAAGTAAAGCAGGAAGTCTCGGTCAATATCGTCAAAATAGCTATGGCTTATAGAGGTATATTGAACTTGGTTTTCTCTAATGATTAGCCTGGCGAAGACTGGATCTCGCGACGACAAGGCCCGATTGTCTGAATCAAATATTAGATATTTGGGATCCCATCGGCACCTTTGGTCTTGTTCGATTAGAGAAAGAAAATGCTGCTTCGTAATAAGGGAAATCAGCTCTTCTAAATCTGTGTATGTATTTATTACTTACCCGTCACAAAGGAACAAAAATAGGCGAAGTAAAGTACGTACAAAAAAACAAAGGATAAATAGAAAAAAAAAATGGTACGATGTATACCAACTGTACGCCACTCATTTAATGTGAATGCCAATTAATCGATGAGATAAATTTCTTATTGTTTAGTGACACCAATACCCCACTACAATCTAATTCAAATAGAATTTGCGATGGATACCTGAATCAAAAGCCTTAAAAAATTTCACATATCAGAAATAAATTTATAAGGCTTACAAATATCCTTATCAGAAAAGAACAGTATGTATATTGTTTATTTTTAATATCTGTTACGACTTTAATGGTTACTTGGTAGTAATTCTGCATTGAGAATGAAATAATGATCTGCACACGGCTCTCATGCATAAATAAATCCATACAACTAAATTTTAAATTTCCTGTAGTGTATGTTTTATCCAGTACCCTTGCACAGTTACAGAGTAAGGCCCTTTTTGGTAGTTCATCAAAAAACAAACTTTACTTTTATTTTGTTATTTGTTTAACCTACTTTGACTTAAGAAAACAGACAGGCGGACTTAAAGGACCTATCGTACCTACAATGCCAATGCAACCTACTTCCGTGACATCATTCATTATTTCTTAAACCCCTAGACCTAAATATTATCTGTCATATTCTGGACTCGCTAACGACACGTCAATAATCTTTGCAGTTGCCTCGATTCACTAGTTTCCATGCGCATTATGTTCCGGACGAGTGTTCGCGTATCATGCTATTGATACTTAAAACCGGTATTTCTGAATTGTGCCGAGATCTTGCTAAAAGTCTGTGGGCCTGGGAAAGTTCTTAAAACAGGCAAGCCCGTGGATATTTTTTTTTTTAAAGCAGAGCCTAGCTTTACAGTATATTTTGAAATTGGAACATAAACAGTAAATAGTGCGAGATGTGCTATAAGAATCAAAGCGACAACTACTATGCTTTGTTACACATCATAATTACCACCTCGGCGTTCCGAGGGTGGGGTCCTGGGCAGCTGCTTGATTCGTGGCTTAAAGGGACGTGACTGTCACAAGATAATCCATTCTCCCATTAAAGTTTAACTGAAAAGCCAGCTTATTCTTGTATCATTTGATTGAACACACTGAATTATTTGGATTCTGCCAAGGTATTTTTTTTATTTTCCACTATCTGCGCTAGTAGCGACGTTCAGAATATCTAAGGTCGTCCCCACAACGCAAATGCTACTATAACCCCTGAAGTTTTAATCTCAACACAAACTGGCATTTCATTGGGCATTGGGAAGGTTTGTCATTCGTAAGGTTTGTCGACAGAGTTAAGGTCGTGTAGTGTTTTAATAGATTTTCGTAGCATGTTAAAGGTTCATTGTTTTGCTGTATATGAATTTGATGCGTTATTCTCAGCCGTTTAAGTTGTGTTTTATCATTAAGTTTTTTTTTGGATAGTTAGTAGTGATTCTGGTTGAAAATGAATTGTTGTTTTTTGGTTGTTTTTCTGGTTGGGCGTCCCAGACCGCGTAAGTCACGCTCCTTTCTTTCTTTCTTTCCCTTTTTTCCTTTATTTTTGTCGAAGTTTTGTTTCGAGGGTAATTAGTCCCTTACATGTTCGCCTCTGGGCATTGAAGATTCCATTTTTTTTAATAAACCCTTCATTCATTCATTCATTCATTGGTGAGCTTGGTGAAGACTGCTTAGTATCTGAAAACAATTTTTTTCGTAAATCTTTTTCGTCAAGCATACCACACAGGTACAAGCGCATAGAGGTACCACAAATCTTACAGAAAATTTAACTATTTGAAAATCGATTATTCGTGAACAGCGGAGCAACAAAGTAACGCATTTTCATCGCGTCTTCAAGCCTATTTCAGTGAATAATTAATGGGTAGCTCGATTGTCTATCTCGGCCTTTTTCGGTTAAACCTGGACAACCAACTCTCGCTTTTGTTGTACACCAATTGCCCGGTGAGGATGAGTGTCGGGAAAGGGTGTACACTAAGTGCCGTGGTGTGGGTAACCTCTAGGTAGTACACCGCATCCAGTTCCGCATTTTGTCGCTAAGAGCTTGCCCTCTCCTGATCGAGTTAGAAACCCTTCGTCTGAAAATTCCAGAGGCGTAAACGAGAGCCAGCATAACTTTCATTTAAGAACTCGTCTTTCCCCATCTGTCTCATTTTCCCTGTAATTTCCAGGATGTGTCGCTCATTAAGCAGTTTATTGAGCAAGTTATCCAAAACCCGCGCCAATTCCAAGTGGCACAGGAATCTGGAGAAATTAATTCCAGGGGCTCACCGCTCCCTCTACTAACAATTACCTTCAGTTGAAGTCTAGATGGCGCTGTCCATCGATGGTGAATGCCAGGGTTCATTGAAGATAAGGAGAAGAGGTGATTGGCAAAAATTCTAAGGTAAGATTTGTTTTTAAATCAGTGCAGGGTGCAGCAACTTTTTCAGTTTAAAGAAGATGTAAATGACATTTGTTGAAACGCTGATTGGCGATCAACCAAAGCTAAAAACGGTGTTTATTTGGTTAATTGTTATGGAGTACATTCGGTCTCGTTAAAGAGGTTACGCCCTGACACCAAAGTTCGGTGTTTAATGCCAGGAATCTTGTCTCGGTGGGCCAGAAACAGGGTGGCCCCCCCTGGAGCAAACGGTGACCATTGGATTAGGATACGGGGTTTGAATACGGACTTAATGTACGGAGAATATGCTGTGGGATTTTCGTGAAAATTCCGATCTGTGAAGACAGTTGCGGGGGTCTGTGAACTTTGAAACATATTGCAGTACACCCAAGCAGTAAGGGCTAAGTAAGTAGATGCTGTTCATATCGAGGGGTTGCCCACTGTCGACTTGAGTGTACAGCAAGTGCCCAGTGCCGCGGTGCCAGGCCGGTGACGTCATCGATCTAGACCAACCGGCACCGGTTCGCACGTGTTGAACATAAAATCATTATGTTTAGAAGCCTTTGAAAGATAAATCGCCTAGTTGTATCGCCGGCAAAAGTGCCGGCATTGCTTGTGTTGTCCGTTGCCAGGAAAGAGTGTACATGAGTAGCCAGGGTTTGGGAAACACCTGGGTCAATTTATGCTGTGAGGTACCAAACCAGTTGGAGTGCATGCCAAAGTTATATTTCGTGACGAAGTGTCTTGTGATGAATTGTCCGTGTAACGAGTTATCCTATGACGAATTGTTCGTACGACCAATAGCCGATAAGATCAACTTTGCGTGTGACGAATTGCCATTTTGCAAGAATTGTCTTTGCGAGTAATTGTTTGTGACGACTTGTCAAGAACCCAAAAGGCCAAAATGTCTATAGACATAAATTGAACATAAATTCTCATGCCACCCTAAAACCGGTGCACCCTACACCCAACCCTTGTCAAAACCGACCAAGCGTAAACAGGTTATCCGCCGCAATTCCAAATTTCTACGACACGAAACCCTTCGATTACGGGCCCTCGCCACTTGATAAATCAATGTTTTCTCCTCTTACACCAAAATATTTTGCATTCTCGTTACAGGCCGCTTTTGGGCGCCCCCACAGCGTCTTTTGGGCGGTCGGCTAATTTCGATGTCACCCAAGCTCTGGGTGGCGGGGAGCCGTGTCACATGCCTAGAATTCCTCAGGATGTACGCCTGCCGTTTGCTCAGTTATATGGCTTAAAAAAGCTGGTGTATAATTTGAAACGCAAGGGTTCGTGTTACCAAAGCAATTTTTGACACATACCGAGGTTTATCTGTTCTCAGATCGCTTGATTTCTCCCGGTCGGACGCGTTGGAGGTATTCCTACAAAATTTGAAAATATTCCTGACAGTTTTTCACTTCACAGTACAAGCACAAGACCAAGATTTCCAGGTCGGATCTGCACTTACATCGTCTAGTTGAACAAATCTCAGATTTTCCGAATGGAATTTATGATGGTGTCGAAAATCCTGGCAGGAATTCCGATCTTGATTGTCTATTGATGGCGTTAGTCAAATAAGAAACTTGTTAAAGGACCCGTCGTACCTACAATGCTAGTGCAACCTACTTCCGGTTTTCATTCATTTACTCTTTAGCCAGAAGACCCAGATTTCATACGTTACATTCTACACCCGCTAACGACAGCTCACTAATCTTTGCACTTGTCATTCATTTCATTCACTATTTCCCATGCGTATTATGCTCCCGATGAGTGTTACCATATCGTACTATTGATGCGTAAAACAGGTTATTTGAATTTTGCCGATTTTTTGCTGGAAGTCAATAGACCCGAGAAAAGACTTAAAACATCCAAAGCCGTGGATAATTTGTTAAAAGCAGAGTTTTACAGTATTCAGATAGTTTTACAGCAGTTTTACAGTATTCAGATAGTTCTGAAAATTTTAACATAAACAGTAAATAGTGCGAGGTGTGCTCTAAAAGCGGGGTTTGAAGCGGCTTTTGATCCGAAGAAGGTCGGTTATTATACGGACCTCTGCGAGCTCCCAACATAGACAACAGAGACATTTCTCTAAGACTCGGGACTCGTGTTCTCAATCAGACAAGTATTTCTAATTGGATTCAGGATTCAACAACTATACTAAAAAAAAAATCATTCCGGCTTGACGACCGGTTACACACAAAGCACATACGTGCTTGAAAAACGCAACCAGTACACATTTACTATCATATACTAATCAAACCTTCACTAAAATAAACTAAAAATTTATTAATTAATTTGTCAATTTGTCCTCTCTCGTCTTCCAAACCCTCCACTCACCAACTACCCTCAAGGAGATGTTTCTTTAACCGATTTTTAAACTGCGGTACACTTTCCGCTTCTCGAATTGAGTCTGGAAAAGTATTCCAGACCACCGTACCTGAATGCCTTGCCACATGGCTAGAACGAACCGTACTTCTTGGCTCACTTACCAGGTCTCCAGCATGCCTTGTAGCATGTCTGTGATAAAATGAGTTAAAACGAAAAAATCCAGACTGTGAAACACAAAAATACCAATTTGGAAATCTCTAATTTGACCTGCAATAGCAACATCAGTCCAAATGGATCAAGGCTTCCCCTGTAGCCAATGACCTCCACCTACGTAATCAAGCCCGAGACTACGCCTGCAATGTTTTCTATATTTCATGCCACTCTTACACGTGCTATCGGTTTGAAATTTAGTGAGGTCATCTACGAATATGATCACGATAATAGAGGTTCTTAAACTTCACTGGAGTCACCGCTGTAATATGTATACGGCAGAGAAGGGCGAATCCAAGTTCGAGTCCAGGTTTTGTCCTTTTGGCTGGATTCGAATCTGCTGCTTATCCGGCTGGATTCGGACTAGGATTCCAAACCTTCAATCTTACGAATCCTCTCAAATCTCTGGTCTACAGCATTCCAGTTTCCGTTGCCCAGTTTTTTACACAGTGGGCTTAGACAACCCAACTTTTGTGCACTACCCTACCAACCATCCTCAGCAATCTATCACATTATAGATATCAGTGTTTTTTGTCACCTCAGAATTTTAAACTATGTGCACGATTTAGTTTTTGATAAGGTGGGATTCGAAACGTATTCGATTCCAGATTCGAATCCTCAGCATGAAATGGTGGATTCGGAATCGGATTCGTACCTATAGCCCTGGATTCGGATTCGAATCCTTTCGTGATCGAATTCGCCCATCTCTGACACGGCAGGGTAGCAATTTTCAATGTAAATAGCATTTTGAATATATGTTTGTAAACAGCGTTCTAGTTTCCAACCGCAGGCATGGCTACATGCAGCTGATGCACCCCAGTTGAAAATACCCGGAACAGATTAGCTAATATTCAGTAGCTCTCGCAAAGTTTCTTCTAAGCACACTGACTACTATAGGGGACCTTGACTTACATCGCACAAATATTACCTCTGGTAGCCAGGCTTCGCCTTCCACGCTACCAGACGTCAACCGCTTCCGCATAATCAATCCAGCCCTTCCAGATTTTCATGATAATGAGGACAGCTAGATTTGCTGTTCTTCAACATTTCCTAGATGTCCCCTTCACATTTTAAATATCTCTTGCATCCCAGTCACAACTGTCAATCCCTTTCCCTTTTCTTCCTCCATTTGCATATGTGTAGTGTCTCTCGAACGGGTTGCCCCTATGGCATCTTCCAGACATCCGGAATCTGGAGTGTCCAGTACCGCGGACTTCCAGACGTTTTTGGCCTGGCTTCAACTTCCAGATCCGTCTCGACGAAAAAGGTTGTCTGGAATCCGGAAGAAAAATCTGGAAGGTGAAGCCTCGCTTTGATTGGTCTGTTCAGAGCTTAACACCGACTGAATCAATCTCAAACAACGCGAGGGTGGGGTTCATCTGCGAAAAGACCCTCTATGTGAAGAGAGTATTTGGCTGTAAAAAAAACGCTGACAGGTTATGGCGCTTGTTCTTGGAATATAATGAAATAGTCGCAGGTTTTGGTTCTGCTTTAATGGCAAAAAACTCGCGAAAAGAAAAGCCATCTTTACCGGCTCTTTGGCCTCTTAACTATCTGTTGTCAAGGTCAAGTCCGGCTTTTTTGGTTTTCCTCATTTTCCCCATGCCCTATCTTATTTTATTCCTCAGCGACTTTACAAAGCGGAATCATGTTCTCTCGATTCTATTCTATCTTATCGTCTCTTTTTCCTGTCTTTACCGCGTAAATTGAAAAAGAAGATAACGAACTAGCGTTGCTTTCAGATCTGCTTTAATAGAAAAACAAAAACAATAAGAAAATTCATCTTTACAACCTCTTTTTTCTCTGTAGTCAGACTCTTTTTCATTTTCCTCATTTTCGCCATACCTTTTCTTGTTTCGTTCCTATGCGACTTCACAAAACAAGACCTCGTTTCAGATCTATCTCTGGTTATACCATCTTTTTGTATCTTTGGTCTCCTCGGCCTCTTCATTATTGTCTTTATGTTATCAAGATCAAACCGTCAAGCCCTGCCTTTTTCTTTTTCCTCACATTCGCCAATCACTATAGCCTTTCCTGTTGTGCTCCTCTGAGGATCTAAAAAGGAGAATCTCTAGCCTCAGTTCTATCAGTTGCTCAAAGCTTTTTGGTAGAGGTTAAGTAATGCATAATTGTACACATAAAAATGGCGGACTACTTTCGACGACGATAACTCAACGCCTTTTCTGCTTCAACATCTTTTTGCGTTGTCACTCGTAATCACCTGTACCTGGCTGGAATAGAATACCACCCAGTCGCCAACTTTGGGTGGTCTAGGAGGTATTGCAACCCCTGGAGCTGGACACAGCAGGGCTGGTATGGCGGCGGTAACTTGTAGAGAACAGGTGATCAGGAGTGGGTAACTGACTGATGGAGTTACATAAGGGGTGTGAAATTCCTGAGGTGAAATAGAATTCAGGAGAAAGGAGAAGACAAACAATCAACTATTGCAATGCAACTTTTGTAAGAACAGAAATCTGGGACAGGAAATGCCATATGCAGAGGCGCTATTTCAGTAAACCTTAGGTGTGGGAGCGGGGGGATGCAGTTTTGGGTGGTTCTCATTCCAGGCGTGTTATTCAGATTAAAAATCTGGTTACTTTTTGGAGGGTAATTACATTAAATACTCCTTGAGCCCAGTCCTTCTTGGCAAGGGTCCTCGTCAAGCTGTCTGACTGACAGCCTGACGAGTGACGAGGATCCTTTGCCAAGAAGGGCCGAAATTTAGCTGACGTATCCGTTTTATCCATCGTTTGAATATACATTTAAAGTGCTTTTCAAATAGCCTATCGCCTACCTTAAAGTAAGGTCATTGTTGTGCGTGCCAGGAAATGCTACTTGATGAAGGATTTCGTGCCCCTCACGGCCAATCGCTTCCCCCACATTGCCTCTGTATTCCCATGTAAGCAGAATAAAAGTAAAATGTACACAAAGCCGGAATCCATTGCAATATTGAGAAAGAATTATTTATAATCATGCTTAAATGAAAAGAAACAAACTAAAGGACTATGGCCGCAACCCCGATAGCGGCTCCGGCCAGGGGCGGAAGCAGTAAATGTGAAAATTTTGTTCCTGAGTTTGCTTGTCTGTTTTCTATAGTTAAATTACCAAAAATAAATATGAACTACTCAACTTCGTGACGTCCTTTAACTTCCTGGGCCTGAATCTGTCAGTCAGGCCTGTCAGGAACCTTTCCTTATAACCCGGCAAGTAGCGGTGTGCGTCTTTACACATATATTCAAACAATACATAAAACGGATATAAATAAGTAAGTAAGTAAGTAATTTATTTGTAACCCGCCATTTCGAAAAAGCGGAGAAAATAAAAGAAAATAAATAAAATTCATAAAGACACAGAAAAAGAAACTAATTTTAAATCTCCGGCCAGCTATGAAGCTTTGGCAGCGATATTTCGGCCCTTCTTAGCGAGGGTCTTGGTCAAGCTACTCGTCGATACTTTGATCTTTGATAGCTGACATATCCGTTTCCTACATTGTTTGAATATATATTGGGCCTCAAATAACAAGCTTTGCGCAACTACTTCTCGTTCAAAAGAGGGTGAAGTGTACTGGAACTTCAACCCGATTTGATCATTGTTATGTAATAAGTTCTTGTGAATCCGTTCGTGTTTCTGAAGTACCGGCGGTCATCGACATCATTGATGACGAATGTTTGCGAGGTTTTGTTGTCATCAGAAATGGTAATGTCGGATAAACAAACCGAGTTTGTTCCTCGCTTAACCTGCCCCTTTATCTATAAAGTTCCATAAACTGATTGTATGATGTCTAGGTATTTATCGATTGCAGATGTGGTATAGAAGCTTGGGTGAAGAAAAGACAATCCGTCAGTTACAGATGCCACAAATAAACATAATAATTTATATTTGAGTGCTGGGGAGAGTGTCAAAAGGGTCAAGGGTTTTTAGGAAACTTGACATGATCAAACTATCATTATGTCATATTAACACACCCTAGAATACAATATTCAAACAGAAATCCCGATTCGTAGAAAATTTGTTTTGGCCAGTTTATCTTTATGAAGTTTTTTGCTGCGTGCCATAAAAGAGCAGAGTTTATTTATTCTCAACCATTCGCTGTCACTATACACCTCAAATTATCTATATTGTTGACAAATAATTATATTGATAGTATTTACTGAGAATTTTGTGTGAGTTCTAGACAGCTGCAAGCAAGTCTGTTATATTTGTACTTTTTTGGCACTCCTTCAGTTTCACTTCCAGGAATCAATACTTGTATTTTGAAACAAGAGATCTCATCAGATTCCTTTGCCTTTGAGCCTTCTACCAGCTACAGAGATGGTTTACTTTAGCAGCCATGGAACTCTTTAAATATCATTTATTCAAACAATGTTTACGACGGATACGTCAGCTATGATTTTTCATCAGCGATATTTCGGCCCTTCTTGGCAAGGGTCCTCGTCAGGCTGTCAATCTTCTAGTTCAACTTCGGGGAAGGAAATCAGTTTACAGGTTTCTTTCCTCCCCCGACGTTGAACTAGAAGATTGACAGCCTGACGAGGACCCTTGCCAAGAAGGGCCGAAATATCGCTGATGAAAAATCACAGCTGACGTATCCGTCGTAAACATTGTTTGAATAAATGTTTCAAAGTCAGCTTGGGCTCAAAGAATATTTATCTTTAAATATCAGCTATGTAAAATGATTGATGTTTGTGCGTGACCGATTTATTTTAAGTTTTCGTTCCTTGCAAGTGCAATCTCCGAAACTGTCTCCGCCAAAACGACGAAGAGGTAATAACAAGCGATAACAAGAAAACGGCTTATTTTCAAATCGCCGTCTAGGGTAAATCAGACATATTTGTTTTGTGAAGCCTTTTCTGAAGAATAAAACATAATTAGTTCCAATTGTACTTTAAGATCGGATTAAGGACTAATTTGTCCAGGTTATAATACGGACTTTAAGTTGGTGTTGTTTTTGTTGGTATTACCTTTACTTGAACCTGGTGCTGGCGCTTTTGAATTAACAAATGAGGAAGTGTGAAGCTCCTTGAGGTTCATTTTGGTGAAATGGGCTTAAAATCGCGGCAGGAAAGTTCAAAGGAGCCCCGATCGTTAGAGGGAGTCATAATCATAAAATGGATTAGAGATATGATAATTTTAACCACGAATGGAGATATTATTCCGAAGAGATTTACATGGAATGCGCGAGGTAGAGTGCGAATGCAGTATTTGTCAAAGAGAAATCTTTATGAAGGGTGAGATTTCCGATTGGGCCTTTAATGGGAGTGATTGAGGCTATAATGTGAGTCGGGGGTGGATAATTTGAGGGAGGATCACGCGGGGATCTCACGAGGCTCATGGGAGGAATGTTATGGGGAATAAGTGGCATACTGCATACCGGAGACTTCATTTTCAATAAGGTGTAATCGCAGTCATGATAGGAGCCTGGAGCTCTGGTCAAGGTATACCAGACTTGATTTTGCAGTTAGCTTGGCCGGAAGGAATATTTATACGAGCAAAACTTTAATTAACACGTGTGGTTACGAAGGAGATTCAGATCGAGGAGTTACCCACTCCGCGGTTGTACACTCTTTTTTGGCACTGACCAGCACCGGCCGGTGTCAGCCATTCATCTTTCAACACTTCTAAATATGCTGAATTTTAAATTCTAACACGTGGCAACCGGTGCTCACATAAGGGGTGGATTCGCATAGGTGTTCTAACGAGGTTTTAGATCCTGTATCGGATGACTTGTTTTACCAGTTGCAATTTTTGTAATGGTAATCTATCATTTAAAGCAAAATGGACACTTATAATGCTTTACTTTGTATTAAATGCTTCACAAATAAACATTTCCGACTTCCTTTAGAAGGTGCTACGAAAATCAGCCGTTTTCTTGTTATCCCTTGTCTTAACCTCTCTGGCATTATGGCGATCCAAATCTTAGGAGCTGGGATATCGTGGCAGGATATTCAAAAACTCCCAGCAATGCTTGATAGAAAAGGATATATTTGAGATGTCACCAAAGTCAAGCCGCAGATGCAGATTACCTGATTGTTCTAGTATTTCATCAGAAGTTCCATGCCTTAAAGTGCCTATTAAAAGTTTTTCTTTGTGGAATAGTGTTATGAATCTTGATTAGCTTGCTTTATAAAATGTACCAGAGTATGCAATAAGCTTATAAAATAATATAGCTACAAAAACCATTCAAAAACAAATAACCTATTCAAATCTGAATTATACAAGCTGATTTATGCATAAAATAAAGATCTACTAAGTATTATAAGAAACATCACTTTTATCTTTGTCCAAGCTAGTAAATTGAGCATGTACTGGCCCGAAAAAACACGCTTTGAAATATCACAGGGAGGAAACTGTTAAAAAAGCTGCTGATCTAGGGGGTAAGCATTGTTCCTAGGTTGTTATAGAGTGGGATTGGGGTAGTTTGATGTGCCCATTTAACTTTAACGGATCTGATTTTCATGAACTCATCGAGGATCCAAGTTTTGTATGACTGCGTGTATTATCTCATTTCGCTTATTACATTTGCATTAGAGGTATGCTTCTTTGAGCAGTTACTCTACTTGGAACAGTGTACCAGCCCTAAACACTCATTCAGATTTTCTTGAGAGGCCATAATTATCCATTTTGGCTGACTGTAGTGTCACTGCAAGTGGATGGAATGGCACTGTTCAAATTTGAGTAATTTAATTGTTCAAAGAAGCATACCTCTAATATATGCTATAAAAACTGCCTCCAAGAAACTGTATTCGCAGTCATTGTAGGGGCCTTCCACTCTGAGATCAGCTAAATTATATATGCGAGGGGTTGCCCACTCTCCGTCCCCTGCTCTACACACTTTTCCCGGCGTCGGGCGGTACCGACCGAAATCAGCGATACCGGTCACAGAATAGAATTAGAATAGAATTTATTGCACAAACGCCTGAGGCCATGGCAAAAATGGTTACAAAAAAAAGAGAACACTTGAACAAAATAATAAAACTAAACTAAAGGAAATTCTCTCTGTGGGCTAAAGCTATTTTTTGGAACCTTACCAGCCTCTTCAAATCTTGAAAACACTTACTTCAAATAACGCTCATGCTCGTCATCCATACTACATCATTTACTGTAGTTACCTTCCCAAAAATCTCAACCCGCAGGTCACCTAGCTCACGGCATTCACACATCAGATGTAACAAACTCTCATTCTCGCTACCACACATAGGGCAAAAGTAGGGACCAGTACGTCCTAATTTATTCCCCAAATATTTCCTCTGTTTTCCCAATGGCAAACAATCAGCTCGGCAACTAATTAAAATTCTTAGATCACCCACTTAATCCCAGCCTTAAAATAAACCTCTTCCCCCATGTCTCTTTGGCTGAAGTATAAAACCTTAAACCCCGAAATTAAATTAGACGATTCATCTTTCGCTCGCTTCTAAACACATTTATTTAAATTTTCTAACCACGGGGGTCGGGCATCGCGGCACCGGGCACGTGCTGTACACTAAAATCGAGAGTGGGCTACCCCTCGTATAGCCTACATGTGATGTACGGTTAATTACATTGAAGCGTAAGCTGAGAATTTTGATGGGTTAGTTCTGCTGTTTTTTTTCCTTTAGAAACCTGTTTAGTTGCCAACAAATATCACCCCCCCCCCCCTCCACCCACACGCTGTCAGATGATTAATGGTCATTAGGCTACTGGCGGTTCCAAGTCGGAGACACTTGCCAGTTTTTGTCTATCCAAGTCCTCCCTCCATGATTTGAGTTTTGATAACATGGTATTGACTCAGTGTTACTCCCAACGGAGTGTTCACTCCCAAAACAGCTGTAGAGCCTGGGCCCAGTGCCCAGAGACGATTTACAGCAAGTGCCCACCAAGTAACTAACCCCTCAGTTACTTGTTTTCTATTTCAAACAGATTCGGAAGTTTAAATTCACGCAAAGTTCACTGCTCAGAGACTGCTCCGTTCTGTTACTATTGTCGCTTATTTTGCATTTCACACTGATTTTAGAAGTAATACTCCCGTCCCGTCACGTGGTATTTCTTGAAGAAAATTCAATCTCGCTCTGGATCATTCAATTAACTCGAACCACAAGCCATCGGATTATCCGGAAATCGCTTTCGCGGTTTGTTTAACAGTTGCACCGCAACTTCTTCGGCCTGTCAGTTCTGGTTCTTTGAAAAGTCAAAATAGGATCCGAAGGCGACACAATGTTCATGCACGATTCACACTGAACTTTTAAAGCTCTCGCATATAATGGGAGACGGGAGTTATGCCAAGGGCAGCTGACTTTTCGTCACCACAACTGTACAACGCCCCCCCCCCCCCCTCAAGCTCGTGTACAGAATAAACGTTTGAGCTTATCGCTTTTACTTTCTATTAAGTTTTCATGATCAACTACCGAAAGACCCAATCCATCATAACACATACCCCTCTCCACATTCCCGATCGTTGAAGACTACAGAGACTGGCCAGTTCCAAAGATCCGACTCCGACCAAAGACACGCACGACACATACACGGTATGGGAGTTTTGTTCCCTCCTTTATACTTTTTTTCAGCCCAAATCTTTAAGAGTGAAATTCTTTTTCGTGTTTTTTGTTTTGTTTTGAAGTTAAGCCTTTTTAGTTTTTTGTAATTTTTATTTTTATTTAATTATTCAGTTGCTTGACTATGTAAAGCATGATTATATATATTCTACCCGATAATAGAAGTAAGCAGCGTGGTAACTTTTGAAGTTGAGCCGAAAAGGGCTGAGATACGACCAGGTCCGTATCCAGGAAATTATTTCGGGGGAGGGGGGTTGTCCGCGGGTCGGACCAAAAATTAAAAATTACATAGATCAGAGGTTAAAGCCTATAGCAGCGATAAGGGCTGTATCTAGGGGGGAGGGGTTGAACCTCCTCCTGCCCCTCCCCCCCCCCCTCCGAAACATACAAAACCAATCATTTGATAGGCTTTTCCCTCTGATCCATGTCTTTTTTGTCCAACCCGCAGGCAACCTCCCCACCCTCCGAAATTAATTCCTGGATACGGGCCTGGAAACGATTATTTGTGTATTTTTTTTGTTTTTTTTGGGGGGGAGGGTAGGGGTCGAACCCCCTACCCCCATGGATACGGCCCTGGATACGACTCTAGAGATACCCATCACTTATTCAGTTAATTAGGTTAAATACCGAATAAAAATGAGATACTTCGTCGTTATGCTATTCCCGAATAGTTAATTTCATATTTGAATGTCCCCTTTCGGATTTGTGAATTGTCTGTGTGCTTACGCCTCTATCCAAGTCCCAGACAATATCTATACAAATATGTGGAATACTAAAAGTGGTATATTTTCAGGCGGATATTTACAGCGTCTGATATTATAACGTCTGATATTTGATTCCTTACAAATGAAACTTGATCTCGATAAGAGGAGAGGTCAGATAATTACGTTTGTTCTGTTGTGTAAATTTAACGGTTTTATGCCGTCCAGATTCTCAGCGTCCCTACTTTGTTGAACAAATTGAAAATCCCTCCATGAGAGTCAAGATAATGCAGCATATTTAAAAGGGATATACAAAATAACCTTGCTTTTCAGTTAAACTTGAATGCATTTTTTTTAACCCGTGTAGCATGTTTGTGTTCGAAAATAATTAGTTTTTTTACTTTTAGGGGCTATAGCTCCTCCTCCACTCTGTCAAACCCGGTTAAATATTTTCTTAAACTCGTTAATCTACTCTTTCCAAAACAAGACAATCATATAAGGTTCGGACTTCAAAACTTTTATCACCATTTCAAACTTTGACTGGGCAAAACGGATAAGTCAGGTCGTTTTGCACCATCACATATGAATTCGCAGTCAGCTTTGGGAAGGACTATCTATCATTTCAACTGTTTAAAATATTCTATCAATTTCCAGCTGCAAAGATTTTTTTTTTAATCATTTCTACTATAATTCTTACTAGTCTTATTTTTATAAATAATTTTTACACATTTTTCATATATGCAAATCCGCAAATCATCACAACCACAAATATAGATTGCAACCGTACCCAATTGCTACAAACGATCTCCCCTAGACACACAACCACGAAGATTACAAAAACATTTCAAATGCAATGCCTTCGAGAAGTACAAAGAAAATTATCTCTTGGACTAACTGAAAGCAGCATTATCAAAGCGAGGGGTCGCTCACTCTTAAAAACGATGTACTCCCAGTGGCGCGCCGAGGTGTACACCGGTGGCGCAGAGGGAGCAACCCCTCGTATCAAAGAACGCTATTTGCATCTCGCACTTTTTCAGCTCTTTATTTCCTCGTTCGTCCGATAGTCAAATGCTTCATAGGAAGGGGGCTTGCATTAAATCATTAAGGACTTCTATTTGTTCCCATGGTTACCAATAACAACAACTACTGACAAAACTGTAAAATGGACAGCTTCATGGCCATTTTGATTGGTTTTCCATCACGCATACTTGTTGGCACTGTACTTTCTTTTCTTAAAGCACAACTCTTACTAGAAATGGTCAACTCTTACTAGAAAATAGTGTGTTTTTGAAAGTAAGTAGTACATAATATTGTTACACGAACATTCACAATGAATTAATACAATAAATTGCTAAAGAAAAGGAGAAGGAACAAAAAGACATGAGCATAAAGGTGTACTACAACAGACACAATTATGGTGGACATATACATATAAGTTTACCAATCCACATGAAATGAAAACTTAAAAGTGAAAGCACACTTTTACTAAAGGTGTACTTGAAATACACCTTTAAATTCATAATTTATTGGTTTATAAGAAACATTGTTTGTTTATTTTCTTTTAGTTGTTGTTGTTACTTTATATTTGAAAGTTTGGCTGAGCCTCATGGGCGACAAGAACTGGAGATGTATCGCTACAAATATATGTATGTTGTAACTTCGTCAGGCCCGTATCCAGGAATTTATTTCGGGGGGGGGGGGGGGGGGGGTTGCTTGCGGGCCGGACAAAAAAGTAAAAAAAAAAACATAGATCACAGGGAAAATCCTACTTTCGTATGTTTCGGGGGGGGGGGGCAACCCCCTACCCCCCCCCCCCCCCCCTGGATACGGCCTTGAACTTCGTATATATTGTGTTACCTGTATCTAAGTGTTCTTTAGCAGTATTGAAAAATTAAAAGAACTTGAACTTTTCTTTGCTAGTATTTCTAACGCAGGTGATGGACCAGGACTACCTGTTGGAGAGGTTGCACGTGCGGTGGCAGGTAGACTTTTGGACCAGGAAATTCAAGCATGGCACCTGGCAAAAAGTCTGTCACCTTCTTTAAGGTTTTATACTTCAGCCAAAGAGACATGGGGGGAAGAGGTTTATTTTAAGGCTGGGATTAAGTGGGTGGATCTAAGAATTTTAATTAGTTGCCGGGCTGATTGTTTGCCATTGGGAAAACGGAGGAAATATTTGGGGAATAAATTAGGACGTACTGGTCCCTACTTTTGCCCTATGTGTGGTAGCGAGAATGAGAATTTGTTACATCTGATGTGTGAATGCCGTGAGCTAGGTGACCTGCGGGTTGAGATATTTGGGAATGCAACTACAATAAATGATGAAGTATGGATGATGAGCGTTATTGGAAGTAAGTGTTTTCAAGATTTGAAGAGGCTGGTAAGGTTCCTAAAAATAGCTTTAGCCCACAGAGAGAATTTTCTTTAGTTTAGTTGTACTATTTCGTTCAAGTGTTCTTTTTTTTTTTTTTTTTTTTTTTGTAACCATTTTTGCCATGGCCTCAGGCTTTTTGTGCAATAAATTCTATTCTATTCTATTCCATGTGTGTAACTTTGCAATGTATTTTTGCAATGTCTAAGATGTAATAAAAATAACTGCAATTACCTTTCAAATCTTGAAAGCCAACGCTCAACCCTGCTAGCATGCCCCAGCTTTTGAGTGTCGCATTTTCGTTGGTCGTTCTATTTAATCGTCGATATCGATTTTTAATCGAATTCAGATTAATTTTTAATTAGGAAGATCATCAAGCCAGCCTCTTCGACCGCAAATCCTTATGTCCTTAAATGGCGAACGAGACCTGAGATAAACCAATAAAATTCTTCCAGATTCATTAACATATGCATGTCCGAAAGGCAGATTATCTGAGTAAGATAATTAATGACTGTTACTTATTCAATTGACCTTCCTTTAAACTTTCCCACACTCGTTCAGACAGAGATACTTAGACAATTAGCATTTTATTGCTCTGGTACTTTCAAGAGGCCTATAACGGTCCTTGATCACCTCTAATGGAAGCTGTCGGCAGTACCACAAAGTGATGAGGGTCTTGGGGGGATTTTCTTTCGGTCGGCGGGAAGACCAATTCTCTCGGCTAATAAGCTGATGTCAGATTTGCACGAACATGTGAAATTATAAACATATCTCTGGGGCTTAAGTAGATTAAGCTGAAAAGCCAAGGATGAGAAAGAAATTTAATCTCGGGTCTCGAGCCGACGGCAAGGGAGCCTTGTTGATAATTTGAAGGAGAGCTTTCATTTTGGGGCGAGATTTAGAGGAGGGGAGCTTGCTAGAGTCTTTGCTGGTACCCGATGGAGCGATCTTCTTGACGCTGGCTGCCTTTGGTGCTGTATAATATTTGTAACAAAAAATAATAATCTTGTGAGTAATCTTGAGTTATAAAATTTGTAACAAAAATAATAATGTATTATAAAATAGATTGAGCATTCGCTCTTGAGCTCCTAGTCGCTGTAGGCTAGTTCCGTTTCAACTTTTTGTAATCACTGTATCTCTTCTCTTGATCAAAAAAGTTTTTTTTTTATACACATTTGTATTTAATGCACTTTTATTAAACTTTGTGATTTTTAAACACCGACTATTAAATTGGACGGTACCTTCCGGCACCTTCCAGTTTTGTCAGTTTTTAACCTGTCTAGGATGAAATGGTGGTGTCTAGCGTCAAAAGAAAGTACTATAACCGATGAACCTTCCGGTAGACAGGTTAAAAACTGACAAAAGTGGAAGGTGCCGGGAATGAGTGTACATCGGGTGACGGAGAGTGAGTAACCCCTCGCCAAAACCCAACCCTTCAATATGTATTAAATTATTTTAAAGCAACATGATGCAAAGGACCTCGTAATGAAGCCGGCAACTCGTTCCAACCAGTGCGTCTTTTACTTTTGCTGGACCCTAAGCCATCCATAGGCTTTTGGCCCCATATCATGAGTTAAAAACGCCAGCACATTAGCACACATGATTCTTTGTTGACTCGAGTCACACTATGGTCACATCTGAGCACTATTCCGGTAACATAAATGACAAAGGTGCAACTCAGCTTGCCCACCTGTGATCGTGATCGAACAGGGCAGTACGGCTAGCAACCGTAGCCTGATTTCTCAGCAATTTACACCGGCCGCTTGGCCTGGGCTAACCGGCTTAAGGGTGAAGACGGCGCTGGTTCCAACTAAAAATTCCTTTATTACGAATCAACCACGACAACCTGGCTGGTCTTCTTTTTTCATGGGCTAAAAGCTCTGCATCACTAGTATTAAAATTATGATTTCTGTTCCCATTCCTAGCTCGTAGAAAGACTTCGCGGCTTGGATGATTCATGGTCATAACAAAGAAGACCAAAGGTTTCGACGGGGATCCCAAAAATCTAATATTTTATCCAGACAATTGGGTCTTGTCTTCGCCAGATCCAGTCTTCACCAGGCTAATCATCAGAAAAAAACAAGTTCAGATATATTTGTATGAGCCATATCTATTTTCACGATACTGACCGAAACTTCCTGCTTTACTTCTGCCAAATTTCCAGTTTCGGCCGAATTCTGAGCGAACTAATTGTCCAGCAAAAAAAGAAAATTGAAAAACGAATTCAGCATACATCCTTATCTCTTTAAAGAACATCTAATCAACTTCAGATAAAACTTTAACTTATAAGAAAAATTCCGGTTTACGAATTATATGTCCGGTTAAAAAATGATTGTCATATACAGACTCAGCGTCTCTGCTTACCCCTAAATCTGTCATCTGATCAACTTCAAATAAAACTTTTGCTTTTAACAAATTTTCCGGTTTTGGCTGGATTCCGGGCGAACTAGTTGTCCGGATAGTAAATGGTTTTCACATAAGTGTTCATCATGTCTTTCTACCCCTAAACCATTTATCAACATCAAATGAAGCTTTTACTTTTAACTAACTTTCCGGTTTGTGTCGGATTCCGGACGAATTACTTGTCCGGCGAGAAATGGTTTTCAGCATCGTGTTCACCGTGTCTTCTTACCTCATAATCGATGTCACATTAGCTGTTTTAAAATATTTTGTTTGCCCCTTAATTTGAACCCCTCCTCCACCTAAATTTAGGGCTACAGAGCCCATCTACGAACTTGACCTTACCCTTGACTCAAAGAATCCTCACACCAAGTTTCGTCAAAATTCCTCATTCCCTTTGAGAGTTATCGTGCTAACAGACGGACAACTTTTGGGATGTCATAGATATCCCTCCACTTACGTTTTGGGATCCCAGAAAGGAAAAACGCTCAAACAAAAGGATCAGCTTGAGTGAAGAACTGAAGAGAACCCTTTATGTGCGCAAAGGTTATCGTCAGAAACCTAACGGGTATCTAAATATAGGTATGTAAATATAAATATATATCTCGAGGTGTCAGAAGCTTTCTAATATAAGGGGTACTCTTTTTTAACATGGGGGGGGGGGGGCTACTTCTAGACATCCAAAGTCTACGACTCCTAGGTCTATAGTGTGTTAAGGTAATCTGATAGAAAAAGTTATTAGTTTAGTAGAAAGTTGTTATGTGATATTTAGTTAAGAATGAGAGACAAAGTGAGGTTGTTTGTTATTTGAGATTGTTCTGTATATGGCTTAATAGCTTTTAAATACAGATATATATATATATCGGCATCTCCTACCTCCAAAGACATTCCTTATGGGCCCAACCAGCGCACGACCTTATCCACTGCTTCCTGACCGAAGATTGAAAATTAAGTGTCTTTTTCTGTGTTTAAGTTTTTTATTTGTTTTCTTTCATTTACACTGCTTTTTCAGAATGATGGGTTACAAATAAATTACTTACTTATTCATGCCACATTCTGTCTAGGCAAACTAGGCAGCTACCTAGGGGCCCCATCATCGGAAGGGACCGGAGGGCAATTTTTGAAAACATATGTTGGTACTTGTTCATTCCGTATCTGAGCCTGCTTGTCTCTTTTCCAAAGTCGAAGTACGTAAACCGTTAGGATTAAACTTTGTTTTTTGCTAAATTACCAAAAAGGAGTCCCTGGCAATTCTGCCTAGGGTCGTTGGACCGCGCTATGTCTCCGGCCCTTCCCACCTTATAATTTTGTTTACATTTCCAAGCACCTCCATGCGGGGGGGGGGGGGCATAAGCGATCCTCTTGTGGCTGACTATGTGCTAGGGCCGGAATGTTTATCGGCTTACTTAGATTAAAGTTTACAAAAAATGGTTGACAAAGACTGTATCTCGGAAGTTGAGCCGACGGAGGGTTAGCAGCGAGCTTAGCAGTAATTTTAAGGAGAGCTTATTTTTGGGGTACAAGTTAGTGGAGTGAAGTTTTCCAGGCACCAGAACCCGATGAAGAGTAATTAATCCTCTCCTGTATTTAATTGATAATTAAAGATTTAAAAAATACGGCAATACATCAGACGCTTAAGGTGCCAACAGAATTCATTGTGTTCGTTGGCATAGTATTATGAACCCATTTGTTGGTATAGTACAGTTTTTGATAATATTAGCTAACAGCAGGTGTTTCAGCTTTCTTTTGACACAAAGAATGGAATCAGACTCTTTTACTGAGTGTTTGGTATTTCTTTTATCGTTCTTTTTCGTTCGTTTATTTGGATACTTCCGACAGTTACAAAACTAATGCGAAACTGCCAATGAGATAAAATGAAAATAATCTGAAATGAAATCTTGTCTTTCCCAAAGTCCAGGTCCTCCCACCCCAAAGTCCAGGACCTCCCACTCGAATGAGCATCCTTTCGTCAAATCCTTTTGATTTCGTAAAGTCCCAAGTTGTAGGTTATAATTTTTGTATATTTGTTCTTTCTTTATATTTTGTCCATCTTTTTGCTTTTGCTTATTTTGACGGGTTGTAAAGGGATGACAAACAGTACTATTAATAATAACTTCTTTCAGCCAAGGGCCAAATTCACAACATAACTGAAATAATTCTCGGAGGGAGCAGGACTGGGCGTCAGAAAAAATACTAAGGAAGACCATCATTCAAGTTTTGCAGGGTCAATCAAATGATACACAACTTGACACCTCCTATTCCGGAACCGGGAGTGAGGATACAAATACTTAACACACACACAAATCAAATCTAGCGACGTTTTAAAGTATCTAAAAAGTCAACCCCAAATAGTCTTTGTAAAGCTCATTCAGATTTTTCCTTTTTCTCTATTGTTTTTTTTTGGTTCGCTGAATTTGTTAAAAATAAAGCAAACAGTTTATTCTGTGGTTATTAAAAAAATACCATTGAGCATGGTTACTTATACTAATCCGAGTATCCTGCAGGGACTGCAACATTGGCTGTTATCAAGCTTGTTCGCCCTTTGGGAGTGTTACTCTGCAAGTCTTGTTAAAATGGCATCATGCGCGTCTTATAGAAGCCAGAGCCTTATGTAATGAACTTGACTTGTTTGACAGCATCTCCGTTCCTTGTCTTCATCCACTTGATTTAGATCATAATTCCCAGGAGACATATCATTCAGAATTCAATCACTAATTGGCATACTCCTTATGAATCGTAGGCGGAGCTATGGCGCACTACCATTACTTCTGGCAGGAACAGCCATGAAAGCTCATTTTTCATTGGTCAAAGGAAAAGTTCGGCTCCGCCTTGTCTCTAGAAAAATAATCGCCGCCAGCGACTTGGGTGCTGATTGAGTCAAGCAATCGCCAAGTTGGCGTACTTCAGTTTCAAGGAGTGACAGTTGTCTAACATTTCAATATCAGAGTTTGTTCAGAGTGCCATTCACTGGACTGATGGGTAGTGCAGTGCTGGAGCCAGCTCCTTTATCGTTACTTACTTTAGCGTGTCAAAACTTAGTTGAAAGACGTGATGGACTGAGTCCTTTAAGTGCTAGTACCCCCGGACCTTCACCGGATAGCCCTGCTTCAGCAGCTATGTCATCATCACCGTTAATCTCACCAAGCATGCCATATCAGCCGCATTTCTTCAGTGGGATACTACCAGCGGCAATGTTTCCGTATGGATATTCACCGGTGAGCTATGTTTATCCGGCCGGATTTCCGAGCCTGGCTTTCCACCACGGACACCCTGCTTTCAGACAATTTGTGCCGTCGACACCACTGGGTCCGGTAAAATCTGTTGATCAACCGAAGGACTCGCCAAAGCCTACACCGCCGAAGAAACCACTGGCTTTCTCAATAGACAGTATTTTAAAACCGGATTTCGGAAAAGAAAGAAGAAACAAACGGCCGGCAAGTCCGAGGTTGTCGGAACCCGTAAAAAAGAAGCCGTTACTAACCGAATTGCCGAAGAGAAAGGAAGAACCAAAGGAGGAGAGAAGGACGGAGAGCCGGTTGTCGTCGAGCAGCAAAGAATCCGCCCCGGATAGCGACAAAATTAATCCGCCCTTACCAGCGGAAGCGTCGAAGTGGCCGGCTTGGGTCTTTTGTACTCGGTACTCAGACAGGCCTTCGTCAGGTAGGAGTAAGTTTCGAAATTTTCTAACTTAATATGCCTATTTTAATTATATTAGTTGGCCAGCATTCGAATGTTAGGGTTTAGTTCAGTAATCCTCCAGTCCAGAGTGCAAATTAAACAAATGATCGAACTGCAAGTTCTGATAAACGGATAGGTCAGATAGTTAAGATATCAAATTTTTATTTCTGGCTACAACCTGAAGAGGACCCTTGCCAAGAAGGAACGTTATTTAACGATGCAAAACGGAGAAGTCAGCTACATTTTATTCGAGCAATATTTCGGCCCTTCTTGGCAAGGGTCCTCTTCAGGCTCAAGCCGCTCAAGCTGGAAAATGAACTTGTGGAAAAATAATTAAAGATTCTTCCTTAAATATCTGATATTTAAGATGTTTAATATATATCTGTATAATATAATAATAAATATCTGATATTTAAGATATTTAATATGTATCTTATCTTAATATAATCTGGAAAATGAACTTGTAGAAAAACAATTAAAGATTCTTCCTGATATTTAAGGTATTTAATATAAGATATTTAATATTTATAAGATCTTTAATGAAGAATCTTTAATTGTTTTTCCACAAGTTCATTTTCCAGCTTGAGCCTGAAGAGGACCCCTGCCAAGAAGGGCCGAAATATAGCTCGAATAAAATGTAGCTGACTTATCCGTTTTGCATCGTCAAATATGATTCGCAGTCAGCTTGGGCTGAAGGACTATCTATAAGAAGGAACGAATCGCTGAAATATTTCTCGGCTGACTTTCCGTTTAGCACCATCAGATACAATTCAGATGATGGTCAGGAATTTCAGGCGGGCACTAGAAAGTAAGAACACGTTGTCTTTTTTTTCTTTAAAAATAACAAATAAATAACTAACTCCCCTCCCCTCGGCCCGAATTCGGATTTTTATCGAAATTTAATTCTCAGCAGTAGTCATTCCATTAGAATCAAATTTCCGCTGCGGTGTGAGCCATGGGTTAGTTAGGTTACTTTATCTTGCATTGCACCTGTTGCGAAGTATCGAAAAATCGGACAAGATCTTCGAGTATGATGTATAGCAAGATGTTATGTTTTTTTTTAAATTATCAATCTATATATTTAGCGTCACCTATACTTTCCTCTGTCTCTACGTTTAGTTTTTTAATATTCTTTCTTATTTCCTCTTTTAACCCTTACTTCTCATTTTACCATTTTCATCACATCTTTAGAACCTTAAAATTTTCTTTACTTTTTCCTTCCTTAAAATTTTCTTTCATTTTTTTTTCTTTTACAAAAATATTATCCGGGAGACAATAACAACACAAGTTTTGTTTTACCTCTTCGTACTTCCCGCGTCAAAGGATGCCCTTCCTTGATAGGGAATCCCTTTTGCAGTGGCATTTAGTACAATCTTATTCATTTCCGTCTCCGATACCAAAACCTTTTGTTATATGCCATGATGTTATAATGCCAACACTTATAAAAAGTCACATATTCGACGCGAGGCACTATCAAATGTACATCGCGAAGCCGGTAGTTTACAACTTTTGACTCACGGTACTTACGAGTAGTCAACTAGCTTTTTAGCTTAAATATTCTTTGAGCCCAAGCTGTTAAGAATGACGCAGAAAATTTGTATGATAGGTGAAAAATCTTAACTAATACTGCAGTATCTTGGATCTTCCGTATACGCCGAGGTAAACGCCTCCGAACATAAGAACATATTCACATTTTACCATGCTTACCGTCTTACTTGCCATTAAAGATAGGTTAAAAATCCTAGATGATCAATTTGTAGACTTCATTAATTATGTTCTAGTGCATGTCTGTTTTACCGTTTCCAAATTCCAGCTCTGACTTCAGTCAGCTTTTATTAAACATAAATCCATTTCTGTAAAATTGTTTATACAGTCTGAGGTTCTATTTGATGTCATTACCAAGTCTGGAAACGAACCCACTAAGAGAATTTACACTGGAACACGAACAGCTGTTTAGATTTGTTTTGTCAAATAGTTATACAGTCCGAGTTCTAGTCGGTTTCATTACCAAGCCTGGAAAGGAACTCACTAAAAATAACTTACACTGGAACACGAATAGCTATTTAGATTTTTTTCTTTTTTTTGTCGGATTCCCCTAACTAATTAATATTTATTTCCACGGTTGTCCTTAATTAGTTTATTACAAGTTCATATTATAATCTAAACAAAACAGAAGAATTAATTTCTCCATATTCCAGTTCAGAGCCACCTTTCAATTTAGTTTCTATTTGTCCCCCAATGATCATCACAACCATCAGAGTTGAACTCAAACTCTGCTAGAATATGTGTCGTTAAACCGAAAGCTTCCATTTTCTATGGAGGCGCATGGCCTATTTGTTGCAATCTGTTATCAATATTATTATTAACGCATGACTGATGTTTCTATCCGTCGGAGGAGTATGAGCCCGAAATATCGCTGATGAACCATCATAGTTGACGTATCCGTTGTGTACATTGTTTGAATATATGTTTCAAAGTCAGCTTGGGCTCAAGGTATATTTATTTTTTCTAAATCTTTACATTATCTTACCTTTGAGTGTTCCGGGCACAATCGATATTATTTTACAAGCTTTTGCACGGGGAAAATGTACATTAAAGCACAACTCTTACTAGAAATGATCTTTAGCCAATGAAAGGGATCAGAAAAAAAGTTTTCAAAATTACCATTACTTTCCACCTGAAATGAGAGATTCTCTTATTAGTGCTTGTCGACACTAACCAGCCTTGCTGCTCTCCGACGCGGCGGGTGGGTGCAAAACATTTGAAAACTGAACGCGCCGTGGTTAAAAAGTTGGAAAACTAACTAAATAAAAGGAGTAAAAACAGAAGATTCTCAAATCCTTATGTTTGGAAGAGTTGTCAGTGAACATTAAAGACTCTGGTAAACTTTGCTTTGTGTGACGGTCAAAACTCGGCATGGCCGAAAAAGCGCTAAAATTCGTGGGCAGAAAACGAAACAATTGAGAAAGGTGGGGATTTTAGAAGCTCATAATTCTACAAGGGGTCTAGGTATACTATTAAAGCCAGAATAAGCAAGAGGAGTCCTTTAAGCGCGAACGGTGCAGTTTCGGGCTAAATGGTAGAATGACGATCCAAAGTACCTATCAGATGTTTTCAGAGGCCCTCAGTTAGGATACCTACTTTCGGTAACTGGTAGTCTTGTATTAAAATAAGTAAGTTATAAATATTCAGTTTTTAAATAAGGTTGTCAGTATATTGAAGTTTAATGAGGGTTGTAAGTTATTTTTCGGAAATCCATGTTTCTAGAGTGTATTTTGTTACACTAAGCACGAAAATAGTTCTCACTTACGATTTAAAGTAAATTTCTATTTATAAGAATTTCGTTTCATTCCTCTTATTTATTTAAGACACCTCGTTATCCCCTGCGAGATTAGTCATAATTGTATATTTTGCATTTTCTTACATTTGTATTTTTGTAACATGTTCGCGCGAGGTCGCGTTTTTTTGAAGGGGGCTGTATTGTATTAAATAATCAGTTATAAATTTTAATTTTTTCAAGAAGGTTGTCAGTATATTGAAGTCTAATGAGGGTTGTAAGGTCAAGTTCAGTAAGGGTCAATGGGAATTTGTTGAATACGTAAAATTAAAGAAGTGTCCGTGCTTTCGTGTAACTTGTGATTTTGTTTCGATATCCAGACTTTTTAGCGCATAGTGAAAATAAAGTAGTGTTAGTAGGCTATGTCCATGTTTATATGACAGGTAGTTCAGCTTAGTCACAGCAAGTGCATGAAAATGGGAAAGTTCAAAGTCAACAAACTTTCAAATAAGAATACCTCTACTCTACTGGGAATCATAAACGTGTCATTGCTAATTATTCACTGATGATTCGTTATACTCATGGAAGTAACTTGAAAATCCCAGTGGCGCAGAACTGCTGGATAGATAGACAGGCGATAAAAAGGGGTAAGATACTCCGTAATAAGTTTGCGCTTTTTGTGTCGTCATTTGTGGCACTTTGGTGTCAGCAAGAACTCGCGTATGTCGAAAACTAGAAACGTGAAACAGCATATTTTTGAGGCTGCTTTCACGAAACAACTTCTGAGCGCATCCGACTGTTTTCAGTTAAGTCATTAAATTTATTAATTAAGTGAGGAATGCACGAGAGAATTTGAATTGATATCTGAATCAACATGCCTTTACGCTATACGTCTCTATTCACAAAAAAACTTTTGTTTTTGACGCCATTTAATGCGAAGTACCGTCATGCAACCATGAGCATATTGTCTTCAACAAAATTGTCAGTCGGTGGCGCTACCAACTGCACGCGTCTGATCCGACCACCCAAGCTGCTCTGCTCCGGTGGTCGTTCTGTATTGTGAAATACACAAGTTTGCAATATCTCGCAAAACACGAATTGATGTTCTGATGTTGTTTTAATAGTCTTTCTGTTAACTGTGGTTTTATTTTGGATGGTAAGAATGGAACCAACATGTAAAGTGGGTTAAAAAAGCTCGGAATCCGGCGGGGGTGGTTCAGTAAAATAGCTCAGAAGTGAGGCGAGACAGATTAAATTCCTGCGCAAATTCCTTATTAGATTGAGCGATCTCTGTAAAAAAAAAAAATACCATGTAAAAAGTACCATAATTTAGCTCTAGGAATGGGTTTCGTTCCAGAACTTAAAGATTGTTGTTAACGCTTGTTATGTTTTTGCGTTCCAAGATTCTGATAGAGAAGTTTAAGCTCCGCCCACCTACGATTTCCGTTCCAGACTTTGACGATGTTAACTATTTTGTTACGATGGTTTGTGAGCATCGTTGTGAAAAATTAACAACTGAATAACTGAGATTAGTTAACAATCGTTAAAGATGCAGTTAGCTTTGCCCCGAATAAAGCTGACAAACTTTGGTAGTCTATATCCATCGCCATAACAATGAGATAGGTAAATGGCCTTTGTTGTGCATTATATCATTATTATCATAACCCTTACGTACTGAATGGAAAATTCGACTCAGGTTGCGTTCCAGAAACTTAAACAACCGTTAAGAATCGTCAACTTAGCTAAACATAGGTAACTGCAGCTTGAACGATCGGTAACTTTTCCCAACTCTACAACTTCCCACCGATGCTCACCAACCATCGTTAAAAAATAGGTTAACAATCCTTAAGATCTGGAACGGAAATTGTAGGTGAGCGGAGCTTCAATTTTGAAGTCAGAAACCTGGAACGCAAAAAGTTAAGAATTTGTTAACAATCGTTAAGTTCTTGCTCAACCTCAGACTTCTGCCAGTGCAGTTTTCAAGAGGTCAGTTTAGGATAAGCGGGGCATCACATTGAAGCATACACTATTTCAGGACTAAAAAATTACTGAAAGGTCCTTTACAGCCTGAAATTCTTCGAAAGGCTCAGTTTTCCCAAATGAGGTCTTTAACTGTTTTTTGTCTGTCTCTGTCACTTTGGTGAACTTGAACTAGATTTACAAGATCTATACTCAACAAGGCTCAAGTTGTTTTGTGCTTATTGTTGGTTTTCTTTCTTTTTCTTCACTATGCTTTTGTCTGTTGTTTTTTCTACGTGTGTTTGTAAAGATGGCCCTAGTTGGCTGTTAGTTCAATAAACAAATAAAAGCCTTATTATATAAATTATCATAGTACCGTATGAGAGACAGGGGCGTGCTAGCTATTAACTTCAGAGAATAAAAAAAATCATTATTTTGTGAACTGAAGTAAGAAGAAAGTCTTAGTACTAACGGTTCCAGTTACTCTGGCATCCAATTTCAATGTTAGTGTTACACTTTCTCTTTCATTCTTTCCGTTTTGAACACTGGCGACCTTTCTAATCGAGGGGTTGACCACTCTTGATTTTAGTGTGCAGCAAGTGCCCGGTGCCGCGGTCTGTGCCGACACCGAGTGCCACGTGTTAGGACGTTAAAACAAGCATGTTTAGGAGCGGGAATCGCCGAATTTACGGTCGGCACCGATGGTTTCGGTCGGTAAGGGGGAAGGGTGTGCAGCGAGTGTTTGGTAGTGGGTAACCCCTCCATTCTATTTCATTCCACCCTATAGCTCCTTTGTTCTTCCCTAGCCGATTCTATACAGCCATTAGAGCAAACAAGTGGCCGGATAATCAATGTAGTGTCCCCCTATCTTTGTTTACTTGCCCTCCCCTAATTTTCCACATCGTACACAGGCATATCTACTCCCTTCCAGATCCCCTACACCCCCTTTTCCAATTTATGAGGTGACCTTATCGCGTGTCTGCATCTCTCTCTCCGTGGCAATCACGCCACATTTTTGAAATTTAATACCGACTTAAAACGACAGTCGACAAATTGAGGTGTCTTCTGGACCTCCTATGGTGGTTATGGGTGATCCGGGACAGCGATAGGACTCACTTTTAGTGGGAATAAAGCTGTCGTACTCAATGGAGCCACTTTGGTGTTCTTCTTTACCTAAAATGTCACTTTTCGGAAAGATATACTCGGATTAGTGTCCGAACTGAATGGTATGGTAGGCCGCAAACATTCGGAATGATCAAATATTTTGATACCACGGTCTGGATTCAAAGAAGACTCAGGGGGTCGATGCTCTGGCCATACCACATGTAAACACGAAAACGTCATGCTTCGTGATTGGATAAGGACGAGCCTGAACTTAATATTTCCTTGCCGCGGGCCATATATGCTCTTACCCCCCCTCCCCCCAGGAGAGTGTTAAACTACTACCGGAAGCGGCGTGACCGAGACTGCGGTAGGACATTAAAATCCTTCCTCTCACCATGTTTACTTGGGGACAATGTATAAAGTCGTAAGCATCAACTGCGTCACGCTTGTGGTGACGCAACGCAGACAAACAAAACGCAACACATCAGATTTTTCAGTAAAAATTTTAATTTTTAAAGAACAACTGACTAACGAGGATGAAAAACTTACTATAATGGCGAAAGTAATAAGAATTCAGCAGAAAAAAAAACAGAAGAAAACGTGAGTACTCATCCAGCGTGAAAACTTCTCGCGCAGGTATGAAAGGGACGGTATGCAACCGGTACGCAACGCAAGATAAACGCATATGCAACTCAATGTGAAAGCGGCTTAAAACCTACCGCGAGTTTTAAAGCGAAGTTCGCAGCAGAAACAGGCTGTTCCGGTATTACAATAGCTGCGTTTTCGCAGATACCATGGTATCTTATACCACGGTCTAAAGAGGCTGGAACGAAAATAGTAGCTAATAGCTACTATTGTTAGAAGGGTGGAACACGCTCTACATGAGAATCAAAATAATTCATGTACACAATACAAAAATCGAGATAAAAATAAGCTGGCTTTTCCAGTTAAACTTTAATTACCATCCCTCCTCTACTAACCAGCTGAATCGTGTTAGGACTTGTACAACACTTATTTCTCATGTGAGTCACTTAGTTGTTTCCCTCAGTTTGAAATCATTTTGGGCGAGTACACTACTTCTGTCGGATTAATGTCGGTTTATTGACATGCGGTGGATTATTTGAAAACCAGCTATGACTGTTCAGTAGGAGGTGAGCCACCGTGAGAAATCATCATGTACCTTGACCACCCATTTAAGGGTCCATTGAGTTTTGCTCACTGTTTTGTGTAAATTTTAAGTTTTGCTTTAGTTGACAGGCGTTGTCAATCTGTCAACTTGGGCAAGATTGCCCAGTGATTTAAGTTCCTGTCTTGGTCACGGTTGGAGATAAGAAGACGACACTTCGTGTAATTCCAGACCCTATACACTTTAAAAGTATCTGTTACATCGGACTTTAGTAATTCTGCAACTCCAATTTTGGAGATTTTTGTTCCGAATTCGGAGAGCTAAAATCCGACGGAGGATTAAAACGCTAGAATGTAAAATAATGCAGATTGTTATTTGAAAGCGGAGAGTTTTTCTTTTACATTGCGAGATCTGGAAGTATATTTTGCATTTGCACCTCCCCCATGCTCCCAGTTCATGGGCAACTGGGCCCAGATTCCCAGTGGGTCTAAAGTTTATTGAGTTTGCAGTTTTGCTCTGGAATTTTCGAAAGACTTCGTTATAATCTTCCAAGTGTTACTGTTCTGAATCCTACCTTATCGTGGTTTCGAGACCCTTCCTAAGGATAACATTTTGCATGCACAGATTAGTGTAACGAATATTTTTCTTTTGTATTACATATTTTCTTTGTTTTGAGGCCCCTCGGCTAAAGAAATGCGCATTATAACATATATTATTGTCCATCGAAAGTGAAGCAGGTTTTCTACTCATGGAAAACAAAACATACGACATCTCGTGGACTAATGCTTACCCAAAGATTCCGAATTTTTTAGATGGATTTTATTTTAGTTTTCATGGACATTGCACACATGTCTTGAAATAGCGGCAAGCTTATTCCGCCTGTTTTCGCTCATTTAATCTTTGGACAGTTTTGGACTCTGACATGTTTTACATTAATCGATTACAAAACATACGGCATGTTGCAGACTTACGCTTGCCCAAACAATCTGAGTTTTTCAATGGATTTTATTTTAATTCTTCGACGAGGGAAGTACATTTACAAACACTAGCGCCCGCCGAACGTGTCTTGAGATAGCGGCGAGCTCATTCCGCCCTTTTTTGCTCATTCAATCTTTGGACAGTTTTGGACTGTCACACAGGAAGGCAATTACAGCAACATCCGTCAATGGGCATGCTTCGCCGGCACAACACCCAGGAGACACGACAACTAGAAACTTACTAAACCGCTAAACGACACATTATTCGTCCGCAATAAAACTGTCACGAGTTCTGGAGCAGTTCAATCAAGGCCGGGACAGACGGACCATCCTCTTGATCACTTGAGATAGGGTCGGGAATGTACCGAAGTCAGTCGGCTTCGGGCTTGAGGGTCGGCAGGGGTAGGCCGAAGAACGGCGTTGTCCCCATCAACAGCTCTGCACGTTTTCCGGTTTTTACGCTTCAGAACAAAAAAGATATAAATTTAACTTTTCTGAAGGAGGAGCTACCAGCGGATTACAGTGCTAGTGGAAATTCTACAATCAGTTGACGCTTACCCCCCCCCCCCCCAAAAAAAAAAAAAAAAAAAAACAATGAGGGAACACCAAACCTAGGGAGTATAAATGAAAATGGACAGTAAAAGCAAGTCAAACCAAAGCAACATATTATTGTTACTATTGCTACTTTTAGTCGATTAATCGTTATGATATTCGTCTATGTTATCGCATTTTCTTTATATCATACTTTTATTTTGTTCAGGTGTTTATCCGTATTTCTGCTGGAACTCAAGGTATCCAACGTTTAGGCCATTTTCCTCTTCTTTCCACTTTTTCAGGAAACCATTTTTTTTTAAATCAGATTTTCCTTCGCGCACTAGCATTTTAATTCGAATCAGCCTTCAAAAGGTGGTCCTTTCAGCGTAGGCTATACCAGTCCTTTCAACTCGCCTAATCAAGTTGCGTATTGAGACATCTCTGTGACCTGAAAGAGTTTTATAACTCTCTGCTTCATTGACTGCGTTTGTGCGGTCATTTTAACCCACCTGGGCTTGACATTATTTTGCTTAACTGTCAGAAGACAGCTTTATATCCAACTGTGCATCGTCTTATCATATCTATGTGATGCCATAATAGAGTGATGTATTGATGTCAACTTTGCCTTTGTTGCAAAATCTCTGTGGATACCGTTTTGGCGGCAGGACTTTCAATGAACACACAGACATACCGACTTTCAATAGGGGCTTCTCACTTCTAGACGAAAGTAAATGTTAGCACTAACAGCAACCCAATAACAGTACCCTACAAAAAGCTGTTTAAAAAGAAGTCTGCATCGAGTGTCGTTAAATAACCTCATTTATAACATAAATATATATTTTTAATTCGTATACTATTTAAATTAATCCTTTGAATTACGTATTGTAGACTACTAAAAACGCCTTCAACTTTTTGTTCCTTCTTGGACTTCTCCCATTAATCAAGAAAATCATTAGTCAAATCATCATCGATCAAAGAACAGTAAGTAATTTTCATTACAATAAATTCAGCTCTATACTTTCTTTGCGCGCCTTCAATTTGTCATCCGTTGTTTTGCAATTCCTCGACATTCCTCTTGTTCTTCTTAGAAAAACACTAGTCGATCATCAGAGTAGCATCAATCAAAGTAACAATTAAACTTTTTTGTATAACTCTGTGATGAGTATTAGGGTGGAGTTCTTAATGTCTGAAATGGCGGTCTTTGATAAGCGTGTCTTAATCAGTCACAAAATCGAAGTTTTTGCATGCTTGACCACCAGCGAGCCAACGTCTTACGGGAGCAATTTGCCAAAATTTGCATTCAGATAAGTCGACGAGCCAAATTTACGAGTTGTGAGTTATTCTGAAATAGCAGAATACAAATCATAGCAGTTTGCTTTCTTTTAACGATCAAGTTGTTCAGAGTCATCGTTTCGAGAAAATACCAATACTTCCTTGTGTAAGTAGCGATTTTCTTGCTGGCTGTTTCTTGCGATGCGGAAGTTTGACGCAAAATATTTCAAAAATGTGCACACCGTGGTTAAAAATTGGGAAAAGCCAAAATTCAGTTTTCCTACTAAATCTTCCGGAGTGAAAAACAGGATGTAAAGCTTCTCATGTCCTTATTTTTTAAATAGTTATCTGTGTGCGTTGAAGCTTCGGCGAAGTTGGCACTGCTGGACTGGCAAACTCGGCTTGGCCATACAAGTGGAAGGGCGGCTTTTAATTTCAAACATAAGCCATAAATGTTCGCCTTTTGTTAACTTCGCTGGATTATCCGTTAAGCGCAGTCAAATAAAATAATAGTATTTGAGACCCGTGAAAAACCACCGAGGCATAAGTTGCGTTTTTGCAGACACCATGGTATCTGATACCACGGTCTAAAGTCGTTTCTGCAGTTATCGTGGTGTCTGATACGACGGTCAAAAGGCGTTTTTGTAGTAATCGTGGTATATGATATTCAGATACCACGGTCAGACTGTGGTAAATCGTTGTGGTATCTCAAAAATTCATCTCCCTTTCATTAGTTTTTGTTAAATTGGTGGTAAAGAAGTTTGGCACTTGGTGATGTGACTGAATATCAGTTTTTCTTTTGGGATGACTTCGAAAAGCGCAATTTCGGCAATTGTCGTTTTTGCAGAGCAACCGTATATCAGATACCTCGGTAACTGCAAAAACGCAACTATAGATGGGGTGAAAGAAAAAAGAAAGAAATGGAGAAGAAACCATTACAAAAAGAGGAAAAAACAACAAGATTACGACAATATTAACTACCTACCAAGCTAACATATTTTCAAAATAAATGCTCTTCCATTTATGATAAACATTTGGCTACCCTTCCAATGTTTCAAAATTCTCTAAGCGGTTCAGCAATATTGTAGGTTGCAGTCATACTGCTATTGCGGGTCGAGAGGTTACAGAAACGGAAATAAATAGTATTATTTCCAGTTCATTGCTGCAAGCCATCCATTTCTGTCATATTAGACAATTGCTAAAAATGGAAAGTCAACTACGATGTTTGTCAGCGGTATTTTGGCCCTTCTTGGCGAAGCTCCTCGTCAGGCTGTTGCTGGACTGGACTAAACGAATCTACAATCGCACGAAATTGCAGTTTCGGACGAAATACCGCTGAAAAACTTCGTAGCCGACCGTACGCTTTTGACCATTGTTTCATACTATGTTTCCCAGTCAGCTTCGGCTCAAGGAGTATTCATCCATTTTTGTTTGCCTGGCAGCGAAGGTTGCCGTCACCAAAAATGCGTGTCGCTTCCGCTGTAGTTTAGCCAAATTGGCAAACCACAACAACCGCGCTAATTGTTGAGAACTTCATTTCGCTGCATTCCATGTTTTTTTTTTGCGCGTACTCGTGTGCGGTCTAAACTCTCATATTGGCTCTCAGGCTCTGGTTGACCAAATGACTTTATTATGCTATAAATCGCCGTGTTTTTGCCCCGCCTGCCAGACTCAACTGCTGATACTTTTCACTCTCCGACACTGACGGTCACAGAACGTGATTCAGTCATTACAGTTACTTCACTGACTATACGATAATCCGCCTAATTTTATGCTTAAACTTATGTGCCCACACAGTTTCCTCCTTCGCTCCAGAATTCTCATAGTGATACGGTTTCCCATAGTGACGCGAGTTTGGCAAGCGTATTTTCTATGCGAAAATCTTATCGGACTGTTAGTACACGTAGCTAGTAGGAGCTACTATTGAATCATTGCGTCTGTTTGCTATTCCTTCTTATAATTCCGTATTGTATGTGCATAATGTGTTAATAATAATAAAAAAATCAATCCTAACTCTGTTTGGTTAAAACGGATCACCAGCTTGTGAACATCTTATCTTTCGACGCTATATATCGCAATTTCTTATTTTGGTTTCGGATTACGAGCAAACCGCTGTTCGTATATAGTTGATTTTCATAGTCAATAAAGAGATCGTTTCAAATAATGAGACAATAACTACAGGATATTAGAAAAATACTAAATACTCCTTGAGCCCAAGCTGACTTGGAAACATATTTCAAATGATGCATAAAACGGATACTTCAGCTACGATGATTTTGCAGCGATATTTCGACCCTTGGCAAGGGTCCTCGTCAGGCTGTCAAACTTCAGGGTCAGCGTTGGAGAAGGAACAAACTTTCCAGTTATTTATTGCAGGTTTTTTCCTTCCCCACCGTTGACTCTGAAGTTTGACAGCCTAACGAGGACCCTTGCCAAGAAGGGCCGAAATTTCGCTGCAAAATCATCGTAGCTGACGTATCCATATCATGCATTATTTGAATATTGAAAAATGCTGCCTTGTCCAAACGATTGCCAGCCTAAAGTGTGCCAAAAAAAACCCAGGGAATAAGCAGATAATAAAGGTTTCATAAAAATGCTCGAGAAGTGTCGTCACGTAGATATTTGTTGTTAAGAATTTATTAACACTGACAAAACAAATCTATTACCGTATATCCAAAAATAAATAATTTTCTTTATTGAAAAAGAAATAAATTTTAACAGCTTATCAAGAATACAAAACAAGATTTAATATTGTTTTTTGTTTTCTTCAAATTAAAGACGAAAAATTGCAAACCCTTTCCCAGCTTATTCAGTACTTCAACAGCATGCAGATTACCAGTCACTGCCGTATAGAAGGCGGAAGGCATTTCCTCAGCCTTAGCTGACTGCCAAGTATGACCAATGAAGTTAGGCGGACAAGTAACAATCTGCAGGTTCTTCCTTCTAACTACAGACTGACGAAGACCATTTACAAGAAGGGCCGAAATATTCCTGGAATAAACTCAGCTAACTTATTCTTTCAGCGCGGCCGACTAAATAGAAGGCTGAAATAAAATTATCTAATCTTAAATCAAGTTTATTCTAATTGGTGATTTCCTCAACTCATTCGGAAAACCCGAAAAAAAAAAATATTAAGTTGCGAGAGTGTACTTCCGTCGAGAAGTATTTCGAGCCGCCAACAATGATACCCGGATGAAAATAAAATATTTGCACAAAAAAGGATGAATACATCACCCATTCACGTATGAATGAAGAGGCTATTTGTCAACTTCATTATGTTTGAATACTGCGTAAAACTCTAACCAACACATGACTGACGCGTTAAGAAAATTACCATTGATGATAAATAGGATGCAAAAAACCCACCACAAAGACTAATGTATACATCGCTCAGAGACAGACATTGGTTTTTCAATCCTTTCATTTGGTGACGTAAAATACCAATTGACTCGTCACTGAATCTTCATGTGTCTGGACCACACACGGGTATCAAGAACGAGTACCAACTTATCACATGTAAAGCGTTTCTGTAGCCGAGTTAGCTGTTTAGTTGTTTTTTTTGCACTTCTCAAACTGTTTGTTCATAGGTGCAATTTAGAATGGCTGATAAAAAAAATACTAAAATGTTTTATTTTCAGTTCTTTGTGCGCGGCACGCTAACATGAAGAGCGACCGTGTTAAAAATTACACACCAAATGGCAAAATACAAATTAATTAGCCTACTTTTAAATTTTTAAGAGAGTAGAAGAAGTAATAATGTAATAAATCTAATATAAAAGATATACAAAGAAAAAGAAAACAAAGTGCAAAAGCAAAGAATATTTAAATTGTAATAAATAGATATGTGTACGTGACGTAAAGAGGAAAGTCTTGAATTTCTGTGACGTCATTCAGAAAGCATTGACGTCACCGACCAGAGAAGTCCTAGCCCAAAAAGTAAAAATGAAAAATAATAAGAAATTTCCTCGGGCTCGATAAAAAGCTCCCTGATTCACAGTAATGCTACGCCCCCCTACCTCAAATGACGGCTGTCAAAACTAGGCAACTTTACCACACACGCATCAGCCTCAGCATACGCAAAAGTACGAGCGATTGACTCATCACTGACTTGCCAGTCTTGTGGACCACACACACTGGCGACAGTGCTGGGATCAGGAAAAAGATAAGTACACGTTTAATGGCAAACTCTGGGCAGTAAATGTATTATGACTATTTTTACAAAGCCGCATAGCAGGGGAGAGATGGTGGTGCAAAAACAGAGAGATATTTCTGTTTATTGTTAGCTTCTTTAAAATGCGGTAATAAAAATGCAATAGACGTCAAAACGAAATGATGGTTCGAATATTAAAATTCCAATGGGATCTGGTTAAATTTTTCAGCAGTATCTGGATAATAGCATGGAAGCACAACCCAATCAAATAAAAACGTTATTGTGTATTTTTTTTATTTTTTTTATTCCCCTGTGCCAAAACCGACGAGTAAAATTTTAAAAGGTAAAAAGCAATCAAAATTTATATCTTAAAAGAATAAGCCACCTTAAATGCTTATCTCATGGTATTTACACGGTGCTGTATTGTCTGCGTATTTATTTATGATTCCCAAGAGTGGTAAAGTCACTACAAGTACAAGGAGTAATAATATTTTCTCACTTTAGACAAAAAAAAGTACGCTTGATCCAATAAGGGAGCCAACGTGGGAATTAACATAGGCCCGTGTTTGCAGAAGTCGTTCCTGTAATAAAAGCCAGAATGAAACTAGAAATTCACAGGACTTCGTTAGTTCGTATGTATCGTACTACAAACGATAAATTATGTTTGTCAAAAGTGCACTTCCGGGTAGACCTATGGACCAAGATCTACACGTTAATTTTTTCGACCCTTCGAGATATACAGGTAAATAGCTGTGAAGTCAGCTGTAGATCCCAGCAACTGGACGTTCACCCAACCCGAAGCTAATTGAGTATTTTTCCAGGTCCTCGATGCAAACGGGTAAAGAAGGACAAAGAACCAACTCCCGACGAGAAACGACCTCGAACCGCTTTTACCGCCGAACAGCTGGGTCGACTGAAACAGGAGTTCAACGAAAATCGCTATTTAACTGAACGCCGACGGCAAGATTTGGCGCGTGATCTTGGTCTTCATGAAAACCAAATTAAAATATGGTTCCAAAATAAGCGCGCAAAGTTGAAGAAATCGTCTGGTCAAAAGAACCCATTAGCATTGCAGTTGATGGCGCAAGGGCTGTATAATCATTCGACCATCCCGATGGATGATGATGATGAGGATGAAATTAGCTCGACTTCTGCACAAAGCAGGTGAGAATCAGAATTACGTTCGCCTCGTTCAAGAATCAGTTCACCGAGGGGTCGGGCAGTCAAATCAAACCTAGCTAATGTATGTGTAGAGCTTTGACCTTCAAACAGTAACTTAATTAAAACAAGGTCATATTGAAGCCAACTTTTTCACTTTCTAAATTTTTGTTTCGTTGTCACTCTGTTTCTACCGCATGGCATTTAAAATAGTGCAACAGTTTTGGTTTAAGAGTTCATGACCGTCAGAAACAATAAGAAATTGCTGGCTGGGAATTAATTTCCATTTTCCATGTCCAGTTTTACTGCAAACCCTTGCAGTCCTTCGATAAACTGCCCGAAAGAGAATAGAAACACAGTAACAAACCCCCCCAAAAATTATCATAAGTAGTAAAACACTTGAAATTAAGTGCTTAATATATTATTTCCATGTTTTGGGAACAGACAAAAATCTACGGAAATTTAGAGGTGTTTAAAGAAACACATATCTACTATTTTTGGTAGCCTAAATCGCAAAATAAAAACTGAAGCATCGACTCGATGTTCTTGGCAAAACAAGGAGATACTTTGACTCCAAATAGTGGACGTTTCTCAAAGTGAGGGTATAGTATGTATATAGTATAGTATGTATGGATAGCGTTAAAAGAAGCATACCTCTACTCAAACGCCCAAGCTACGCGTTCGCAACTGAAGAAACGACCAAGCGACATAGTCCGGAGTGGATAACGCACCCAGCATCCAGGAATTTGCAACCCCTCACCCTATACCCTCCCCACCACGAAGAGACGATGGTGGAAACGATAACCCTAGGTTCACGCAGACGTTCACACTGAGGCGATGTCGACCATCGTCGAGATTTTCGTCAGGCGATTTTCGATGTTGGGAAAATTCAACTTTAATCGGGCGACAGTACGATTTTATGCACGCAGCAGCAACCTGGATGACCCTTTTGATAATTCAATTTTAGAAAAAAAATTTTTTTTTATTATTTTAATTTTTTTTTCGTGTTAAATTCTGTTCAGGCGATACAAATCCTCTATCGCTGCGATTGAAAAATCTCGTTCATCGCCGCGAATTGCTCTGTGTGAACCTAGGTTAATACATCAAATACAATTATAGCGACGGGATGAGAAAAAAATGAATGAATTAATCTTTGGGGAAAATAGAAGAGAAAACACAAATACAGTTATAACTTCGTTAAATATAATTTAAGTGGATATGGGAACCATTTCTTAAACTATTTCTTGGTGGCTGGATGGAGGACATTAAAGACACCCGAACAATGAAACCATACTTGAACACACCATGGAGAATGCATTTACAGACATGGCCACGGAGAGCATTCTTCTCCTGAGTGCGACGTTTTCAAAATAGAGATGTTCGTTTCTGGAGGTTTGCACATGCAGACTCCAAGACAAAAAGCGCAATTCATTCAAATCTTGTACAGCGCTGGCCGGATCGTATTGGAATTTCTTCTAGATATACGTTTGGGCTTAACTGGTTAAAAATATTCCAGAAGAAGGGTTGATTGGAGACATTTGTTCATTTCTAAAATTGTTCGGTACTAAAATATTTTGACCGTTTTTGACACTAAAAATACTGTAGGTGCAAAAAACACCTTTTAATCTTGTAATCATGCACACCACGACTCAAAATCTGTTTCTACAATTACTGAACCATACTGTAAATAATTTCGATTTAGCTTCTCAGTTTGTATTTTCGCGTACGTTTTTCCCGTAAAAAAACTCCTTTTCCGAGAATTTCGGATGAAGATCGCCCCTGTCCCACAAGTTTTTTCCAATTAAAAACCCTTTTTTCAAGAATTTTGGAGGGGGAGGTCGCCCTTGTGCCCCCCCCCCCTAATATACGCTACTGCTGTTCATTCAGGTGTCCTTTAAAGGAATTCCATTAATCGGTCACGACACTCTAAATCTGCCTCGTTTGGGTCTTATATCCTATGTCTACTTGGAACACGGCGACTTTGAAAACAATTGTGGAAGCTCAAGCAAGAATGTAGTATATTTATAAAACGCACTTCTAAAATCGGATTTGCGGAAAGTCTTCCAGGATATTATTGATGCTCCTATGAAATGATATATACTCCTGAAATAATGCACCAGAATGACGCATAATTTCAGAAACTTTGGAATTTGACCCAAGGAATAAAATTCTGTTCTAGGAAGAATTCACCACTGGAAAATTTGTAAAACTATGATATGGTGCCCACATTTTCGTAGTTTTCCCCTTTTTATGACAATTGGCTTCCGGCCAAGTGCTATATACCGATCACTTTTCCGTCGGTCTGTCGGTCGGTCAGTCTGGTAATCGCGAGTTAGGGTACTTCCAGATGTGCTAGGACGATGAAACTTGGCATGCGTATTAGGGACCCCACCAAAGTAATTTGGAAATAGTCACTTCCCCGATCCGACCACCGTGGGGGGGGGGGAGGGGGAATCCGGAATATTGACATACGTATAACTTTCGAACGGGGAATCGGATCTTAGTGACTCTTGATATTTGGAATGACCTCGTGTCCCAGATGTCACACTTAAAATCCGGCACGGATCCGGTGATTTTGGGGGGAGTTGGAGGGGGGAACTGGAAAACGTGTGACATGTTCAAAGTGGACGGATCGGGAAGAGACTTGGTGGAAAGAACAAGCACAAGCCCTAGACACATAGTTGACAAGACCGGACCGGATCCGGGCACTGTGGGGAAGTTGGAGGGAGGGTTCCGAATTTCTGGTGGCCCCGAGTTAAGATGCTTCCACATGTGCTAGGACGATGAAACTTGGCAGACGTATCAGGGACTCGACCGTGTTAACTTAAGACCAGTCATTTCTCCTTTTCGACCATCGTGGGGGGGAGTGGAGGGAATCTGGAATCTTGATGAAACTTGATATTCCGAAAGAGCTCACGTCTCACATGTTCCATTTTAAGTGTGGACATGATTCGATCAATGTGGGGGGAGTCGGGGGGCGGAAATTTTGTGACACGCTGAGAGTTTAGTGATTGGGACGACACTTGGTTGGAAGCACAAGCATAAGCCTAAGATACTCAGTGAGAGAACCGGACTTGATTAGGCACTCTAGGGGGAGTTGGAGGGGGGGGGGGATTCCGGTGAACGTGATTTAGGGTTCTTCCAGATGGACTAGGACGATGAAACTTGGCTTGATCATTTGAGACTTGACGAGATTGGCTTAGAAATTGTCTCATCCCTGATCCGACCATCCGTTAAAGTACTCATCTTGACCATAAAGTTCAAACATACTTTTAAGCAAAATGTACTTTTTCAAGATCCTATGAGCCCATGATAGTTTTTGCCTGAAGGGTTTTGCTTAGAAATTAATCTCTAGCACCCTTAAAGTCTGCATCTTATTCGAAAAGTTAAAACAAATATTATGATAGATAATGATATTCGAGATCCTAAAGGGTCCAGGATCATTTATGCCTCAAGAGTTTTGATTACAGATGAATTTCTAGCGCCCTTAAAGGGCGCATCATCACAGCCAAGTGCAAAAATAAGATACTTTTTACCAAACGACAAACTTTCGTGATTTCCAAGGGTTCATTATCATTCTTACCTTAAGGATTTTGCTCACAAATGATCACAACAAACCCACGGATTGGCAAATTCCTCCTTCATCCTCTTACCCAGCCTTTCAAGTGCCATATGAGCTTCTAATTCTTGTTTTATGTTGCCGAGGTTATTGCCACAGCACTGACGAACAATTTGATCATCTTAGCTGGATATTAATATGAGCGTGACGTCAGCCTAGAATTCCCAGCGTGATCCGTGAATTTATTATCGTGGTTTTACTGCATTTCGCTTTTTGGCTACAAACCAACAAGACTAGAAGCATTTAGCGTGCAAACTAACTAAAATGAACACAAAACAAAGATTATAAGTACTAAACATTAGAAATTTCCGTTGATAGTATTTGTGTATCTGCAAGTAATAATTGCTTCTTTTTTTTCAGGACCGACTGAAGCCGTGGATTTCGCGTGGATCTTCTTGCAATGTTTATATTTTGCTAAGCTTGTCGCGTATTTATTGTACAAAACCCTGTATATATTTCATTGTAATTGTTTTATGGACTGAATATGCTTGTGATTTGTTGCGTTTCGAAGTCAAAGTAAATGTGTCGCTGGAGTAACTTCCCGTCCTTGTTTACGCTGGTAGGGACATACCTGTCGGTCCTATACTGGCACTCGGACCCGGGCGTGCTCTCATTGGCTGAAGACCGCCAAAATGGCGGCTTACGATACGTTTCGGTCTCTTCCGACAGCTTACGATTGCCAGTGGAGGACCCACTTGAGTCGAAGACACGTTACCATCAAAGTATTCCTCCTCTCTCCATCAAAACACAGGGATCAGGTTACTGTGCCGAGGAAGTGCTCACTCCCAAAATAGCTGCACAGTAAGTGCGTGCTCAGCCGGTCCTCGAGAGGTTGTACGGTGATACCCCTTACAAGTGAGCACCCCCTGTGTACGCCACGCGGTCCGAGATCACTGCAAGTTTGTGTATTTTGGGACGGCCTGAAGAAGACTCTTGCCAATAAGCGGCGAAATATTGGCTAAATAAGATGAGCTGACTAATCGGTTTGGCGACATCGAGCTTAGGGGGTCAAAAAGTTGATACTTGTCGTCCGTTATTGCCTGCGCCCGTCCAATAACTGCGACTGCTACCACAGGTGGGGCACCTGCGGCGATAGCACCAGTTAAAATTGGAATTGGCAGAAAAGTCAATCCCTGGTTAGGACTGTAGGCCTACTGATGGGGTCGTGAACAGATAAACGGCCAGTCGGAGGTGACAAATTCAAGGACTGGGTTTCCAGTTCCAGTCCTGGTTTAGGAATTTACGAACGACGGCTTCAGTAGCGGTTTTTCATTCGGCGGAGTTGAATAGCCGGAATCTCCGGAATTTTAAGTAGGCTAAGTGTCTGCACCGCAGGTCGTTTTCCCTGGATGTAGCATGCAGCCCAGCCAGGAAATGTGTGCGAGGGCCCACACGTATAGTCCAAGACTTGGTAAATCTAAACTGTAAAAAGTTTCTCCGAGAAAGGCTTAAGGTTACCTGCAGTATTTGCTACTAGGATTAATCTTATCTCTTTTGGGATAAGATTAGCCCGAATTAGAAATAATCTTATCTAAGTAGAGATAATATTAATCCCAGTAGAAAATACTGCCAGATAATTTTTTTTTACAGTGTAAGGGGTTTTGAACTGCCGAACAAGAGGATGCTCGTGATCTGACGAGTATAACAACTGATTTTTGTATTTGAGGCCCGGACGTCCAGTAGAGCCACACCGCCCACACTAAGTGAGCAACCTCTCGGACACCATACAGCATCTATCTATTCTGCATATGTGCCATAGGAACAAAAAATAATTAAGAATTCCTGCTTATCTTTCAAAAGTCGCGTAATCCGAGAAGCCCCTCGGAGTGTAACGGATGATCGTAACATTTGTATGTAATAATCGCTACAGGAGGCCATACAGCACCTATTTATTCTGCATATGTATATTCCACCATAGGAGAAAAAAGTATAATAAAGAAGAATACTCTTGATGACTATCTCTCCATGCCGTTGCAAAATCTCCAGACTCTCCGGGTACCTAGCGGAAGAAAGGAAGAAGTGGTGTCACAGCTGTTCCCAAAGATCGCGGTGATTGATTGACACATGAGTCGATGAGTTTGAGTCGTACGGACACTCTCCTTCTTCCTGAGGGTCACTGGCGTGTTATGGACTTGGTTATATAGAGTATTCCTGCTTATATTTCAAAAGTAGCATGATTCAGTAAGGCAGGCCCGTATCCAAGAATTTATTTCGGGGGGGGGGGGGGGTTGCCTGGGGGTAGCACAAAAAAGTACAAAAAAGACACAGATAAGAGGGAAAAGCGTATACAAATGAGTATTTTTTTATGTTTCGGGGGGGGGGGGGGGGTTCAACCCCCCCTGGATACGGCCTTGCAGTAAGGTATAATGAGGAAAATACATTTATTTCAGCTATGTACCAGAAAACACTGTCTTAAGAAGGAGAAGAAAAAGAGAGAAAATAGAATTCCACTAAGTCATAATCCCTTTCAGTAAGCCTTAGTGGCTAATGTTTCACTTAAATCGGCCAGATTACTTAAAAGTAGTCACAATCGAGTTGCCCGCCGCCTACCCGATGAAAAATGTGTAGCCTGCGTAGTAGTATGGTAGTAGTACGAAAACGTTGCATGTAATACAATGTAATAGCAAAGAATACTATCATTTAATGTGCCTCAGACTGGTCCAATCTTATGTAGTAGTATCCAGTAGCATCCTGTCTTGCCATAGTAGCATCGAGTCTTGCTAATAGTAGCATATAGTAGTGTGCAGTAACACGGTAGCCTTGAAGTAGAAGCATGTAGTAGCATCGTTAGTAATGCATGCTACTTTTTCGTACTACTTCATAGTACTATTTTGAGATAAATTTACAATCTCCCAAAGATCTATAGAGTGAGCCAAGAACTTGTCTCAAGTAGATGTTTTACACTTAAAGCACAAGTCTTACTAGAAATGTTCCTTAAAGAATGTTCTTTTTCCTATAAAATGGATTAGAAAAAACGTTTTCGAAAATACCATAAGAACTTGTCTCAAGTAGATCTTTTACACTTAAAGCACAAGTCTTACTAGAAATGTTCTTTAAAGAATGTTCTTTTTCCTATAAAATGGATTAGAAAAAACGTTTTCGAAAATACCATTACTTTCCACTTGAAACTAGCGACTCTCTTGTTAGCGCTTGTCGATTATGTTCAGCCTTTCTGCTCTCCGACGCGGCGGCTGGGCGCAAAAGATTTGAAAACTGAGCGTCCCTCCATCAGCGATTTTTCTGGTCTGAGAATTTTCTAGTCAGGAATGCCGCTGATCCCCTTTTCAGCTGCCTTCCTGTGAAGATGGCGCTCCTCAGGGACGTCTGTCCTTAGCGCTATTTAGTGGCTATTTAACTTGTGTTGTGTGATTTGTTTCGTTGTCTTGTATATGGCCTTTGGCTGAAATAAAGCTTTATTATTATTATAAAGGCAAACTTTTAATAACAAATAAATTACAGACATAGACACTATATGGAAAGTATCAAAGTAAGCTATGGAGAAGCACCAAGAGCGGCACATGTACACATCACAAAGTAGTTGGAGGCCCCACGGGTTTCCTAGATATCGTGAACCTTCTTTACCTTCACAAAAAACTCGCCGAATTTTCATCTTTTCTTCCTTCTGAAGTCATCTTTTTACAAAACTGAGCCAATCATTCAAATGAAGCCAAGTGTTACTTCGAACACCTCAAGTGAGCAAAGTGCAATAAAATACTCGATAAAACAAGTCACAGTTTCATGCTTGAATGCGTATCCAGCGATGCGCGAATCTCTTCTTTGACATTCGTTTTAGACCACCCAAGCAGTCAGACTTCAATGAACTATTCGGAAACTGAAACTGTAATTAGACTCGAGTATGATACTAACCGCAGCGTTTAATTGCATCACAGGTTTGATTACTTGGTGATATCTCGCAGTAGAGTGGAACGCGGCAGTAGGTATGGCGAAGACAGAGTTGCCACGGCTGGTGATATATACTAAATTAGGTATTTTATCTGTTTTTATCACAAATTTTTTGTGATTTTTACACAACAAATGAAGCGGAAATTTCGAAATTCCCAGAAAAATTACAAGATATCCAAAAATGTATGCTTGGTTTTCCCTAGATTTCTGCTTTTGGTGATTCACCTGTTTTATTCTATTTTAATTAATAAGTGCTCAAGGTAGAAAAGGAGACGAGCGTGATTACAAGCAGGAACAGGGCAGCATCGTTTAATCAATTGAGGGCGAAAATTCCAGAAACAAATTCCAACAGTTTCCGCACGGCTTCCCCGCCATTTGGGTTACTTTTTCGTCTTTATTTTCGTCTTGTGTGGCAACACTGATGGCAACGCTTTGGATCCAATCATGTAAGGATCATTCCCTTTTAATTAAGAAGTGCTCAAGGTCCGAAAGGAGACGAGCGTGATTATAAACAGGAACAGGGCAGCATGGTTTTCTTCATTTTGTTCCGTTTCAAAGATACGGTAATATCCTTAAAGTACCAGTCTTAGCTATTATACCAACGCAATCTACTTCCATAATCACTCTATATAGTTCTAAACCCGGAGGCCCCAATTTCGTACGGTGTATTCTAACCCCTCTAATAAAACCACGCTGATGTTCTCACTTGCCGTGTTTAACTACCTTCGATGTGTACCACGCTGTCGACGCTTGTCTGCGAAAAGTTTTTCCATCAGAAAAACAGGTTATGTTGTTTCCCTGTTTTCGCTATAAATCAACGGGTCTCGGAAAAGGCTTCAAACAGCCAAAACGATGGGTTATTCGTTGAAAGCACAGACTAGTTTTAAAGTATCCAAATGTTTCAAAACACTTTAAGTTGAAGAGTAAATATATAAGATTTGAAGCCAAGCTGACCATTCATTACGAAAGAAATAGAAAGCAGTTCTGTGGAAGGTTTTTATCCAAAGTGGTCAAACGTATTGCGGATTTTTGGAGTTGGCCGTTTTCTGAATGAAAGCTTCTGCGCTTTCCCAGACGGATGGTAAATTGTAAATATACACAGAGCTCAGAATTGTAAATAATCACAGATTTGTACATATACACTTTTAACACGCACATTTTATCTTTCGTTATTTTATTTTATCTGCAAGTCGTTCAGTCCGCACCGTTTCTTCTGGTTTTTAGTTACATCTCTTCTTATTGTCTGTTGGTTCCCCATCGTTTTCCTGTTGTGACTGTGGCGGATTTTTTTATTTAGTTTTGTTTTGTTTTTTCGCTGAGGACGGTTTGCCGGAAGTGCAACCGAAATGTCCGAATTTATATTTATCCCTCGCACATCATACTAGAGGGATAATTAGCTGATCAAGAAAAAAAAAACCGAGAATCACGGTTTTCTATTTCTTTCGAAGAGTAAATAGTGCCAGGGATCCTTTAAGCGACTTGAATGTGAAACGGAAGGAGACCGAGAGTGAGAAAATGGTTGCATTGTTTAAAACATTCATCGGATATATGTCAAATATTGATAACGCTTGAGCCTCGTTTTTGCTGCATGTCCACTTCTCGGCCGATTCCGGACTGATTCTTTCTACATCCGTTTTTGCACTGCAGTGCTTCCGAGGAACACGGCAGCGCTTCTCGAGAATCATGGACTTCCTCATCGACCAAGTCCGTGCTTCCCTGCAAGGTGCTGCAGCACTGCCGCTTCAACCAAGAAGAAAGTGAATCCAAAAACGCATATTGTGCAAAGCAAAGAAGTGCTGCAGCAGCGATGCGGCAGCGCTATTGCAACAAAAACGAGCCTTTGTTTGTCAACGTCTTTCACATTTTTAGGAAGAAGACAGTGTCAAATAAGAAGTGTAACATAATATTCAAATAACGTATACAACGGATACGTCAGCTACGATGCTTAATCAGCGATATTTCGAACCTACTTGGCAAGGGTCCTCGTCAGGCTGTCAATCTTCAGGGTCACCGTCTTCAGTCAACAATCTTCAGGGTCAACGTACTAATATTAACATTAAGTGTAATATTTCACGAATGTCGCCTAGAAAAAGTGTGATGAATTGTGATACAGGAGTACTGTTCAAATATATATATTCCTTCAGTCCAAGCTAACTGCGAACATGTCATTCGACAAGTTCATTTTCCAGCTTGAGCCTGAAGAAGGGCCAAAATATAGCTATAATAGTGCATCCATTTTGCATGGTCAAATATGTGTAAATATAAAATGTATACATGTATATATATTACGAAACCGTGGTAGACTTAGATACATATCTATATATGTTTAAATAAAAGTATTTATTAAAAAACGTCCCTTGTTTTTGTGTGAGGTTAGAACAAAAGTATAGTTCCAGCTAGTTAATTTGCAAATTTTAGATATTCCATGCCTTCAGTCGCCCTTTCCTTTTCCTTTTCACTTAGCTAGAAATTGCATCTACTTCAGTGCTATTATCAGGGGCGTCACGACTTGGGGGGACGCCCCCCCCCCAATGGTGTCGGCCAGTCGGTAAAAATAACCGGTTCGGCGCGAAGCGCCGCGATTTTTCGTCAAAACAGTTGAATTTTTTCATGAAAACAGTCGTTTTTTCTGAAAATTCGTCGATCTTTCTGAAAATCGGTCGTTTTTCTGAAAATCAGTCAATTTTTTCAAAACTTTCGTTTTTTCGTTGAAAACAGTCGTTTTTCTGCAAAAACAGTCGGTAAAAATTACCAGCCAGTCGGTAAATGCCTCGTCCCCCCCCCCCAAACATTTTGGCTAGTAACGCCTCTGGCTATCATGATAGATATCAAAGGATTAACTTCGGAATCATTCCAGCATTTGTTCAAACTAGAACTCGGTTCGATTTTTGGATCATCTATTGGCGCAATATGGACTAAAAAAAAAACAGCTGGCATATCAGTAAAGAGTAAAACACTATATCTAAATATATGGCAGTCATTTCCTTCTATAATTTTCGACTGAGTTTTCTTTAATTTCTACTTAAAGTGTAACTGAAAAGCCAACTAATTTGTGTATCATTTAACTAAAGACACTGCAGTATTTGGACTGTGTTAAGGGATTTTTTCATTTTTCACTATTTGTGCTGTACTGATGTTCAAAATATCTACAGCCACACTGACAACGCAAAATTCTACTATGGCGCGGAAAATTTAAATCTCAATATGTTAACGTGGCTTATGGTGCATTTACACACTGCGTAAAACCCGAGCGTATTTTGAAATCCGAGCGTATTTTACGCACGTTTTGAGCTTGAAAACGTTTCTAAAAATACGAGCGTATTTGATAGATCGGTCCGTTTTGTATCTACATACGTCTGTATTGCTAGAAATCTTTTCAAGCTCAAAACGTGCGTAAAATACGCTCGGATTTCAAAATACGATCGGGTTTTACGCAGTGTGTAAACCCACCATTACCAGTGCCCCTGATCTGCTAGTGGAAGGTTGGCCACTGCGTGAACACTTATTTTCATAAATCGTTTTCGTCAAGAATACAGCACAGGTACAAGCGCATAGAAGTACCACACATCCGACATGAGGTCCACTATAGAAAGAAGAAAGAAAGAAAGAAAAGTTTATTTGAGCCCTACGGCCATACACAACATGATGTATTGATACAACACTGCACAGAACACGTACTCAATATAAAACAATACTTATTTTCTTTCACTCGGGCTCGACTGAGCCTCTCCCGCCTTTTCCACATATCGTGCCATTTTGCATATGGTTCCAGGCTTCGAAGACCTCAGGATATCAGAAAGTAGCACCAACCGATGGTCCCCCCAAATTTCATCCCTAAGACTTTCAAGCTCCTGGCACTCCATGAGGAGATGTGCTAATTTATTATCCTCATTTCCGCAATACCCACACTCACCATTTGTACCCTTATTTTTTTTAAATCTTTGTTCCCTATGTACTGGAAGGCAATTCCCCCTCAACTGGATCCATGATTTTAAATATTTAAAATGTAAATTTAACTTAAAATAATATTCTTCCCCAAAGATGTCTTTCACATCGATCATTCGTAAATAGCGGAGCACGAAGTAACGCATTTTCATCGGATCTTCAGGCTTAACTGAATAAATGATGAGTAACCAGACTGTCCTATCTCAGTCCTTTTCTTTTAAACTTTAAAACCACCATATTTTCAAGAAGAAAAGTATTTTTTTTATTGATTCAGTTATACCCACTAATTAATTACGAAGCGGGCGAGATTGACAGACTTGTTTTCTGATACGAATGGATGATGATGGGCGGTGTTATTTTTATTCAGTTTCAGAATGCTTGATTGTCGTTTAAATCAAGTCAGTATTCGGATCTATCATCACGGAATCCTTAAAAGAGGTAGGGCTCATAAGTCGGTGGCAACTTTGTCTATTTGGTTATTCGGCACTGTGCTAACCGGATGCTTCAGACAGTTTCTCAGTAAGAGAAACAGCAAGCCCTGGGAACCTCTCACTGGGTACTTTTCTACTTAACAAAGAAGCATTACGTTCCACAGACAAACCAACAGGTTGACAGATTGACCATTGACAGCAAAGATATCCTCTGTCCTGACCACCAGGTCGAATTCTTCTCAGATTCCTGAGGCAGGATGACTGCTAAAGGTGCAGCAATAAAGCCCTTGTGGATATATTGCTTGTCTTTCAACGGAGACAAAACCGAAATCACTTCGTAACTGTGGTCAAGGAGCAAGAATCGTGGGAACTGACAAATTTGTTGGTTTCGAAGTGGTCGGACCGTGGAATTTAGAAGACAGAAAAGTGTCACCCACTGCTAATTGAGAGTCTTTGAGTTATTTTAATGGGCTCGCTCAGAAAAAAGCTGAAGGTTCGACAGAAATAGGGAGGATGTCTTGGGTATAAAGCGTGAGCTGTCCGGGAGTGGAAGGATGGATATTAGATGGCGCTAAATAGAAGTCAGCTGAGATTTTTTCTAGCGATCTCAACCTTATTTCGACAGTCGCACTGACTTCAAATACAAATTCGACTTCTCACGAATTCGTGCTTTTGGCCGGTTTCCAGAAGAAGTACGTGCTCAGCAAGAAACTAAAGTTAAAAAATGGATTTGAGATTATCCCGCATTTTGGTTGACTTTTGTTTTATTCTAGAGGAGATTTTGGGCTCTGAATTTCCTTTCACAGATGATGCCGCCCCATGTTTCTGGTAGTGAGTACTCGCCTGTGCCTCCGCTTACACCTGAACGTTGTTTTTTTTTTTTTTTTAAATGGCTTCTATTACGGTTTGTGAAGTCTGCAGCAAAATTTGTGTGTGATGGTGTTCGAGAATGTGTTTTGCTAGTGCCGATTTGAAGATGTTCCCTCCACCCCCGCCGATGGTTGTTCCGAGACAGAAAAGTTTCAAAAGAATTTCGTCGGGTTCTTTATACTTATGTTACTTCCATCGTCAAAGCGTATGTGGGCAAAATGCCAAAATACAAAAGTGGTGATATATAAAGTACAGCGTTGCTTGTCTTCCCAATCACAGAATTCTGTGTCGCTTTGTCGCAGAATTCTGCGACATTTTTTGGCAAAAGTGTCAAAATGTTATCACAGCCGTGAATCTGAGGAGACTCTAAAACCTGTGACAAATCGCAGAATTCTGCGACCATTGGCATCACTATGTGACAGTATTTTACTCGGACGTAATTTCAAAATGTGTGTGTTGTGGAACAAGACCTTGTTAGTTCTTTTATATTCCTTTGTCTCTCTTTCTGTACTTGCTTCTTTTTCCATATTCCCTCTCTCTTTCTTTGGCGTGTTGGTTCTTTCACTCGCTATGTCGTCGATCGAGACAGAAATGCTTGTATCTACTTTCATTTTTATTTCTGTTCTTGCTTGAAATTGGTTGCTATGCAGGAACATACCTTGAAATCTGGGCTGGTACCGATGGTGACCCAGACGAGATGAGAAGAAACTAAAGATTGGATTAGGACTAGTTAGTTTGATACGGACAACATGTTATTTCTTTCATGTCCATCTTCTTTGACAAGCTCGTTAGTCAATATTCTCTTACGCCTTCTTTGGCGTGTCGTCTCTTTCATTCTCTCGTCATCGATCCGGAAAAAAAGCTTCATATTTTCAAGCGTTCCATATCTCAATAATTCATCATTAGCGCTGTCACTTCAGGGATCGCCCGCCTACTAAGCATTGGGGCAATCAATGGGTGTTGTGATGGTATTGGACTGTGAACGGAACTACAGAATATGTCTCTTGACGCCCTGACAGATCATTAGCGGTATTTGCGATATGGGTGACTGGAACGAGGGGGCTGAGTGTACAAAGAGGCAGGATTTCCAGAATGCTCCGTCATAGGTTTGTGGCCCCTGATTAGGCTATATCATTGGATGAGCAGTGGTTGAATACTGCGCTTCCGTTATTGTGTCCTTTGTCATTTAATGGTTTCAAAAATCGATTTCAGTGGTTCTACGCGTGAGATAGTCCAGTAAAAATACGAGGAAAGTGGGTCAACCTAGAAAAATTGCAGTACAACTTTTTTTGTTACACTAAAATGTTATCTCTGAGCAACAAATCCAAAATCTACCAAAAATCGCTCGATGGGTAAGCTTTCAAGGACTGCTTGAAAGGTGAGGGAGTGAAAAAAAAGGGTTAAATAAAATATTTTTTTTAGGCTAACATGACTGTCGATTGAAGGGAAGATTTTGGGGATTTTGTTCACCCATTATTTTTTTCATAACATCTTAGTGTCAAAAATGTCTGTGTTGCAATTCGGTTCAAGCCGTATTTTTAATGGGCTAAAAGATGACTTCACAAACTCCCGGGGATCAGATGTATTAGGGCCGGTCACTGGTGGGTCCCGACGGGTACCGGGACTTGGCTGAGATAAATAATTAGTTGTGCCTTTCCATGTTTTGGGAAATAGAAATTCCTCATAAATAAAAAAGGAGGCTAAGCAGCTAATATTTATGTTTGTGAGCATTGCAGAGTAATTCTTTGTGTGCCTTCTAATTAATAATTGGATATTTTTCTCTATATTAAAATAAATAAATGTTTCGTATGATTTAGTCCAAACGCAAGGTTGGAGCTGATAGAGCAACGGTAAATAAACAAGCAAACAGCACGGAGTCAGACGAAGTCATGTTAAACAGAGCAATGTTAAATGATATTTTGAATTAGGTATACGAGTACAGACTTTGAAGCTATGGTCTCAACTTTGAACGGATTACCTGCCAGTCTTAAAAGGGAGGTTCAGGGGAAGTGAAATGGAGGGGGGGGGGTCATCATCCGACACAATTTTCCGCTATGTTTGACTGGGACTGATAGTAGTTCGCCTTGTAGGGCATAGTCAGGACATGAGTCCCCCTTCCTATATCAGATTAGGGATAGTGAGCTCTTCCCTGGTATTTCGAGGTACAGAAATTATAAAATTATTGGGAAATTATGTGATGGAAAATTTGATAAAAAGGTGGTCGCTTAGGAAGAGCGAATGGTGTTATAATTGGTACGTTATTTTCCGTATTCTGTGTGTTAGAATGTGTGTATGGTCCATCCGTGGCTAAATAAACACTACTGTCTTCTATGAAAACAATTGATAGGTATAAGGTTTGAAGCCATGCTGACCATTCCTAATGATAAGAAACTAAAGCGAGATTCCTGTAATGAACTGGCTCAATTCCGAGTGAAAACTTCTGCGATTTCTTGGGCCCAAAATTGTACAAAACATAATTGTTACTACATCTACATTGCCATCTAAATAAATAATTATAGATCACAGAATTTTACGCACACACAGAACCTTTTCAAACGCGAACATTTTACTCATACTCGTAGAAAGCGGAATTCACACCGAGGGCGTCAAAAAATCGACAGGCAAAAATACGCCTCTCGATGTCTAGGCGAAATCGCAGGGTGTGTCACTGTGCGTTCCCACTGACGCGAATATTCGCAGAATAGCCCGATTATTCGTCGACCACAAATTTCGCGCCACAAAGCTACAAATTCGCTGCGATATTTCGGAGAATCGCTGTCGTTGGATTTATCGAACTACAGCTACAAAATCGCGCCACAAAAATCTTGGAAAGTGGATTTAATTTTTGGAAAAATGATGTTAGCTGTCAAATTTCAGCCAGTTATATATGGAAAGAACAGTAAGAGACACAAGCAGAGGCATCTGGTCCTAAATTACCTGAAAGCATAGGAGAAAGTTGCTTCAGAGTTGCGGATGGAAGGAAGGTAAGATCACTCTGAGACCAACAGCTAGGCTAGAATGGCATACTGTAGTACTAAATACTGAAAGTTGACTGTAAATCATTCATCTTTAGAGCTGGCTTATTATGTATTTTGTCATTTTGGAGCATCTTAGCTGGGGTATGGTTACAACAGGGATGCGTGTAGGACTGTAGACTGTAGGTATGCTGTTGGTATGAGCCGTGTCGTGTGTGAGCTGCTGTGATAAAATCTATTCTGTGCGCGAGACTGATCCTGCATAGGCTACCTGGTGCCTGGTGTCCTCTGTTCACCTTTTACTTTTTTATTCTCCAGCTCTGCAGCTAGCCAGCTGTGAAACTTGTAGCATAAGGATTTTTTTTTAATTCACAACTTTCTGTGCAAATTTCTTGGCTGAATTGTTTACCCTAACCTAAATCAAAGGGTCAACAGATCAACTAGATTCTAGGTCAACGTTACAATTTTTTTTAATTAGAAAAACTAATTGTAGGAGTGGTGTCCAACCTCGAACTACACAACCTCGAACCTGGTCTAAAAAGGATGGAAGGAAATTTCAGTCAAGTCCTAACTGTCAAGAAGGAAACCCTGACTGACCCAGGACCTGTTTTAGACTGTAAAAAAGTTTCCTTTTAAGGTTTTCAGGCCAAGTTCGAGGTCATATAAATTCAAGGTTGGATACCCGATGAAGAATTTGTAGCCTGCGTAGCTATGGTAGTAGTACGAAAAACTATGTAATAGCAAAGAATACTATCATTTAATGTGTCTCAGACTGGTCCAATCTTATGTAGTAGTATCTAGTAGCATCCAGTCTTGACATAGTAGCATCCAGTCTTGCTAATAGTAGCATATAGTAGTATGCAGTAACACGGTAGCCTTGAAGTAGGAGCATGTAGTAGCATCGTTAGTACTGCATGCAAGTTTTTCGTATTACTTCATAGTACTATTCTGAGATAAATTTTTCATCGGGTACCCCTCCTGCAGAAGAAAACCAAACAACGTTGACTATAGGCTGAATTTAGGCCTAAATAAAAAACAGAGACCTTTGGTTGTGGTAAGATTATTCTTGCTGCTATTTGTGCTTGTTTTAGTCTAACTGTTAATCAGTTTATTGATAAAGCCTTATTTTTTATAGGCTAAATTACTGACGATTGTATACAGACATGTCAGGCGTTTGTAGGCTATGCCACATAGCTCAGCAGAGATGTGTTTGCCGGCAAAGCAATTCATTCTTATAGGCTAACCTGGTTGCGTCCCCTTTGGTGTTCATTATTGTGTTTTGTTGAAAGTTTCCACTGCATTTGTTTGCCACTGATTATACCAGTTAAAGTAAATATACATTAAACATCTGTTATAATTAATTTAAATTTTATTAAAAGTAAAATTCCTCTGTGCTTGCAAAGTTTTTTGATAATATCAACTAATAATGTGGTTGCTGCTGATTTAAATATTATTTTCATTACAGGATGTTGGACGGATCAACTAGCCAAGGAGCAGCTCTGGTTTGCAGACAGTCAGAAAGGAGAAGTCTTACTGAAAACTTTGCAGTTTGCTCCAAACACTAGATATTCTTCCTTTATCAGAGGCTACTGTCCTGGACAAGCTCAGTGATGCTTCTTAGAAAAGAAGTGATTGGCACTAATGGGAACTAGCCTATTTAGTGACTACAACGACAACAACAGGATTTTCTTTGGCGTGAGGAGGGCAAACATCATGATTTGTTTATCAAGAAGCTTCTCAAGCTGAAACCACTCGAAGAAGAGATTAAAGATGTAAGAACAATCCATTTGAGGAACATTGAAACTGAACCAGATTGAAATTGTGGTAGAGTGTACCGAACTTCGAATAAATGAGAAGTTTTTTGTACTGTTTAAGCAGAATGTGGTACCGTAGCAATCTAAAATTTGGTGAAGAGTCAGTTGATGGCCACTTGCTTCCAGTTTACAGCAAGTATTGATGAAATTTGTCGGCAGTTTGGAAATTATTTCTTGAGTTGTCATTGATGATACAGGGCCATGCTTTAGGTTTCGAGAGTGAAATTACTGAGCAGACAGATAATATAATGAACTCGGACCCTGAAGGTTACTGGATTCAGATCACAACCGTTAATAGAGTTTCAACAGCATTGTCTGGTAAAAGGCAACAGGAACAGCTAGTGACAAATGTGTAAGTATACTAATGAGTATACTAAATGGGAGCTGAAGTGGCTGCAATTAGCTGACACAGCTTTTGATTTTTCAGTGTTGCTTGCCTTTTACAGCTTTCAGTGTGGGTGCAAGCTTACGCCTCTTTATTGAACCTACTGATGTACTAAGATGGGTATTGGAATACATCTTGTGTAAAATCGAACAGAAGACAGTCATTGTTCGACTACTGCAAGGGAGAGTCGTGAAATTAACCATTCAAGTTATTATACTGTTTTTGTTCCAAGTTTATGAGTAAACCTGACCCTTTGCTTAGTTTTCAAAACCCCGAAGGAGTGTACTTTTTCTATTTCTACAAACATTAACTACTAGGCTGATTTCTCTGCATAAGTTCAAATCCTGTGAAATCATACCCATAGTCGTGTTCACAAAATTACAAAAAGTACAATCGGAAACAAAAAAATATGTGCGTTTTTTGTGTTTAGAAGGATATTTGCAAGTCAGAATCGGAATCAGCGTAGTAGGTTGGCTGGTCGTAGTAGGCTAACAATACAAACAGGAATTCCAAAGCCACGTTCGATTCATCAACAGTTATCTATTATTATAGACGACCAGCCGTAGATGTCGTTTTACTCAACTACGGCGTAGCGCTGTTGTTGTTTTATTTCAAGCTGTAGCCGTAGTTACTACTTTTTCGTTTTATGATGTCCGTCGAAGTTTTAGCGATGATGAAAATCGTTCGTCTGTTGTCGTTCGACGAAAAATTAAATTTCCGTTGAGAATGGCGTCATTTTCCGTGAAGAAAACGACTATTGACGATTTTAGGATAACGTAGGTGGATGACAGTTGGTGAATCCAACACGGCTCAACAGTTCAAGATGACATTTGTAGATGGTCAACTTCATGACTTCTTTGGCCCTCGCTTGGTTCAACTATCCACTCTGGACTCAGGTAGAGTGGTGGATAGACCCGCAATCCATCGTCAGAACCGTTACCCGAGATTGAGAATTTAGTCTTCATATTTTTATTATCGTACTGTCTTCGGTCCCAGACTCATGAGTAAAACCCGCATTTTGTTATTTTGAATTATTTGCCACCTTTTGTAGCTGAACCCAATCGTCGTGTGGGAACCCTGTTGCGATTTTGTAGCTGCTCCAAAACTACAGCGAAAATGTAGTTCCGTACCCGACTCCTCTGTGTGAACGCACAGTCAGACGGAGAGCGAAGAGGCCCGAATTTATTTGCAGAGATATGAACATAAAAAATAGAGAGATGTATGGAGCCTAGATAGCTTGTTCTGCTACAGCACAGCCCAAATCAATGCAGCCTGTGTACAGCTGGCATCTGTTCACATCCTCTATGAAGGAGAAGAGCTTCCTGCTGACTATACTGCTGTGCTGTTCTACATGTGTCTACTGGACCTTCTTCTCCGATTCCTTGGCTAATTTCTTTCCGGGCATTTTCCCTAATTCCGTTGTCTTTTAGTTCTTGATAGCAGTATCGTGGATTACTGGATAACTCTGTATTAGGTTAATTGGCTGTTCCAGACATATATCAAAGTATTTACCAGGCGTTGCTATCTGTTTCGGCTCAGAGCCGAAGTCCGACGAAGCGTTTTATTTTATCTGACGATGTATTTTTTTTTAAGTTTAACTGAAAAGCCAACTTATTTCTATACGTTTGATTTGAATACACTGAATTATTTTGACTCACATAACGGATTTTTATTTTTTACGTCGCGTAGTCTAGTAGTGACGTTTGGAATCTCCGCTGGTTGCACGACAAATAACTCTACGGCGAGTCTCGGGAAATTTGAATGTCTGCAAAAGCGTGTGTTTCAATGGCTAACAAAGCGAAGATTTTGAAATGTTCGATTCCAGATTGCAGAATCACATCCGAAGATAGCCCTCTGTTCCTTGCTACCCCGAATAGGTTTCCTTTGCGGAAGGACACAGTCAACCGAGAATTTGGCCAGCATTCCACCAAGTTGATTAGCAAGTTCGAGCTTTCAACTGGTCATGTTCTTCCTTTATGGCGACTGCCAAGTTCTTCCTTGTCACTTTCACTTCCCATGTTACTTTCGTCTTCCTGGCTTGAAGAATGCAAATCCGCCATGACTTGTTATGACGGCAATTTTCCTGCCGCTGTAGTTGCTAAAGATTTCAAACATAGAGCTGCGTCCGTAGAGGTACAACAGTTGCGGAAGACAAATTACGTCAGCTAAAATTCAAGAATCGTGGATAACAAAGTAACGAAGTAACGCGTTTTTGTCGGTTCTTCTAGCCCACTTAAGTAAAAATATGATGGGTAATCAGACTGTCGTATCTAGCCCTATTCCGTTAACCTCTAAAGCCTGACGTGACAAACATCGCCTTCTATTTACATGTCGTCGAATCCGCGTCGTTCCTATGTTTTAATTTCATCTTGTAGTTTGTTTGAGTCCGCATAGCTCTTCTGTTGTTTTTGTTTTTAATTTGTGACTAAATACGGTTCCGGAAGTGCAAACGAAAAATTCGAAATTGATAATTGATATTGATAATTAACTAATCCAGATAAAAAGAACTAAGTTTTGTTTCTTTCGCAATTAGTAAATAAACGTGTAAAAAAAATGAATTGATCTTCGAACAAAAACAAACCGTGTTTGACAATCCGGAACTAAGCTCGGAACTCCAGAGTTGTCATGGGAAGTCGGTTATGAACCGCAGACACAGCGTCATTAACTTTGCATAACTTTTTCGGCATATGCTTTCCCACAACTAGGGTGGCCTCACACTCCCTGCCACTCATCCAATTAGAGCATCCTTAGAGTGAACAGATCCGTGTCACGGCGACGCGTGGCGTTCCAGACTCATTGATATAGCTGCCGGTGTTTGTGTGATATGTGACACTTAGCAAGATTGATTACGACGGCGACTTCTTTCAACATCCTGGTGGCGTATGGGAGACAAAAAATAAGTCCAAAGATCTTGTCTGCAAGTTTGAATTTCTGATTTAGTCGGGACTCCCATAATATTCAGTGGGATATACTTTCAGCACACTGCGAGAAGCATTGGAATCGACCAAGAATCCCTTCTTAGATCGATGGTTCTTATTCTCTTTGTCTAACTGATATTTTTCTGATTTAGTCGGGACTCCCATTAAACTAGAATATTCAGTGGGATATGCTTTCAGCACACTGCGAGAAGCATTGGAATCGACCAAGACATACTTCCTAGATCGAGGGTTCTTATTCTCTTTGTCTAACTGATGTTTTTTTGCATTTAGTCGGGACTCCCATTAAACTTAGGATATTCAGTGGGAGATACCTACAGCACACTGTGAGTCTTGTATTAAAATAATTAGTTGTAAATGTTCAGTTTGTAAATAAGGTTGTCAGTATATTCAAGTTTAATGAGGGTTGTAAGTTCAAGTTTAGGAAGAGTCAATGTAAATATTAAGTAGTTTCGGGAATATGTTAAATATGTAAAATTTAAATAAGTTTAGTGTAACTTGTGATTTTGATTTTAGTTAGTATCCAGACTTTGTAGCGTATAGTGAAAATAAAGTAGTGTTAGTCTGTCAAGTAAATTATACTAATGGAGCACATTGTCGTGATCGCTCGCTCCATTCTTATACACTGGTTTTCTTACTTTCGATGTTCCGCCTTTTCGGTCCGTCTCATGACTCCGACTATTCCTTCCGAGAAGCTATTTGGTAAGAAGGACCAATAATTTTTGCCTTGTTTTTGCCTGAAGCCATGGGCCTTGGGGAAAGGCCTAAGAAGCCGCGGATACGATGGGTCAAGAAGAGAGAAGTCGAGAAGTACTAGGGGTCTTTACTTTAGACCTATCAGGTGAACCTTGCCTGAACCCATGCCTTGGAGCAAGGGCGCAGTAGGTGCTTCGTAAAAGTCTGTTTGAAAAACGAATTTTCATTTTCAATTTTTTGCCCACTCCAAGGAGCGGTACCCGAAGGACCGAGCAGCGGTGCTCGGACTACGGGCATGTCCAGGTGTTGGAGTGCTGTGCCCTAAAATTGAGGATTTGGAACTGAAGCCATGTGGCCTGGAGAGAGGGGTATAGAAACGAGAGAAGGCGAGGGGGGGGGGGTCTTTTAACAAAATGTTCATAGTTCATAATATTCTTTGAGCCCAAGCTGACTTTGAAACATTTATTCCAACAATGTTTTCAACGGATAGAATCGTAGCTGACGTATCCGTTGAAAACATTGTTGGAATAAATTCCTAGTTCATGCCTATCAAGTGAACTTTTTTAAGCACAACTCTTACGAGAAATGATCTTTTCCCCATGAAACGGATTTCTCGTTAATGCTTATCGACTCTATCCAGCCCTCCTCCTCTCCGACGTGGCGGCTGGGCGCAAAACGTTCTAACGCGCCGTGGTTAAAAAGTTGGAAAACGAAGCAAATAAAAGAAGTTAAAACCGAAGAGTTTAAGAGTCGGACATAGAAGATTCTGGCAAACTTTGCGTTGTGTGCCAGGCAAAACTCGGCACGCGAAAAGTTCGTAGGCACAAGACGAAACAATGGTGAAAGGTGGGAAATTTAGAAGATTATAATTGTACAATGGAGCTAGGTATATTATAAAAGGCAGAATAAGCAAGAGGGGTCCTTTAAACCACTATGGCGGAATGATGAACAGAACAGCCGTGAGAAAGTGAAGGAAGTCCGAAAATCTTTTGAAAACAAAATGGCGAGCAGCGAGTTCTACGTCCCATTCCATGTCGGCTTTTACCGTGGCAGTTTCTGTGTACTGTATCTTTAGTGCCTTATAACGTGAGTGATGTAGTACGAGTAGGCCCAAGTGCGAGCGATTCTTTTTATTTATTTGGTATTTAAACTTCTTCATAACGTTCAAGAATATTCAGAGAAGGCGTAACATACGACAACACACCGTTCTAAATTTGTAAGCGTTAAAGCTACGAGCGTGAATTAAATATTTGGCATCACTAACTGTCTTCACTACTGTCATCATCCACTTGAATAGTCGAATGGTTATAGAGTCCTTCCGCCATTAGCTGTAACGCTAAGGCATTTTTCTGACCGGATGCTTTTTTCATTTTTGCTCGTTTATTCTGAAACCAAATTTTAATTTGGTTGTCCTGAAGGCCAAGTTCTTGTGCGAGATCGTGTCGCCGTTTTTCGGTCAAATAACGATTCTCGTTAAACTCATCTTTCAACCGTGATAACTGCTCAGGTGAGAAAGCCGTTCGAGGTCGCTTGCTGTCTGGCGAGTCCAACTTTGACCTCTTAGGTCTTCGGCCACGTGGACCTGGAAAGAAGAGAGTAGTTAGATAAAACAAGTTTCAGGATTCAACAACTTTACAAAAAAAGATTCCGGCTTGACGACCGGTTACAAACAAAGCACATACGTGCTTGAAAAACGCAGTCAATACGCATTTAGTACCATATCATATAACTAATCAAACCTTCACTAAAATAACTAAAAATTAATTAATTAATTTGTCAATTTGAAGTTGAACCAGAGGATTGACAGCCTGGCGAGGACCCTTGCCAAGAAGGGCCGAAATATCGCTGATGAAGAATCGTAACTGACGTATCCGTACGGTATCCGTTATTCCGTTGTAAATATTGTTTGAATAAATGTTTCAAGGTTGGGCTTAAAGAATATTTATTAGTTCAACTATTTATCTTCAACTGAAAGAACCCCTCGCACTATTTACTTTTCAACTTACAGTATTTTAAAATATTTAAATACTTTAAAACTAGGCTGTGCTTTCAACAAATAACCCACGGTTTTGGCTGTTTTAAGCCTTCTCACAGACCCGTTGGCTTATAGCGAAAACAGGTAAACAATTTACATAACCGGTTTTCTGATGGAAAAACTTCTCGCAGACAACCGTCAACAGCGTGATACACATCGAAGGAAGCAAAAACGGCAAGTGAGACAGTCAGCGTGGTTTTGTTCGAGGAGTTAGAATGTACCTTACGAAACTGAAGCCTCCGGGTTTAGAAATATATGGAGTTATTATGGAAGTAGGTTGCGTTAGTATAATAGGTAAGACAGGTCCTTTAAAGGACACGTCGTACTTATGATAGTAGTTCATTCTACTTTAGTAGTATTTCCGTCTACTCTCGTTCCCTAGAGTCTACACTTCAGAAGTGCATCCTGCTCCCTCTGTTGGCATTACACTGACTTTCACGGTTGCCACGTTTCTTCTTTTTCCGGGACGTAGCAGGCTCTCGACCATTGTTACCAATAAGCTTATCGGTCAGAAGATTTGGTGTGCAAATTTTGCCACGTTTGTCATCCGAGACAAGGAACATGGAAAGAGGCTAAGAATTTAAGAATCCTGGCGTTGCGAAACCGGGCAAAACATGACAGGCGATAAGCAAAAGGGAGAAGGCTAATAAACCTGGAGGTTTTGTATAGACATGCAGCTTATTCATAATCAATGACAACCTGATAGAACGGAAATTTATAGGAATATTGACATAGAATTGGGTTGCATTAAACAATAACGTTGGTTTTTTTTAGCTCGTATTTAACATTTTTTAAACAACAATAAAGAATAACAACAGTGTCATATAAACTTTAACGGACTAACACTACTTTATTTTCACTATACGCTACAAAGTCTGGATACTTAACTAAAATCAAAATCACCATTTATACTAAAGCACGGGCATTTATTTACATTTTACATATTTAACATATTCCCGAAACTACTTAATATTTACATTGACCCTTCCTAAACTTGAACTTACAACCCTCATTAAACTTGAATATACTGACAACCTTATTTACAAACTGAATATTTACAACTAATTATTTTAATACAAGATAGTTTTTCTAAGACGAGCTACTGTTCCGGCGTCCCAAACGAAGCTACCGGTCTGAACACAAGCTCTTGGCTGTTCCTAAAAGCCTGCGGAACGAAGTTTTGGTTACTTACCACTGTAACCCGAGAGGAGCACACCAAGGTATAGAGCGACTTGTAAACATCACAAAGAGCGTGTTCCACCCTACTTACCGTAGTTACTACGCATGACGTCACAAATTCTTGTTTTTTGTCGTCAAGGCTGGAACGATCTTTCTATTTTCCAGCGGGATATCATGCAGGATATCATGCCACTGGCGAATCCGACCAATCACGTTACAGAGATGCGTAGTTACTACGCTTACCATGCTCCCGAGCATGGTAAGCAAATAGTAACTATTAGTTACTATTCCGACAAGGTTGGAACGGTCAGCGTAGTAACTTTTCGTGAGGATGGAACGGAAATAGTAACTAATAGTTACTGTTGGCACGAGGGTGGAACACGCTCAAAGATATTTACTGAACAGCTAACAGATTTTTTAGTTTATAAAGATGTTTGAAATGAACCATAGAAAAACTATAGATTCATCTTTCAGATTTGTCTGCCATCCCCTCAGACCTTCTGAAATATTATAGCCTGGTGATACCAATCCAATCATGGGACAACCTAAGGGGTCCTAGTAATCGAAGACACATCCACGATCTGAATCAATTAAGGACAGACGCCACACAGCTCCTAGGCCAAAGGCTTATGAACTCTCATTCACAATAATAAAACTATAAATAACAAAAAGCGAAATTAGCGCCAAACCACAAATAGTTTTCGGGAGCAACTCAATAACCGATCAGCGGGGATTTCAATTAGCAAATAAATAACTGACGATGATCTAAGCCAAAAAAAAAAGATATTACAGTCGACCACCCAAAAACTGCTCGGAACAAAAGCGAATAAATAACAATTTTCGACACAGTTTTAAGGCATAATATCGCCGCAATAAATTTAAATTAGTGTCGCTGACTACAGGTGCAGAAGTGGTTATTCCAAGTGTAATGTCAATAAGTTATTCAATGTCGTTTTTCGCTTTTGGGTGATCGTCGATGCGCTACTTGTTTTTATGATATCAGTGGATGCCTCTATTTATATTTGAAGCGAGGGGTTTAACACTCGTGAATACACCACAGTGTTGTGATTTCGGGTACAAAGGGGCAAAAGTGGACAAGAACAATTCCTTGACTGAAAAACATATCAAACTTGCCAAAACGTGTATAGATTTCGATCCTTTTTAAGTTTTTTTTTGTCGCAAATTTAGAAGTTTTGCGTCTTCAAATTTTGTATTGTTGTCGCTTCTCATTAGGTTACTACCCGGCGTGTAAAGGAAAATCGATTTAGTTTGTTCGTGTGGATCTGGATGGATGAGAGTTACTAAGAATAGTTAAGGAATAATAATAAAAATAATCTGTATTTAAAGCCAGAGGCTATATACATGAACAGGTTATACACTAATTAACCAACTAAATTAAACAAAATATAACAAAAATTCAACTTCTATTCTCTCGAAATTTCACTCCTTCATCGATAAACCAAAGTGTGTACACTTTGCATATTATCTGCGCCGATGTACAGTAGCGGTATGCTTATGTGAACGTTTGTTGACAGTGGACTTTGCCATTTTCATGCACTTGCTATGTTTAAAGCTAACTACCAGTTAGCCAAAGTAGGTAATTAAGGGCATCTGAAAGCACCTGTTTAGGTATTTTGGATCTTTATTCTACTATTTAGCCCAAAACTGCACTGTTCACATTAAAGTAACTGTTCACATAAGCATACCTCCGCAAAAGCCACAAATTCCACCCAAGCAGAAACACCCTTAAATCAGAAAGGTCATGACAGTTCAGCAAAAATTGCTCGAAGTCATCATTCCCTTCATTACATAAAGGGCAGGGTGTCGCCAAACTCGGTTCTCCATTTTTCCTTTTTAAACATTTAAGTTTCCTATGTACTGGTAGGCAATTCGCTCTCAGCTGAATCCAGTATATGAGGTATTAGGCAAAATTAATTTAAGAGGTAATATGGACAAAAGTAAGGACTCCTCTTCCCTTTTCGCTGTCCCGTGCTAACACCAACACAAAAGTTATCTCTGTACCATGGGCTCCTTCATTGGTTTCTCTTGTCTATTTTTGTCGTTTTATAGTTTTTATAAGTTACATTTATTTTTTTTTCTATTTTAACCACTTCCGTGTTTATGCACAGGGGGGTAAGAAATACATTGTTACTGTAATTAATTTGACATATTTTCGACTGGCTCCAAGTGGCAAACTGCCACAAGAATCAACGAAGAAACTAACGAAAATGGGGTTTGTATAGGCCAATGAATATACTGAAATAAAAGGCGAATATTTCGGGAGGACAACCCAACAGAAAATTTCAAGGAAAATTGTCAAAATGAGGATGAAGATCAACAGCCAAGATAACTAAAACAAACCACAAAACCAACAAGAAACCGAAGATTAAAACATAACTGAAAGAATTGAAAGCCTAAAGTAAAGAAAGCGAGCCACTCACCCAGGCCCGTATCCAGGAATTTATTTCGGAGGGGGTTTTGCCTTTCGGTGGGGGTGGTGGGTTTGCATGCGGGTCGCACAAAAAAGTACAAAAAAGACACAGATCAGAGGGAAAAGCCTGTAAAAATTAGTATTTTTGTATGTTTTTTTTGGGGGGGGTCAACCCCCTAACCCCCCCCCCCTGGATACCGCCTTGCCCTCAACAATACCTGTGAATAACAATTATGATTGTTCTCGTTCGATACTAGCGAGTGACTGCCTGCCCTCGTTTCAATTCTGTCGTAAATGTCTGTATCGGCCCGTATTTTAAAAGGAAGTTTGTTGCACTTGACACTTGCCAAAGGGAATGGCCTTTTCGTAACAAACAATTACAAGAGAATTTGCGTCGTTGTTTTAATTAATTATTTATCCGTATCAGCTGAGATTACATGTTTTTGCTAAGAAAAATACTGTACGGCAAGTGGGAGAAGGGAGGGTAGGCGCGAATCAACCGATGCCATTACCTATTGCCTACCGTTGCAGTTGCCACGTGAGCTTTCAGCTCTTGTTATAGTTTATACGTACTTTTCTGTCTGGTATCAAGTGGTAAACTGCCAGCCCTCATTTCAATTAGTTAGTAAATTTCTGTATCCACTTATTTGAAAAGGAAGCTTGTTGGACTTGACTGGCCCTCAAGTGTCTTTATGCAAGTGTCATTATGTAGAAAGTAAAACAGAGTTTTCGTCGTTGTTTTAATTATTATTTGTCTATTTCCGCTTAACATAATTATTATTATCCGTTTCAACTCAGACCACGCGCATTTGCAAAAAAATAAATAAAATATACCGTCCGAAAAAATGGGAGAAGGTGCGAATCTTGGCTGATGATGACATTAGCTGCTACTTACCATTGCCAGTGCCATATTAGCTTTCTGCTCTTGTTATTAGTTATATTTACTTTTCTATCTTTATTGGTTTCTAAGAGTCGGTGACAAATAATTTGTTATTATAATTTTGTCATCATTATATATTTTCAACTGGTGCCAAGTGGTAAAAAGCCTGCCCTCGTTTCAATTACGTCGTCAATTTCTGTATCGACTTGTATTTGAAAAAGAAGTTTGATGCACTTGACGGGTTCTTAAGCGTCAAAATACGACAGAGTTTACGTCGTTATTTTAATTATTATTTATCAATTTCCGCTCAGACCACAAGTTTTTGCCATTTAAATTACCCTCCGAAAAGCCACTTTTATGCCTTTATGGTTTAACGCCTGTGTACAAATTAAAACAGTCACAGCACCCTGTAGTTAAAAAATTGGCGTCACATACCGTTGTCAGGCAAGATCTGTGTGTGGGTCGACAATTAGTGGTTTCATTCTGACAGCACCCAACAATATTTCGTGTGTTTTTCTGTGATTTAAAGTACGAGGATAACATAAATGTACCCTTCTTTCTGGGGGTTTTATTGGTGTACCCTACTTTGTGGTTGTTGGGTGACCAATCTGTGTCCCCTTTAAACCGACGCCTGTCGGACTTCTGATTAGATGCGTCAATTTTCAGAAACATGGGGAATAATAAATAAAAATACTCAAATTCTAAAATTATAAGGTTTATGTCGCAATTGTGTGCTAAACTGAATTTAAGGTTTACTGAAAAACTGCCAGAATAGCGAAAGCTAAATAATAGGCAACGAAAAGAAAACAAATAAACACACAATAATAGGTAACAGTCAACAGCATCTAAATAAATTTATCACCAACAACACTAACTTAATAACAAAACACAGAAATGAAACTAGGAACCGGACGGGCACAAATGAACTGATAGACGGCAAACGGGAAATTTTATTGATTGTTAATGTAATTTGTACCAAAGGGTTAGAACGAGTGGAGTCGACGTGCGGTACACTTAATGCTGGATAGGGTTTAAGTAAATTTGAATGCCTTGATGAATAAGAAGATTCAGGAAGTTGTTCGGGAAGGAAAGGGCGGAATTAGACCGGCCGCGTAATTTTCTTACCATAGCCAGGCGTTTCATTATGGAGTCTGTTCTATGACGGTTCGTTTTGCTCTACCCTACCGTATTTTGAACAAAAGTTCAACAGATCAAGACAAATCAAAATCTCTGTTCTCATCCCTATCCGTAGCCTACAGTCCTACACAACATTTTTGTTCAGACTGTTTATTTTGAAAACTCTTTTTTTTTGGGGCGGGGGGGCAGATTTGAGGCGACAAGGCTATCCTTCATGTGTGACAAAGTGAAGAATGACTTTGCCGAATAAAATGTGCCTCAAAGCCTTGTCGCATGGCACTTTTGCATCTACGCAGTGAAAAACCATAACTACCATATCGGATTTTTGAAATTTCTCTGCTTCATATTATTTATTTTTAGCTTTAAGGCTTTTTATTTGTAAGCATTGCTTAAAATTTTAGCTTTAGGGCTAAATCAAATGCTTTATTTTTGGGTTGTGAATCGCGGGAAGGGTAACAAACGTAAGGTTAACTACGTAACAAATTCATTCATAGACTATGTCAAACACTTTGTATGACCCTCGTTTGGTGTAGCCTATTCCAGTAGCCTATTCGCGGTACCTACTGTACACCCTTTCCCGGCACCGGCGAAACAAACAGTGCCAGCATTACCCGGCGATAAATTAGGCGATTCATCTTTCACATTCACATGCTTTTAATGTTCTAGCACGTAGTAACCGGTGCCGGCTGGTGTCACCTGGTGCCCACACCGACCGGGCACCGCGGCACTGGTCCCCCCCCCCCCAATGAAAAATGTGTAGTTGTATAGTTGTACGAAAAAGTTGCATGTATTGATATGTATAATCAGTAATAGTAAAGAATACTATCATTCAAGAGACTGGGCCAATCTTAAGCAATAGCATCAAGTAGCATCCTGTCTTGCCATAGGAGCATCCAGTTTTGCTAACAGTAGCATGCAGTAGAATGCAGTAACACGGTAGCCTTGACATACAAGCATGTAGTAGCATCAGTTCGTACTTCATGCTACTTTTTCTTACAACTTCATACTACTATATTGAGATTAATTTTTCATTGGGCCTTGCTGTACACTAGAGTTGACAGTGAACAATCCCTCGAGATTCGCTTAGGGTAGGCCAAACACTTGGACACTTTGCACCGCTTCAAAAAATCAAATGGTTTATTTAGCACCAGTGGCACCTGGAATGCCAAAGCAACCTACTTCCTCAATTGCTCACTCAATTCTTAAACTCAGAGACCCGAAAAAGGCAAATTCTACTCCATAACGAAAATTGAATGATTTTCACAATTGCCTTGTTTTGCTATTTGCGATGTGTATCATGCTCCCGACAATTATTGTTTAGGAGAAGCTAGCTCGTCAGAAAAACCGGTAAGTAAAATTTTTCCTGTTTGTGATGGGAGTTAATGGGCCAGGATAAAGGCTTAAAGCAGCTAAAGCCGTGGATAGCCTCGGTACAGACGTTATTGTATAATATGGCACGGGCAACAGAGCTCGGACAAATCAGGTCAAGTTCAAGCGTTCAACCATCTAGTCGCCTGAGTGTCTATACTGAAACAAATATTCTGCAAGTGGAAGTGACAAGGTGGAAAATGTTTTGATAAAAATGTTAGAACTTGAGGAAAAAGATTGTGGTATTCGCAGAGTTTAAAGGACGGAAAATGGGTGAAATGGATTGGCCAGGGATTCTTGAAATAGCCTTGGGGGTCGTGGTTAGTGAGGAGAGACTGCTACAAGCAAGGCTGAAGGAGAGAGTGTTGGCACTGCACACGCTACGTTTGCTGATCCACTTCGCCATGGAGAAGCTTATCAGAATCAGGACCAGGCTCAACCAGCAGCAGATAAAATTGGAAACAACGACGCGGGAAGCAGGGCCTGGTCTTACAGTACTCAATTATTTGAGAATAATGGAACATAAACAGTATATAATGCGAGGTGAGCTTTCAACAATATTGAGCATAGCCTATCCGAATGTTGGGCACTTGTGGTATTCTTGGCCTTATGCGCACTCTACAATATCCCTGATATTGTCCTGATATACTTGACAAATTAGCCTAGATCTTACTTTGACCTGTAGGATACAAACGAATGGGAGCCTGGTCTTACAGTACTCAATTATTTGAGAAGCCTATCCTAGCCTATCCGAATGTCGGGCACTTGTGGTATTATTGGCCTTATGCGCACTCTACAATATCCCTGATATTGTCCTGATATACTTGACAAATTAGCCTAGATCTTACTTTGACCTGTAGGATACAAACGAATGGGAGCCTGGTCTTACAGTACTCAATTATTTGAGAAGCCTATCCTAGCCTATCCGAATGTCGGGCACTTGTGGTATTATTGGCCTTATGCGCACTCTACAATATCCCTGATATTGTCCTGATATACTTGACAAATTAGCCTAGATCTTACTTTGACCTGTAGGATACAAACGAATGGGAGCCTGGTCTTACAGTACTCAATTATTTGAGAAGCCTATCCTAGCCTATCCGAATGTCGGGCACTTGTGGTATTATTGGCCTTATGCGCACTCTACAATATCCCTGATATTGTCCTGATATACTTGACAAATTAGCCTAGATCTTACTTTGACCTGTAGGATACAAACGAATGGGAGCCTGGTCTTACAGTACTCAATTATTTGAGAAGCCTATCCTAGCCTATCCGAATGTCGGGCACTTGTGGTATTATTGGCCTTATGCGCACTCTACAATATCCCTGATATTGTCCTGATATACTTGACAAATTAGCCTAGATCTTACTTTGACCTGTAGGATACAAACGAATGGGAGCCTGGTCTTACAGTACTCAATTATTTGAGAAGCCTATCCTAGCCTATCCGAATGTCGGGCACTTGTGGTATTATTGGCCTTATGCGCACTCTACAATATCCCTGATATTGTCCTGATATACTTGACAAATTAGCCTAGATCTTACTTTGACCTGTAGGATACAAACGAATGGGAGCCTGGTCTTACAGTACTCAATTATTTGAGAAGCCTATCCTAGCCTATCCGAATGTCGGGCACTTGTGGTATTATTGGCCTTATGCGCACTCTACAATATCCCTGATATTGTCCTGATATACTTGACAAATTAGCCTAGATCTTACTTTGACCTGTAGGATACAAACGAATGGGAGCCTGGTCTTACAGTACTCAATTATTTGAGAAGCCTATCCTAGCCTATCCGAATGTCGGGCACTTGTGGTATTATTGGCCTTATGCGCACTCTACAATATCCCTGATATTATCCCTGATATACTTGACAAATTAGCCTAGATCTTACTTTGACCTGTAGGATACAAACGAAAGGGAGAACGCCAAACTTACTTCTTCCTGAAAAAGAAGAGAAATTTTAAGAAGGTATTCCGATGCATCCAACGTTGGGAGGAAAATGCGTGATGTATTATTTTACATTAAATATTTCTTGAGCCTAAGCTGACTTTGAAAACGGATACGTCAGCTACGATGCTTCATCAGCGATGTTTCGGCCCTTCTTGGCAAGGGGTCTCAGTGGTATTTGAAAGTAGTTTGCCCGAACAAGATATTTGTAGTCGGTAGAAGCTTCAGTTATTTATTACAGGTTTGTTTCCTTCTCCGACGTTGACCCTGAAGATTGACATCCTGACGAGGACCCTTCCCAAGAAGGGCCAAAATGTCGCTGATGAAGTTTATACATTATTTGAATATTTTACATTGTTAACGTTTCACTGAGAGTTTATAGCTCCAATTCTCCAAGAAAGGCAGACAGTGGCAGCATTTCAATTACAATTTCCCGGAACAAAATAATATATCAGCTCTTACGTAATAACTCTCCCGTTATCTCTCCACTGTGAGAGAAAAAAAAAAAAAAAATCACCCTCAGGCAATCTCGTCCACCCATTATTTATTAAAAACAAAATCAAATTGCATTGACTAGAATCAAACGACACTTCTTTTTGTCTTGAAAATGTGGTGACTTTCAAGCAGAAATTACAAGAAAACCTGAAAAGAAATTATTGAAAGAAATATAATCTGGCAAATTTTGTCAATAGTTTCAAATTTTGTTGGTCTTGTTTTCCTCTTTAAGAACTTTTTGAGGTTGCAAAAGTCAGGGTGTGATTCAACGCACGCGCCGAATCCTGGTTGCGACTAGCGACTTGGATGGGGGTGGCCTAGACATGCCGATTTGATTCCCCTAAAATATGTCACGACCTCTAGGACTAGAGACTGATCGTTGCTCCACTTAGTAAACCCAAGAGGCCCGGTGAGTACCTGTCTTCACTGTAAAAAATCTCCCCAACATAGGACTTAAGTAATCGTGGGTCACCGAAGTCGGAGATTTTTGTTCCGAAAATCCGGTGGAGGATTAAAGGGCTAGAGTGCAAAATACTGCAGATCAATTTATTTATATTTATTTATTTATTTATGACCCGCTTTTTGCGTAACAGCGGAGTATGAATAAAATACAAAAGTAAAATATACATATTAAAACACTTAAAGAAACCAATGTAAACAAACACGACAACATTCTTTTCATATACAAAAAAAAAAACACTAAATAGACTTAAAATTTGTACACAGTGACAAGCACATTAATCGGGTTCAGGAATGAAAAACTGGCTAACAATTTCATGGGCTGAGAGGGCAGGATGTTTGTGGAGGGAAAATAGATTTGAATGCGAACGAAAAAGTGTATTAATACTATCCTGAACATTAAAATTCGAAACCAGTTTACGATTACGAAAAGATTTTGGAAGATACATCAGAAATTTACAATACTTGAAAAAACAACTTCTCAAATTTTTAACATCTTTTTGCCTTAGGATATGGTAAACTCCGGAACAATTGTGGATATATGGGCCGCAAAAAGCACTATACAACTTTCCGAGCGCCTTGCGTGAATATTTTCCTCTATTTGGGACCAAACGCCCGTAACCAAATCTAATGGAATTTGATACTGATTTTAAAATAGAGGAGCACGTTAAAGATAATGTGGATTTGAAGGTAAGCCCGAGCCATTTCAGCTCGTATTTGGAAACCGATAATGGATGTGTGTACCTACTGAACTAGAATGAGTTACTACAGATGTGTCCTTGAACACGAGCCAATCAGAAAGCGAAGATTTATTTTTACAGTGTTTCGGATCCCTTCCTCTCAGCGGTAGACATCGGCACCCAGAATTTGTTCTATCCTCGCAATGATTCAGACAAAATGAATTCCCTATCGCTCGGTTTCCAAAGACATTTCAAGGACACATCTGTAGTAACTCATTCTAGTTCAGTAGGTACACACATCCATTATTATTCCTGCGATTCTCAACTTCTTTAATACATCCTATCTCCTCTATTAGCAATACACTGATTACCACGCTTGCCACGTTCGTTCTCGTGACGTATCATGCGCATGATCATTGCTTCCGAGGAGCTTATTCGTCCGAAGAGCGGTTATGCAAGTCGTGTCATGATTGTCATCCAGTGCAAGGGATATGGAAAAAAGCTAAAATCAGCCGAAGCGGTGTGTCATTTTCTGTAAGCAACCACAAAGTGTAAAGTGGTCAAACATCCCAGGACATTTGAGTGGAAACACGACGCAGTGAGTGTGTTCCACCCTTCTAACAATAGTTACTATTAGTTACTATTTTCGTTCCGTCCTCACGAAAAGTTACTACGCTGACCGTTCCAACCTTGTTGGAATAGTAACTAATAGTTGGAATAGTAACTAATAGTTAACCAGTAACAGACGACGCGAGAGGCGGGGCTTAATTGTGAAAATACTTTCCATGAGTAGAAGGATTTGACAAGAGAGGAAAAGCATTAAAATACTGTGAATGAAAAATCAAAAGTATGCGGGCTGGTCATGGATGGCGCTTGTTATTGAGAAGGAAAATAATGGACTAATGTCAGGTTTCACTTTTTTTAAACAAAATAAATAAAGACAAAAGTGAAACTAGAATAAAAAAGGTAGGATTTGTTTACATCAGGGTTTCGCAGCCCACAATCAAGATCTCAAATCCGTGTTTTGTTTGTTCGTCCGTCTCTGCCGGATTTCTTCTTCTCAGCTTCCAAACATTTCTTACAGATCAGCCCAACAGGTACATTATTCCTTCACATATTTTGATGTGCGCCAGGTGGTCGTGCCAGAAATAATCATTGTTAGGAGAATTGTCTTTCTGTTTATGTAGAAAACATGTTCCTTTGTTAGTTGTGAAATGTCGTAAGGCTAAATCATGCAATAAAATTCATTCATTCATTCATGCAGACATCTGACCGACAATTAAATACCACATACTTCCTATGGATGTCCGAATAGGAAAGACAATCTCTGAAGAGTCAAGTGCTCCCCACCCTCTTGATAGTTACCATACAGCCAGCCTGACCAGAGGCTTGTCAAGATGTTTTTTTTATGGGGGGGGGGAGGTATATACCGACTGGCTAGTCATTTTTACCGACTGTTTTTGCAGATAAAAACGACTATTATTCAGAAAAAAACCACTGTCTTGACGATAAATGGCTGGTTTTTAGAAAAACTACTGTTTTTTTAAATCGACTATTTTTACGAGAAACCGACTTTTAAAAAAATCGATTGTTTCCACGAAAAAACCGACTGTTTTTACGAAAACTCGGCTATTTTTACCGACTCGCCTAGAACATTCGGGGGGGGGGGGGAAGCCCCCTCCCTCCCCCCTTCCTCCCCCCTAGTCGTGACGTCCCTGAGCCTGACAGGGCTTGGGCTGAACAGAAGTATCTCGATAAAAAGTAAACGAGACACCTCAGTGTTTCAAACGAAGGAGTGCGGGGTTCTAATTTCCTTGGGGAACGCAAGAGAAAAATTATAACCTCATTCTCCTTTATAGTTTTAAAATAAAAAAGAATTAAACTTAATGTAATTGAGCTGACATTTACGTACATAAAGCAGCTTTTTGATAGTTAATAGCTCAATCAATGTTTGATGGGAAAAACGAACTAGGAATTTACGTTAGCTGGATTTCCAAATGTAGTTAAATTCGCCGCCCTGGAATACAGAGGAAAGATCCTAGCCATGTCCTCCTGTTTCATTTTAAATGAACAGAAATTAAACAAGAGCTACGAGCTCATATGGCACTTGTACGAGTAGGCTGTACAAGAAAGTAGATGAAAACGTCACAAAATACACCCGCCATCCAAAAAGGCGGTTCGGAAATAGAAATAGGATATTTAGTTTCACTCATTTCTGAGCAGTTCCGGCATCGTCTCGATTGCAAATGCACATGACTGTTCAAACTTTCATCCCAATAAATCCATTTGTTTGATCCCTAGACGTGCTACACGATTTCCGGTACTCACTCTATTTCCACCTACCGTGGCCGAATCTGGTTCGGAATAAAAAAAAATCGACCTCCTAAAGCATCTTCGTTTATACCATCTACCAAGTTTCACTCGAATCTGAGCATTTTTGAAAAGTTCCGGTACCCCCCCCCCCCCCCTTCCCACCAACGTTGTCGGAGCCGGTTCGGGCCCAATCTCTTAATTCCCTCATCAAGTTTGACTGTAATTGGAGCATAGCCTATCTGCAAGTTTCCAGTACCCCCCCCCCCCCCTTCCCACCAACGTTGTCGGAGCCGGTTCGGGCCCAATCTCTTAATTCCCTCATCAAGTTTGACTGAAATTGGAGCATAGCCTATCTGCAAGTTTCCAGTACTCCCCCCCCCCCCCTACCTTGGCCGAATCCGGCCCAGACGCCAAATAACAAAGCTAGGCCGCATAAACTCGGCACTGTCGAATTGCATCTCATTCGGTCCATCCGTTTGGTTTTTGTGCATGTCAAAAGTCCCCCCACCCCCAATTCCCCTAATCGTGGTCGCATATGGTTCGAACGCATGTTTTACATGTCGAGGCCATCGATTCGTATCACCCATGAAGTTTCACTCGAATCAGACCACTCGTTCGCAATTTATAGAAGTCCATATTTCTCTTCTCTTGCTCCCCCAAAAATGCTCGGATCTAGGAACGGAAGTTTCCGGGGGTATGTTGTGTCAGGTTTTTAAGTCAAGATAATTCGGGTCGCTAATATGCCTGCAAAGTTTCGTTGTCGTTTTACATCTGGAACTATTCTAACTCACGACTACCGGAATTCCAGGAAACCCCCTCCAACTCCCCCCACAGAGCCCCGAAACCATCTGGCTCCGTCAATTTCATCTAGGCCTAATGCTTGTTCCATCCATTAAGTTTCGTCCCAATCCCTCTACTTTTAGAGTTTCTTGAGTTTTCCACCCCCCCCCCCCCCCATCCCCACAGGTATCGGACCCGACTCGGACGTGACACTGAACGTCCGAGGCGATAGCTCACCAGACAAGTTTCATTCAAATCCGATCACCCGTTCAAAAGTTATGCACGCCACTAGATTCCGGACTCCCCATCCACCCACTCCCCCCACGATGGTCGGGTCGGGGAAATGGCTGTTCTCAAGTCAATCTGTTCGGATCCCTGACATACCTGCCAAGTTTCATCGCCCTAGGACATCAGGAAGTATGCCGAACTCGCGGGATCGCTAGAAATCCGGACCCCCACCCCAACTCCCCCACAGTGCCCTGATCCGGTCCGGTTATGTCAATGACGTGTCGAGGACCTGTGCTTGTTTTTCCCACCAAGTTTCATCCCGATCCCTCCACTTTAAGCGTTTCTCAAAATTTCCGGTTCCCTCCTCCAACTCCTCCCAGTGTCATCGGATCCGGTCCGGTTATGTCAATGACGTGTCTAGGACCTGTGCTTGTTTTTCCCACCAAGTTTCATCCCGATCCCTCCACTTTAAGCGTTTCTCAAAATTTCCGGTTCCCCACCCCAACTCCCCCACAGTGCCCTGATCCGGTCCGGTTATGTCAATGACGTTTCTAGGACCTGTGGTTGTTTTTCCCACCAAGTTTCATCCCGATCCCTCCACTTTAAGCGTTTCTCAAAATTTCCGGTTCCCTCCTCCAACTCCCCCCAGTGTCATCGGATCCGGCCCGGATATAAAGTGAGGTGTCTGAGACACGAGGTCATCCTAAATATCAATTTTCATCAAGATCCGATCACCCGTTCGCAAGCTAAAAATACCTCAAATTTTGGTTTCACCCTCCCTCCACTCCCCCCCCCCCCAGATGGTTGAATCGGGGAATTGATGATTTCCTATTTAAGCTGGTCGGGTCCCAGACATGCCTGTCAATTTCCATCGTCCCAGCACATCAGGAAGCACGGAACTCGCGGGATCACTACAAATTCGGACTTCTCCCCCCCCCCAACTCCCCCAAAGTGAGCGGATCCGTTCCGGTTATATCAGTCACGTATCTAGGACTTTTGCTTGTACTTTCCACCAAGTTTCATTCGGATCCCTCCACTCTAAGTGTTTTCCAAGATTTCCGGTTTCCCCCTTTAACTCCCCCCAGTGTCACCGGATCCGGTCTGGATTTAAAATGGAGGGTCTGAGACACGAAGTCCTTCCATATATTAAGTTTCATTAAGATCCGATCACCCGTTCGTAAGCTAAAAATATCTCATTTTTCCTATTTTTCCGGATTCCCCCTCCCTCCACTCCCCTCCAGATGGTCGGATCGAGGAAGCGACAATTTCTAATTTAATCTGGTCCAGTTCCTGATATGCTTGCCAAGTTTCATCGTCCTAGCTTATCTGGAAGTGCCCGAACTAGCAAAACCGGGACCGACAGACCGACAGACCGACAGACCGACAGACCGACTGACGGACAGAAATAACAATCGCTATATGGCACTTGAGTAAGCTCAAGTGCCATAAAAACCGTGCAATTAAGCCAAAATTTATGTACTTCATGTTACTTTTTGACAGTTTCGTAGCCCTCGATCAAGATCTTTGAATCTGTTTCTTTATGCATGACCATGACCAGTCATTTATGAGGTGGACGTGACTGTTCCTATCCAAATTGTTACATTAGCTCATAATTGTTTCCTCAAGTTTTTGTTTCACAGATTAAGGACTTTTCGGACATTGAACTTTATCCTCCCATTATTTTGGCAAGGGAAGGGCAGATAGAGACAAGCATTCGAATAGTACTTTTTATTTTGAAAAGTGACAGCTACGAGCCTACGACCCTTCCTCAAAATAATCAATTCTAGCAGTAGCAAGGCGTTAGAAGACCCGTGGCATCATGATGCGTTTTTAAACTGTTTTGTACTAGACTTTTTCGCAATCATCACGTGAATGCCCGTAAAAAAAAATAAGCCATTGGCAAGTGTCCAAACAACCAGCATCGTACCTGACGTATCCGTTGTATACATTATTTGAATATATGTTTCAAAGCCAGGTTGTACTCAAGGAATATTTGTACATACCAGAAACTGAAATGACGATGTAAGTGCCAAAAGGGGGGGGGGGGGGAATGTAAACCCAAGAAATCCTGTGGGGATTTCGAAGCCGTGTGCTTCCCGCTACTAGATTCTCAAGTTTCTTTCGGGAGTCTAGGGTTCGATCAAGATGTTTTGCTAAAACATGTAGTGGTCATAAAAAGACTGATTGCTATTTCTAGTCCAAAATAAATTCAATCAGAAGGAGAAGCTATTAACTGAAAGCATTGTCAGATGAGAAGCAAACGAGGGGCCGACGACTCTAATTTTGTATGTACACCATTCCGGAATAACCTAATAATCCTGACCATTCCGGATTATTCCTGGCCATTCCGGATTATTCCTAACTATTCCGGATAATTCCTAACCCTCTGTATGGGATATAAATCCAGTTGAAATTAGAAATTCGAGTCATCTGGCATCCTTCATGGCTGCAGTGAAGAGATTTTTCCTTGCAAAAGGATAGTAATGATGCGTGAGTGTTTTTTGTAAGCAGAATATTTGTTGTATATGTATGAACCGTGTATGAATGGCATGTAGAACAATATAAAAATAGTGTTACCACATTATGTAGAATAGAGAAGACTGCCACCTAATAAAATTTAATCTAATCTAAAATAATCCATTCCGGATTACTCTTGACCATTCCAGATTATTCCTGACTATTCCAGATTATTCCTGACCATTCCGGATTATTCCTTCGGGACGTGTACACCATTCCAGGAGAGTCGACACCTCGGAAGCAAATGAGTAAAGATAAAAGCAGAGGTTCTTTAGAGTTTAACTGAAAGGCCAGCTTATTTACTTTATCTTGTGTTTGAATACACTCAGGCTCGTGTCGGGGGGGGGGGGGGCTAGGGGGTTCGAGCTCCTCCGAAACATAGAAAAATAATGGTTTGTGAAGGCTTTAACCTCTGATCTATGTTTGTCTTCTACTGTTTGGTATGATTAGGTCAGAGCCGCGGGTAGACCCCCCTGAATACACTGGATTATTTTTACTCTGTTGAGGGATTTATTTTTTCGCAGCAGTCATTCGTATAATTAGGATGACATCGGACAAGACCGAACTCACTGTTCGGTCTTGTCCGACCGCGCAATCTGAATTTCGTGAGGACATGGCCTTTGGGATCCCAAAACGTAAATGGAGGGATACTTATGACATCACAAAAGTTGTCCGTCTGTCTGTGAGCACGATAACTCTTGAAGGGAATGAGATATTTTTATAAAACTTGGTGTGAGGATTCTTTGGATCAAGGGTAAAGTCCAGTTCGTAGAATGGCTAAGTAGCCCTACATTTAGAGGTGAGGGAGGGGGTTTCAACTTAAGGGATTTTTTTTTTTTTTACAAGCTCTTGATATTTTGTTGATTTAGGGGTAAGGAGACATACTGAATCCGGATATGAAAGTTATAGTTCACCCGCAATCCGGCGAATACCGGACACAGAATTTGTCGACCGATTTCCGGCTATTGCCGTCCCTACTCCTTTATTCTCGAACCAATATAGCTCTGCGCGTGGGTGACGACATTTTTTGTTTATTCTGGACGTCGGAGAGATCTAATGTAATCGAAGGTCGAAGGTGTCGATAGATAATGTTCAAAAAAGGAAATATGTTGTTCAAGCGAAAATGTTGTTCAATGAGGATTCACTAGTAAAGTACAGGTCAAGTTCGTAGATGGGTCCTTTAGTCCTATCTTTAGAAGCACGGTACATGTATGTAAAACAGGTAAAACGTGTATGTTTTATAAGCTAAGAAGATATTCATTGAGAGGGCAAGGAGGTCCACTGAATCCATGTCTGAACTTAGTGTTCTTGCTGGACAAATGGTTCATCACGAATTCGGCTGAAACTGGATATTTGGTTGAAGCTCAAAGTTGTTTCTGAAATCGATTAGAGATTCGGTGTCGGGGCAAAGAGACATGCTGACTCCATTTTTGAACATTATTTCAGCAGTAGACATATTCAAGGAATCTGACGAAGAATGGCGAAGACATGACCCAATTGTTTGACTCTAATGTTAGATTTTTGGGATTCCATCGAAGCCTTTGGTCTTGTTCATTGTGTAAAGTAAAGCCCCGTTGACAAGCATGCATACAGCAGATATTTTTTTTTTCACTTTGGGCTCTAGTGGTGACCTTCAGAATACTATCTGGTGGCTTTACAAGACAAAGTTCATCCCACACCCCTATGCAACACGTTGGTTTGTCGTGTTTTTTCTTTTTTCCTAGTCGTCCGATTTCAGCTTATTACAAGAAAGTGCTAACGGTCTAATCTCTGCGGTTTTTACGGAAAGTGTGGACCTTAGGCCGGACTGATGTATATGACCGTGCATTTCTAGAGAAACATTTAGAGAAAAAAAGTGTAATTTTCCCACGGGTCCGAAAGTGCTGCCATCTATTGTTTCTACCCATTTATGTTCGTGATTTCAGCTAAGTTCATCATCCCACTTTTTAACTTGGGATTGAGGTAGAGAAAATAGTATCAGATCTCTTATACTTTTTAAGGTTCTCTCATTGCTACAGAAATGAGAGCTTGTCCTTTGCTCCTTTCTAAGTGGTGATATTAGAAAGTTGGCTCACGGCAAAAAGAGTCATTTTTTTTAACTAAGACAGCTAGAACGGCAATCGATAGACCTCGATGAGGTGATCAAATTGTATCATCCGTTTTTTGGTACCAAAATTCCTTCCTGAGATACAACAGTTTGAAAGTCTAAAGGGGTTGACAACTTCAGTAGTAAGGCAGGGGCGTAATTTGCTATCAGGCAGGGGGGCAACCCCCCCCCCAGAAATTTAGCGTCTTCGAAACTCTCGTCGAAACTAAGATAGGCCTACAGAATTCAAGCATCCACAGAACGCAAATGCCTGACCTCAGACCTTCATAGAACTATATTACCGGACTTTGAAGTGCCAAACCCAAATCGACCGAACACCAGACACAAAGCCGCAACTGATAATTGTCCGAAACTGGTTCGCCCAAATACAAATTCTACTGATAGGTACCTCAAGTCCTTTGTACCGTATTTCATACACCACTTTAATTCTATGAATTTTTAAACTTAGTATCAAAATGTCTAGTGTTATTATATATATTGGTGGTAAACTGTACGACAATCCAATGCTAGCGAGTGAATTGTACGAGCTATTAAGGAAATAAAAAGATATATATATATAAACAGATAGGTTTTCTTTAGTATACCTTAATCTTTATGGCAAGATTGGAACACGGAAGCCTTGACACTTTTATAGCGATAATAATAAAACTGCTCAAATCGGCTTCAACCTCGGCAAAAACCTCGATGGGTTGACAAATTTAGCATTCAACCATTAGAAAAGAAACAAAACCAAATTCTTGCTCTCGCAACATCTTTAGTTAGCGAAGCCGAAAAAAGGTTGCTGCAAACTTAACGTTGCCCAGGCAACGTAGATCTAGTTGAATTTCGACCGAAGTGTGCATTTCAATGACTAATGAAGCGAAACCTAGGAAACGTTGCTAGATTAAATAGTCATTTCAAAAGAAAGCCCGTTATTTTTTTTATTTTATTTTTCCTCAATCCTGTACCGTTGGAATTGCCACATTGTTCAAGCGTAGAGATACAAGCACGTAGAGGTACCACAAATCAGAAAGAAAAATTTGTTCGAGAAAAGTCGATTTTACGAATATCGGAACAATGAAGCATCAATCATTTTCGTCGGGTTTCAAACCCATTTCAAAGAACAAGTAACGGGTAACTTATCGTAACTCAGCCCCATTCGGTAACAGCACTACTTACTGTTTATTTTCCAGTATTCAAAACAATTTGAATGATGTAAAACTAGGCTCTACTTTTAACAAATTATACAAGGCTTTGGCTGTTTTCGCCTTTTTCCGGGCCCATTGACTTCTAATAATGACTCGCAAATTTTTTTACGCATAGACACCAATACGTGAACGTTCGTCGGGAGCAGCATGCGCATACAAAAAATAGTGACTCGTGGTAAGTGCGAAAATTAGTTAGGTATTTCTTTAAAACGCGACATGTAAAGTTTGGGTCTCTGGTCTTAAAGTATCTGTCTTGCCTGTAATACTAATGCAACATGCTTCCATAATCACTCCATAATAATAATAATAATAATAACTGTATTTAAAAGCCCAGGGGCCATATACATAATACAATAGTACATATTACAAAAGAAAACAACAACAATAGTTTCCTACGGCTATGAAGCCTCACTACTAAGATTGGTCGCTCTTAGCTTCAACGCTCCGTCCATAAACTCGCACACCTTTGTTATAACTCTTTCCGAAGTGCTATTCAGGATATCCGGAAGAAGCAAAACACTCCCCTTAAAATAAGATCCCCTTAACTCCCAAAGCTCCTGGCATCGATTGATAAAGTGGTCCATGTTTTCCTCTACCCCTGCTTTGCAAAGTTGGCAATTATACCTGACATCTGGACCAGTCCTATGCCTATCAAAAACTCTAAATCTACCAAACAGGGGGAGGAAAAAAACACGGAGACTCCAATTTCGTACTGCACATTCTAACCCTCTAACAAAACCACTCTCACTTGTAGTATTTTGCTACCTTCGATGTGTATCACGCTGCTGTCGACAGCTGTGTTTTTCCATCAGAAAAACCGGTTATTCTAATTGTTACCCTGTTTTCGCTACAAGTCAACGGGTCTTGGAAAATGTTTAAAACAGCCGAAACCTTGGGTTATTTGTCGAAAGCACAGCCTAGTCTTAAAGTATTTTAAAGTACTGCAAGTTGAAGAGTAAATAGTGCGAGGGTCCTTAAAGATTAACGAATGCAAAACGCAAGTAGATTGCATTAGCATTATAAGTACAACCAAGAACAACGGGTCCGTTGAGGTCTACTCAATTAGATGTTTTTTCTTTGACTACCCCTCGGACTACCTAGTAATTCAGTAGTCTATATCCAGTCTAAATAAAACTGTACGCTTTTATACCGTTAAAATCCCTCCATGCTAATCCCGGAACTTCGGTCTTTTAGAAATTAACGAAGAAACCGCTTGTGGCGGTGATACAGCCCTAACAAGGAGGGGAGAAGCGACAGTTCGGCAGGAGAGATTATCATTGAATAGAATCTCGTGTGGAGTTTCGTGTCGCTGAAAGTGGATCAATGTAAAGATGTTTGGATGCGACAAATCTGGCATAACATTTTCTTTTGTCGGTACTGGCGGCGTCGGGAACTTTACTTTGTTGGATAAATGGTTTCTTGACTTGGTGTTGCTTCCGATCGCATAGCTGAAACGGTCGGGGGAGTCAGAACTAGGGACAGAAGACTTCGATTTTTGCTTGATATTCATTTGCTTTAGCACCCACGATCATGAGCAGACAAGTGGAACCTTTCCATGGAGAAAATACGACCCTTAGATATAGTGTTTTGTTATAATCTTCCCTTGCGAAGACTTGGTTAAGGTAGATATCAAAGTAATAATCCTGTTGGGGAACTCGGGAGGGCTGGTGCGGAGCACAATTCTTGAAATCCAGAGACCTTCAACGCATTAACCTATTTGGAAACCGTTCGTATTTCATCGCTGGCAAGTACTATAAAAATCTTCGGAGACCAACATTGTAAGCCTGATGGTGTAACAAGAGCCCTATGTAAGCTGGGGTCTAGTCGACTGTCCCTCACATAGGCTCATTGCTACACTGTCAGAACCTTCATAGCAGATAAGACAAGGATGCGCAGTTTTCAACAGACAACACTTGGGATGTAATCTGTTTTTATTTTTAAAACGTTATGCATGACACGTTATGCATAACAAGCATCGCCAAGAATAGACGAGAAAAGAAAGAGAAAAATGCATCTGGTGAATTTTCCGATGACAAACAAAAAAGTCAGCAGATGCTTTTCGCCATTTACTGGCTCTTCGGCAATGCTTGTTATGCATAAACATTTCATGCATAACGTTTTAAAAATCACAACAGGTTACACCCCAAGTGTTGTCTGTTGAGCATTGTCTGTTGAAACTGCGCATCCTTGTGTTATCTGTTATGAAACTTCCGACAGTGCAGCCGGTGATGTAGGGCTTGGCTTATAAAATATTCTTGCTAAGTCGAATGACGCTAAATACAACGCTTCAGTGGGAAAGTGTCTTTCGCCAAGGCTTTTGAGACGGTAAAAATTCAATTAAATTCTTGACTTTTTCTGATCGACTGACGTGATTCTATTATCCCTTTGACTGCTTTAACTACCTACAGCAAAGCATGACAAAGCACAATACTCATTACCCAAACCGTTTGTGTTTCCTTTCTTCGGACAAAAACAATTTCATTGATCTTTTCGGACCGGAAGTGACGCTAGAATTCAGTTATTTCATTGAGAGATATTCTAAGAACCACCCTGGGAGTTTTGCCTGACCTTCAAGGGAACAGAACTAGGGAGGGGTCAGTCACTCTTGAAAGGATATGTTAAGTAATTCTTAAGGAGTTAATTGAACGGAGGAAATGGAGGGAGAAACCATTACTCCATTCGACGAGAGTGATTATTACGAACACAACTGTACCTTTATTAAAAATGATTACATTCGAATACGTATTTTGAAAATTATTCGCAAATTATTCGATGGCATTCATGTGAGCTTTTTTTCGTGAAAATATGGCTGATCATAGAAATAATTTGCAAGGAGCCACCCACTCCCTATCACTTGGTGTATAGGCCTATCCTTTCTAGGCACCTGCAGGTACCGACCATGATAGAATATTAAATTAGAATCAGTATGTTAAAAGATGAATCGTATTATTTGTGACCTGAAACCCTGGTCAAAAACCCGGAACAAAACATAATGATTACATTTTTATAAAACATCAATTAATCACCATACCATTGGTGTAGTTTTTTAATTAATCTTTAACTGTATTTGACAGTGCAAAACGGATACGTCAGAAATACTTGTTGGCAATTCTCGGCTATTGGAGTTCCGTACTTGGAGGATAAATATTCCTTCATCCCAAGCTGATTGCGAATCATATTTGATAGTGCAAAACGACAAAACTGACGTATCCGTTTTGCACTATCAGATATTTATTCAAACAATGTTTACAACGGATACGTCAGCTATGATTCTTCGTCAGCGATATATATATTAACTATCAGATATGATTCGCAGTCAGCTTGGGCTGAAGGAATATTTATAATCTTTAACTGTTGCTTAAAATAATTTTGCTCTATTTTTTTCATATTATAAATCAAACCTAATAATTAAATGTTATCTTTACCTATCCGTGTGCAATACAAACATATAAACACATATATATATACAAACATGTACTAAACATATTTTTACATAGGCTATTCATCTTTAAACATGCTGATTTTAATTTCTAATACGGAACAGCCTGTGCCAGGCATCGTGGAACCGTGCGCTTGTTCGATCAAAATCGGGAGTGAGCAACCCCTCGCTTATTTGTAGACCACTTCAGAATAAATTATTGAACCAATATGACACTGAAAAATATTTAACTGTTTTTATGGCACTTGCAGCTTCGCTCAAATGCTACATACCGATCACTTTTCGATAAGTCGGTCGGTCGTTCTGCGGGTCCATTGTTCTCGAGTTAGGGTACTTCCAGAAGTGCTAGGACGGTGAAACTCGGCATGCGCATCAAGGACCCGACCAAACTAACTTGGAAACAGTCACTTTCCCGACCCGGCTTCCGGGGGGGAGTAGAGGTAGGGGGAATCCGGAATCTTGTGGTATGCATAACTTTGGAACGGGTGATCGAATGTTAATGAAACTTGATATGACTCCGTGTCTCAGATGTCGCGTTTTAGTTCCTGACCGGATCCGATGAACGTGGGTGGGAAGTCGGACGTGGGAAGCGGAGATCTTGTGACACGCTTAGAGTGCAGCCATCAGGATGAAACTTGGTGGGAAGAAAAAGCAGAATCCCTAGACATGTCATTGACTGTACTAAATCGGAATTGGGCACGGTGGAGGGAGTTGGAGCGGGGTTCCGGAATTCCGGTGATCCTGAGTTAAGGTACTTCCAGGTGGGCTAGGACGATGAAACTTTCGCAGGCATATCTGAGACCCGACCAGATTAACTTGGAAATAGTCTGTTCCCCAATCCGATCATCGTGGGGGGAGTAAGGGGGATCCTGAGTCTTAAGGTATGTATAACTTTCGAGCGGAACATCGGATCTCAACGAAACTTAATATCTGGAAAGACCTCGTACCTCAAATGTGTCCTTTCAAGTCCGGACCGGTTCCGATGAATGTGGGGGGGGGAGGAAGAACCAGAAACCTTATGACACGCTTAGAGTGGAGCGATGGGGAAGAAACTTGGTATGAAGAACAAGCACGAGAACTGCGTACACCAGTGATAGAACCGGACCGGACTCGGACACTGTGTGGGGGGATGGAGGGGGCCGGAATTCCGGTGATCGTGCTTTAAGGTACTTCCAAATGTGATAGACACACGGCCGGGGACTGGACAAGTTTCAAGGGATTAAATTATAATTTGGCACTTGGCAACAGTTTCAAACATCTTTACTACGTACAGTACTAAAATAATAGATAGCACTACGTAGTGGATAATGTTTGCCAAAACATAGAAGTGTTGGCGGTAGTGAGGGATGTTTATCGTGGACAAAAATAGTCAAATATGTTTCAGTAATGAAATAATTACTAATTACCCAGAACTTGAACTTGAAGATTTAATTATTAGATTTAGTTCAGAATACGAAAATAGAGAGTAAACATATTCAAAAAACAATTAACGATTAAATAAAAACTATATCAATGGTATTATGACTGTTGGTTGTTTTATAATAATGTAACCATTCTGTTTTGTTCCAGGGTTTATTATATCAACATCAACAGATAAGCTAAATATACTTGTGATCTTTGCCACCCTGTGTCAGTTCGACACGCGAGCTCCTTCGCAGGCTCAAGTCTATTATAACACAGCCCTGATCTTCTTTCTGGACAGTCCGAATCCGATTGTTAACTTTCACAGATTGTAAAAGCTAGCAAGTATAATTATTTGGGGGAGTTACTTGCTGGGTTGCTGGGATAAAAAGCTGGTACTGAAATTAAGAGTTAAGCTGGGCCCCAGAAGAACCAAAATACTGCTAGAATAAAAATTAGCCGACTTATACGTTTAGTCCAGTCAAATATAGCAGCTCTTTTTCACACATTTCAAGGGAAAACCTAAAACAAGCAGAAAACTAGTGTTCTTGTTCTTTCACTCTCACATTTACCCGAAGCCCTAAACAAACAAGAGCTAGGAGCTCATATGGCACTTGATATGAGTAAATGGTACACAAAATAAGATGAGAATGGCATAAAATACCCTGCCATCCAAAAATGCGATTCGGACCCAGAAATAGGATATCGAGTTTCACTCAAGCCTGAGCATTACCGGCATCGCCTCAGAATCCTCGGATCGTCTAGGGCAAATGAGTATTCTACCTTCCAAGTTTCAACCCATGTAGATCCACTCGTTTGGTCCGTAGACGTACCAAACGTTCAAATCTGACTTCGTTCAAATCTGAGCGTTTTTTGGGAACTTCCGGTAACTTTCCCCTCTCCCCCATCGTTGTTGGATCCAGTTCAAACCCTAAAATATGTCGTCTTCATTCGAATCGCTCCACTTGTTTGACCCCTATGCGAGCCACATCATTTTCGGGACTCCCCTTCCAACTCCCCTTGCTATGCCTGAATCCGACTCAGACACATAAAAGTCGCATCCTATTCCCGTTCACTAAGTTTGACTGGAATCGGAGCATACCCTTTCTGCAAATTTCGGATTCCCCCCCTCCCCTATAACAAATCAAGGCGGCATATACTGGGTACTGTCCAACTAGCATTCCTTTCTGACCATCCGGTTGGTTTTGTGGATGTTAAAAAGCCCCCCCCCCCCAACCCTCCCAACCGTGTCCGCATGTGGTTCGGATTCATGTTTTGCTTGTCTAGATGACCAGTTCGTATCACCCATAAAGTTTCATTCTAATCGGACCACCTGTTCGCAGCTTACGGAAGCCAGTGATTTCCGGATTCCCCTGCCCTCGACTCCCCAAAGATGGTCGGATCCAGGAAAACGAGTATTGCTAGGGCGTTATGTCTGGTCCTTAAGTCACTAATACGCCTGCGACGTTTCATCGGTCCTTAGAATATCTGGAACTATCCTAACTGGCGATCGCCGGAATTCCGGGAAACAGCCTCCAACGCCCCCATAGAGCCCCGATTCGATCTTGTTTTGTCAGTTACGTATCTAGGGCTAATGCTTTTTCATCTCACTAAGTTCCATCCCAATCCCCCGACTCTCAAGTGTTTCACGAGATTTCCGGTGCCCCACTCCAATCCCTTCCTCACAGGTATCGGATCTGGTCAGGACTTGACTTGGAATATCTGAGACGATAGCTCTTTTCCCTTGCCAAGTTTCATTCAGTTCCGATAACCCGTTCAAAAGCTATGCTTGCCACTAAATCCCGGCTCCCCATCCCTCCACTCCCCCTGCGATGGTTGGATCGGGGAAACGACTATTCTCAAGTCAGACTGTTCGGATCCTTGATACTCCTCCCAAGTTTAATCGTCATAGCACACCAGGGAGTACCGAACTCGTATGATCACCAGATTCCAGAGTCTCCCCAACTCCCCAGCAGTGCCCGAATCTGGTTCGGTTAAGTCAGCTATGTATTTAGGACTTGTGCTTGTTCTTCCCACCAAGTTTCATCTCAATCACTCCACTCTAAGCGTTTCCCAAGATTTCCGGCTCCCCCCTCTAGCTCCCCCCAAAGTCACCGGATCTGGTCCGGATTCGAGATGGGTTGTCTGAGACACGGGGTCTTTCCAAATATCAAGTTTCGTTTCCGATCACCCGTTCAAAAGTTAAAAATACCTTAAGATTCCGGATTCCCCCTCCCTCCACTCCCCCTAAGATGCTCAGATCGGGGAACGGATTATTTCCAACTTATTCTTTTGGGGTCCTTGATACGCCTGCCAAGTTTCATCATCCTAGCTTGTGTGGAAGTGCCCGAACTACCAAAACCCGGAACAGACCGACGGATGGACAGAAATTGCGATTGCTCTATGGCACTTGGCCTAAGGGCAAGTGCCATAATAAAACAGGGTCGAATCGAATACCTGGTTTCAAAGTTTCAAACAAGGAAACCGCATTTTTCCGACGGCTGATATGCTTTTTCCGTCGGTAAATCAACTGCTGATCGGACGAGGCCTAAATGAAGCTCTCATTTTCGAAGCCTGTTTTTTCGCTGACGATTAACCATGAAAAATTGTTTGTGGTATTTTTTCCTTGCATTCTTTTAGTTACTCACACTTAAAAACGGTGTGTCAGAAATAAATTACTTACTTACTTAATTGGGCGACTGCGCTCAGGTCAGGGCCGTATCAAGGGGGGTGGGTAGAGGGTTCACCCCCCCCCCCCCCCCCCGAAACATACGGAATTAATAGTTTTATAGGCTCTAACTTCTGATCTATGCCTTTTTTGAACTTGTTGGTCCGATCCACGGCCCTCCCCTGAAACAAGTTCCTGAATACAGAGTTTGGCGAAAAATCGTGTCGGTACTTTGTCATTAGGAACTAATGGGTTATTTTACTTTTTATCGTCTGTTGGAAAATGTTTAGCTATATTTTTGAAATTTGCAGAGCAAAATAAGTGGTAAAACAAGTATCTAAAATATTATTCGGTATTCCGTAGATAAATACTCCTTGAGCCCCAGCCGAAAGGGAGAGATATATGCATCAATGCATAAAAGGATACGTCAGCTACGATCCGTCAGCTACGATGCTTCAACAGCATCGTAGCTGACGTATCCGTTTTATGCATTGTTTGAATATTTTACCAGTGAGCATCAGGGCGGCTGAGCATCTTTTAGAGTTTAAGAGAAAATTAAAAGAATATTTAATAAAAGATGGTTGAGAAATGTATTTATTTGTTAGGGGGTGGTAGGTAGGTAGGGTGGTCTGGCTGGTTGGGAGGAACGGTTCGTTGGGGGTGGTAGGGAGGAATTGGTGGATGGGTGGCCGGGGTGGTAGGGAGGGAGTAGGGTTGTTGGGAGGTATATGTTTATTTTGGAGGTTATAATGTGAAGGAGTCTGGTCTGTTTTTGTTGTTTGTTTTTTTTTGGGGGGGGGGGTCTGTTCTTTTCCTTTTTTTTTTTTCATTAGTTATTTATTGTGTTGTTTGTTGGTGTGTTTAGAAAATGGTTAACCTTTACTACTGCACGCCAGCAAAAACGTAGGTTTTTCCATTAGTGCAGTAGATGTAAATACAGAAGAGTTAAACCGTGTTTATTAATAAAATAAGTATCCTATCCTATCATTAAAGTTTCGAAGGCGCCGTAGTGACATAATTAACGCATTTCGGATAATTAAAGGAGCAGATGATGTTGACCCCAATTGATGTTTCAAGTTCAGTCACTACCCTACAACCCGCCAACGCCCTTATAAACTGTACCCTCGGAAACCATGTAAGAAAATTGGCCAGTGTTCATTCGTCAATAAGGTAACCGAACCGTGGAACAGTTTGCCACCAGAAGTTGTTGATTCAGGCAGTATCCAAACGTTTAAGCGTGGTATAGTCTACACCCCATTTTACTCAGTTGCTTTTGGAGTCTGAACATTTGTTTACTTTTGTAGTGTATCAGTTTCTGTGTGTGAAGCAGGCCCGTATCCAGGAATTTATTTCGGGAGGGGGGGTGCCTTTCGGGGGGGGGGGGGGGGGGTTGCCTGCGGGTCGCGCAAAAAAGTAAATGGGGGTTAAAACCCCTAACCCCCCCCCCCTGGATACGGCCTTGGTGTGAAGTATATGTAATCCGGTTGTACTTGTGTAATTAATGGCGACAAGCTAAAACCTTACCGCTAAATGTAATAATAAATAAATATTTGGTATTCCCTTGAATCAATTCCACTTTTTATGTAAACTGATTGTGCAATTATTGTCTAAATGGTTAAAAAGGACCTAAAATATTATTCAGATGTTTTTAGAAGATGGGAAGAAACCATAGTATTTGTATGAAGTCTTGTACCTTGTATGAAGTCTAACTTAAAAATAAGTTCCACCGTACAATGGCGGTGCAGTTGTTGGCTAAATGGGGAAACAAGCACCTCAAATATTATCGGTATGTTTGTAGAAGACATTAAGGAACAACAATATTTTCCACTGTACTATTATTCAGCCACTGTTAGTAGGTAGGTCCCTTTATAAAGTCCATCGTAACATGTCGGAGAGATATTGACCAAATGAGAAAACCTAAGAGATTATTCAAATGTTCTTAGATGACGGTGTTTTAATATGTTCCATTGTACTATTTGTTCAATCACTGTTATCAAGTCCGTTGTAGAAATTTCATTTTTACCTAAAGTGACGGCTAAATTGTAAAATAAGCTCTCAAAATAGTATTCGGATGTTTTTAAAAGATGTGAAGGAACTATAACTGTTCCACTTTATTGTTTATTTGATAACTGTTATAAGTCCCTTGTTAAAATTCCACCCTAATAATTACAAATTTCACAGTAAAATGACGGTGCACTTATTGGCTAAATGGGAAAACAAACACCTAGACTATTATTCGGTTGTTCGGAAGAGACTTGAAGGAACTTCAATATTTTCCACTATAGGTAGTATGTATTTATTCTTTTCAGCTTGTGAGTTCCAGTTGTCTGTTGAAATTGATCGAATTGAATTCTGGAACAAAGCGAGAAGTACAAAAGAGGTTGTTACTTACGACGCTGCAGACGGTGCAGTTTTTGCCAAAATGATAAAAATAAATAGGAAAGTAGTAGATGATTTTCCTGTAGGACTTTATTGTATTACTTTGGCCCACCAGTAGCTGATACGTGGATGGTGAAGTGAATTGAAAGGACACAAGCCGAAATCATAATGACAAAAGATGCGTACCTCTTCTGTACTGTCAAAATGGGAGAATAAAATAGGACTTTCAAACAGTTAAAAATGATAAAGGCTATTGTCGTCCCAAAATGACGACACATTCATGAATAGATATAGAGGTGATGCGCATACGATTCGGATTCCGACCCTGATCTTACAACCAAATAAATGTCAGTGAATATGACTAAAATAATAAATTACAAATAAAAAAATTAAAGAAATAATGATGAGAATCTTAAGGAAGACATTTAAAGAGTAATGTTGGGTCGAAGCGACCTCTGCATTAAAGTATCAATCAACTTTTGCCGTTAACTTGGAAGATTTCTGTAGTCGCGAAAACATCGCTAGCGACTGTGATTAAATCTTGACGAAAAAACTGATTGATTTCAAAAAAAGTAAAAGTGTCCTGAAATGCGCAAAGTGTTAGGAATATCAAAAAATTAATCAAAAAGTTAGTTTTAACATATTTTGATTAGCCAGCCTGTTTTGGTGGAAGGGAAAGTTTAATTAGTACCCGGAATCGAAGAAGTTAAAAATGTTTATTAATAGAAAGAATTTGTTTGTGGCTCGTTCGTTTTGACGCTGCCAACTGAAAGCGAATGTGTTAAAGCTAAAAAATTTAAGCCGGTGAAAAGCATAGAATTGAAGTCTATCCTACCTGAAGAGGGTCGATCCGAGTATCTCGTACAGTAAACCCAGGCGGGCCAAGTTTGCTTCTTTTCATTTCTTTCTTGAACTTTCTTTTCTTTCCTGTGTTCTTTATCTGTCAAGACAACTGGTTTTGTCTTCTCTTTAGGTTCTTCTGGCTCGATTCCAGGCCTCCAGAGGGAATTCTTTGGTTGGGTTTTGACTAGATTTTGAGTATATATCGGATTCTTAGGTAATAAGTCTAAAATTTGTTGAGGTGTTATTGGCACTCGTCCAAAGTTCGGATCCAGTATATTGTCAATTGAAAACTTTAGGTTTCCACCCAATGGACTGCAACCTGTTCGCGTTTGTGATTCATCGTATTCATCAACGCCCGGCTCACGCTTAGGCGAAATCCCGCCGACACTTAGTACTTCCGTATCACAAGAGCTCTCGTCTTTACATTCACTTTCAAAGTCATGGTTATCACACATGGTTAATTCAGCGCGATTGAGACTTGATCATACTTGTCTCTATTAACTTCGCCACATCTTATTCAATTATCAGGAATAAGGTCAAAAGCTGTACGGAAATCAACACCAGGGCGCGCGCGTTGGATTACGACGCTGTGACTGGCTGTGGAAGGGAACCAATGGGAGCGGAGCTAGTCTGTTGCATCGTTCCGTTGACAGACGAGATAAATTATGGATCCGTGTGTGCCGTTGAAAATCAGATGAGGAAGATATAGGTACCTCGTTGGATGTTCCTTTGACAATAAAAATGAGCGAACAAATGTCGGCCAAAGTGACGACATGGGAACGGGGCCTGTCCCATATCTCTTGGGGTAATGGGTGGTCGTTGGTAGAAATTTGGTCTTATCAAAGAAACAAATTGAGGAAATGGCCTGGGAACCAGCTGGAAAGATCCAATCAGTGACAGAAAGTGTTTTTTGAAACCTCAGCTATGCAGTTTGGTAGAGAATATTTAGGATTCAGAACAGTAAACTGCGGGGGGAGGTTTTGAAAAAATCGAGTTTTAGTTAACGACTGTAGAGAAACCGAAATACGTATGTTTATGGTCTAAGCACCAACGAAGAACACCTTCTCACGTGCCCGCTTTTGGTGTATGCTTCATTCCTATCATAGTCCTGGAGAAACTAAAATAAGAAAGAATCAATCCATTATAACCTAACTGGGCCTAAACCTCGGTCCGTGGCCTAGGTAGTTAACTCGGCAGTTAGTTGGGAGCTTGTCGGAGAGTCGGGTTATGATTAATATACCAGAAAAAGCTTTACTTTATTTTGTGTGCATTTATTTAACGTACTTTGACTTTGACAAGCTAGCTTAGAAATGAAATAGAAAAGTGCCTACTGTACTTTTTAAAACATGGTGATTTTGGCACCTACCATATCGGCCTCTAGCCTCGCCAAGGTTTGGGGCCGTAGGCAGAAGCTCGCCACTGAACCTAACCCTAATCTATGTCCGATATTTTACGACCCCTCTATCAACTCAAAATGTGATGATCGACTTATATGCGTTATCCGTGTTTAGAAGTTCAAAGTTACAACAGGATGATTCTGCGGCAGAGTACTTCATCATCAGAAAGCACGGAAGTCTGCATCCAGCCGCCTACGCAAGTCGTCAACTGAACAAGGCTGAACTACACAACGACCGAAAAGGAATGTTTATGCCTGATCTACGCCCTCGACCACTTCAGAGAGTACTCCTTTTCCTCGTAATAACTTCCCAACATTTTCACTTTCACTTTCGTTTCGCGTTTCCATTTTAAAAAGTCATCTGAATGTTCACTAAACTCGGGAAGACTATCTGCAACTAGGAAGAGAGGAGGTACACTTGTGTGCATTGTCTTTTCTGCCATTACGTCACTATATACACTATTTACAGTTCATCTCCTGGCATGCTCGCCATTTCTGTCATATAAACTTTGACAGACTAACACTACTTTATTTTCACTATACGCTACAAAGCCTGGATACTATCTCCAAAGTGACAGTGCTTTAGTGTAACTTGTGATTTTTGATTTTAGGGAGTATCCAGACTTGAACAGTGAAAATAAATTAGTGTTAGTCTGTCAAAGTTTATGTGACATTTGCAACTTATCTTCTAATGAGATAATCGTAGGCAATTGGAATAACCGTCAAAGCCACGTCAATGTGCTAGATTAAACCATCTGAAGGCCTCTAGGCGGTCACAAATCAGCCCAAGTTCGAACTTTGTACTAATCTTCGAATACTTTTTTAATTTCACCAACCCAGCAATTTCAATAGGCCACCCTAAGAAAGCAGACGCCCTCTCATTTACCCGTCGGCATTTTCGAATCTAAAACACTCAGCTCACAGTTTGTTTCGTTCCTTGAGTTGTCTTGCACGCGCAACAGGGATAAAACTGAACATAAGCATTTAATGTACTTATTTATTTTTAACCTACCCGATGGCTGATGCAAAAGCATAAACGGCAGAGCAAGAAAAAGAGAAGAAACAATATAAACAAATGAATGAAGAAAAAACAATAGAAAAAAATCAACCGAAAGTTCGATAAGCATGTACCGAATGTCACGTTTAGGTATATTCAGTAGCATGCATTTTATTTGTTCTTGATATTACACGTACGTTGTTCCCACCGAACCAATTCAAAGTTTAACTGAAATGCCAACTTATTTTTGTCTCATTTAGTTGAATATATTACACTATTTGGATTGTGTTAAGGTTTATTTTTTTTTCACTATTTGCTCTAATATGACGTTCAGGATATCAACGGCCGTGCTCACACGCAAAATTCCACTATGACGCGGAAAATTTAAATCTTTTCAGTAGCTTTTCAGTGGTCAAAGATCAGCTTGCGAAAGGTACTTACTGCGTGAACAGTTATTTTTTGTAAATCGCTTTCATCAAGCATACAACAAAGATATTCCAATATCTGAAATTGATTATTCGTAAATATCGGAGGAACGAAGTTCCTCCGATTTTCATTGGGTCTTCAGGCCTAAGTGAATACGTGATTGGCGGATGACAAAATTTGTATTTATGCACTTAAGAAGAGGAAAATATCACAGTACAGACAAAGAAAAGGAAAATATACACTGAACTTTCAAGAATGTAGTAAATGCACAAGATAAAAAAATAAACGTTAAAAATCTCAGCATTTTTCAGTTAAACTTTAACAGTGTTTGATTGTACTTTTCTTTCAAGATCGAATCAGTATTATAGGTAGTGAACTGAGATAAAATGCTCCTTGGGCGGGATTTGAACCCGTGACCTTCGCCTTTAGTTGCCATTGAACTAACCACTTTGCCCACCAGGGAACAGTGACCGTAGTTCGCAAATCGCCACGATCGCCAGATAGAAACGGCTACAAGAGTACTAATACTTTCCAAATTGAATTCAAACTAATCTGAGCTTTATTTGTCCCAGTGAAAGTCCCTTGTAAAAATCCAATCTATCCTTAAAGACAGACCAGTTTTAATTTTGATCCGTTTGTCACCCCTAGAAAATAGGGGTCCAAAGGTAGGTCCCAACTTTGGCGAGGGGTTGCTCTCTCTAAAAAACGATGTACATCAAAAGAGCGAGCCGCGGGGCCGTGCCGTTGGCGCGCAGAGGTGTACACCGGTGGCGCAGAGAGAGCAACCCCTCGAACTTGAGTTGTTTTGTAATCTGGCAACGAACCGTCAGAATTTTTAGTATTAGCTTTGACCACATACAAGACGTGGGTCTGTCAACGGTTCTGTACTTTGTGCTCAATTGCTTCCACGTATAAATATGAAATTAATAATCCTCACGAGCTCTCCCAATCTCATGCGAGCCGCAACTCCAAATGAGCGTGCAGAATAAAGCAGTTAATGTCCGAAAATAACTATTTCGTTAAGGTATATATGTATATAATTTCCTTGAAGCCTGGACCACCTGCTACGTTCGCTTTATAACGATCGCAAATGAATTCTTCCTCGTTAATTTTGGCATGCAAACCAATTATGAGACCAGGTGAGAAGCTCTGTTCCGCCATTTTGGAGCAACTTTCAACCAATCAGGTAAGGAGGTGGTTCAGGTCTAACACGGAGGTAAATTACGATTTTTGAAGCCGGAGAGTGAAGCATTAATTCATTGCCGCGGTGATGATGGTGGTGAATGGTGATTATCCTCCACGAAGAAAACGTATCATTTCGCTATTTATTTGGGGCCTTCTTGTGCCATCAATATTGTGAACAGTTGTATGCTCCTTTAACTGTACTAAGCGCAAACAGAAATATAATTGAAAGAAAGAAAATTGTAGCCAAAAACTTGCTTATTTTATAATGCAGTCTTCCCCCGTTTCGTGCGGCCTGTAATAATAATAGTAACAATAATGTATTTATAACCCACTGCACAAGAACAATGTGAAGATAGTGGATTAAAAAGAGAAAGAAACAAAATAAACAACAACAAAAAACAACACCAGTACAACAAAATAGACAACAAAAAGCAACAGAACAAAAGGATTAGCCCGTGATATGGAATAAGCGCTGATATGCTTGTGCCGATAAATTATCATGAAGCTTTCATGACGTTCATTACATTCATAGCCGTCTCGAATATCCCTACAGAAGAAGAAGAATATTAAAAAGAAATAACAAACCACACTAAATAAGTTCAATATTATTTTAATGTGAAGAGTATGCTGACACACAGCTGACATTGAGTTCAAGAGTTCAGGTGTGTGTGGGGGGGGGGGGGGGATTCGAACAAGACCGACAGTTGACTTTCGTCACAAGAAATGGACGAAAATGGCGCTGATCAAAACTATATAGTGTCATTAGAGGGTCGAAGTCTGCGTTTTCGTTTTTTATTTTGGTATAGTCTGCTTCACAGTTTCTACAAAATGCCGTCGGGACGTTCGACTGGCTGTCCAGGTGTAAATTTTTGAAGAGGCATTTGAGGCAAAGAATAATGCAAAAGAGATCGTGTATTTTGGACACTTCAACTTTTCAGTGCATGCATTTTTATCCTAATTTAAGTGATCCGGAGACCAATTTCGTACTGAATGAACTAACGAATATTTTCCGGCACCGCCACATACCGAAATACAAGAATTAGAGTAAATAAAAGAAGAGAGAAAAATCCTTGGTATTCGTGATAAGATTTAACAAAAAGATGTACAATTATGTGTTGAATGTTATAAGAAAACTGATAGTGCTGTATGGCACTTACGAGGGGTTGCCCACTCCCAAGCATCTGGCGGCATCTTCTACATACCCTTTCCCGGCACCGGCAGGCACCGACCGAAATCAGCGATGCCGGTCATGTATTAATTAATTAATGAATAATTTTATTACCCATCATAATGTATAAATACACAAAAAACGGAGTAGGAAAAATAAGGAAAAGCTACACAATACACAACACCACGTAATCAACAACACATTGTCAACTATCAGGAGATTGATCTTTCAAACGCTTCTAAACATACTTATTTTAATGTTTTAACACGTGGCAACCGGTGCCGGTTGGGGTCAGCTGGCTTCAGCACCAGCCGGGCACTGGGCACTTGCTGTACACTAAAGTCGAGAGTGAGCAACCCCTCTGGCACTCATCTAAGTAAGCTATATACCAACTACTGGATTACAAATCTTGGACACGAATACACGTTAATTTATTCTTGGATATATCATACTTCAGGTAATAATTCAAACTTGAACACTGGTGGGCACTCACTTGGTTGGCACAACTGTACAGCCTCCCTTGGACACTAGGCACTTGATGTACACCTATCTTGGGAGTGATCAACTCCTTGAGCTTGAATAATATTTAGTGTTTTACTACAGCGTCACCACAGACGCCATTTACTTGGTTTTAGGGGGTGAGAAATCAGTCGACTGAGCATGTGAATTAAATTGCTTTCCACTGAAGCATAATTGTCTTTCTAGAATTCCAGTTCTCCCAGAGGATGTGCTTACTCTACTTGCGCGCTATCACCAATCAACTAGCACCTAACAAGAGGGGTCGAAAGGGCTGAGCATGTAAGCTAGCCCAAAAGGCCTAATATTATAACATCATTCTTAGTATGTAACATTATAATGGCTGAAATGATATCCAGGCTTCTTTTTTGGCAGAGCATGGTCTCAAAAGCATCACATTGATTTTTTTTTTTTTTTTTCAAGGTGATCAATGGAGTTTTGATGATCGTGAGTTATTAGATCATGATCTGGTAATGAGTTACACCAGGATTTCTTCTCGAAAATTAACGATCATGGTTTCTTAAGTTGTTTTAGTTCAAACTACGGATGTGTGATGTGGAGTGAGAATGGTCGTCTCTATTTGCAAGGGACCCCGAATTCAATGGGGGGGGGGGGGGGGGGTGAATGGCCCTCCTAGATTTAAAATTTCCCACCTTGGTGCTATTTTTTTGGCTGTTAAATACGTTTTAAAAGGCAAAATGCAAAGTAATGTCTTTACTTCAAGGCAGGTTCTTATCCAGGATTTTATTTAAATATTCTTTGAGCCCAAGCTGACTTTGAAACAGTTATTCAAACAATGTTTACAACGGATACGTCAGCTACGATTCTTCATCAGCGATATTTATTAGAAATTTAAGGGGGGGGGATTTGCTAGCGGGTTGGACAAAAAAGTACAAAAAAGACATTGGCCAGAGATTAAAACCTATATATGCTATTATTTTTATGTGTTTTGCAGCGGAACACCCCAGCCCCCCCTCCCCGGACACGGCACTTCTTTAAGGTAGTTTATATTTACTTCAAAAAGAGTAATTAAATTTTAAGCATCTGTAATTAAACTGGAGGATTTGGGCCCGAATTGCCCCCCCCCCCTTCAAAGTTTTATTTCAAAGGCGGCTCTGCTTAACAAGACATAATCCGGAACTGAGGAGTACCCCTAATGAAACACAGTATAACCGGCCATTTCACACATCGAATTATTGACATATTGAATCATTATTTACATATCAAATCAAATCGCATAACGCTCACACACGTGGAAAAGCTTTGGTATCTATGTAGGTTGTTCATTCTAGTATGGTCTATATAAACATTTATGTGTGCCCGCTTACAGATAAAAAAAGAGAAACAGCAAATAAAACAAGGAACATTTGAAACACACGATAGATCTAAATACTAAGACTTAATACCAATATGTATTTATTTAAGAAAAGAAATGTGTAAATATTAATAAAGATACGTGTTAATATCGATTTAGTACATAAACACTAGATCTTGAGTAACGAATTGAGATATTCATGTATTTACTCACTTAATAAGAAATGTTAACTTAATAAATGGAAAGAAAGCGGGATTTATGTCCCACTGAAAGCTTCTTCAATCGTTTCTTAGCAGTTCAAAATCGAGTCTATGCTTTTCAACAGTCTGTTGTTGTTTATAAAAAACCAAAACAAAATTCGTTGGCGACTTATACTTAGCGTCACCTACACTTTCCTCTATCTCTACGTTTAATTTTTAATATTCTTTCTTATTTTCTCTTTTACCCTTATTTCTCATTTTACCATTTTCACACATCTTTAAAACGTTAAAATTTTCTTTCCTTTTTCCTTCCTTAATATCTCCTTTCCTTAAAATTTTCTTTTATTTAAAACTGATTACTTATAAAAATATTATCCCTCGTTATTTTAATTTTTTTTAACCAAACCAAAAAGGGGTTTTGACCTGGAGACAATAACAGTCTATCTTAGCGCGTGCCTTGTTGATAAACTTGCCTAGACAGAGGTCCTGGGTTCAAATCCCGGCGGAGGAATATTTTGTCTTTCGGTTCACTATCACTTCACTTCACGTTTGTACTAATGACCGATGTAAAATTCTATGGCCAACATTGTCGGTCAAATCGACCAACAACTGAAGGTGTTGTTGATCGACTTTGTTGGTCGATCAGCAATGAGGAAATCGCCAAAAAACGACTTGAACTGTGGCTTGCACGATAATGTTTTTAGAGTATACTCCGTAGCCTCGTTCATACCTACCAGTAATTTCAAGTGAGAATCCCCTCAAAATTCCTCTTGTCTTCTCTCATCCCCTTCATTTCTCATTCTAGTGAACAGCTGCACCTTTCATTCCGAGTGAAATGAATTCCAGGAAACAAAGGGAAGATGTAAAGCCAGTGAAATAAATTAGGAAGGCAATTCAAAAGCCTTCATTTACATAGAGATTCAATTTATTGGGGATTGTAACAGGGTGCAAATGGCTCGGGAAACAAGCAATCTTCTGAAGTGCTATCCATGTAATTTCAACATTATTCTCGTGTGAAAATCATTTGTCTTGGCTGTTGTGAGACACTTCCGATAGCTGAGTAAGGGTGTGGGTAATGAATGTGTGTATCAAGGTGTAATAATATCCGCACGATAAAGCAAGGTCGTTTGGGCAACGTTATCAGGAAATGGAGTTTCATCCAGACGCCCTTCGTTACTGCTTATTTGGAAGGGGGCGTTGAATGATTTCATGTCTTGTAATGATTCCGCAGATCAATGTATGCGAAAATAATATACCTTAGTAGGCACATTATAATAGGCTAATTATACAGTATCCCGCTTTAGGCTGGATAAAATGAATCATAGTTGATTTCGTGGCTTGTAACGATTCTGCAGGTTGCTGTAAACGAAAATGTAACGTTTTAGGAACGTATCCCACCTCGCCACACAAGATGCTCCCTTGCGTTTAAATGCTCCTTGAGTCCAAGCTGACTGGGAATCAATTATAAAATTACTCACAAAAAATCAACGAAGAAACGAACGAAAACGGGGTTTGTAAAGGTCAGCGAATATATTTGGCTTTACGTTGGCCTTTACATCCCCATTTTCGTTGGTTTCTTCGTTGCTGTTTTGTGATATGTCAGGCCAATGTGGTTTATGAAATTATCTTTAAAAATTACTCAAAACGGAAAGTCAGCTAGGATGTTCTTCAGCGACATTTCGGCCCTTCTTGGCAAGAGTTTTCCTCAGGCTGTAGCTGGGAAAAACGGGTCTGCAATCTTGATCCTCCTTACGTTGAAAGCTGACAGACTACTTTTAGCCTTTCTGCAAAGGCAAATTGATTATTATTTAGACTGTGTTCATATTATTATTAGTCCCAATCTTAGGTGAACGATATCGTGATCTGGAGTCGAGAGGAATTTTATTACACCTTCTATAAGTGGTGACGGAAAGGACGTCCACTCTCGGTACTAACTTTTTTTTTTTAATAAACACGCTTATTATAGCTCGCCTTGTCTGTTCGTGAGTATGGTTTACAGAAGAGCAACTACGGCGTTGAACGATTCCATGTTTCGTACTATTTCAAAAGCGCTATAAATTAGAATGTAAAGTCCTTCGTCCGGATAAAGGGATCGTAGTTTGAATTTGTCAGTGGGTTCACAGGGATCCATTCATGACGATTTCTAAGTTCTTAAAGGACCCGATGTACCTATAACGTCAATCCGGTCTACTTCCGTAACTGCACTGCATTAATTAATTCTTGAACCTGGAGACCCAAATTTCATCTTTTACATTCTTAACCTGCTAATGAGACCTTGCTAATATTTGCAAACTCCACGATTCACTAGTTCCATGCGCATTATGCTCTCGACGAGTTTCCGAGTATCATGCTATTGACGCGTAAAACCGGTTTTCTGATAGGTCTGTGAAAAGGCTTACTACAGCGAAAGCCATGGAAAATTTGTTGAAAGCAGAGTTTAGTTTTTACAGATTTAGATAGTCTTGAATGTTGGAATATAAATAACAAATATGGGAAAATATGGAACATAAACAGTAAATAGTGCGAGCTGATCTTTAAGAAAGATGTTTAGAGAAATAAAGTGAACTGAACGTGAAAAGAGGGTGCTTTCCCCGCCCCCTCCGTAACTGCAAAAAACGACGCTGTACAACCGCTTTCCATGGCTGTTATTTCTTCTTCTGGATAACTCCAGAGGGCGGCCCTAGTTGTTTCTTCTTGCTAATTTTTTTCTTCAGTATTTCCAGGATCACGCTTTGTAGCGTTGCTCCATGTGCGTGAGGAAGGTTCATATTCAGATTCAGAAAGTGTGTTGAATCTGTAGTTAGTATTTGATTTGCATAATATTTTTGTACCATGGCCCGTTGGGCTTTCCATGTGCAATACATACATACAGACATACATACATACATATAGGAACTGAGCGAATTGCACTGGTTACCCACAGAGTCTGATACAAATTCACATGAAAGCAGTCAGACGGCCCTCAATAATCCCAGTCTTGCCATCGAATTCGCTGCTGCTTCAGACCCAAAAGCATGGTCAGCAGAAACATGACATCGGATTTCAAATTTTAGGACTTAAAAAATTCAATTAGTTAACAGTAAAAGGAACTTAATCCTACCTGTTCCTTATAAAAAGCTTGCTTTGCAGTATTTATTAAATATACAATTTTTGTCAAACAATTTATATTTATGCGAGCATTTGTAGGTTGATTTCAAGATCATCGAGATGAATCCAAAGTCGGGCCAGAAATTGGGATTTTCGGGATTCTCGCCGCGTCCGAATAATCCTTTAATGTGGAATGACTCTTCCCTTGTTGATGTCAGTATCGAGGGGTTCCCACTTTCGATTCTGGTGTACAGCAAGGGCCCGGTGCAGGCTCGGTGCCTGCCGGTGCCGGGAAAGGGTTCACTGCAAGTGCTGAGGAGTGGGTAACCCCTCAACTATTATGATACCAACTGAGTTCAACTTAAAAAAAAAATTATCTCTCTTTTATTCTTTTTAGCTTCGGCAGTGATAGGGCACATGTTGATAATAATAATAATGGGCGTGTTCCACCCTGCTATAAATAGTAACTTTTAGTTACTATTTCCGTTCCAACCCCACCAAAAGTTACTACGCTGGCCGTTCCAACCTTCTCGAAATAGTAACTAATAGTAACTATTTGCTTACCACGCTCGGGAGCGTAGTAAGTGTAGTAACTACGGATCTCTGTAACGTGATTGGTCGGATTCGCCCGTGGCATGATATTCTACTGGAAAATAGAAAAATCGTTCCAGCCTTGACGGCAAAAAGCCAGAATTCGTGACGGCATGCGCAGTGACTACGGTAAGTAGGATAGAACACGTTCGATGTTGGCATCCGATACTTTACTCGGACCGTAAGTTCACATGACTGTAAGTAATGGATATTGATTTCCGGCTGCGAACTGCAAGTTTTAACGAGTTTTTATAAGTATGGTTGCGATTTTCGGACGGAGGTTTCCATTGGAAATCGTTCTCTTTGCCGAGAAAACACGGGAAATTGACTAGGACTTCAGAATGTAAAATAAATATAAGTCGAAGGGACAGCTGTCAGACACAGAAGTTGTACTTCAGTTTTCGGCAATGGCTTACATTATAGTTGGTAAATATTTCGAGCGCAGAGGGTCAAATAAATGGACTAAGTTAGTCTAATGGATCTCACCCCTGGCCCTGTTCTGTTAAATGGGTTTAGCTGAAATAAAACGCTATTTGAAAGGTACATGGCATCTAGGAATGCAACAAAAAGTTCTGATGTATTTAACAGGGAAGTGTCTATCGTTCCCCTATCTGGGATTCGATACTCCACACGCTATTGTTCCCCGTTTGACACAATCGATGTGTCAGGAGCTAATGTTCCCCGACAGATCGGGGAGTTCACTGGCCCAGGGCTAATCTTCCCCGCCAAGTCGGGGAATCGATGTGTCCTGGGCTAACATTCCCCGAGTACTCGGGGAATCGAAGTGTCCAGAGCTAATGTTCCCTCATAATCAAATAATCGATTTAGAGATCGGGGAATCGAGGTGTGAGGGGCAAATGTTCCACGACATGCAAATATTGATTTTGTTCAGTTGAGGTTGGCGAATCCAAATGACGGGGGCTAATGTTCCCCGACATGTAAATAATCGATTTTTAGATTCGGGAGCCGAAGTGCGAGGGGCTAATGTTCCCGGACATGCAAATATTGATTTTGTTGAGTTCTGGTCAGGGAATCCAAGTGCCAGGGGTAATGTTCCCCGATAAGCAATAATGGCTTTTGAGGTTGGGGTATCGAAGTGTCCAGAGCTAATCTTCCCTCATAATCGAATAATCGATTTAGAGATCGGGGAATCGGGGAATCGAAATTTGAGGGGCTAATGTTCCCCGACATGCAAATACTAATTTTATTGAGTTGAGGTCGGGGAATCCAAATGCCAGGGGCTAATGTTCCCTCATAATCAAATACTTGATATTGAGGTCGGGGAATCCAACTGCCAGAGGCTAATGTTCCCAGAGGAGCAATATGGTTGTTGAGGTCGGAGAATCGAAGTTTCATTGGCTAATGTTCCCCCAACATGCAAACACTGATTTTGCTGAGTTGAGGTGGGGGAATCCAAGTGCCAGGCCATTTGGATTCATCAACATTAGCTCTGGATGATTCGATTCCCCAACCTCCAAAACCATCATTGCTTATCGGGAAACATTAGCTCCTGGCAATTTGATTCCCCGACTTCAACTCAAACGAAATCAATATTTCCATGTGGGGGAACATTAGCCCCTCACACTTCGGTTCTCCGATCTCAAAATTGATTATTTGATTATGAGGGAACATTAGCCCCTCACACTTCGATTCCCCGTCCTAAAAATCGATTATTTGCATGTCGTGGATTATTAGCCCCTGGAATTTGGATTCCCCGACCTTAACTCAACAATATCAATATTTGCATGTCGGGGAACTTTAGCCCCTCACACCTCGATTCCCCGATCTCTAAATCGATTATTTGATTATGAGGGAAGATTAGCTCTGGCCACTTCGATTCCCCGACCTGAAAAGCCATTATTGCTTATCGGGGAACATTAGCCCCTGGCACTTGGATTCCCCGTCCAGAAGTCAACAAAATCAATATTTGCATGTCCGGGAACATTAGCCCCTCGCACTTCTGTTCCCCGATCTAAAAATCGATTATTTGCATGTCGGGGAACATTAGCCCCTGGCATTTGGATTCCCCGACCTCAACTCAACAAAAGCAATATTTGCATGTCGTGGAACATTAGCCCCTCACATCTCGATTCCCCGATCTCTAAATCGATTATTTGATTATGAGGGAATATTAGCTCTGGACACTTCGATTCCCCGAGTACTCGGAGAATGTTAGCCCAGGGCACATCGATTCCCCGACTTGGCGGGGAAGATTAGCCTTGGGCAAGTCGAGTCCACGATTTGTCGGGGAACATTAGGTCCTGGCCCATCGATTCCCCGACAAACGGGGAAGAATAGCGTGTAGAGTATCGATTCCCAGATAGGGGAACGATAGACACTGCCATTTAACAGACTAGGACTAGATGGCAGCATGAGTTTACGAATGTTTCTTCGGCATCATCATTTGGAAAACGAATTTCTAAACAATCCCACGTGAACCAAAGGAAAACATTGCCGATAAAATAAGGTAAAATCTAGTGTGATCGCGTGCGATATTAGCTGTAAGTATTTGTAGGATCGATTTTCAAGGAGACGACCTATCCATTACACTCGACTCCGAACAGGATACCACGACTATCTTAATTTACTGTGGCAAACCTTCAAGCTGTTTGTTAGCTGGTCTGATCAAGGAAAACATGATGTTAACTGCGTTTTTGGCCTTTTTTTCATAGGTCTGTTAAGCTACATATGCTATTTGCTATTTTTGTGTTTTGCCGGGCAGTTCGATTGAGCTCTAAAAAACGTCTTATATGAAGAAATTGCGTCTTCCCGTGGGCAGTGTGAGTTCTGTGGAAGGTCTTATTCAAAGTGGTTGAACACATTATGGATTTTTGATGTGGGCCATTTTCTGGGTAAGAGCTTCAGCGCTTTCCCAGATGGATGGCAAATTGTAATTATCCACAGAATCCAGAATTATTAACAGTCACAGATTTGTACATATACACTTTGAACACGCAAATTTTATCTTTCGCTATTTTATTTTTATCTGTTTGTGGTTGGGCTGCATTGTTCTTCTGGTTTTAGTTACATGTCATCTTATAGTCTGTTGGTCCCGCATCGTTTTACTGTTGTGATTGTGGTGGATTTTATGATTTAGTTTTGTTTCTTTCGCTGAGGACAGTTTGCCGGAAGTGCAACCAAAATATCAAAAATTTTATTTATCCTTGCACATCATCTTAGAGGGGTAAACTGGCTGATCAAGAAAAATCCCCGAAAATATCGTTTTTTTTTTCCATTTTTTTTAAATAATTGGTCAGCTTGGGTTCAAACCTTATAAGTGCCTATCTGTGCAATGAAAACTTTGAATTTGGTGCTGTGCCAAGAGCTTAGGTTTGTTGGATGGAGCTCCAGTCTTCAGGTTGGTTAACCGACCGGCAAACAGAGCAAAAAAAATCTATAAGAGCTATAAGGTTTGTCTATAAGAACTTAGGTCGGTTAACCGAAGGAAGACAAATTTATAGTGGAAAGTCTTGTACGTCAGTTAACTGGATGACGGTAAAAAATGCAGCTATTGTAGTGAATAGGATAAGCTCAATGTAGCTGAGAGCTGGCTGAGAGCCAGTCAGATGCTAGTTGGAGTTGTTTTGCATTTGTTTTGGAGCAGCCTTGTCAGTATCCTTACCAACCACCCTCATTATCAGCTCCCATTGTGTCTTTTGCAGTACAGTAATTCCCAGTTTCAACTGGTAAATAAGTATAAGTAAATAAAACCAGTACCCTAGTCTCATCTGCAACAACAGCTGGTAAAAATGACCGGCTGAGTCAATACCTTGTCCCCGCCCCTCAAACATTTTAGCTAGTAACATCTCTGATTTACACTGCTGAAATAAACAGTTTTGTATGTGGCTTGTGGCTCTGCTTCAGATGTAGTATACCTTGCTGTTTGCCCTACCCCCATGAATGAAATATATGCATCCAATTTCCAGGTTCTTTCCAGCCTCTACGCTTACAAAATGTGTGAAATTGAGCCTTGATTAAAAGCTATAGTCATTCTCTACAACAAATTTGTTTTCTTCCATTTTTGCTGAACAAAGTCGTAGTGTTTTCCAGTCCCTTTCTTCCTTTGCTGACTATGGCCAACTTATTTTTACGCCAGCTTCTGTTTCGACTTTTCTTTTAAACCTTTCATGTATTTAAATCTTCAAAGAATGAAATATATTCATGCCATTTCCAGTTTCTTTCCAGCCTCTACGCTTACAAAATGTGTGAAATTGAGCCTTTATTAAAAGCTCTAGTCATTCTCTACAACAAATTTGTTCTCTTCCATCTTTGCTGAACAAAGTTGCAGTGTTTTCCAGTACCTTTCTTCCTTTCACCTGCTGACCATGGCCAACAACTTATTTTTACGCTAGCTTCTGTTTCGAATTTTGTTGTTTGCACCTTTCACGTATTTAAATCTTCAAAGAAGAAATAGAAGTAAGTCGATGACATTATCAATTAATTTGATCAGGATGGATGTATTTGATGTTTCACAGGCTATCCCTGTTATTTAATGTTTATTTACACAAGTTAGCTAGGGTTGTGTAATAGATCGGTATCCTGTATGCCTGAAAACGGGGCAGCTTCTAATCAACTTGACTTTTCAGCAAGATGCCAGCTGCCGAAGTGTCCAAGAATGAAGTCATTGTTGCTGATGGTTCAGACAACACCGATTCTGACTCAGATGAGTCTGTGCCAGAGCTAGAAGAGGCCAAGGCTGGAGCAGCTGTAAGTTACTAAATCTTCATTACTGGCCCTCTGTTGTTTTCTGGTTCACCATTCATCTGCACCAGGACAGTAAAGAGGAACCATTTGTGATGCCAGGACCTAGGCATGGAGATTCATTGTTAAGGCATAAAACAAGCGATTAGCTAAATTTTGTCACCCTTTCACTCCAACATCTCTCAGGAACGAATTTGGTTTTCTGAGACGTCTCTGAACTGAGTTGTCAGACTATTGAATGGCTTTTCCAGTTGTTTGTAGTGTATATCTACTGCCTTATCTTATTATCTTTGTATGTTGTATATCTCATGTATATCAAGACCTGCATAGTAAAGTAAATGTAGTGGTAGTGGTTCTAGACTTCATTCATCGTCTATTGCAGGGCACTAATGCTGCTGGTCTGACTGAAGAACTTGTCAGCAAGGCAAAGCAGTCTCGTGGAGAGAAGAAAGCTCGCAAAATTATGTCCAAGCTTGGCCTCAAGCATGTCCCAGGTGTCAGCCGAGTAACCATCAGGAAATCAAGGAACATCCTCTTTGTTATCAACAAACCAGACGTCTACAAGAACCCAGCTTCTGATACTTACATTGTTTTTGGTGAAGCCAAGGTGAGTAGTATTTTTAAGATCTTTAGTTCTGCTGGAAAAATTTTAAGAGTGCAGGTTGTGTTGATCTTCTTTTGTAAAAAAAAAAGTCCTCGGGAAGAGATCTCCCTTCAATGTGTTACGGATACTGTCCTGTTTCAGTTGAGTATGAACAAGAAGGTATGTTAAGTTGCAAACTGTCACGTTTGTATTATTTATCACTGCATCTTATCTTTCTTTTGACTTAAGAGAATGGTTCATGACATTCATATGCATCAATAAGTTCTTTCTGAATAAGATATGACTACAAATCATCTGGTTAGAAACCTTGTGGTGAGGAAAGTGCAGTTCTGAATTCTTTAGAATGGACTAATGTAGTGCTCATCCATTGCCTTCTGTGTATCACCCCCCCCCCCCCCCCCCCTTGCCTCAAACCACTCTGAAAGGCTTCTGATACGAAACTAAGCAGTAATCAACTCACTTGGCCTCAACTCCCTCAACCTCTAGCTACACTGTAAAAAGTTTCTCCGAATAAGGATGCAGTATTTGCTACTGGGCTTAATCTTATCCTTATTGGGATACAATTAATCCAAATTAAGGATAATCTTGTCTCAATAGAGACAAGATTGATCCCAGTAGCAAATACTGCAAGATTTTGTTTTACAGTGTAGGACTGAATGTAATTCTTCTTATGTTTACTCTACTTCAACAGCCTGACTATACCAGGTCAACACAAGATCCTTCCCTGGTATATTGACATAGACTATTACACGCTAATAAAAATGGTGGGGAAATTTAAATAGGAGGTAGATGATTTTTGTGTTGTATATCATTATGTTTGCAACTTGCTATTATTTTCATTATGTTTGCAACTTGATATTATTTTTTTGTGTGGTGTTTGTGAAAATCTGTTTATGGCCCACCCTTGGCTGGTTAAACGTTATTCTATTCTGTTCTAAACGTTTCTGAACACCCTTGAAACAGTGGGGTTACAAACAAAATCCGATCGTAAGTACGGATGGTGCTGGCCCCATGTGTTGAGCAGTTTGCATGTGAAAGGCTAGGGATTTGAATGCGTGAGGTTACCGTTGATATATTCCTTCTGCTTGTACCTTCAGTTCACTCTTTACAGATCGAGGACTTGACCCAGCAAGCTCATTTGGCTGCAGTTGAAAAGTTCAAGACCCAGGAAGCCAACCCTGCTGAAGCTGGAGCTCACACAACTGTAAGTTTCGAAATCAGCAGTTGTATACTCCCATCACAGGGATAACTAGTTTCAAGACTACTAGAGTGTCTTCCACCCTTTTAACAATAGTAACGATTACTTACTATTTTCCCTCCAACCTCGTGAAAAGTTACTATGCTGACCGTTCCGACCTTCTCGAAACAGTAACTATTGGCGTACCATGCTCGGGAGCACGGTGAGCGTGGTAACTACCCGTCTCTGTAACGTGATTAGTTGGACTCGCCCGTGGCGTGATATTCTACTGGAAGATAGAAAAATTGTTCCAGCCTTGACGGCAAAAAGCCAGAATTCGTGACGTCACACGTAGAGACTATGTTAACTAGGGTGGGACATGCCCTAGTTGACTCGACGGCAAAAAGCCAGAATTCGTGACGTCACACGTAGATACTATGGTAACTAGGGTGAAACATGCCCTAAGTTGACTATAGCCCTGGATTTTTACAAAACTTTCTGAAGCTGTAATGGTATAGACAAGTTACTTCTGTCTGTCTGCTTGCATACTTTTCTCAAAGCTGGATTCCAGCGCTGAAATCGAAAATAAACATTTAGTATAATCTCGACATTAATCTAATCCCTAAGACAGCGCTGTGCTGATCAAAGTTAAGAAAGGAAAAGGCACATTAATTGCGTTTTTGTTCGGCTTTTGCCTTACCCTTTTCAGCTTTGGCTTTTTATCGTTTTCAGGCCTTTTTTAAGATTCTCATGTTTTCGCAAGTTGCCGTTACTACCAAGGACTTTTCACTTTTCTCGGATGAAAACGCTATTTTGACAAATGCCGTTTTATTTGTATTTTACTTGCACTTCAAATTTTTCATCTTTAAAATCCGAGACAGTCTCGAAATACTGATTTTCACTTAGAATCAAATTCCTCTTTTATTGGATTTTGGGATAAACTGGCTAAAGTAGCGAGGCAAAAAGCCAAATGGAGAGCGTAACTTGGTCACCTACCAAGTTTGCCGTTTTGCAAAAAGCCGAGGGAAAAGGCGAACGTCGGCGTTTGCATTTTTGACAGAAACGGAATATTGTCAAACAGTGTTAGGACCATTTTACGAAAACGCAAAAAATGTAAAAAGCCGTCGAAAGGCGAGTGAAAAGTCGAACAAAAATGCAACTATTGTCTGTGGCAAACACTCAGGTCTACTGCATTTCGGCATATCCCAAATTCAGTCCGTTGCACCTTAAATTTAGTGATAGCTCAGCAGAGTGATGGGACAAAGAGATGGTTAGAGAAATAACGAAGGTGCTATCTCCCTAACCAAACTCACTGACAGCGGGCCGCTGGAAAGACCGTATTAGGAGGTATTGACTAAACTTGAGCCGATTATCTATGGCCGTGACGTTTTGATGACGTCATGAAAGAAAATTCGATGAAATTAATTTGCAGATTGCAGAGCCGAGCTGCTAGCGAGGCGCTGGACCTGTTTACGCTAACATTAAACCATTCTAGAGAAAATCTATTCCGTTAGTAAATGGAAGATATAGACTTTTCGTGTTACGTCACGACCAGTATTGGTCAACACCTATAATGAGGGGAAGAAAAGAAACAAAAACGAGGGGCTAGCTTTCGAAAGCTGTGTTTTTTTGTTGTTGTTTTTTCAACTTGACTCAGCATGGCACTGAGCAGACGCAACGCAACCAACCTCCCTTCAATAGTTGCGTTTTTGCAGATACCATGGTCTCTGATACTGTGGTAACTGGATCTGCAATTAGTCGTTTTTGCAGTTACTGTGGTATCTGATACACGGCTGCCATGCAAAAACCACTGTGGCCGAATAAGACTTATCGAAGTCATCCCAAAAGAAAGACTCTCTTGCCGAACCTCTTTCCCAACAATTTGACAAAATTTGATGAAAGTAAGATGACTTTTCAGATACCACGATCAGACGGTATCTGAGATATCTGGCCAGATACCACGATAACTGCAAAAACGCCTTTTGACCTTGGTATCAGATACCACGGTAACAGCGAATACAACTTTAGACCGTGGTATCAGATACCATGGTATCTACAAAAACGCGACTAATGGTTGTTTCCTTTTGTTTGTGTAGTTTGGGCCTTCAGCTGTACTTCAGGACTTGCTCCCTGACACTATTTCATCTTCCAGGTGCCTGCTCCTATCGCCGAGGAATCGGAGGAAGAAGAAGTAGATGAAGCGGACGTGGAAGAGAAAGACATCGACCTTGTGATGAGTCAAGCCAATGTTTCCCGAGCGAAGGCCATCAAAGCCCTGAAAAATAATAAAAACGACATAGTGAATGCTATAATGGTAAGCCTTTTTTTTTGTTTATGAGTCTGTTTACATTAGAGGACCCCTCGCACTATTTACTCTTCAATATTTGAATACTTTAAAACTAGGCTGTGCTTTCATCTAATAACCCACGGTTTTGGCTGTTTTAAGCCTTTTCAGAGACTCGCTGACTTGTAGAGAAAATAGGGAAACAGTTTACACAACCAGTTTTGTTTATGGAAAAACTTCTTGCAGACAACCGTCCACAGTCGTGCACCAGCGCTGGCTCCAGTAACTTAAAATCTGAACACAGGAAAAAAAAAAAGATACACCTCCCCTGTTTCTTCGATGTGTGCACCACATCTTAGCTTTACTAGAAATTTCTTAACCCGCTAGTTTGTCTCGCTTTAAATGCCACAAGCGTAGTGCGCGGCTCTACAAGTATGGCCCGATAGTGAAGCATGGAAAACATAGGTCTTGGCGGCTGTTTTTAGCCTCTTTCCATGCATCTTGGCTTGGATGACAGTCTTGGCAAACATTGCAGAACCGGTCTTTGGACCAATAAGATTTTCGGAAAGAATGGTCGGGAGCCTTGTAGGTCACGTAAAGAGAAGAAACTTGGCAAGCGTGATACCCAGTGTAATGCTAAAAGACGTGACATGATCCACTTGTGAAGTGCAGAAACTGAGAACGACAATGGGTGGAAGTACTACATAAGTATAATAAATGACTGTAAGAATTGTCCTCTAAGAAGATAGTGAGGTTGTATTGAACGAGCGGCTGACGTGGAGATCGTTCTTTCAGCTTCCTTCCTGTGGGACTTTGAGCACATGACCGCAGAAACATGTGCCCCTACATGTAATTCAACTTCATCCACAACTTTCTAATTTCTTATTCCTAGAGATCTATAGTAGCGTTTTCAGGCTCGCGGTTCTCAACCTGTGTTCGTCACAAGTCGTTTTTACGGAGCACATCCAGCGCGCGTCCTAGCACGGGTTCCGTGTTCTGTGGCTTCAAACGTTTTTAGCTCCCGTGTTTCTTTCGCGTTCAACATAGTGTTGGGCGATATTTGGATTTTTCGATATATCGATATTTTCACTTTCGATATTCGATAATCGATATATCGATATCGATATTTCTTTAGTATGTTTCGCCATAGGATATGTCTCGTTTCGCCCGAATTTACTAACGAAATTGTCGTTAAATAGCATCTTGCATCATCTCGAACTCCGGATAAATACGAACTGAATTACGGAAAACATCTTGCTCCAATTTCGGATATGTAAATGCAGGCTATGTTGGACTACTTACAATAATTATGAGTGAAAAAATATCGTTTTCGATATCGATATTTACGTTTCGATGTTCGATATTGATATTTGGTCCGATATATCGCTATATCGTTATCAATACCGAATATCGCCCAACACTAGTTCAACACCGAATCCAAACACAAACGGAGTAAAGTATACGTCCTTCTTATAATCCGATGACTAATTGCCGCCAGAAGACGAACAATAACAATCACACGTAAGATCTGGTGATAAGTTATCTGACGGGGGAATAAGTGATTAGGCTTTCGCTTCGTATCGAGTCGTGCATTAGCCCGGTGGAAAAGTCAGCCAGCACTGAAGTCGGGAGCCAGAAATGACAAACTTGATGACGCTTGACAGAACAGAGTTGGGTAAAGCAAAAAGAGGGGAAGAGGTATTTTAAACAGTTTTAAACATGGTTAGGCCTAAAAGGAATTGAAAATAGCAAAACAAACCTGGATAAACGTACACCAAGAAGTAACGTGTCATTGTTTTCTTTACGATGGCGCACCTAGCGTCCAAAAAAGAACTAATCTGAGAGGAATTTTATGAGGTGCGTATCAAATCCTGTGCCGGGTTCTATTGTGCAAAACACGGGCGCTGAAAACGGGAGACGGCGCAACGTGTTTGAATTCGAGTTCAAGTTCAATACGATAATTGCTAAACACAGCTTATGTGCGCGAATAAGATGTTGATTTTTTTCTTTTTTTTTAGGAGTTAACGATGTGGTAGTCTTGACTCCATCACTGTGAACCGCTTGTCTGTCCTGAAGTACCATAGAAACGAGTTTTCTACAACATGGAATTGATATGTTTTCGCCTTTCATTTAGAATTAAAACGAGTATAGTCCTTTCATCCCTGTGAAGTCAAGTTGGTAGGCACAAGAATTTGAGCTTAGAGCTTGGTCACACTGGGCTTTAAAAGCCGCCTGTTCGACAAACAACTGAAAATCCCTAGGTGATGTGATATTTGATGGGCTTTATGGCAGCTTGGGGATAATGAGCAGACTGCAATGACGGGCAGTGTTGCCACGACGATAATGTGAATTGTCACTTTTGTTTGTTTCTGTCACTCTTGTCCTACGAAGGACACAAAAATCACTCTTTTTCAGAAATTGACCAAATTTGTCATTTTTGCAGCAAGGATTCCGACCCATAAGTGACTATATTAAGTTTTTTTTACGAAAGTAAAATTAAGATGTGTCACTTTTACAGAGGCGATTCCGACGAAAGTGAAATTTCATGAAGATAAATTTCATTCCTGATTCACTATCTGTTTTGGGCCCAAAGTCAGTCTAAATATTTTTGATGTGGCAACCCTGACTATGGGTCGACTGGAGTTCCTGTAACATAATTATACACGCTGTTTTGCTCAAATGGATTTCCTGAATTTGAAACGACAGCATTCAGAATTAGTTGTATCTTGTACTTTTGTACCCAAAAAGCCCGGAAATCAACCAAGAGTGACCAAGCTCTTATAGCTCAGTTTGTGGTTTCTTTACTTCAGTTCGTGGTGTTTCCCCCAGCTGGTTCTAGGGACTATCGAATTTTCCGCGGTGCCGTGTCCGAGTATCTCAGTCGTCACTCGAGAGAGTGAGAAATTGCTGGCTTTGTCCTCGTAACCTTACACATTTTTACCGGGCTAGGAAAATGTTCGTTTTAGTGTGTTCCACCCTTCTAACAATAGTAACTATTAGTTACTATTTTCGTTCCAACCTCATAAAAAGTTACTACGTTGACCGTTCCAACCATTCTCGAAATAGTAACTAATGAAAGTGTCCGAAAGCTTTTTAGTGCTGTAAATGCTGCATATTTATTTATTTTTGTCCGAAAGCTGTTACCTTTATTTCTTCTCCGACACTTCTAGGATACCGAAATTTAAGTTGGGAAGTAGAAGAAGACACACAGAATTAGCTATATACATACATATACGCGTATTTAAAAGCCAGTGGCCATATATACAACTACAAACACCAAAAATATAAAGGACAACTCAGACTTTTTCGCAAAGTATGCTCCGTAAAGTTTGTCACCGCTCAGACGGGAATTCGACTAAAGAAACATTACGAAAAATTTGTGTGGCAATTTTTTCTAGAAAGAAAAAGATTCTAGGAAGATACCAGGAGAATCGCCGTGCTCCCCAGTTTCTTCTTGAAAATTCAGCACAAAATTTAGCTTCTTCGTTGATTTTTTCGATGAATTTTATGCTCAATTAATGCTGCATTAACTCAGCGAAAATTTAAGTCCAAAAGCAAAATGCTGCGTAAAATCCTGAATTAATTCAGCATTTTCGTTCATTTCGGACATGTTCAAACTATTTGCTTACCACGCCCACGCGTCTCTGTAATGTGATTGGTCGGATTCGCCCGTGGCGTGATATTCAGCTGAAAAATAGAAAAATCGTTCCAGCCGTGACTTCAAAAGCCAGAATTCGTGACGTGATGGGTAGTAACTACGTCAAGTAGGGTGGAAAACGCTCTTTATAGCTCGTATGTACGGCACTTCTGCCACATGTCGATCGCTTTTTGTCGGTCAGTCTGGCGAATAGCGTAGCGATATTAAATCGCCGTTCCCTGAGGAGTCCACACGGAAGAGGAATGCTCCGATTATCTTCACTATCATTAAAAAGGACTCCCTTTCAGATTCAGTGGGGAATCAATTTTAGCTGGTATTGGTGCAATGTAAAATTAATTAGAAAGGATCAGAATAAACAAAACCCAAAAATAAAGTAGATCTGGACTAGTTTCGTCATCTGCATAACTTTTTTTTTGACAAAATCCATTTTAGAAACATTCCCCGTGTTCTCGTTCTTTTCCTAGGCGGAGTCCGCGTGGAGTGACTACCTCTATTCTCGCCATTCCCTTCGATTCCCCGGGGAACGGCGAGATTACGCCTTTTGGGTCCAGAATCAGGATCAAATTCGGAAACTTGAAAGGGTGCCTTAGGGGTGTACCGGATGAATTTTTCGGGATGATATTACTTAGTCCGAATGAGAAACGACCTCCTTTGGGATGTATTTTAGCTAAAGGTCGCATACGGTTCTGTAATATGAAAATCTAGGACGTGTGCTCTCGCCAGATGTTAAGTCCCATCAGGGTCGAATCACGTGTTGGAGTAGTATACGTGTCACAGATCACACGATATCCAGGGTCTCCCCTCAAACTCCCCCCAAAGCCGGATCATGTTCGGGACCTCAAAATTACAAATCTAGGACCATGACCTTAATACCATCCAAGTTTCGTCCCATGTGTATACATGGTACATAGTTTCCGGTCCCCCTCCAACTCCTCCCACTACGGTTTGGTGCGGTTCGGAACATTGCGGGCATGTGCTCATGCCAACCATAAAGTTCCACTCGAATCCGGTTACCCGATCGTAACGAATGGTCGGATCCGGAAAAGACGGTTTTCGTTGAGTATCAGGTCAAGTCCTCATATGCATGCCAAGCTTCGTGGTCCAGGCTTATACGGAACTGCCGCAAGTACGGAACATAGGGGCAGACGAACCAACGTTGAAACATCATGATCGCTATATGCCAGACGATACGGCATTCGAGTCGAAGGGCCATACGATACTTGAACCTATACCAGCTGTTGTAACATAAATAACCTTTTTTTAAGGGAGGACGGGGGGGGGGCTCCATAACTCAAGGCGAGCGTTTGTAGACGTTGGACAATCTTCAGTGAAGTTGTGCTTCTGGTTCTGAACTAGCAAAAGTCCAACAAAGGGATGGACCACCAGACAGTATGACACGATCGATATTTGAGCCAGCATAGAATGGTTTTCAGTACTTTGTCAGTCCTGCACTCCGCCAGAACTGCACTAGAGAGTAGCAAAAACCTGGGGCCTTTCGAAGAGAGGGATCAAAAGCAAGAGAAGTTGAACCATTTTATATAAAAAGATTCGGCGCCAGAATCTTAACGTTGCTCCGCCGCCACGAGGTATTTTCGGCTGCGGCCTGCTCAGATACTTTAGGCGGCGCGCCGCTGACTTTGGGTGCGCCTTCGGGGACTACTCTATGCTCGGGCATGTTACATTTTAAATTGTGTAGACTGCTGATAACTGTTTCCTACACAATCTATTTCTATAACTTGCCGCACCCCAGAAAGCGGAGCTTTACTTTAACTTTCTAGCTTCTACATATAAAGTAAAAAGGATATCGGTTTCGTGAAATAACGTTTTCAGTTTAAAGTGCGGACACACGATGAGGATTTCCCGGCCGGATTTCCTGCAGTTTCATCATCAAGTTGAACAAATTTCAACTTTTCCATATGGAAGTGATGATGGTGCCGCAAATCCGGGCAGGAATTCCGCCCGGAAGCTCCCGATCCTCATCGTGTGTTCGCACTAATGGTGCACGAAAACCCTTGAAGAAAGGACGCCAATCTTCCATAACAGCGAAGCGAAAAGGGAAGTGATCCGATCTTTCCTTTCCGAATTTCACAGGGGGCAGCAGAGACTCAAATTTCTGACATGTAGCCTCGGAAATGGCACTTTTTGGGGAAGGGGGTACCCATCACCCAATTTAAATTTGGACATTGAAATTTTGTAAAAAGACCACCCAATTTTAATTTGGACATTTGGTTTTCTGAAATTAACCACCCAATTAAAATTTGGCAATATTCGTGAGCAAACGGAGACCACCCCAAAATAAATAGAAAAAGGATGTTTACATTTTTTATTGCAGAATTTTTTGCTTGTAAAGTACAAATAAAGAGAGAAAAAGTTATTTACATGTTTTGTCAACATTTTTTTTTGAAGACGCTGGTCTCAGTATTGTTTCTTTAGGGATTTCAGGAGAGGATCACGCCAGAATTTGAAATCCTCAAAAGGCGTGCGAATCACTGGAAGATGACATTTACATACAGATACAGATATTAAAGAAGAGTGAAGGTACTGTATCACTTATAATTTATGTGCATAGTGAGGAACTTGACTAGGCTAAGGATTCCCTAAGTTGAGCTAGGACTAGCCTATATGGGTGGTACCCTACCTCGAATTTCTATAACCTCGAACTTGACCTGAAAATACTACAAGCAAACTTCCGCACAGTCCTAAATTTATCCTAGGTCATTCAGGGTGCTTTTCTTGACAGTTAAGACTGCACTGATCTTTCCTCTTATTATTTTTCGGCACAAGTTTGAAGTTGTAAAAGTTCGAGGTTTGGTACCTCTCCTGTAGATTTACAACAAGATAATCTGGTAAAGCATCAAGCATGCACAGTTTGTTATAGTGCAGGCAGGATGACGGGAAGTACGAGAGTAGTAATAGTTATCCAAAGGTGCAGTAATGCATCCCAGTAGCAACAGGCTGTCACAGGTCCAACTTCCATTTTCCCCTCCCCTAATCTGGCTGTGACTTAAGAGTTTCTAGAATGTCTCGAAAAGAAAAATTAATTACTAACAACAGAGAAATTTAATATCAGTATGCCTTAATTCTTATAATTTCAGGCTCCTGAATGGCCTTGCCGACTCATACAAAAATACTGAGTTCTTGGGAATAGTGTCCCAACGTCTGAGCACATGCCCCAATGCATGGGCATTGTGCTCGTATGCTGGGGCACCATGTCCTGCAGCAATGCCTTGGTACCCCCTTTTTGAATAGCTAATTTCCATTTCAGATTTTCAGTTCGACAGATTTTCATGGGGTGTCGTGCCATTCCTGCAGGGCATGGTACCCCCAATGTATGAGTACCATACCCGTACGTTGGGGCATGCCTAGAGGTTGGGACACCATGCCATTAAAAGTGAGGATTTGTGTGTGACTGCCTTGGCAGTCACACACAAATCAAGCTTTAATCCCCAAGCAAAGAAATTAAAGCTTGATTTCTGCCCATTTGTCATCATAAGCCTGTCCACTAGGCTAGAGGAGATTCGCTGTAGTTGTAGCATGAAAAAAAACTAAACAATATGTATTCCTAAGGAAAGTGACCATTCAGTCACCATAAAAGTAGTTGCACTTGGAAGCTGTTAAGAAGAAAGAGTCCTTAAGATAGCTTGATAGGTTTGCAGATCAAGATCTGCAACAATTAAAATAGCTTTTGTCAGTTTGTCGAATCCGCAGTTGTGTGAGAATTTTTAATTTAGTCAGTAATGTGTGAAATTGTTACATCCACTGGGAATATTTCTGGTACTTGTTTGCCAACTACCTGCAGCCCAAACCTAGGCAATCTGGCACTATCTTATCTAGTTATGAATGAGAGTCTCTTCAAATCTCTCAAACTGCACTTCCAGAATGACAAAACATTGTCTTACACATTTAGGACTTTCATAAAAATCCTGAAAGGATTGCACTTTGTGTACCAGAAGAGATTTACAGATGGCAAAATAGAAGCATCACGAGAACAGGCAATGCAGATCACAGTGTCAGACAAACAGACAAGAGTTTGTGAACTTAGCAATTCTTACTTCTGAGTTTAAGGAGAGGATGATGCTAATATACCTACTTCCTAGTCAAGCATGTAGTTATTGTCATGTTAAAAGAAGAAACAGTCCATATATTAGCTTGATAGGTCAAGAGTAGGTTGTCACCATAAAAATACTTCTAAAACCATACAGCAGCATAAGTTTATTATCTTCTGAAGTTGGCTATTTGGGACTAACTTGATGTTCTTTCCAGGGCATAGTCAGTGATCAAGAAACAGTACTGCCTGGACTAGCATCATCAGTAACTCAGCGATGGATACAGAAGTAAGCTATCCGATAGTGTGACTAAGAATGAAAGTCCAAGTTGAAAACAATGAAAATCATGTGGAATATATAGAAGCTCTTAAACTGTCTGCATGAAGGAATAGGGGACGCCCATTCAATCATCAACCAATGCAGATTGAAGTCCAAATGTAATATTTTCCCCTAAAGGATCTACATATGGAAGCTCTGCCTTGTCAGCAAGGAGGAGTAGGTGAACCCCGTGCACTGTTCCTTATTCATTGGACCTTTAGGCCCAGCGCCAATAAGAGCACCTGACCAGGAGTCAAGTTCCAATGCTTAAGAATGTCAAGTCTGCTTGTAGTGTAAAAAAGGCAGAGGTGGAGTATTGAGTGCAATCAGTCGATGAAACAGGTGTGCAAAGGGATTATACTCAGCTTCCAGATACCATCACCCCTTTTTCGTTCTATCTCCTGGGAAGCCAGGAGTTCGAGGTTGGTTATGGAAGCCTGCGTCACAAGAAAGTGTGTGTTAGAGATATTTCGTGTTCGTCTCTTTCGAGCATATAGACTGTAAAGGGCTACAATATGATAGTGCTTTTCGTGTCAGAGAGTCAGGTGTGCGACACACATATGGTAACACAATCTTTCAAGCTTCTAAGTAACAAAGAGGGGAGACCGTTGACAGAACATACAGTGCTAAGATCCCTGTGCACTCCTATAGACTTCAGATAAATCACAGACCATACACCTGTATTTCAAGCCAGTCTCGTAGAGCAGGATGTCCAAGAAGAGAGAGGTAGTTTTGGCAATGTCTGAAGAAGAATAAAAGCATCTCCTTCATTTTTCGACGGAGGGTCGACCTTGGTCATGGACCATGCTACAGATTTCAGCACCAGTGACCATGATCATGGATACCCGATCGCACTCATCGATGTCTCGCGAATGTTTAGTTGCCTAAGTAAGGAATCTTATTGATGCATACCAGTGTGGTCCTAACGTAAAGTGGTCGGCGGAACATATGTGCTTTAATAGTCGGACCTATTTCATGTGAACTTTCATGTTCTATCTATCATAAGTGCTTTTATTCGGCCAAAGTTGCCTTTAAATGCTCTATTGCTTTTACTTTTCGTGGTCTTCGTGACGGAAGATTCCTGGTGTAAATAAAAGCATCCTTTAAACCAAGCCAGATCGGATTTCACTCCCTACAAACAGACAGATGCTTGACTGTATGTTTGATTTCGTATAGGTGGATAGTAATATCATAAAATTCTGATTGACACGTCTACGCTTCCGGTCAAGCCACTCCAGTGCAGTTGCTCTCATTTAGATGGATTATAAAGTTTATCGATGCTTCTGTGACTGGCCCGTTGGTTGGTCTTACCGTGATTCTTGCTTGATGTTACTTAACTTGCTCCTAAATATTGAATTTGGTGTTGCCTAATTCGTTGAAACACAATTAAATTACCCATTTTCAAATCATAGTTTGTCTTCCAGACCCAGGTGCGAATTGCGTACTCACTCACTTATATCCTAGTATGAGGTCACAAGCTGTGCAAGTCTCCCTAGCGAAAGCAGCTGACGAACCAATAATTGCAACGAATTTTGTTCTTTCGCAAAGGGCATCAGGAGTTGAAGCTAGGACGCCTGCTTCTGGGCCGGTGGAAACCTTCGATGTGCTCAAGCTTGTTTTTGGCGTGCTCAGGGGTGCTACATTTGCCTGCGCGGGTCGCGCACGTTTGTCCGCAGTTTCTTCCATCCGGGCAGCGTGGTTGCGAGCAAAGCCTTCTTCACTTCGTCTCTAAGGTGAAAATTACCCAGACGAGGTCAGTCGACGATTCTTGACTAATGAGGCTATACGTCATGTTTTTGGAGGTTCACAAAGTTTGAAGCCAAGCTGACCATCTAACTTCATTCGTTTTCGGGTCCAAGGTTTCAACGTCCAATGAGACAGACAGTGAACCCTGAGTTCTTCGTAACTGATCTTGAAATGCAACGTCGGTCTTCAGTGGCTGGATGGTGTATATTCAAAAGGCAGAATTATTAGGAAAAGAGGATCTATAAGTTCATATGGTACTTGCAAGCTTGTTAGCATGTATTCAAGTTCTCGTACTGGGATGTGAATGAAGAAGTCCCCCCCCCCCCCAAGATTCATCGGATTACATCCGGACTTCAAGTAGGGCATTTGAGACATGAGGTCTTTCCAAATATCAAGTTTCATTAAGATCCGATCACCCGTTCAAAAGTTACAGATACCTCAAGAATCCGGATTCTCCCTCCCCCCACGATGGTCGGGCAGGGAACCGACTATTTCCAAGCCAATGATGTCACGTCTCTAATATTCAAGCCAAATTTCATCGTCCTTGCACTTCTGGAAGTACCTTAACTTGCGATCACCTGATTTCTGGTCCCCCCCCCCACATTCATCGGTTCCGGACTTGAAATGGGACATCAGAGGCTTGACGTCTTTCCAAATATCAAATTAAATTCCGGATTCCGGCTCCCCTCCCTTCCCCCACGATGGTCGGATCGGGCAAGTGACTATTTCCAACTTAGTTTGGCCGGTTCCTTAATACGCCTGCCAAGTTAGATCGTCCTAGCATATCTGGACGTACCCCAACTCGCAAACACCTGACTAAACGACCGACGGAAAAGTGATCAGTATATCGCTATTGATACATCTTGGCTAAAATACATACCACTTTATTTAAGGTACTTTGGTTAAATATCACTAAGATTAGGCCATATCGGCTAAAATGTTGTTTAATTTAAGCTAAAACCCTTTTATTCTCACAAAAGACCACCCAATTTTAATCCGGACCTTTTGATTCTGGCAAAAAGACCACCAAATTTAAATTTCGACCTTTTGATTCTGGCAAAAAGACCACCAAATTTAAATTTGGACCTTTTGATTCTGGCAAAAGACCACCGAATTTAAATTTGGACATTTGCTGAAAAAGGGACCACCCCACGGGGGGTTAATGTAAGGAATTTTAGTCTCTGCTGCCCCCTGGAATTTCATGATCCAGTTCCGAAAGTCTTCCCTTCCTCGGTAACGTTCAGCATTGTAGCACTGTTATACTTGCAAGTAATCTTCTTTTCTTATGACTGCTGGAGCTGCCACGGCCCAAATTTCCAAGCAGCAACAGTTCAATCAGCACAACCATCAAGTCGGCCATTTTCGTTCTTTGAAATTCTTAGTGTCACTTCTGAAACTTTAGGAGACAGGTGAGTTATCGTCTTCAATCTTTGACTCTCTTGAACTGACGGAAGTGTGGGAAGGTACGATAGCCTGTGCCTACACGAGGGCCACCGCCAACTATGCGAAAGTGGATTTCTGTAAGCGCACTGGGTTAGTAAAAGATTAATCCATACTTTCTCAAGACAAGAGAGCCGCCCTCATAATGAAGAAGTACATCCGTCATTCGTTTAGAAATATAGCGAGATTGAAGTGGTAAGCAGGGCTGCCAAATATTTTTGAAGAATTGTATCATTTTTTCTTTAAAATGTGCTTTTGGTGTCATCTCTAAGTAAAAAATATTTCACCAAATGTGTCATAATTTGTTTCCACAAATGGCATCAGATTCAATATTTTTTTTTAAAGTTATGAACGCACATGTTCTATGAACTACTTAGAAAAAGGAAAGTTCAAGACCCCAGCAGGAGCGTATTAGCTTTTTAGTCCTCTTAAAATATAATCGTGTTTAAATAATTGTGTTAAAAAAATTTGTTTTGTCTTGGAACTGAGTGAGGCAATGAGCATATCTTTCTCCCCCCCCCCCCTTCCAACATCCAGTGAATCCGAGTTCTGGTGAAATGGTGAAAAGATCTTCAATTCTCCTATCAGAACAAAAATAACAAGAGCAGTCTCTGTCCCCTATCTGTGAAAATAAAATTCAGAAAAGAAGAAACAAGACCCGAAATCGGAAGACAACTCAAAACAAGAATACACTTCGATTGTGCATGGACTTCTGGGAATGAGTTGGTTATGTTTCGACTTGAAATCTATGTCAAATGTCCCATCTTCTTATTCCAAATCCTCGGTAGCAACCGCCCTACGTTCACAAATCTACACTTGCCCAGACTAGGAAACTCCTTCAGCCGTGGTAACAGATACTATGGTATTTGCCAAAATGCAACTAATGTTTAGAATCCATGTTCCATGACCCTAATTTTTCATTTCAGTTACCCAATTGGAATTAGAATATTTTTGTCCAATAGTCATGTCTCCACAATTTTTCAAACTCTATGGCTTCTCTTTGTTTTGAAGGTTCTTTTAAAAGGCATTAGCTGTGTTTTTTGCCATCATCCAGTTAACTGACCAGCAAGATTTCCCACTAAAAGTTTTTTTGTTCCTTCGGTTAACCAACCCAAGTTTTTATAAGCTGTTGTTTTTTTGCTCTGTTTGCTGGTCGGTTAGCCGACCTGTGGACTGAGGTGGGAGCTCAGTCCAACCGACCTACACTTTCGTCATGGAGCGAAATTCAAAATCATCATTGGAGAGATAGGCGGGAAGACCCCATTTTTCCTTGTAAGCCGTCAGCTCAGTCAAACCGACCATCAAGTCAAAAATCGGTCAATAGTGGCAAATAGGTAGGTTAGCCAACCTTTGGAGAGAAGGCAAAAAACACAGCTATTGTTTTGTTGTACCTTGTGTAGGTCTACCTTTTTCATCACTTTTTAGATTATGAGAAGAAATATGAGGTCAGGTGCATGGACCCGATTTCTGGTCATGGAAATGATATACCTAGGACTTGTGCTTGTTCTTCCACCAAGTTTCACCCGATTCCTACACTCATAAGCCTGTCACAATATTTCTGGTACTCACCTCGCACCTCTCCCTGCTAACTCCTTGCACAGTTGCTCGATCCAGTCCGCACATAAAATGGGACATCTGAGGCATTTTTCTTCCTAATAGGATGTTTATAGTCAGTAGAAGCTTGAGTTGGATGTTTCCCAGTCAGCTTCGGCACAAGGACTGTTTATGCCAAAAATGTCTCGTTAACTATTTGTCTCTGATAACCTGACTTATCCTACTTTCGGCATTTTTTTTCCTTACCTGGGTAGAGCCAGGAGATTTCTCAAAATCTTTGTTTTGCCCTACTGCTTGTAACTCAGTTCTCCCTTTCAGCTAAGAGATGGCTGACAACAACGATGATTTGCTTGACTACGAAGATGAGGAGGCAACTGAGACCACCAATGAGACCGAGAAAACAGCTAAGAAAGATGTGAAAGGAACATACACCTCCATCCACAGCTCTGGATTTCGAGATTTCCTTTTGAAGCCAGAGATCTTAAGAGCCATTGTAGATTGTGGTTTTGAGCACCCTTCAGAAGGTTAGTGCTTTATAGCAAACATTGCTGTCATTATTTGAGTGAAAGATGTCTGGCATAAACATGTCACTTCAGGAAATTGATATATTGTAGACAGAGTTAGGAAGGTTTAATTAAAAGGCCTACTACTGTTGTGGCTAGAGGAAATAGGTTTAGTAAATTTCTTTCACTTAGATTACCTATTATTAGCTGCGTGATGGTGCAAATGATATCAGGTGTGGAATAGTCATAAAATACGGTGTATTGTATTGATCTCATACCAGCAGTTTGGTAGTTTTGTGGTCGAGGAGAGAGTGTGGACGAGGACCCTTGCCAAGAAGGGCCGAAATATCGCTGATGAAAAATCAGAGCTGACGTATCCGTTGTAAACATTGTTTGAATAAATATAAATTTGTGGTACATACGAAATGGGTCGGTTGTGGCCAGAGTTTAAAGGTGTAGCAAAGGGGTTGTCACTCCAACTACCTAAATCCAAACTATTCAGTCTGCTCCCCCGCAACATGTTTTTCACCCGACATTGTTTCATTCCCTGTTTTGGCTGGAGTTTAACCACACTCCCAATTGTAATGGGATGACTATTGACTCATTATGCCTTTCCAGTACAACACGAATGCATCCCCCAAGCTGTCCTGGGAATGGATGTCCTTTGTCAAGCCAAATCTGGTATGGGAAAAACAGCAGTTTTTGTACTGGCTACCCTGCAGCAGATTGAACCTGTTGATGGGGAAGTTGGTGTTCTTGTCTTATGTCACACAAGAGAACTGGCTTTCCAGATCTACAGAGAATATGAGCGATTCTCGAAGTACATGAATAACATCAAGGTGAGTAAATTTAAAAACACTTTCATTTCTTTTTCAGTAGTACTAGCTTGTGATTTGTTCTTCCAAGGGACCTTTCAAGGAATAGTCTGGCTATGCCCAAGGCCCCTATTGCAGTTGTCAGCACCTTGGACAGAGTTAGGTCCATGATGTATCTCCTCCAATTTTGTGAGCTGGAGTCCTTCAGTTGCTAAAGTTGGATTTAATTGTTGCTTATTAAAACTAGTTAAAGTGTTCAACAAGGTTTGTAATACTAGCTGCATTTACAGTACTAATCTTCACCTATGATTTTGTAAAGTTGTTCTCATGTCTGTTAACACAATAACTCAAAGGAATTGAGATATCTTGTTCAAACTTGGTGTGAAGATCTCTTAGATCAAACTACAGGCTAGTTTCGTATATGGACCCCATAGTTGCATATTCAGGGGTGGGGGTTTTGTTGCTGGACAAATGACTCCAGGAATTTGGTCTGAACTGTAAATTAGGTTCGAGCTCGGAAGTTTTTTTTGAATTTTGAACTTTATTTTCTTGATGGATAAGCTGGTAAAATTCTCAAAAACCCTAAAATTTGGATTGAAAGGTTCGGCTCTCAGTGTCTGCTCTGCATGTAGTTCGCCAGGAATGCTGCTAAAATACTAAAAATTTGGTCAAAGTATCTGATGTCGATTAAAAATGAGTCTTTGGAGTAAACATGCTTGCTGAATCCATATCTTAACTTTGAACTCTCATCTGATTAGTTGTTTCTCCGTAAATTGTAAAAGAAACTTCAAAACTTAAAAAAAAAATTGTACAAATTCAAGCGGTTGATTATGGATAAATAGCATAATGTTACAAGAAGTCAGGCGAAGACTCGGAAATCTACAAGATTTGTTGCCTGGATCCAAAAGTCCAATAAATACTAAATTTTTGGGATCCCATCGAAACCTTTGGTCTTATTGCACCAAGCGATTGCTCACTGTTCTTTTGGCCGTCTTTGGACCAAGCCCTTTGTCCTTTCTGCCCAGGCCCAAATTTGAAAGAAATGCGATTACCAACCTCCGACGTGAGTTGACTAATCTGCTCAGTATAATGGCGCTAGCAGGGTTCGTGAGGCTCTGGAAATCAGGGAAAAGTCAGGGAATTTTTTTTTGTCAGGGAAATCAGGGAAAATCGTAAAAAGTTGCAGAAGGTCAGGGAAATTAATGGAAAAGCTCAGCTATACTTATGCATCAAGTTTTTGTTTTACTGGAAGTTTCTTTTTCGTCGGTTCTCTGTCCAAAGTTTATGAGTTGATAACTCTGTTCTTTGAGCCGTCGCATTCTCGTGATTTCCAAGGACCCATGACCGTTCTTATCTCAAGGATTTTGCTTACATATGATCACAACAAACCCACGAATTGACGAGTTCATACATTAATCCTCTGACCCAGCCTTGCAAGTCCCATATGAGCTTCCAGCTCTTGTTTTTTCAGTAAATGAGTTAATTTGTTCACTGAGGTAATCGAAAGGTGATGGAAAAGGTCAGGGAAAATCACCTTTTTTCAGTAAATGAGTTAATTTGTTCACTGAGGTAATCGAAAGGTGTTGGAAAACTGATGGAAAAGGTCAGGGAAAATCACCAAAACAGTTCAGGGAAGTCAGGGAAAAACGTGGAAGAGCAAGCGCACGAACCCTGGCTAGATTCCTGTACCAAAAACCGTCAAGTCAGCCATTTGCTGGTGATCTGTTTTGGGAACAAACCTGACAGTTATCTGGATCTAATTTGTACTGTCAGATAATTGACGATTCAATTGCCTTTGTTTAGGTTGGCGTATTCTTTGGAGGATTGGAACTGTCAAAGGATGAGGAGAAATTGAAGAATGCACCCCATATAGTCGTTGGCACCCCGGGAAGGATCCTTGCTTTGGTGAGGAACAAGATGCTCAACCTGGCTCATTTGAAACATTTCGTTTTGGACGAGTGTGACAAGATGCTCGAGGCTCTGGGTAAGAAAATATCCTATTCACTTTTCTTTCAAATTTTGGTTGTTGATTTAGGCATTTGAGTGAAAGTTGAGCTTACAGGAGAAGCTGAACTTCAATTGTCCAGCTCCTACATTACTTATGAGTGATGGATTGTTTCTTCATCTTAATTGTGTCAGGGAAAATCTGAGGATAACATTGCTATCTAAAATTTAAATATTTGTAAAGAGTAGGGAATCTAGCTTGTGATGTTTTCCATCTTGGGATATATTGTAATATATATATTGTATATATATATAATATACTGTAATTGTAAATCTTCAGATTTCAATGAGCTAGACTTGCCAGTACTGCAGTAGTTGCTCACACCAGTTGGATTTGAAAACAGCTAACAGAAAGTTACAAGGAATCATATTTCTACCTTCATGCTTCACTCTTATCCTGTATGTGATAAGAGCTTGGAAAATTTGGATGGTAGACGGTAGACAACATGTTGCTTTATTTAAAGCATTAATCAAGACGTGGGAAATAGAAGCAGGGTTCTGCTGGTCAAAGTGGCTCTTTGGTTATCAAGTGACCACTGAGTCTCATGAACCAGAAAAAGAATCGGCCAAATCAGTAAAATAGTTCGGTTATCTCAACTGAATGCTATCTGAGATGATCAACACCATTCTTTATATATTTACGAAATCATGCCCATAGTTTGCGATAGTGAATGCGTAAGCCAGCCAGGTAGCAAGCTGCTTTTGCATCAGCAAGCCTGCGTTTCCTTTTTTTTTTTTTTTACCCGGTACCTAAAAGGGAGGTCGAACCCTTGTTGGGTGGTTTATGTCTTTACGGAGCTGATAATATAAAGTCCAAATCTGCGGTAAGAGAGGGAGGGTATCCCTGGTCAAAGTGGCTCTTTGGTAATCAAGTGACCACTAAGTCTCATGAACCAGAAAAAGAATCGGTCAAATCAGTTAAACAGTTCGGTTGTCTCAACTGAGTGGTATCTGAGATGATCAACACCGTTCTTTGGATAATTATGAAATCTGCCCATATTTTGCGATAGTGAATGTGTAAGACAGGTAGTAAGCTACTTTTTTTTTTATCAACAAGCCTGTGTTTCCTTTTTCTAAGCCGTTTCCTAAAACGGAGCTCGAACCCTGTTGATATAAAGTCCAAATTTAGGGTAGGAGAGGAGGGTATTCCTGGTCAAAGTGGCTCTATGGTTGTCAAGTGACCACTGAGTCTCATGAACCAGGAAAAGAATTGGCCAAATCAGTTCACGTTTCGGTTGTCTCAACTGAATGCTATCTGGGATGACCAACATTACCATTCTTTATATAATTATTAATCCTTTCCTAGTGTAGTAGATCTGTTAGTTGGGTATTTGATCCGAATTCTCCTCGCGGTTCTCCTCGCAACTCTACTATTTTGCGTTTGACTAACCGGATGAAGTGAATTTTCCTTTTTTTTGCGTTTTTGTCAGAATCGAGAACCGGGAAAGCTCGCGATTCTGCAGAATCCGAGATGTTGCTCCGATGCTGAATTCTCGATTCTCCTCTGTTCTCCTCCCTGATTGCTCAACATAGTGCGGGTGTTCAGTATGCATAAACTCGTATACCGGGTTGCGGACGAGCTGCCAAATTAGCGTTTTTTTTTTATCAAAAGCGAGAATGGAGGAGCCAGAGGAGCAAAAATGGTAGTTTGTACGAGAATCAAAAATTCAGAAGCGAGAATTCAGAATAGAGGATTCGGATCAATAACGCAACTACTGATTTGCAGTTTAAGTGGAATCACCCTCTGCCTCACCCCACTCCGACAAATGACGCAATAATGGCAAAAAAACAGGTACTAGTGGAAGGCGTCGACTGATGCGCTGGCAACACCGTGAGACGGAGGTTATTACCACTTCTCCAGAATGTGGTGCTGATTGTACCTTTCACTTCCAGATATGCGACGAGACATTCAGGAGATCTACCGTGCCACTCCCCACCAAAAGCAAGTCATGATGTTTTCTGCCACGCTTGCCAAGGAAGTCCGACCTGTTTGCCGAAAATTCATGCACGACGTAAATACCCATTCCATCTTCTCTGTCAGTAAATCTCTTCTGAAAACCGCCAGCCGTCTATCCAGCTGAAGTGATGCCTCACTTGTGTTTGGGTGATTCCAATTGGTTCTTGACGGGAAAAAGGGTGGGGCTGAGCCTTATAAAGCAAGAAAGAAGGTGCCCGCGGAAGAGGGCGAAGAAATGAAGGGGGGTGTGAGGGTGGCTCTGGAATATGAACTTTGGGGCGGCTGGCCCAAGTGAGTGTCCCCCTCTCAGTGCTGGATCTGATGGCCCGAATTGAAGTTGAATTCGTTGGGTGTCAAATGATGAGCTACATGCAGTTCTGGCCGTAAATAAGGTATCGGTGCTGTGAGGTTCTGTCAAGGTAAACTCGTTATGTTCCCCTGGATGAGTAGAGAGAATGCGCCAGCAATTCGTGGGTCAGGTCCCTGAGCTTTATTTATTTGTTTCCTGTTACCTGCTTAGTACCCAGCATGCTCAAGTGCATACCAAGTTGCCATCTCTTGATTCTGACTGATAAAGAGTCTTAAATCACTCATAGGCACAGCTGATGCAAAGTTTTACGATATTTCACCATCCTAGTTCAAGCTGTGGTTCTTGTCCTTTTTGAGGTGACCAGACTTTCAAAAGGGTAGTTCGTGTTTCTCGACCATTAGTACTGCTGAAGTACGTTAGCGATTGTGATGGATCAATCTGGACCCTTGGCATCTAATCTTCGTATGTGAAGTAGAGATATGTTTCTTTGGACGTTTTTCAACTGCTTTCCAACAAATGTCTCATTAGATGCTCCTAAGAACGCCTATTTGGTGTTTTTGATCTTCATTATACAGTTTATCTCCAAATTGGTTTGCTCAAAGCCTACTAAACCTTAAAGAAGAATATCTGCCATAACTCGTCACCCTATTGCTTTGATAAAGATGATTGATTGCGTTAACAAAGTGATATCTCAATGACTAATTTAATTTTGATAAATTATTCCCGCAAAAAGTGCACCGTCCAAGATTAAAAAAGTATCGGAAGCAACGTGCCTCTACTGTACAGCTGTGTCAGGTTTTATTGTGCTAGGGGTGAGATGTGAGTGGGTGAGTCTTGATAGTGAGGTAGAAGAGTTAGTTGTGGCTTAATCGGAAACTCCTGAACCTCAGTTCTGTGCCTATGGGTGATATTTGTTTTCAAGTATATGCATAGATATGAGCGGGCAGACTCTAGACTCGCTTCTCAGATTTAGCGGTGTCAGTCTTGACAAAGATAATCAAACTTGTCCTTTTGTGAAGAAGGGGAATATGTTTGTTTGGGACCGGGTGGCCAGTATTCTTTTTTCTTTCTGCAGCCCCTGGAAGTATTCGTGGATGACGAGACCAAGTTGACCCTCCATGGTCTCCAGCAGCACTACGTCAAACTCACAGAGAAGGAGAAAAACAAGAAGCTGTTTGAGCTCTTGGACCTGCTCGAATTCAACCAGGTGAGACAAATAATTATTAATCTTATTTTATATTATTAATTTCATTTATTTGTATCCGCCGTATACGACGAGTATAAAATACATAAAGTAAATAAACTAACACGATTAAACACTATATATCAATCAATCAGGTTCATTAGAACTGGTAGGCTAGCCTCACACAGGTTTTGGCTAAACATATTACATTTTTCAAAAAAACGCGAACGCTTATGCTGCATAACTTCAATAGGATCTTTTAAAGCATACTTCGAAATCATAAAGAACTACGCTCATACTTCGAAAACCTTCGTAAAAATTTCCCGTAGTTAAGAAAAGAAGTCTTAATTCTAGCCATATTACCCGACGTAAAATATTTAAGGAAAGGGGAAAGTAAAAGAGTCTGAGGCAAAGCAACCGTGTTAAAAATCTGAGCTAGATTTTTTCAAGAAAAAAATCATGTAACGAAGCTACAGCACCAAAACTAGTCGCTATCCTTGAACCCACATACTTAAGAACCCACATACTCCTAGTAAGAGACAGAGTTGTACCATAAAGGACGCCAAGATATCTCATAATCAATTGGTTTTGGGACTGGACCACCAACCACCATATTAGTATGTAAAATTTCCGACGGCTTAGGGCCAAAAATAATAAACTGGAATTTCTCTGGTCGGGTATTTAAACCATGTTGCTTTAAACAATCAAAAATAAAATCAAGGTTCTGTTGAAGAGCCTGCAAAGATCGACTTATAAGCAACAGGTCGTCGCACAACAGGTCTATCTTTAACCAAGTTAATTTATTTAGAAATAACCCAACGTCCGAATGAAGGATTTATGACGCACTGCCCAAGGGCGTAAGTGTAGTAGAAAATGAAAAAGAAATATAAAATAATCACTAAACACTCAACAATATTTTCCATAACGGTTCACTAATTTAGAATAGCATTGTTGGGATCGTGGACAGGTAAGTTTCCAATCGGAGAACACAAATTCGAGGAGGGAATTGCAGAAGGGGCTCGGAGGTCTTGTCCTCTCGGGATAGTTACACAGTTGTGTTGTGTCATACAGTTTTGTGTGAAATGACGACCCTATTAATTTAGTAATATGAAGAACTGAATGACTGAGAGATTTACAGGAGACCCTTGTCAGCTTCTTGCCCACTTAATTTTAAAGAACGTAAGCATTGTAAATTATACTGTCGAGTTCAGTATTTTCATTAGTGCCTTTTACTTTCTTTATTTTGTCGTTGCCTACTCTGCTGTCCGTGGTGACGTGGGTCATAAAGGAATTGCTTTTCTGTCATTCAATTTTTGTTCGTATCCCTGCTTTCTTTCCACCTATCGCCTTTCATCCCCTTACATGATGAAGTTTCGGGATTTCCATTCGCGGTTTGCACCAGAATAGACGCAAGTCTTTGATCAGCGTGTGCTTCTCGATGTCTGACTAGCCACATCTCCCGACGGTTTTGCTTCGAAATAATGCCCATAAAGTAATAGTTTTTTTTTGTCTTTTTTGTAGGTTGTGATCTTTACCAGAACTGTCAACCGCTGTGAGGGTTTGACATCCCTTTTGGTCGACCAGAATTTCCCTGCCATTGCCATTCACTCAGGGATGAAGCAGGACGAGCGGTTGGTCAAGTACCAGGAGTTCAAGGACTTCAGAAAGGTGCGCCCTCAGTTGGTTTTGTCGTTAATTTTACATTTTTTACCCGCTTTTCGTGTTAGTGGCATTATCGCAGAAACCGTAAAGCACTTCTTGAACTGGAAACCTTATTTGATGGTTCAAAACGAATAAGTCAGCTACATTTTATTAGAGCTTTATTTTGGCCCTTTGTGGCTAGGGCCCTCTTCAGGCTCAAGCAGGAAAATGAAACCTTGTTAAGCGAGAAAACTTATTTCTAACTTCTTTGCTCATTAAAGTATTTCGACCCATCTTCCTCTAGTATCCATCAAATTTGTTAACACTTCCAAAAAAGCCATCCTCGGTGCTATTTCAACAAATATACTAACTTGCAAAAGCTATGTTTTTGCTATTTCAAGATGTTAGCTCCGTAGTTGGTTTAAATTGTCAGTCCTACCACTTCTTGTTGGGCGTCGTGGAAAGGTGTGCTAACCTACCAAAACTGTCGGATATCTGATTAGTCTGATTTTGTTAGGTTTAAATTAAATATGTCCGAATTAGGACTTTCCAATGCGAACTTCTAGAGCTTTCCAACTCAAAAACCTTCGAAAAATTGCCTAACGATAGTGTTTCATCAGCTATTGGCTGGTTTTCCGCAGGCGGCTAACGCTTGGTTCGCACAGGTTGAGTCAAAGGTGTTTCATTTCGACGCAGACGCGAAAGACACATTCCAACACTTGTGAACTCAGTCTGTCGAAGACCAGGGGTAACGCCTGCGAGGCTAGAACCGTAGTTTGTGTGGAGAAGGTAGTGTGACAGTTGACAGGAGTTTCAGTATTTTATTCTACCAGAATTCTCAGTGGAGTTTTCAAAATACAGTTTGGAATACACACATAGACATCTTGGAATCTTTTTATTCGGGTGTTTACAGAGAACCAGTATTGCCAACATTGCATAAGTTAATTTGATTTGCATCACGGTGTTTTTACGGGTCCCTGGTATTCAGAGCTTACTCACAAGTCTGATAGACTTGTCAATTTTTGGTCATATAAACGAATTGCAATGATGAAGTTTCGGGATTTCCATTCGCGGTTCACACCAGAATAGACGCAAGTCTTTGATCAGCGTGTGCTTCTCGATGTCTGAGCAATCATTCTCCCCCCTGAATAGTCCCTACAGAGTTTTGACGGCCCAGTTTATCTAGAAATGTTTTTCAGCGAATCCTTGTTTCCACCAACGTTTTTGGGCGAGGTATGGACATCGAAAGAGTCAACATTGTTTTCAACTATGATATGCCCGAGAATTCCGACACATACCTTCATCGTGTGGCGAGAGCTGGTCGATTTGGTACCAAGGTGAGTTCGTTTGACGGTTATTAGAAGCGTGGAGCATGTTCCAGTCTACCTACCGTAGTTAGTACGCTTGATGTTAGGGGGTTTTGGGTTCTTGTCGTCAGGGCTGGGACGGACTGTCGGTAAAATCTTTTGCTAAGAGCTAGTCCTACCAATCATGCTGCAGAGGTCGTAGTTACCACGCTAGTAGTAACTAGATAGTTGAGAAGGTTTGAAAACTCTTAAAAGTTCAATGGGCACATGAAACTATCCCAATCCCACTCTGTAACAACCTAGGAACAATGCTTACCCCCTAGATCAGCAGCTTTCAACTGTTTCCTCTCTGTTCCTCTCGTAATTTTTTGGGCCAGTACATGTGCAATTTACTTGCTTAACTTAAAATGCGATTATCTCACTCAGCTCTTCAATTATCGTTGCGCTGAGAAGAAGCCGGTTTGCCAATCCCGTACAAGACTGCTATAAAAATCTGAAAACCTTATTTCCTCTCTACACGCTTTCCTTCAGCAAAAAGAAAAAAAAATCAGAAAATAGTTTGTTTCTGGCAAGCGAACTTCTCGCAAACGGGACTTCAGGATTAGACAAACTGTATTTATCTCTACTTGTTTTTCCTTTGGCATTTGTGGGTAATAAATAAATTATTATAAGTTGTCGGTGTATGTACCTAAAATAGAGAAACACGGACGGTATAAAATCGGTGGTGCATCGTAAGGTGGTAGTGGGTTATAACAGGCCGAATGGAATTCAGACCTCCTGGTTTGGTTTAAGAACTGATGGGTCCTTAAAGCACAATGGACACTTCTAATGCTTTACTTTGTATTAAATGCTTCACAAATAAACATTTCCGACTTCATTTAGAAGGCGCTACGAAAATCGGCCGTTTTCTTGGTATACCTTGTTTTTACCTCTGGCATTTCGGCGATCCAAATCTTGGAGCTGGGATATCGTGGCGGGAAATTCAAAAACTGCCAGCAATGCTTGATGAAAAGGATATATTTGGGATGTCACCAAAGTCAAGCCGCAGATGCAGTTTCCCTGATTGTTCTAGTGTTTCATCAGAAGTTCCATGGCTTAAAGTGCCTATTAAAAGTTTTTCTTTGTGGAATAGTGTTGTGCAGCTTGATTAGCTTGCTTTATAAAATGTACCAGAATATGCAATAAGCTTATAAATAAATAACATAGCTAAAAAATCATTCAAAAACAAATAATCATTCAAATCTGAATTATACAAGCTGATTTATGCATAAAATAAAGATCTTTTATTCAATCAATGTTTACAACGGATACGTCAGCTCTGATTTTTCATCAGCGATATTTCGGCCCTTCTTGGCAAGGGTCCTCGTCAGGCTACATTCATACATTAAACATTGATTGAATAAATGTTTCAAAGTCAGCTTGGGCTCAAAGAATATTTAAATAAAGATCTACTAAGTAGTATAAGAAACATCACTTTTATATTTGTCCGAGCTAGTAAATTGAGCATGTACTGGCCCAAAAAATTACGAGGGAAGTTAGTAAATCGAAAGCTAGTTACCATTTTTGTCCGCTGAGTATCGGAATAGGGAGTGACCTGGCGAAGATTCTGATATCACAGGGAGAAAGAGCTCAAAATGTGCAACCGATGGAAATCTCAACTGAATTTGTCAAAAACGGCGAGTTGTCACCTTTGTGCGCTCAGCTCTTCATTTGCTTAGACTAATTATGCATTTCGTGAACTCTCACCCGTGCGCGCATCAGCCTGTCTTCAGAGTATGAAAGGCATGTGTTGGATTGACGGGTTGTCAGCAAAAGGCAGTTTGGCTCTAGCTTCCTAGGGTCCGTGCCTCGAATGCGAAGACGGGAATGAAATCCGTTTCATGCGTCGTTAGACCTAAGATTCCTACTGTTTCCTAGCTTCCCTTTCCGTTCCACGGGAGTGTCTCATGTCGCTCTCGTTTTTCGAAAAGGGAGATTGAAGATCTGTATCAAAACCTGCGTTCCCTAACATAGGGCTTGCAGATCCTGTCTACAGAAACATCTACCAACGTTATGTGTTCCTACACTGTCAGAAGCTTCATGACATCTAAAAAGGACGTGCAGTTTCAGTAACGTTACAGAAAACTGCTAAAAGATGAGACGTGTCGAGCTTTTGTGAAACAACTAAACGTGGTTTGCAATGTACTTTTAAACTTAAATTACCTCTTTAAAGATTGTAAAAGGAATTATTCGTAAGTTCTTCCAGATGACATAAGTAAGCGCCGCGTTTTAAAATTGCCCATCCTTCAGTAAAATATTCGCTAAATTTTGAAATTGTGTTTAAGCCTAATAAGCAAACCTCGAACCTCTAGAAAGTCCCTCGTTAGCCAGTGGCAGAGCGCTGTCAATAAACACTGAAGGTCTGAGTGGAATTCCCGCCTGGGCAGCATGTTCTACTTCCAGCTCTCCACTTATTTAGCACTATCGGCGGCCGATGATCATCTTGAGCTAAGGAAATAATACGAAGTAGCTCACTTGAATTTGCAACTAAGTAGGAACGTAAGCGCTCATTTTCCTTCAAATTTGGTAAATCGGGAAATTCTGGTGGTTTCCGATTGGCCATTCATCGTCTCGAACTGACCTATGTCAAATTACAGGGCTTAGCCATTACCTTTGTGAGCAGTGATGAAGATGCCAAGATCCTCAATACAGTTCAGGAGAGATTCGATGTCAGTGTGACAGCTTTACCAGAAGAAATAGATCTGTCAACATACAGTAAGTACCGTTTTCCTGTTTTTAATAGCTTGTCTTTCAGGGATTAGCCATCGGTCTTAAACTGTTATCTCAATCGGGGAACATCCATTTGGATCATAATACCGCACTGCTTCGAATCCAGAATGTGTCTTAGAGTTCCAAATGAGTCTCAGCAACTTTAGTAATGTGCTAGACCTCGCCTTTTGTGGTAAACAACACATATTGTATTTCTGTGGTCCCAAAACAGGTGTCCTGTGACCACGTGAGTATTTCCAAAATGACATTGGTGCCTATCAAGTGAGCTGTCTCTGTTAATTGTCAAGATGTCACAGCAGCTTCTTAGAAGTAGGGATTAAAGGTGGACCCGGTTTTCACTTTGTCGGAGGTGACAGTACGTCACCTTTGAGCTGAAAGAGGGTAGAGCGATGATTTCTGTTTTAAAACCTGTATTCCTTTTGTAAGGTTTGCAGATCCTGTCTTCAGGAACAATTGTGAACGATAACTATTTTTCGGTAAGCGTGATTGAAGGGGTTTAGTTATTTAAGATAACCCGTTTTCGTTTAATCGAGGATGACCACGTCGTCTTCAAGCTGAAATGGGGGAGAGCAATTACCTCTGTTTTAAAACCTGTATTCCTTCTGTAAGGTCTGCAGATCCTGTCTTCAGAAACAGTTGCGGAATGGTTGGCCCGTGATTGTCGGGTATCTTCTACTTCACCTTCTAGTTGAAAGGAGACAGCGGTGTGTAGTCTCTTACAAAAGCTGCAGATCCTGTCTTAATAAACGAATGTGAAAGGGCTTGTCTGGTCAAGGTGTTTATTTGGGGTTTGTTGGGGTTATTTCGATCGACTCATGCCCGGCCCCTCTAGTTTTTTCAGACCTTAAGGATGCTCCTCTCGCATTGGTTGATCATAACAAGAAAACGGGAGATAGATTTTTCCATCCCCTGATTTTATGAACGGGTTGAGAGAGGAACGTGTAAAATTCGGTCTACGAAACAGTTAAAACTGATTGACGAAAATGCGTGTCCTAGTGGGGCCCAGGCATTAGTGTTTCCCAAGTTCATTTTGAGCAAGAAGGTGGGAACAATGGTCGTCTTTGACTGTCACAAATTTTATAACAGATAAAACCAGGATGATATAATCTGTTGTGATGTTTGAAGCGTCATGAATTAATGTTTTTGCATTGCCAGGAAGAGACGAAAAAGCATCTGCTGCCTTTTTTGTTTGTCGTCATCATGTAGGAAAAGTCAGCAGACGCTTCTTCGGCTGACAAATGTACAGCATATGATACACAATGTTTTCAAAATCACAACAGATACCATCCCAAGTGCTGTCTGTTAAAACTGCGTATCCTTGCGCTATCTGTTATGAAACTTCCGGCAGTGTATTTAAGACCCTGTATTTCTACTGTAATGTTTGGAGAGGAGTCTTTATAAACAGTTTGAAACGGCCTGGAGTTCCCCCAGAGTGGGCTGAAGGACGTCCCTATTTTCACTTCTTCGGGGTCGACAAAATGTCGCCTCTGAGCTGAAAGGGGACAGAGCAAAGACCTGTTTTAAAACCTGTATTCCTTCTGTAAGGCTTGCAGATCCTGTCTTCAGAAACAACTTAACTCGCTGATAATGCTCGAAAATCCATTTTTCCTAGGGATTTGCTTACGTAAAATAATAGAAGGTTGGTGTGACCATTTTTCGCAGCTGATAGAGCTGACCTCGGAACATCAGCTGCGTTCGTTTTCGTAGTCTTGTTCGCCATTCCAACCGTCGTTAAGCGTTTTCTTTACAACGCCGTTCACGAAGTCCATTTTAGAAATGTATTATAGCTGCAGTTGCAAATATTAAGTTAGTTCGAGTATTTTCGTATCAATGTCGTTCGTGGAAGAACGTGCAAAAACCGGAGGGGGCGGAAGATAATATGAAAATATTTAAACCACATTCTTCGTACCGACGACGACGAAAACGAACGTGGCTATACTCTTGATGACCGATGCAGAATCTCCGGGTACTTCCGTAAGAAACGGTGTCACAGCTGCGCTGACTCAAGATTTGAGTCTTTACGGACACGTTTACTCCTTAGTGTAGAAAAACATTGTTCTCTTGTAATTGAAGACTGGAGTAAAAAAGAAACACGACCATGGTAGCATAAACGCGAAAGGCGTTTGTATGTTTTTGCCGCCTCGCCGAATCCCAAACTTAGTCGCAGCACTTAATGGTTGTTTTCTTTTTCAGTCGAGGGACGATGAGCTCGAATCCTCTGGTCCAGGGAATGGATTTGTTTTTTGGAAGAGTTCCATTTTAATTAGTGTATGGATACACTAAACAATAGTGTATATCTGTGTAATGTGTTCGATTAGCGCATTGCTGTTTTTCACCGACGACTTCATTCAAGAAAATAAATTTTTATAGCGAATTTCTCTTTGTTTTTCTGTTAAACTCGCTAGAAACAAGTATCAACGCTTATCAGAATCCACAAGATGCTTAGGAGAGAAAAATCGACTTTACTAGAGGTCTTCTCCCAGGATCTGACCGCCCTCAAAAGGTCTGTAAGCCTTGGTCGGGCGGATTCAACTCGGTCGGTGTCGAATTTTTACGATTCTTACGACATACCGAGATGTTTTCAGATAGCCGCGAGCGGAGATTCGGCAGACTGTCGCTAATTTTAGAAATAGTCGCAGTACAGATCTGTTGACCGATTTTCGTCACAGGCTTATGCATTTTCTCTAGCATCCCCTCCCCCCTGCCCCTTCCAAGAAGCGTTTTGGGGTAGCGTCCTCGCCTAGGGTACAGCACTACATTCTGACCTACCAGCCTAAAGGCATCGAAAACTTGACTACGCAACTTTCGGCCATTAAACCGACCTGGGGGGCTTAGATAAAGATACACGGACTTATGGTCGACAGGGCCACCCTCCTTTGTTATCTTTGTTATCTCCTTTGTGTTCCCAGAGCTAGCTGGCAGGCCCTTGCCCCTTATGCACTGTAAAAGTTCGCGGCCGTGTTTCGGCCATAGTATCGGGATAGTAGTCAAGAGGTCGTGCGTTCGATTCCTACTGTCGACACACAAACCTGATGAAAGTGAGATGACTTTTTCAGATAGCACGATAACTGCAAAATCGCCTCTTGACTACGGTATCGATACCACAGTAACTCCGAAAACGACTTGGACCGTGATATCAGATACCATGGTATTTGCAAAAACGCAACTGTTGTCTATTTCTCTGTTTGTTCGTCGGGTACTTATACTTTGTGTAGGACAAAGATATTTGGCACGCGGTGACGTCAGTGGAAGGGATCCGGAATATTATGATGATCCAAGTAGGAAGAAGCATACGCCCTAGATGTGACGAAACCGCCCGAACCGCAGCAACCCATGGTGAATTTTATGACAGGCGAAGAAATCAAAGGGATCGACACGTCTCCTGGATATTCCATTTTAGCGAGTCCGGATCGGATGCGACTTCGTTGGGGGAGGAGAGCGGATATATTACGGAATTGTAACTTTCAATTCGAACGTGCAATCAAGTCCAAATGAAACTTCGTTATATATCCCATAGGCATCCAGTCCCCATCTTGGGGGAGCTGAACTGAGGTACCGGATATTTCCCAAAATTGTTCCAGGTTGAGTGAAACTTAGTCGATGGTAGACACGAACAGATGTCCTAGAATACCAATTCAAGTGCCAGAACTGAATCTGACCACGATGGAAGGAGTTAGGAGGGGTATTGTTACTTTTTCACGCGTTGGTACCCAACGGTTGGAGCTGTTGAGGTGAAACTTAGGAAAGGTGGTACGCCCTAGATGAGAAATTCTCGGGTTCAGACTGGAACCGGCCTTGACCAGCGAAGTTGGATGTTCCAGGGAAATACAACTTTCAATATGAATGGGGGACTAGGATCGAGAAAAATTGGTTCGATGGAACGAGCAGATCCCTTAGATTGTTCGATTCGCAGGTCCCAACCGCAGTGGGCGAGCTGGAGGGGGCAGAGATTTTAAGAAGACCCCATTTGCTTTCTAGTGCTAAACGAAGTTCTTGTTTTTATCGCATCCTACGAGATGAACACGTCCCGTCGGTTGGTACAAGCGTGTCCGACACTATTTTAGAACGGTGGACTAGTGCATTGAAAAACATTTTTATTTGTTCTTTTTCATTCGTTTAACATGCTTATGGTAACCGGTTTGTCTCTGCTTACGGTCCTGGATCTCCATGAATTTTTTCTTGTTGAATTTCTGGAAGTTTGCATCCGCCATAAGTTCATCCACCAATGTTTTTTTCCTCTGTTTCCGGGGCACACGATCGTTATAGTAGTCAATGGGTGTATCAATGACTGTTCCAACCTGCAAAACGCAAAGGTTAAAGGACACCTCGCTCTATTTACTCTTCAGCTTTCAGTATTTTAATATATTTGAATACTTCAAAACTAGGCTGTGCGTTCAACAAATAACCCACCGTTTTGGCTGTTTAAGCCTTTTCCCAGACTAGTTGACTTATAGCGAAAACAGGAAAATAATTTACATAACCGGTTTTTCTGATGGAAAAACTACTCGCAGACAACCGTCGACAGCGTGATACACGTCGAAAGTGGCAAAACACGGCAAATGAGAAACCAGCGGGGTTTTGTTAGAGGGGCTAGAATGCACCGTACGAAATTGGGGTCTTTTAAAAATATATGGAGTGATTATGGAAATAGGTTGTGTTAGTATTATAGGTAAGACAGGTCCTTTAAGGTCTACACTAACCAGCGCTGACAAAGAAGCACATAAAGTGGCACATTGACCTTATATCGTTTCGTGTTTTTGGATCCCAAAACGTAAGTGTTTTCTCGCCGAACAAGTAGTTCGTCCGAAATCCGGCGAAACCCGGAAAGTTGGTTTGAAGTTGATTAAATGTTCGATTCAGGGTAAAAAGACATGCTGAACAAGACGGTGAAAACCATTTTCTTGCCGGACAACTAGTTCGCCCTGAATCCGGCCAAAACCGGAAAATTTGTTAAAAGCAAAAGTTCGATTAGATGACAGATTAAGGGGTAAGAAGAGAGGCGAGACTGTATATGACAATCATTTTTTACTCGGACATATAATTAGTCCGGATCCGGTTGTAACCGGAATTTTTTTTAAGTCAAACTTTTATTAAAAGTTGATTAGATGTTCTTTATGGGGATAAGGAGATACGCTGGATTTGTTTCTGACTTCTTTTTTTTTTGCGGGACTAGTAGTTCGCTCGGAATTCGGTCAAAACCGGAAACTTGGCAGAAGTAAAGCAGGAAGTCTCTGTTACTATCGTCAAAATAGATATGGCTTAGAGGTATATCTGAACTTGGTTTTCTCTGATGATTAGCCTGGCGAAGACTGGATCTGGCGAAGACAAGACCCGATTGTCTGAATCAAATATTAGATTTTTGGGATCCTATCGACACCTTTGGTCTTGTTCCTTTTCGCCTTATTATCAGCATCCTTGACACAGAGATAGTAAAACAGATTCACGGTTAATTAGCAGAAAAACGAAGAAGTTAAATGGTCACTTTTGAAGTTAAAGGGTAGTGCAAAACTTTCATTTTCAGGAACGTTCGCAGCTTTTTTCTGTTGGAGGAAAGTCATCAAACACATATCTCACATATCAAGGTTGAAGATGCTGATGATCATCAGGGGAGTAATAGGAACTAAATGGTATGGTGGCTCTTAACTAGAACATGGGGCATCCTCTTGATGACTATGAAAAATTGCCGTTTGCCTAGCGGAGAGCCGGAAACGTCACCAGAGCTGTCCCCAACAAACGCTGTTAATTGGCTGACAAAGGATTTGAATCATCGTTAAGGACTTAGTCATACAGAGCGTATTCCACCCTATTAGTTAAACTAACGAAAAGTTACTACGCTGACCGTTCCAACCTTCTCGCAATAGTGACTATTTGCTTACCATGCTCGGGAGCGCAGTAAGCGTGGTTACTACGAATCTCTACAACGCGATTGGCCGGGCTGCCCCATGGAGCGATATTTTACCGAAAATTAAAAAATGCGTTCCATCCTTGACGCCAAGAAGCCAAAATTCGTGATGTAATGCGTAGTAACTGCGGTAAGTAGGGTGGGACACGCTCATAGAGTATTGCGATACCTGACAATTCGCTTCACACGCAGTCAGAATGTTTTCCAATACTGGTGGACAATCCAATTTGAAGTCGTCTGCCGGAATCCAGAAGACAATCGCGGAAGAGGATCTTTCCACTGCGATCTCATAGAATACATGGAGGAAATTTTGGTTTTCTGACCAGTTGGGCACAGAAAATGTATCCATCCAAAGTTGTACTTTTCAACTGGCGCACGCATGTCGTATCGAGATTCTCTAATATACCTTGGGTCAGAAACCTGAGCACTGCTTATGAAGTATATATGTTACAACATTGCAAATATATACGGATCTGTGGTATCTAACAAGCTACAATTTTACCGTCACGTCCAAGCGGCAATCTAAAATTCAATAATTCTACCTCATATCCTGTTTACAGCACCATTTTGGCGACTTCTAACCAAGTCTTACGAAAAACTACACAATATACGTTTTATCTGTGGTCCAAGAAGGCTCTTTAAAACTAATGTAGCGTTTACACGGACAAGAAATCCCGTCGAGTAGAAAGGAATTCCGGTCGACTCGAAAGGATTCCGTTCGTGAAGACGAGTAGAAAAAAAGTCTAGCGGGACGGGAATCCTTTCATGATGAAAGGAATTCCGGTCTACTTGAAAGGAATCTTGTTGGCGGCGCTGGAAAAAGTACTAAAAAAGTCTAGCTAGCATTTAAGAGCAACAATAATCAGTACTAATGTCATAAACGACACCAACACATTTTTTTGTTGACAAGTCAATTGGTTTTTGTCAGATTTTCTGGTTTGAAGAATTTATTTTTTCCCTCTGCGTGTGAACATAATCCTGTCACCAAGATCGGATTCTGTTCAAGTTTTCCTGTACTTGTAAACGCTGCATAAGCCAGAACCCAAGGAATCGATCCTAAACTGTAGTCTAAGCCCTCTGAGGCAGTCTCTTCTGTCCAACAAATTTATCCATGTGTGATGCAAATTGCATGAAGTCAGTAAGAAGCGGATTGGCAAACCCGTTTCTGGGGTACTATCGCATTTTATTGATGCGTACACGTGCGAACAACTTGAGAGAAAAGCTACACCTGGGTGAACTAGAATAGGGATGAAAGGTTACTCTGATGAACTAGGGCACGGCTTTGCGCCCGACCAGCCGTTTTCATCAATGTTTAAAGCACACAGGATCTGTAAGCTTATACATGGCTTTAGTTTCTCTTCAGTTCAGTCTTCACATCAAAGCCGCTGGTGAACAAACTGCATTTGATGCTGCATATTAATTTATTTTTGCCCGAAAGCTGTTACCTTTATTTCTTCTCTGACGATTCTAGAATACCGAAATTTAAGTTGGGAATAAGAAGAAGAAAAAATGAATTAGCTATATAAAGGACGACTCAGACTCCGAACGTGTCCGAAACGAACGAAAATGCTGAACTAATTCAGCATTTTATGCAGCATTTCGCTTTCGGACTTAAATTTTCGCTCAGTTAATGCAGCTTAATTCAGCATAAAATTCATCGACAAATTCAGCAAGAATGCTAAATTTTATGCTGAATTTTCAAGAAGAAACTGGGGAGTACGGCGATTCCCTCAGTGTTTTCGGCGACAACATAACACATTCAAAAAGACAACTGACAATACGGCAAACATTCCAAATTCTAAGACAACTGGCGATCATGGCCAACGAAGAAAGGAAAGATAAGAAGATAAGAAGGTTGGATATCAGTAGTTGATCCATTTTGTCAGCTTTATACAGCTAATTCTTTTTTCTTCTTCTTCTTCCTGACTTAAATTTTGGTATTCTAGAAGTGTCAGAAAAAAAAAAAAGGTAACAGCTTTCGGACAAAAAAAGAAAAGAAAATGCAGCATTTGTAGCACCAAAAAGCTTTCGGACACGTTCTACGTAAAGTTTCTCGCAAAGTATGCTCCGTAAAGTTTGTCTCGCCGCTCAAACGGGAATTCGACCTAGATAACATTACGAAAATTTTGTGTGGCAATTTGTTCTGGAAAGACAAAGATTCTAGAAAGATAGTACGAGAATCACCGTCCTCCCCAGTTTCTTCTTGAAAATTCAGCATAAAATTTAGCATCTTTGCTGAATTTTTCGATGAATTTTGTGCTGAATTAATGCTGAGAAACTGAGAACTGAGCGAAAAAAAAAAGAAGCAAAATGCTGCATAAAATCCTGAATTCATTCAGCATTGTCGTCCGTTTCGGAGCTTTCGGACACGTTCTGTGTGTTGCTTGCAGTAAAACCCAAAATTCACCCAGACGCGGAGAATTTGAATTTCACCAAAGGCCTGCATTTCCAGTGTGACGTGGGAAGCTCGAAAAAGTTACGGCTGTGGTAAGTGAGAAGATGGTGTTAAGATAAGTCTCGCAAGGAACAGGAAATTTGTATTCAATTTCCGTCAATGGCTTACACGTGTAGTACGTAAATGCTTCAAACATGGACAAGCACATAGAGGTACCACAAATCCGAAAGAACAAGTTCATTAGATAAAATCGCCTGTGGATAACGAGCAAACGAAGTAACGCATTTTTATCGGGCTTCCGTGCCTATTTAAGTGAATACGTGATGTGTAACTAGACTGACGGATCTCAGACCTTTCCGGTTCAACTTAATCGTCTCTATTACAGGAATCTGGTTCACAAAAATCAACCGTATTGACCTGGTACTGACGCAAGCTTCTTACCAGTATGAATCGTTTGTTTGCAATAACCTGAAGGAAAAGTTGTTCCCAGGTGAAACCTTGGATATTAATCGTCTATAAAACCAGCAGACTCACCATTGATTTGCTTAAGTAGGCCAGAAACCCGATAAAAATGAGGTGCTTCGTTTGTCCGTTTTCCACAGATAGCAGAAGTCATCGAATGAACTTATTCTTTCGGATTTGTGGTACCTCTATGTGCTTGTCATTAGTTTTTGCAGATACTATGGTATCTGATACCGCGGTCTAAAGTTATCGTGGTATCTGATACCACGGTCAAAAGGCGTTTTTGATCGTGGTATCTGGGCAGTTATCGTGGTAACAGATATCAAGATTCCACGGTCTGACCGTGGCAGCTGGTCGTGGTATCTGAAAAAGTCAACTCACTTTCATCAATTTTTTTGTCTAATTGGTGGGAAAGAAGTTTGGCACTTAGTGATGTGACTAAATATCTGTTATTCTTTCGGGATGACTTCGAAAAGTGCAGTTTCGGCAATTTTCGTTTTTGCACAGCAACCGTATATCAGATACCACGGTAACTGCAAAAACGACTAATCGCAGATCCAGTTACCTTAGTAACAGAAACCATGGTATCTGCAAAAACGCAACTATAGTCAACAAATTAAATAAAACTGGCACATTCCTTGCAAGATACATTTTAACATCATTTCCTACTTTCTCCTACCGGCTTCCGAGCTTAGCGTCTTTAACCCTGGAAATACAGGCCTTTGCTGAAATTAAAATTCTCCACTTCTGGGTGTATTTTGAGTTGTCATGCAAGCAGCGCAAACTGTGAACGTCATTACTAGAGCCCGGGTGAAATAATACAAAAAATCCGTTATCCTAATCCAAAATATTGCACTATTTTCAAATACCACGGAATGTTGTGTAAAAATAAGCTGGCTTTTCAGTTAAACTTTAAGTTCATTAACCCTAGTCCCGAATTCTCTTTCTCCTTCAGACTACTTTAGCAAGTTGTAAATATTCTTACCTGAAAGTACTTGGGAAGTGTTTTCAGGTCATTCTTCTTGTAAAACCTTTTCGGGTCCAGGACCGATCTCATCTGAATTATTTCAAGATCATTTTTCTTATCTTCTGTCAGCTCTGTAGCAGGGAGGTTGTACCACTCAGGACCCTTCGTCTTCTCCTTCTCTTTCTGCAAAGGAAAATTATTAATAAAACAAGAGCTGTAACTCATATGGCACTTGCACGGGTAGATGGCATGTACAGCAGCTAAGGTTCGCGCTGCCAAGGTCGCATCCAATTGGCTCATCTCATACTCTCCTCCAACTCAGGGGCGTAATTTCGTCAAAGTCCTGGGGGGGGGGGGGGGGCAAATTGGAGCCGATTTTCCCAAGTCAAGTGAAAACGTAATAAAAACAAAGAAACAAAGAGATATTTTACTAATCGACCAAGGCGAAACGATGCTTCTTCAAATTCACAAAACTGTCCACTGCGCAATTGACGTCAAGCTTCTTCGCTTTTTCAGGTTGGGTAGGGCTTTTTCAGGTTCACGCTGGGGGGCGGGGGGGGGGGGGGGGGGTGCAAACTGGGGTCTGGGGGGGCAGTTGACCCCCCTGCCCCATAGAAAATTACGCCCCTGCTCCGACTCCCCAGAAGCATTCGATAATCCGACAAGCTCCGTCTAGATATCTCCAACTATAGTACGCGACAAGGTTTCAAGGCTTCCCCCACGTGTATCGGCCCCTAAAGTAGCCGAATCCTATCTCGATTAACCGGACAACAGGAGATGTGATCTCACAAAAACTTTCCTTATCGAATTGCATAAAAGTATGTTTTCACTGCGCGGGTAAGCGCCCACTTTAACTGACGTCCTGAAAATGTATCCTTCAGTCAAAGTATGTTTTTTACTTTTCAGTTACCCTAGGTTCACATAGAGCAAATCGCGGCGATGAACGAGATTTTTCTGTCGCAGCGACAGAAGATTTATCGCCTGGATGTTCACACTGAATTTTCGTCGGCAACAGAATTTAACGCGAAAAATAATTAAAATAATAAAAAATAACCCTTAAAATAATAAAAAATAATTAATTTTTCTAAAATTGAATCATCAAAAGGGTCGTCCATGTTGCTGTTGCGTGCATAAATCGTACTGTCGCCCGATTAAAGTTGAATTTTCCCAACACTGAAAATCGCCTGACGAAGCAACAGAAATCGCCGATTTTGGCGACGAAAATCTCGGCGACGGCCGATATCGCCTCAGTGTGAACGTCTGTGTGAACCTAGGGTAAGATGCACACTTTGAGGCAGCTAGGAATTTATTTGTAACCAAAACTCTTGCGGCACAAATGCTCATGGGCTCTTGTCGATCATGTATCGTTATATCATCTATCATGGACCGTTGTGGAGATGTATCATCTGGTCAAAACTATGTTGTACGCGGTTACGCAAACTACCTATCGCTCTCTCTAGACTTATGCATGTCGCAATATTTACGGGACAACCCACCCACCTCCAACTCCCCATGGTACCCGAATCCAGTCCAGTTCTACGAATGACATGTCTACGGTTTACCCCCCCCCCCCCCATAATTGCCGGATCCTCTCGGAGCTGAAACGGAATGGTCAGATTCGGGATGTGACAATTTCTTAATCTAGTTGGGTCTGTAATGTGCCTGCCCTGTGCCTGCCTGTTCAATCGTCCTAGCACGTCTGGAAAAAATCTAACTCCTTTCATCTCCCGATGAAAAATCTTATAGCCTGCTTAGTTGTATGATAGTTGTACGAAAAAGCTGCATCTAGTGATGTGTAATAGAAAGAGTACTATCATTTAATGTGCCTCAGACTGGGCCAATCTTAAGTAGTAGTATCCAGTAGCATCCTGTCTTGCTCTATGAGCATCCTATCTTGCTAATAGTAGCATGCAGTAACACGGTAGCCTTGAAGTAGAAGCATGTAGTAGCATCAGTTAGAACTCCATGCTACTTTTTCGTACAACTTCATACTACGATACTGGGATAAATTTTTCATCCGGCTAGCCTACTAGCAGAGATAGCCCAGGGACAGGGCCAACATAGACTGCACTTCTGTGTGTGTGCTAAGTTCATCGTCCACAAGAAGAGGTTTGTAAAACTTGCCTTTCGGTCCAGCTTCTTCTTTCGTTTGCTGATTTCAAAGGGCTGTACGCTGTCTGCTTTCTCAATATTTTGGACTCCGGACTTCCTTATCATCTGATCAACTGCTTTTGGATTAATAGAGACGTCAATTGTTGCGAAGTCTTCCAAGTAAGATGTTAGCGAGGTACAAGTCTGAATCCTGCTGCTTAACTCAAAACTAAAAAGAGATATACAGTAACTAACAAAGATACAAAAATAAAACTTAAACTCTGGAAGTCTCAAAGCACACGTCGCACTATTTACTGTTTATGTTCCAATATTCAGAACTATTTGAATACTGTAAAACTAGGCTCTGCTTTTAACAAACTATACATGACTTTGGCTATTTTAAGCCTTTTCCCAGGCCCATTGACTTTGGCAAAAACTCGGCAAAATTCAGATAACAGATTTTACGCATCAGCAGCATTATATATATATATATATATTTATTTTTGCCCGCTTACAAAAACTGAAGAAAAGCGGAGTACAAAGGGGGAGAAAAAAAAAAAAAAGAGAAAAAAAAAGAAACAAACATAACTTCACACAATAACCAAACAATAAACAGAATACTACTTATAATAGATGGGTCAGTAAATTTTCTGACAGCATGTTTAACGCCCTTAAGTGTGCTCGGTTTTCTATTAGCTCTATTTTGCTGCTTGGGTCGAATACTCCGTACCGTGCAGAAAGCTCTGTGTTGGATGAACGCAACGGCAATCCGAGCAAGAACTTTGCATATTTGTAGTAAAGTGTACGTATTTTCCTCCGGTCGGCGATAGAAATGATCTCCCACAAGGGTGACAAATAAAAGAGATGCGGCGCGACTACAGCATTAAATAAACGAGCAAGAACATATCTGTTTACACTGTTTTTACAGCTAACAGCTTTACCATAACCCGCTCTAATCGCACTGTGGACACATGTAACAATCTTAGCACTAAGGGAACGCATTTCGGTCTGGGGTCTGGTCACTCACTTTCAGTGAGCGCTCAGCTTTAGAGTGATCATTAAAAATTATAAATTCAGTTTTTGAAATATTTACAGAAAGACCGATGCTCTTGTAAGCTTTCATGAGGAAGCTCAGATTATGACGTAATCCGTCTAGCGTATTGCTAAGTGGCAGGAGATCGTCCGCATACGAAATAAAGCTCACATCAACACCATTGAGAAGGAACGAATCTCGTAAATACCGGGTAACAAAATAGATAGCACAGTTGAAAATAACTGGGCTTAGCACAGATCCCTGCCGAACCCCTTTCAGCAACCGAATCGGTTCCGACAGCCTTTGTTTTCGCATCCCGCTGTTGATATCCAGTCCAAGTACTAGATAGATTACTGCATGCGAATACCAATCCTGGAGGGCCAGCACAACCCTTGGATCAACTCCAGATTCTAGCAAAGCTAGTAAAGCTTGGGAATGGATCACCGAGTCGAACGCGGCCGCAATGTCAACACTACACATATATAATGCTCTATTACAGTCAAGATTACTTTTTAAAATCCGCTTTAGCAACCTATGAGCAACTCCACAACCCAGGTTTTGTCGAAAACCGAGCTGTTTCACCCCCACTAGCGCACGGTTCGCAATGTAAGGGATCAGAGTCTTCTCAAACACTTTGCTAAAAACCGACGAGACGGTAATAGGCCTATAGGACTTGCACTCTGATGGATTCTTGCCCTTTTTCAACACGTTAGATGTACGACCTTTACAAAAATTATCGGGTACTAGTCCTTGGGAAATGCACATTTGCAGGAGTAGGGACAAATATTCAAACAACTTAGCACTCCCATTCCTCAAGTGGGATGGGCTGATTCCATCAATACCGGGGGCTTTGTTGGACTTAAGGGTCTTAATAATTTTCACAACATTTGATTACAATAGGGCTACGCTGGTTACGGACACTAGCAAGTTTTTCCTCTAGTTGGTGATCAAAACTCCCCTGCAGCGTGCCATCAACCGTACCGAACACAGACCGATAATGGGCAACCCAAGCGTCATCCGAAATTGCGGCAGATTCACTTTTCTCACGTTTGTTTTTTCGCAGAATTTTCCATAGCTTATCCGGGTTAGATTGACACTCGGCGGAGCACTTTTCTATATTTTGAGAATGAGCGGAGTCCGAAGCTTTCTTAAACTGCTTCTTTGAATTGCGGTAACACTTGAACACTTCACCTGAACGTGGCCTATCGCAGTCTAGCCAAATCTTATACCAGAATTTGGCTTTCAGTTTCATCGTTTTTATGTACGGATTGCTCCATCCAGGTTTCCGGGTGCCAACCCTAGTTTTTGACTGGGGAACAGAATGCATTTCAGCATATTTGAGGCAGTGAACTAGTTCTTCCGTAAAGATGTTAAGGGCAACTCGATCCTGATCTGCACCGTGGGCTAGCAGGTGAAACGGCACCGATATTTTCATCAATACGCCATCTAACACTTCGTGGAACACATCCTTTTCTATCTTTTTCCAATCTGCTTTAATATACCACTTAGGCGGAGGAGGGGTGCTTTTATTCGAGTACGGGATCATAAGGCAGATTCCTAAATGGTCGCTACAGGCCGATTCACAATCAACGAGAACAGTGAGCGAAGGGGACAGGGGTATGTTCGTGAAAAAGTGGTCTAGGTTTGAAGTTGAAAGTGTCGCACTATGGATGAAAGTAAAGTTTTCTGACTTGGGCACAATTTGGGCAGAATCGGGAAGGCAAGAGGATAGTATAGCGAAGAAACTGTCAGAATCAGTCGGGTTGCAGTTAAAATCACCACACAAAACGTATCTACCCTTCTTTTGGTGTCTATTAAGCAGCCTCCCTCGCCTCGAGCACGCGGTGGTATATCTCTTCTCAGATACTACATTTCTGTAATTTGTCGGAAGATAAACCGAGACTAAAAGGAAGCCACTCGGGCCCGGAGTATTGACGGCTACGTAATAATCGCACATTTCAACAAGCTCCATTCGAAGTTTCGCATCACCAGTTATCGCAATACCACCACTTGGTCTCCCCGAACTACAATTCCGCGTTGCATGTCTGACAAAATAATCACGACCGCTAGCACAAGGTAGCAACAGCGTATTCGCTTCGGTGATCAGGTGTTCTTGTAAACAAACTACGTCATACTTGTCCACGCATTCATTCACAAAGTCCAGTTTGTGTACGGCGTGCCCATATATATTTCGGCTGAAGATAGACAAGTTTCCATTCATTGGCTTGGGGGTGTTTTTCTTGTTTGTTTCTGGGTGCGGATAGCAACAGGGCACAGCGAGCTGAATGCGGGATGGGGACCACTGCAGTTTGCACATTTCGCAGTGGCGCTGCACGGGTTGTCTTTGGTATCCGGATGGGCACCAGAACAGCGGGCGCATTTTTCTTCATTTGGGCAAGAGTGAGCTAGGTGTGTAAAACTCTGGCACCGGAAGCAGCGGCGGGCCGGGAGCTTATAGGCTTCCACTTTTAAATGCGTGTAGCCAACAGTGATGCCGACTTTTAGGGCCTGATTTAGGGACCGCTGATCCCTAAATGATAGCTTGACTGATGCACTTTTACCAAATCTCCTAGCTTCAGCGACATCCGTAACTTCAGCAACTATTTCCTCGTCACTAGTCTCTAGGGGTACATGCCGGGCAACAGCAAAATATTTTGTCTTCGGTACAGTCACGGTCGCACCTGGATTGTTCAACTTGAGATTTTCAGCTATCATGGTGGTATCCGAACCAGGGGCTAGATACAGCAGGAGAGCGTCCTTTCTCGAGATTAGTTTAGATACTTTGCCCGCTGCACCACTTGAGTCTAAATTCTTTTTGTTTAGCACACGAGTCAACTTTGTCAGCTGGAAGGTTCTTGATTATAACTGGGACTTCCTTTTCAGGTGGGGGGAGGGGGGGCCAGGCCAGGTGCTGCTGTCCAAACCCTGGCTGCAGCGGTCTAGGAATGAGATCATTTTTTCACCACATTCGTTGATCTTGCATGTTAGTGACGTCAGCACATCATGTGGTATTTTTGGGACCTCCTGCGGGTCACAAATTGCGAAGCGGATATTGAACGTGTCTTTCGAATCAAGTTCCGATAGAGCTGAGATAATGTCAACAATCACAGTGCCTACCGGAATTGTGGTTCGGCGATCCTTAATGATATCCGTATCACACTGATCTTTCAGCACTTTTACAGCATCTCGTATAGCCTCTTTCGAGAAGAAATTGGCTGCCGTATTCACAACAGTGTCACGCGAAACACTGGTCTGGAGCATCATGCACATGGAAAATAGTGAATGGAAAATAGTGAAAAAAAAATGTTAGTGAAGTGTCGTTAGCAGGTTTTAAATATAACATATATATATATATATATATCGTTTTTTCACCAAAATAGCAAAGATAGCTAGCAAAGGTAAGTCAACATAGCACTTTCAACTGGATATAAAATGGCCAATGACAAATGACAAATACTACCAGATAAAGACGCCTAAGAACTATTAAAAGAACGAACAAAGTACGGCACAAACGAGTTAACATATCTTTCGGTTGCATCCGGTGGATAATTTGTTAATTTAGCTTTGTTTGAGTGGGTTTGAGTACGCGTGTTGGGCCTGTTTTTATTTTGTTCAACATACTCAGGCAACATTGATCTGTGAAGTTCAGAATTTAGACATTTGTGGCCAAAACTTATTGTTAAAGGGTAAACATAGCCTTAGGATTTAATAGTTAACGAACGCAATAGCGGAAGTAGGTCGCGTTGGCATTACAGGTACGACGGGTCCTTTACAATCTGGAAACAACTCTCATTCCCAGAGGCGAAAAAGACTAGCCAAAATGTTTGGGGGGGGGGGGTTACCGACTGGCTGGTCATTTTTAACCTACTGTTTTGCAGATGAATACGACTTTTATTGAGAAAAAACGACTGTGTTGACGAAAAATCAGCTGATTTTACGAAAAACTGCTATTTTTAAGAAAAAGTCTACTATTTTTACGAGAAACCGACCGTTTTTAAATAAAAAACGACTGTTTTTAAAAAAAATTGCAGCGGTTCGCTCCGACTCGGCTATTTTTTACCGACTGGCTGACAACATTCGGGTGGTGGGGGGGGGGGCGTCCCCCCTCCGCCCCCTAGTCGTGACGCCCTTGCTCATTCTTATGATGCTTGCAAACAGGAATTACTGTGGATTGTTCTTACCATACACAGTTTTTACACTGCATCAGAGAAACCATGTATTTGCCTATTATTCACCATAGCTGCATGGAAAATGGGGTCTGATAGGGCCTTGGTACCCAGTCCAAAATGGCCATGAAAATTAAATCAATTAAAGCCAACCAAATTGTTTGCTAAGCTCAACAGTCCACAGAGACTTGAAATAATCATCCTGAAACTTTGCTTGGCAGTTTTGTTGGTGCTAACAGTCTGTCAGAATGGGGCACGACACGACCATTGACAAATTTTTGGCAGCAGTTTGTCAACAGCGACAATTCAAAAGCTTATTAAAGACAGAGGCGTTACTAGCCAAAATGTTTGGGGGGGGGGGGCGAGGCATTTACCGACTGGCTGGTAATTTTTACCGACCCTTTCTGCAGAACAAACTACTGTTTTCAACAACAAAAATTACATTTTTTTTTTTAAATCGACGTATGTTAAAAAAACCCACTGAATTTTCCGAAAAATCGACCAATGCTCAGAAAAACCGACTGTTTTCATGAAAAAAAAAATCAACTGTTTTGACGAAAAATCGCGGCGCTTCGTGCCGACTCGGTTCTTTTTTACCGACTGGCCGAAAGCATTGGGAGGGGGGCACCCCCCCCCCCCTCCCCCCCAGTCGTGACGCCCCTTTAAAGTACCAATTTATACCAAACATGAGATCATGTACTATTTCTTACTTGAGCCTGTCCTTCGACTGGTTTGATGCAACAATCTGGAGTTCAGTCGCATTGTCCTCCACTAGAAGAAAAATAAAACTTAGTTTGGTCCAGCATTTTACTGGGTTAGGTTGGGGCCTCTGGTCCCAGCATTTGATAGGGGAGAGGGGGGCCATACCGAACGATTTTTGCTTTTTTTGCTGCTGGAAGCTTATTTTTTAACCAATATAGGCTACCGAACGATTTTTGCTTTTTTTGCTGCTGGAAGCTTATTTTTTAACCAATATAGGCTACTCGGTTTTTGCGGTCAAGGGAGAGCAGACACTGGGCATCCTATGGTGAATTTATGAAAATTTTAGGAGTCAAGGTGAACCCTTCGCAGCCCTAAAACCAGTAGACTCTCAGTCGTCCGGGATAGCCCCCACCACGGGGTGAAAGCGACGGGGTAGGGGCCAATCCGGAGGGGTTAAAAATTTCATCTTTTTATTTGAAAAGCAACGTAGAAAACACAAAATGACCAGATTTTCAACTATATAAGCATAAATGTGCACCCTCATTACCTTACATTATAGGCAGAAAGGTCGTATCCAAATACTAGGCCTCTCACTGACCTTTCATTTCCTCCTGTGAACTGAGGGACATTCGTTTCTAAGTTTTACGATTTCTCCTGCATAAAAAATGGCAGAATTTAGCTTAAGCTTAAGTAGTGACATATAAATCTCAGAATCTGCAAAGTTGAAGGTCGCAGTTATCTTTGGTCAACAAGGGACCAAACCGAACGCTCAAAAACACATTCGGAATAGCCCCTTAATTTTCGTTCGGAAACGCCCCAGACAGAACCAAAACAAATTAAATGGAGGCTGTGGTCAAACCCGTCGGCCGATCACAACGAAAATCACACAGGATAAAGAACAAATACTATTCTAAACGCCTGTAAAAATACGGAATTTTAGTATCACAATTACCGTATTGTGTTATCTTTCACCGACCTGCTATGTGCAGATTTCCATCGAGAGCAAACAAACTTCTGGCTCCCAAAACTTGTACAGTTCGTCCAACTGATTTGAAACTTCCGCCAAATGGGCGTTAGATACAGGCGATCTAGCCTTAGTTTTTAGAGTGAGGTGGTGAAAAAATTGAAGGTTCGGTTTCGCCCCAGTGTGGTATGGCCGCCATCTCCCCTATAGGGTAACCAGCATGTTGGCAAAGGTTATTTCAAACTTTAGGTACCGTACATCTAACAATTGGATTAGCTTACCCAAACGTCAGAGCTTAGTGGAAGACTGTCTGCTACTAAGATGACTATCCTACAGCAAACCTGAGCAAACACATAGTAAAACATTCCTCACTGCATTTTCTCATTTATTCATGATAAAAGAGTAGGCAACTAAGAACCTGGCAGAGCTCTGTCAATGGTGGTTTATATGATCCATTTAAAGTAGCATAGCTTTCTACATTTTTGGTCTTAACTTATAAAGGAGTGATCTCGGATGCCAAATTTTGCAACCTCAAAACTTGTCACAGAAACTTTAAAGGAAATTCAACGGATTCTCAGTTAATATTTTTAACAGTTCTGAGTCTCAGTTTATTCAAATGAATTACTGTTTCTTTTGCTTGAACCTGCTTTATAATACTTCCAACACATAGCCAAAATCATTTGTTTGGCTTCAATCTTGTATTTCTGTTATGTTTTCTCTAGTTGATAATGAAAAATGGGTATGTCAGCTGAACTTTATTAGAGTGATATTGCAGTGAGTCTATATAATACATATATTATAAATATAACAAAAACAATAAAATAAAAGTAAGTATACTCTGATAAACTGCATAAAGATTTGCTGCATCATTCTTTCTAGCACAGCTAGTACAAACCAAAGCACACAGCAATTTGATTAGAGGCATGAGCTGCATAAAAGAAAATGGATACATTTCTTATTTTTTTTAATCACACCCGTCTTCATCCAGTTTTACGCCAATCTGAACAACACTCTATACTTCGGGTACAATTGCTAGTTGAGACCCTCCTCCTGCCTCCTTCCTGTGCATTCTTTAATCATCGTCTACATTTTATATTTGACACAAAATGGTTATATGAGCTACATTTCATCAGAGCTGAAGTTCATTTTCCAGCTTGAGTAGTTAAGCCTAATGCCTGGGCCCCACTATGGATGCACCTGTTCATAATAACTCTGTCAATTTGGTTTTAGATGTTTATAAGACCAGCTTTTAAGACATTTAGGATGCTCCTCTCTCATTGGTTGTTCATAACAAGTTAAATCTGGGAGATGGATTTACCCATCCCAGGATTTGATGAACGGGATGAAGGTGGGATATCTACAAAATGCTAAAAACCGGTCTTAAAAACGTCTAAAACTGGTCTTAAAAACAGGATGGGTAATGAAAGGATGAAAAATTGTGTTTTATTCCTGTCGATGAATATGTATTTTAACATATAGGCTATATATGGAGCCGAGCAGCCAGCGAGGCACCGGTCGTACTTACATTTACAAATTATCTTGGGAGGGCCAAACAAATCCTATGTTGGGTCCTCAATCACTCGAACTCACTATTTACATCACGACTTTACGGAAGTACGATATAATTTAGAGTGTGTTCCATCCTACTTACTGTAGTTACTAAGTCTATGCATGACATCACAATTTCTGGCTTTTTACCATCAAGGCTGGAATGATTTTTCTATTTTCCAGCAGAATATCGTGCCATGGGCAAATCCGCCCAATCAAATTACAGAGATCCATAGTTACTACTCTCCCCAGTGTGGTAAGCAAATAGTTACTATTTCGAGAAGGTTGGAACTGTCAGCGTAGTAACTCTTGGTGAGATTAGAATGGAAATAGTAACTAATAGTCACTGCCTGTAGAAGGGTGGAATACCCTCTTAGTTGACACCGTTATTTCTTACCATCTGAGTCGTCACTCATAGTGATAGGGTATTGATAATTAACGGAAGCCATGCCAGGCACGTATTTTGAATTGTTGAAATATGTGTGAGAAAAATGTCACTCCAGTGTTGTCAGAGAGTAAAGAAACGATGACGCATTGGTTCATCTGTGCATGAATCTAAACTTTTATGTTTTGTTTTATACTGTTCAAGGTGACGGCTTGGTGCAGCATAATTATAACATAAAATGTTTTCTTTTGTTGGCAATTCCTTGTTTTATATTTATCCTCTATTCCTTGTCCGACAACCTGAACTCATTCGTATTCCATCGGTGACCTTACGTACAAATGATTATCAAAAACTTTTGCCTTGGCAACGTTGAAAGTGGTCTCTCAAATTCGGCTGGTAAAAATTTTTCCTAGGAAAAATGCTGAAGAATTCTATCTTTGCGGTTTCAAGGGTGGGCAAAGAGTGCCTTAAAAGGAGTAAGTATTAAAGAATCTCTCAACATAAATTTCTAGATGGGTCTGACAATTGTGAAATTTAGGCTAGGCTAGCAAAGGGATCCCACAGTGATTTATGGCTTGAAAATAGCAGTTGCATTTTGCTGATACCATGGTATCTGTTACCATGATAACTGGATGTGCAATTATTCGTTTTTGCAGTTATTGTGGTGTCTGATACATGGTGCTCTGCAAAAATGACTATTGCCAAAACTACACTTTTCGAAGTCATCCCAAAACAAAAACAGATATCCAGTTACATCACTAAGTGTTAAACTTCTTTCTCACCAATCTGATAAAATTTGATGATATTGAGATAACTTTTCAGATACCACGACCAGTGACCATGGTCAGACTAGTGGCGTTTTTGATCACCGTTTAGTTCGCCGATAGCGTAGCCGTCTGACTTTTTGGCTTTTTGTAAGCCGATTGCTGTAGCTCTATATCTTAATTTCTTATCGGCTAACGTCTATCGCCTGAATTCGTGTCTGCCGGCGATCGGCCTAGGATTCGCCGCAGTCTAGTACACTAGCCCCATTTCAGGCACGGTGCTCAAACGTCTAGCACCATGCCTGGGTGCTAGACGTTCAAGCACTGTACCTTGGATTTCATGCATGGTGCATGGATTTCAGTATACAGTGCATACAGAAAAAATACAGTTTCTGTCATCACAACTGAGCACCGGCTCGGACAGGGCTGAAATTACTACTATGAATTAGAGAAATCACAGACAATCCTTTATATATTTTTCACAACAAAAACAAAAGGGCTCTAATGATGATGGAGATGAAAAACCTAACAGCACCCTATCTATTTTCCATGTATTTCCTCTATCTATTCCCCAAGAGCCAATATTCGGGATGGCTGCTAGGTAGAAAAAGCTGAGGCACAGGACACTTTGCATGCAAAACCCTTGACTGTGTAGAAAAGGAAATGAGGTTTTTCACATCTGTCATCAGCCGAGCCCTTTTGTTTTTGTTGTGAAAAATATATAAAGGATTGTCTTTGAATTCTCTAATTCATGGTAGTAATTTCAGCCCTGTCCGAGCTGGTGCTCAGTTGTTATAACGTAAACTGTGTTTTTACTGTATGCACTGTATACTGAAATCCATGCACCATACATGAAATCCAAGGTACAGTGCTTGAACGTCTAGCACCCAGGCATGGTGCTAGACGTTTGAGCACTGTGCCTGAAAAGGGGCTAGTGTACTAGACTGATTCGCCGTTTGCCGTAGACTTTGGGATTTCCTTTGATGATTTAGCGTTTTTTTTTAAGCATTAAGCATTATATTTCGTTTTTTTTTTTGTTGCTCTTTATTTGGCCAGCAAATGAACTTGGGTGAAAGGTGACACAAAATGCAAAGGATTTTCGGACACAGTGTTGCACTGTTGATTTCGCAACACCGAAAGTTTCATCTACCTGGAGCATAGAGCTTAGATTTCTGAAGTACCGTAACTTGATTTTTAATACTTTTTCAACAGCTATTGGGTCATTCTTTTTCTTGGAGCAGGTACCCTTACCTTGTGGTTGGTTGATTTTTTAGCTTCACTCAAATTATCAATATGTTATCTGGTTCAAGTATCCAGCATCTGACATAGTGTATCCAGCGATAGATATAGTGTATACCCAGCATTTTGCAAAGGCTTTCCCAAATTTAGGGGTTTGGGGTAGACTGGTTTTGACTATTTAATTACTTGCCGGCCTCTGTTCATTGAAATTCTTTTCAATACTTCTCCAAGTTCTTATTCTATATCAGTATCCTGGCATTACTGGAGAGATGCACAAGCAAAGAGATGAAACTCATCCTCGTCATCTGTGTCATCGTTGAAAATGTCCAGACAGTTCGAGTAATTACTGCTTAGAAAGACATCCTTCCCTGTTTTCAGTACAAGGAAATCAAAGTTCATGTTTACACAGTTCAAATTTTACGACAAGTCTCTTGCCAGCAAAACAAAATACCCGTTTTTGCGCACCCAAAAACAACGACAAACGTCAAAGGCTAACGGCTATCGAAAACAGTAAATAAGCACGAATCAGCAAACTCGCTTGGTCTACTGGTGAAATTTCATCGGTGATCAAAAACGCCACTTGTAGTATCTGAATATCTGATACCACAATCACTGGCCAGATACCACGATAACTGCAAAAACGCCTTGTGACCGTGGTATCAGATGCCACAATAACTGCAAAAACGACTTTAGACCATGGTATCAATCCCATGGTATCTGCAAAAACGCAACTAGTGTTTCTGCAGTGTGGCCCACAAATGTTTTTCACAGTTTTAGCAGCCAACAATTATTTCGTGGCTTAAGTATTACCAATAACTGTGTGGAGTTGATTTTCGATTTTTCAGATTCAAAGTTCGTAGCAAATAATAGGGTTAGATATTTGATTAGGGATGTAGACATAAAACTGAGGATATTTCTTGTACAGAATGTACGGATGTGAGGCTGAAGTGTGTTTGTTGAGATTTTACCTAGATATTATTTTTATTTTCAAATTAAAAATAATTGCAAGAAAAACAGGCAAAATAACTCACTAGCCTACAGGAACTTTGCCGCAAGAGTAGTTGCATTTTTGCAACTACCGACACCACTGTATAAAGTCGTGTTTGTGGTTACTGTGGTATCTGATGCCCCCGTTAAAGTTTAACTGAACAGGCAACTTATTTTTACATCTTAGATTCAAATACATTGAATTATTACAACACCTATTGGGGATTTTCATTCTGTCCACAGTAGTCTCCAGTAGGGACGTTGGGAATGTGGACGCTTTCCCATGGTGAATCCGTCCACAATTCACCCGCGAAAATCACTGCACTATCACTACACAAGACACCTCACTATCTAGCCCTAGTTTTTGGCACTGCAGACTGCAGACACTTCTTTGTTTATTTGATACACAATTTATTTACTCGTTTGCTGCTGGTATTGTTGCCAAATGTTCCAGGCACCATAGAGATATCACAAAAACGGGGAGAGTGGCAAGCACAATGGGATAATCGATTATTTGGAAATATCAGAAAAACAAACTAAGGCTTTTTCATCGGGTTTTCAAGATTACTTAAGCGAACAAGTGATGGGTAACTAGATTGTAGTATCCTAGCCCTTTTCGGTTAAACTTTAAAAGTCGTCTTTGCAGTTATTGTGGTATTGATAAAAGATCACTCGCTATTTCGTCTGTTTTTAATTCCATCCATGTGTAATTGGAAAGCGATAGGTGCTCATGATGATGCTATGTTGCTGTTGAGCTATAAAAAAAAATATAAACCAGCCAATCAGGTTTAAGACTTTAAAGTAGCCAATGGGATAAAAGTATTCTGAACAACAAATCAGAATATTCAGTAAAAAGATCTGCAGTGACGGAAATATGCCTCCGCTCAAGTATTGGAGTTGTTATTGTATTTTTCCTAATCTGGGAATACTCTGAAGATAGGTCAGAAGGAAAAATGTTGGGAAAAAAGAAGAAAAGTATACCTTTCTTTCAAGATATTTCTGTCATTTTTTGGACAGCTGTGAAATCTCACAGGGACATTCTAAGTTTGAGATTGTTATTACTATATTGAAAGCATGATGGAAATACCAAGTGATCCTGTATTTAGATACCACGGTCCGACTGTATAAAGTCATCTCACTTATCACTACCAACAATAGAGACTAGGATTTTGTCAAATTGAGAAAGAAGTTTGGAACTTTGTGGTGTAACTGGTTTTTCTTTAGGGATGATTTCGAAAAGTGCAATTTTGACTATTGTTGTTTTTGCAGAGCAACCATGCTACCAGCAGACGAGATACTACCCAAAAATGGTTTTAGGGGGGCAAGGTATTCACCGACTGACGGGTCACTTTTACCAACTGTGTTTGCAGAAAATCGAATATTTGTCGAAAAAAATGGCTGTTTTTAAGAAAATTCAACTGTTTGAAGAAAAACATCAGCTGTTTTGCCAACTCGGTTATTTTTTCCGACTGGTCAACCACATTAGGGAGGGCATCCCCTGCAAAAATGCAAGTAATATGCAGTTGTGACAGTCAGGGTCAACAGCTATTAGGCCCAGTATATCTGAATTATTTTTCTTTTCTCTGTTTTGAACCTGCTTAAACAAGGGATTTTCTGGTTATTGACTTCAGTAACATCACTTTGTAAATCATGGCAACGAATTATAGCTGAGGCGAGAATGAGATGATTTCTGTAGGCTGTACAAAGTGAAATATGTTTAATTAGGAAAATTGGGGGATTATTATTCCAGCATTTAAACCAGTAGTTCCTTGTAAAGCCAGATAGATTTTTTTTTCCAGATAGAGCATTTTTGGGAAATTAAAATTTTTTGTCCTAGGTTGGATACCCCTCCTGTAGTCATACATCCTAGGCTTTAAACTTAGTTGTGAAATCTACAGTGTCATTACCAGTGTTAAAAACATAATTGATTGTGGATACCCTATCAGTCATACACAAATCCTCAGTTTTTGCCACAATGCTTCAACCTGGCTCCAGCACTGGGGTACCATGCCCTCGAGCATAGGCACAGTACCCCCTCCAAAAACAATAAAAAAATAAAAAATATGTTTAATTGAAAATCTGAAATGAAAATTTATTTTTCGGACAGATGAAAATCTTCTGCTTTCTAGGCCAGTGCTATACCACTGAGCTACAGACGGTCGTGTGAACATGGCTCTTTTGTTTGTTTTACTGAACAGATGGCTGAACAAATGACATACATCAGCCGTTCTCTGGGAATAAATGGGGAACCATTAAATAGGGGTAGTTACTCCCAGTCATACACCCATACACAATACTCCTAGTCACTCCTTGGGATTCCTCCGACAAACAAATGTGATTGTGCAGGGAATGCCATGGTTTTGTGGCACAGGTAGCGCTCAGATGCCTCTGATCTTGCCTTATGTGACAAAGCTAAGTCTTACTAGTTCAAAGTAAGTGTTCAAACAGTTGGAAAATTAAAAATTAAAGTAGGATTATGTGAAATAGGGTTACTTAACGTTATTTTCATATTTATCAGATCGTAATTGTAAGTAATGCCAATCTGAAATTGATGGATCCTGATTGAAAAATGTACCTTTTCATTTTTAGGTTTTGTTTCTTCTTCTGTGCAGCTTTCCAAGCACAACACCGAGTCTGATGAGGAGTTTGATGCACGTTATGAAGCTTTCTTCAAGCGACCTGACATTGATGGATGGGAAATCAGAAAGGTAAGAGAGTTTATGTCGATCTTGAATCTCCACGAAACCACTACCAAATTTACCGAAACGTGTTAGCTGCGAGGGAGACTAGGTACGGTAAGATCAGGAGACATGGAGGGTTTGGATTTTACAGGTTCTGAATGGGTTCGATGTCCTGATGACAAAACGTGTGGGCCATATGCTGAAACCTGTTTTGTCGCACAAGTCGTTAGTAATAAGTAATTGCATGAAAGGACCCTAAGTCTACTTGCTATTGCTTAAAGCACAATGGACACTTAATGCTTTACTTTGTATTGAATGCTTCACAAATAAACATTTCAGACTTGCTACGAAAATCGGCCGTTTTCTTGTTATCCCTTGTCTTTACCTCTGGCATTTCGACGATTCAAATCTTACGAGTTGGGATACCGTGGCAGGAAATTCAAAAACTCCCAGCAATGCTTGATAGAAAAGGATATATTTGAGATGTCACCAAAGTCTAGCCGCAGATGCAGTTTACCTGATTGTTCTAGTGTTCCATGGCTTAAAGTGCCTGTTAAAAGTTTTTCTTTGTGGAACAGTGTTGTGAAGCTTGGTTAGCTTGCTTTATAAAATGTACCAGAATATGCAATAAGCTTATGAAAAATAACATAGCTCCAAAAATCATTCAAAAACAAATAACCTATTCAAATCTGAATTATACAAGCTGATTTACGCATAAAATAAAGATCTACTAAGTATTATAAGAAACATCCCTTTTGTCTTTGTCCAAGTTAGTAAATTGAGCATGTACTGGCCCCAAAAATTACGCTTTGAAATATAACAGAGAGGAAAGTTGAAAAAGCTGATGATCTAGGGGGTAAGCATTGTTCCTGGGTTGTTACAGAGTGTGATTGGGGTAGTTTGATGTTCCCATTGAACTTTAACTACGACCTACTTAGTTCTTTGACTGTCCGTTGTCAAAACCTATGTTAGAATTTGAGATATTACTCTTGAATCATCCAATCGTTCGCGATATTCTTCTTTCCTCGTTCTCAACTGAAAGACGTAGGTGATTGTTTAGGCATTGATATATTGACACAGAACACCCCAGAGTACCTTTTTGTTTGTTTGATTATCACAATATTCTGCTTTTATATCCCCATCTAACATGAACGCACAGTTTTGTATTTTGTCGCCTTTGCATTGTTTTTGAAAATAAAAGAATCTGAATTATTACAGCGCGCACAGAGCTGTAGTCAGCATATCCTTACTGTAAGATGCAGTGACCTATTGTGCCGTTTCTGTTGATCAGTCTTCCTAAAGGTCTGCAGTAAACATACTGCACTGTTGGTATCCATTTTGACCTAGTTTTTGACCACTGTTAGTATTCATTTTGACCTGGATACTTTAAATCCATTTTGACCTAGCGTGATTAATTTTAGGCCATGAACGACCTGGCGGGTATGGATCTTATCCCTGAGCCAAAAATTGTCATTGCTGCCCTCCACGCCTGCCGAAGGTTGAATGACTACGCCCTCACCACAAGGTTCCTCGAGACCATCCGTGAAAAGTGCGGTGGAAGAGTGAAAGAAATCTACCCATACATCATTCAGGTTTGTTATATGTTACAGCTGTAGAGTGCTTGCATAAAGTTTAAAGTCAGGATTAACCTTAAATTACCTTAAATTGCATTGTCCAGCGAAAAAGGGGACAATTCTTCTATAGAGTCACAGGTGATGTGATGATTTTTTTATTGGATTTCTCGTTGGTTTGTGGATAACTAATGTCTAATCACTGACTCTGCTGCATCCCATTCCTACTTCGAGGCTTTCGACGAGCATTCCTTGTCCAACTTAACTTTAAAGGCATCTACTGTTTCTGCATTAACAGTTCCTCGGACAAGGAGTTCCAGTCAGTTTTTGGGCGTAGCTGCCTCCTACGAAAAATCCTGTCGGTAAATTGTCAGTGTGGTAAATTGGCACTTTTCGCACCGACAAGTGCTCTTTATCATTCCGGTTTGTTATTTGCCGTTTCTCTTACTGATAAAAGCTCTGTCGGCAAAACAGGAAGCTTCCCGTTGGGAAATAGGCAGCGTTTGTCAGTACGGCACGCTTTAGCATTTCGTATCTGATACCAACAAAAGCCCTGTCGGTCAAATAGGACAATCTGTTGGGAAATAGGAAGCCTTTGTCGGTACAGCGTTCCATTTCTGGTAACGACAAAAGCTCTGTCGGTAAAACAGGAAACTTCCTGTTAGGAAATAGGAGCCTTTTTCGGTACGGCGCTCTGTAGCGTTCCGTTTCTGGTAACGACAAAAGCTCTGTCGGTAAAACAGGAAACTTCCTGTTAGGAAATAGGAGCCTTTTTCGGTACGGCGCGCTGTAGTGTTCCGTTTCTGGTAACGACAAAAGCTCTGTCGGTAGTACAGGAAAGTTCCTGTTACGAAATAGGTAGCTTTTGTCGGAACGGCACGCAGCATTCCGTTTCTGATACCGACAAAAGCTCTGTCGGTAAGCCAGGAAACTTCTTGTTGGGAAATCGGCACCGTTTGTCGGTGAGGAGACGGTGCGCGGATCCGGTACCGATAAGAGCTCTGACAAACACTTTCTTTATCTCGTTTCTGATACCGACGAAAGCTCTTTATATAAATCGTGAAACTTGTTGTAGAGAAATCGGCATCGTTTGTCGGTACCTAGATTACGGTTTTAATAACGGCAAGAGCTCTGATAAACGCTTTCCTCATACCGTTTCTGATACAGCACAGATGCTCGGTCGGTAATCAGGAAGTTTCTTGTCTGAAAATCATAATTTTTTGTCCGTGCGGAGATGGTATCGAAAAAAACCTTGTCGGGAAATCAAGCCGATGATCGGTCGAGATCCTGATATCCGTTGTTTTTCATTTTTGGGATCCCAAAACGTAAGTGGAGGGATACCTATGACATCGCGAAAGTTTTATTTGAAGTTGATTAGATGTTTGATGTAAGGGTAAGAAGACATGCTGAAAACGATGGTGAAAAGAATTTTCTACCCGGACAAGTAGTTCGCTCGGAATCCGGCAAAACCGGAAAATTGTTAAAAGTTAAAGTTTTATTTGTCCGATTTAGTGTAAGAAGAGATGCTGAATCCGTGTATGATAATCTTTTTTTTACCCGGACACATAGTTCGACCGGAATCCGGCTGGAGCCGGAAAATTTGTTATAAGTTAATTTTTTATTTGAAGTTGATTAGATGTTCAGTATTGGGGAAAGAAGATACGCTGAGTTCGTTTTTGAGCTTTCTTTTTTTGCCGGACAAGTTGTACCACAATTCGTGCGAAACCGGGAAATTGGCAAAAGTGGCAGGAAGTTTTCGTCAAAACAGATATGACTTATAGGGGTAAACACACATGCTGAATCCATATCTGAACTTGGTTTTCTCAGATGATTACCTATTTGGCCTTAATCGGTTTCTGAATTTTAACAGTAAAAATATTCAAGGAGTCTGGCGAAGACCGGATCTGGTGAAGGCAAGACCGGATTGTCTTGAACAAATATTGTAATTTTTGGGCTAACATCGAAACCTTTGGTCTTGTTTGATAGTCTACGGTGACCGTCTTGTCGGTAAATTGGGAAATGTCTTTTTCGTTATGTTTACATCTTGAATGGATACAAATCGTTTCGTTAAATTCAGTAACTGTGAACTATTCGTCAGTACGAAGACTTTTTGTTGTGATGGCTGGAATATTCTCGTCGGTAAATCCGAAAATTTTTTGGGTAAAAGCACTAAACAAACACTTCTTCGTTCCTTTCTGTTCCTTGACGGCAACCCGACCACACTGGCCAACCTGTTTGCTTGGTTTATTCTTGGATGATTTTCCTGTTTATAAACTGTCCTTTTGGGTTGATCTGACTCTAGCTGTTACGGTCAATTTGGGAAATACTCCATTTTAGTCAGTGACTAGTGAGTTTCAAATTCCCGTCAGTGATACCCCCACCAACTTGGCCCACCGAGGTTGGATCGGGCCAAGATTGCCAAGTTTATCTCAATCGCTCAACCCGTTTGGTCCCTAAGCGTTTAAAGGACACCTGAATGAAGAGTACCAAGTATCATCCCTATCTGTATGACTTCCGTTAACATTGCCTGCAGAAAACCTAATCCAAATACGAAATAGTGCTTCCAAGCTATGATTTTTGCTCCATTTTGCATCTGTCCTTATTTGGGTACCGAACAATTTCAGAAATGAACAAATGTCTACAATCAACCCTTCGTTTGGAATATTTGTTAGCAAGTTAAGCCCAAATGTATATCTAGAAGAAATTCCAATATGATCCGGCGAGAGCTGTACAAGATTTGAATGAATTGCGCTTTTTGTCTTGGAGTCTGCATGTGCAAACCTCGAGAAAGGAACATCCCTATTTTGAAAACGTCACGCTCAGGAGAAGAATACTCTCCGTGGCCATGTCTGTAAATGCATTCTCCATGGTGTGTTCAAGTATGGTATCATTGTTCAGGTGTCCTTTAAGAAAATGTTCAGGACCCACCTCTAATCCCCCCACAGCACTACCACCATTCTACCATCCATCAAGCAACACTCCAATCGGAGCATTTCAGAAAAAATTCCAGTGGGCCTACCGGTCCAGTACCCCCCCCCCCCCCCCAGCCCCACCTTCATCCCACGGACGTCAGATCTGGTTCCAATCACCCTATCCGTTTGACCCCTACTGGTATTACAGAATTTTTGAGACCTCCTTGCAACTCCGTTCTAGGACGCGGAAAAACTGAACATCTTGGGCAAGTTTCAGTCGAACCCGAGCACTTTCTGGGAGTTCAAGTTCAGTTCAAAGTTACCGTGAACCCTGCCTTCCACTCACAGTTGTCAGATTTCTTTCGGACACAGCAACAGCAAATTTAGGGCATCTGCCATCAGATTTTGTAAAACTGGATTGCCCGTTCACTTCACCTGTACATTGATCTGACGCATCCTCATACCAAATTTTAACAAAATATTTCAACCCCTTTGAGAGTTATCATCGTAACAGACGGACAGACAAACTTTACGAACTCATAGGTGCCAACGTTTTGGAAGCCCAAACAGCCGCTTAGTTTACAAGCGTAAATCTTCAAGCAGTGAATTAGTCTGTTGTAATGTCTGTCACTTTTTCGGGTTTGCAAGACAATTGACTGCATAGTATGTTCCTGGTTCCATTTGATAACCATTGGTTCCAGGAAGCGAATGGCAAATTCACTAACTTTCATTTGAAAAACATCTCATTTGATATGTTACAGTTTATTGGGATCCCAAAACGTAAGTGGCGGGATACCTGTGACATCGCAAAAGTTGTCCGTCTGTCCGTCTGTGCGCTCTATAACTGTCGAAGGGAATGAGATAGTTTGATGAAACTTGGTGTGAGGATTCTTTGGGTCAAGAGTAAATTTGATTTCGTAGATGGGCTATGTAGCCCTACATTTAGGGGTGGGGGAGGGGGTTTAAATTAAGGGGCAAATGAAATATTTTTAAACAGATAATGTGATAGTCGATAATGGGGTAAGAAGACATGCTGAACACGATGGTGACAACCATTTTGTCATCGGACAAGTAGTTCGGCCAAAACCGGAAAGTTTGTTAAAAGTAAAAGTTTTATTTGAAGTTGGTTAGATGTTCGATTTAGGGGTAAGAAAACATGCTGAACACGATGGTTAAAACCATTTTTGCGCCGGACATATAGTTAGCCCGGAATCCGGCCGGAACAGGAAAGAAATAGAAAACCGTGATTTTCAGTTTTTTTTTGTTTTTTTTTATTGATCAGCTAATTATCCCTCTAGGATGATGTGCGAGGGATAAATATAAATTCGGATATTTCGGTTGCACTTCCGGCAGACCGTCCTCAGCGAAAAACAAGCAACTAAATCATAAAATGCAACACAATACCAACAGAAAAGTGATGCGGAACCAACAAAACATACAACGATATGTAACTTAAAACTAGAAAGAACGATGCTGACCGAAACGACAAACAAATTCAAATAAAATAACGAAAATTAAAATGTGCGTGTTAAAAGTGTATATGTACAAATGTAATATGTACAAAACAAGGATTTGTCAAGATGAGTTTGAGTCTTGGACAAAAAATCTTTTCGAGACGAGACCGAGTGTGTGAAAAAAGCGTCTCGAGGCCGAGTCGCTCTCAATATTTTTTTCTTTAAATAATGAACTATATTTTTTATATACAGAGACTTAATATGAGAATGAGCCAGGCGAAATAAAACCATTAATTGTGTTTTTGCTGATACCATGGTATCTGTTACCACGGTAACTGGATCTGCAATTAGTCGTTTTTGCAGTTATCGTGGTGTCTGATACATGGTGCTCTGCAAAAATGACTAATGCCGAAATTGCAATTTTCGAAGTCATCCTAAAAGACAAACAGATATCCATTTACATCACTAAGTGCTATGCTTCTTTCTCACCAATCTGACAAGATTTGATGAAAGTGAAATGATTTTTCAGATACCACGACCAGTTACCACGGTCGGACCGTAGTATCTGAATATCTGATACCACGATAACTGGCCAGATACCACGATAACTGCAAAAACGCCTTTTGACTGTGGTATCAGATACCACGATAACTGCAAAAACGACTTTAGACCGTGGTATCAGATACCATGGTATCTGCAAAAACACAACTATTATTTGGATCAGTTTCTGAGCCAAATAATCAGTGCGCTGTTTAAAAAAGATATTCATCAAGGATAAGGCTAACATATTTGAAAATAGAAGTTGTTAAAAGTTAGAGAGAAAGATAGAGACGAGGTTTAACAGAAGCCAAAATAGGGAAGCTTTCCGTCCCGTCCTATGATACGTAATATTAGATTTTGGATAAATTCTATCCGGTCTGAAAGATCTTTAGTAAAGCCTAAGTGCCATACCGGACAAGCGTATTCAAGAATTAGGCGTATAAAAGAATGGATAGTCCTTCAGCCCAAACTGACTGCGAATCATATTTGGTGGTGCAAAACGGATAAGTCAGCTACATTTTATTACAGCTATATTTCGGCCCTTCTTGGGAAGGGTCCTCTTTAGGCTCAAGCTGGAAAATTAACTTGTCAAGTTAGTTTTCCAGCTTGAGCGGCTTCATCTCTAATAAAATGTAGCTGACTTATCCGTTTTGCACCATCAAATATAAAATAATGATAAAAATGGAGCAAATAGGAATTGGAGATGAAAATTTAACCTGTGCTTTAAGAGAGATAGTGACGGAATGGATTGTTTAGTAATAGTTGCGACATTGGAATCCCATTTAAGGTCGTTAGAGATAGTAACACCCAACAGCTTCAGACCCGACTGGCATATAATTATCGACATATTTACGAGAAGACTGCGCACGATTTGGCAAAAAGGTCGTTGCATTTACGACAGGGGGAGGGGGAGGGTAATAAGTGCTCATCTAGGGAAAAGGCGTATTCCTTTATAAAGCTATTGCATCATTTGGTTAGTTTAGGAAGGCCAAGTTTGCTGACGGCTTATCCGTCAGGGTTGTCGCAATTTACCAGTTTCTGTGTCTTCGTGTTAGGAATATGCATTTCTTAGGCCTCCTGGATACAAGGGGACGTTCAGGGATGTTGACGTTGCTTCTTTCTTGTAGGAGATTAGACCAACTCTTGATGAACTTGGAATCCTCACCCCCGAAGAAATGGGATACGACCAGCCAGAGCTTGCTTTGAAAACTATCGACGAGATGTAAATTTTCCCAGCTAGGTTTGATGTATATTGTAAAGTAAATGTGAAAACATGGCTTACCTTTCGACAATCGATTTGAGTTTGGCACGCCGCCAGAATAATGTCGTCTTTTGATCAGACCTGTTGCATGAAGGTTTAGCTGCGTTTTTTGTCACGGGAGTTCTCACCGGTGGTCTCCGGTTTTTGGGATCATAAAACGTAAGTGGAGGGATAATTATGACATCGCAAAAGTTGTTCGTCCGTCTGTCCGTCTGTAAGCACGATAACTCTCGAAGGGAATGAGATATTTTGATGAAACTTGGTGTGAGTACTCGTTGGGTCGTCGGACCACTCAAGTTCGTAGACGGGCTTTGTAGCCCTACATTTAGGGGTGGGGGAGGGGGTTCAAATGAAGGGGCAAACAAAATATTTTGAAACAGCTAATTTGATAGTCGATTATGGGGTAAGAAGACATGCTGGACACAGTGGTGAAAACCATTTTGTCATCGGACAAATAGTTCGCCTGGAATCCGGCCAAAACCAGAAAGTTTGTTAAAAGTAAAAGTTTTATTTGAAGTTGATTAAATGTTCGATTTACGGGTAGGAAGACATGCTGAGGACGATGGCGAAAACCATTTTCTCGACGGACAAGTAGTTTGCCCGGAATCCGGCCGAAACCGGAAAGTTTGTTAAAATTAAAAGTTTGATTTGGAGTTGATTAGATGTTCGATTTAGGGCAAGAAGACATGCTGAACACTTATGTGAAAAAAATTTCTATCTGGACATGTAGTTCCCCTCGAATCCGGCCAAAACCGGAAAATTGTTAGAAGCTTAAGTTTTATTTCTAGTTGATTAGATAACCGATTTAAGGGTAAGAAGAGATGCTGAATCCGTGTTTGACAATCGTATTTTACCCAGAAATATAGTTCGACCGGAATCCGGCTGGAGTGGGAAAATTTGTTATAAGTTAAATTTTTATTTGAAGTTGATTAGATGTTCATTATTGGGGAAAGAAGATACCCTGAGTTCGTTTTTGAGCTTTCTTTTTTCGCCGGACAAGTAGTTCTGGAGTTCGGCCGAAACCAGGAAATTGGCAGAAGCGGCAGGAAGTTTTCGTCAAAACAGATATGACTTATAGGGGTAAACACGCATGCTGAATCCAGATCTGAGATGACAAGCTATTTTCTGAATTTTAATTGTAAAAATTTACAAGGAGTCTGGCGATGACTGGATCTGGCTAAGACAAGACCCAGTTGTCTGGATTAGATATTGAATTTTTGGGATCCCATCGAAACCTTCGGTCTTGTTATTTTAGGGAAGCCGAAGTTCGAGTGCATACCTGTGACATACTTATGTTTTGATGGAAATGTTTCAGCTGCTAACTTCGAATTCGAAAGTTGCTTTCAGTACTTCGTTATTACATGTATGCAGGTGGACTACCAGTCAAATCTAGAACAGCCATAGTAAGAAAAAATCCGAAGCCTTAAAAGTGGCAATTAACTTTATACGCTGGTACTCCTTGCAGCCATCGAGGAAATTTTTTGAAAACAGAGAAAAATCGGCGTGACGCCGTTCAAAAAACTGCGCACCGCCGCCGATGAGAATCGCTCGCCACCGCCGAAATATTTTCGGAGCGGTGTCGGGGACTAATCCGACCATCACGGTATGGGGGATGAGGGCACGCCGCCGCCGAATCAAACTTCAGAGTGGCTTCGGGGACTGGTTGTCTCACTCATGCTTATGGAATATTTGCTGTTTTGTATCTTTCTTAGAAGCTGATATTTATGACAGGGTCGTCGCTAGCCAAAACTCGAGGGGGGGGGGGGGGCGCCTGCCGGCGCCCTGCCACTCGTTTCAGCTTTTCGTCTCAACTCGTCAAAACTCGTAATAACTGCTAGCGTTGAAGACTATAGATTAGAAGCCTAGTTGTATCTCCGAGCTCCGAAGCGGTTTGAAGGGCTCGGGTGTAGAAGGTGAGTAACTTAAAATACACGACTTGCAGATGTCCGGAAGGCCCAAGAGTCATACCAGTTAGAAACAATAGCCAAGAAACAGCACTATATCCGCAAAACTGTATATCAGGCAGAACGAAAATGAGCGCCGCAGGCGAATTTTTTCAAGTAGGCCATGACTTTTTCGGGGCAAAACTCTACTACCCCGCAACAAAGCGGCTTTTTCTAATGCGGCCCAAGCCCCAATTTCAAGCCTAAAGTCCGAATGAAATGACGCGACTTATCAGTATATAGAGCCTACTATGAAAGGTACCGCAGGCAAATTCTGTGGAATCCTGTATGATAAGACCGCCTTTTCGGATCCCAAATGAAGGTAAGGGCCACTTAGCAGGTTCTGCCCGTCTGTCTTTGTTCACGACGATTCCAGAAAAATGTGAGACATTTAGCTGGAAGTTGGATAATGTGCTTCAGTTCGAGCCTTTCCAAAAAAGAAGTACTGATCATCCAGGAGAAAAAACTGAAATGGAGAATGTTCTGAATTTAGAGTTGAACAAAATAAAAATCAAGTGACGTGTTGCAATAATCAGACCCGTCATTTAACCTTCTCTGATTGCTCATACACGAAGCCGATTTATATTTTAACATCAGACTGGAGAAAAATTCCTATCCTTAAATGCTTTTCTACCAAAATACAAAGGATCTTTACATGAAACTAACAGTTTATTGAAAAGGTAGCCACAAGCAAAATCAGACTGATTTTTACTTGAATCGAGAGATTATAGTGGACAACAGGTCATGCCAAAACAGGTCAAAACTGTTTGCTGCAGGGCGAAATTCAAGATTTGTCTTCAGTCGGTCATGGAAGTTTAGATCTAACAATCATACTTCTTATATCTGACAAAATGTGATTAAAAAATCTCTTTGTATCTGAACGACTAGAGCCTGCCTCTCGAAACATGCGACTGAGAATGCAATTCCTTAAGTTTCAGACGCTTGAGAACCCAGAACAGCCGACACGTTAATAACTAGCCTTACTGACTTCTCCTGGCGCACTGCCGCCACTGCCAGCCCACGATTTAGCTTTTCTGGGTGAGCGCCCGGACAGCGCCCGGATCAGCTGAATTTCCTTGGTCCGGCGTTCTGAGAGCGCCCATTTTACCTAAACTTGTGTGGTCGGGCGCTCTGCGAGCTCCCGTCTTAGCTTTATTCTTCCTTTGAGGGGGGGGGGGTGGTACAACACCCCCTCTCAGCGACGCCCCTGATTTATGACCTTTTATAACTCGCGGACTCTGCGGACTCTTCACTCGGCAATGCCCCTTCTCGTCGAGTTGAAAAGTTGCATTTTCGCATAGCTTTTATACAATTTTTTATCTGGCCATCTCTATGGCAGAATCCGTAATTTAAAAAAGCCGCGAAGCGTGATTCGTGTGGGTTCTTGAAATCAATTAAGCAGATTGAATTTGTGTTAAGGATGGCGAACCTACCCTGGTGAGTGTGAATTCTACTAAATGTCTTGAGCAGTCCTCTGGATAGGAACAGTTCTGCAGTTAAGTGTTCGATGTTCATAAGGTGCTTCATAAGCATTTTGCATCCTTCACTTCAGTCAACTTCAGTCAGTTTACTGGACTTCAGCGGCACATTGGGTTCTTTTTATACAGAAGAAATAAAATTTGGAAGCTTTTGTGGGATGTCGGTCGACTTGCCAGCCCATCAGATTCTGCAAATATTCGTTGTATTTGTTGGAAAATGGCAAAGCCCAATGTCAACAGACTCTCAAATAATCATACCTCTATTGTGCTCTAACCCTGGCCTACCCAGGACCTACCCTACTATGGGTGAATTCTGATTGATTGATTTCTGAGCTTCAGACTCAGTCAAATCATTAGTATTTCTTGGATTAGAGATTTGACTTATTATCCAGCTTTTGGCTTATAGTGTATCCTGCTAGATATACACAGGATTTGGCATAGGATGTCCAAAAATAAGGGGTTTGTGATAGATTTATATGTTTCCCACAAGTCACAAAAATCAGGGGTTTGTCGTAGATTTATATGTTTCCCACAAGTTCGTTTTTCCAACTTGAGTGGCTCAGAGCCTGAAGAGGACCCTTGTCAAGAAGGGCTGAAATATAGCTCTAAAAAAATTCAGCTGACGTATCTGTTTTGCACCATCAAATATGATTCGCAGTCAGCTATGGCTGAAGGAATATTTATGTGGTAGAGTGTTCTCTAGCTTACCTCTGAGAATGTTAATTCAGTATTAACTTAAGAGTTAAGTGTTCTAAGAGTTTAATGTTCTTTACAAAAAGAATAGTTTACAGTATAAACTGCAGATCACTGACAGTAACTGGCAGTTCAGAACGAATCAGGTCCATGATGAATCTATCATGATTTGTTATAAGGTTTTTGACTATACACACTTTCGTGTAACTATTTTGCAGTCTCACTACTTAGCAGCCATGTTTGGAGTCATGTGCCTTTGTGAGATGCTGTGCAATTGAGTTAGTTTGTTTGTGCATTGGAGGCCCCAGGTACAGAGCTAGGTAAGTAGGTACCTTTTTCATGCAGTTATATTTATGCAGTGAAAGTCATGGTAACTATATCGAAGCCAAATTTTTTAAATTCGAATGTCTCAATTCAAGTGGTTACATATACAGCCTCTCTGGTTCTAATACGTACTTTAACAAGGTGAGCTTGAACCCCCAGCTAGGCTACATGATACAAAATTAAAAACAATGAGTAAACCATTTAGATTATTTAGATTATATATGGGGTTTATTGGAAAAACATACTAAGAACTACAAAACCCTCCAGAAGTTTACACTTGTTAAGAGGTTTAACAAACAGAGGACAGATTAACCTACATAACACTATAATATAGAAACAAATAAGAAAAAAGAGAGGAAGAGGAAAGAAAAAAAAATAAACAAAATTGTGCACTTACTCGGTTCCTGGTCAAACACCCAACAACAAAATAACTATACACTCCAAAATCCTATCTCCAAAAATAAACAAAACCAAATGATTAAATAAATTATAAATGGATAAATAAACATAACGGAATCTGGGCCAACCTGAGAACGACTCAAATCAGTATAACAACAATTAAAACTCATATTGGTGGAGACAAAGGGTTTTAAGATCTCGACGGAACTCACACAGATTCTCTGACCTTCTTAATGATTATATGGGCATTATGGGATTTCACAGCTACAACCTAAAATTAACATATGCCACTGGATTACAAGAGAAAGGTGGATATGGTCTTCAAATGGCAAGGTGGTTAGATTTAGTGCTACCGTTTTCTATTGCTTTCTTTTCCTTGGTATTAACAAAATTTCGTTCATAACCAAGTCCAGTTAGTTTTTTGATACCATAGCCTGATTTTCATATAATGTTAATTATGGCATAAAATTGCTAACGGCTGGCCTTTTTAAATAGACAATTCAGTCCTGAATACAGTCTTGTATTTTAAATATTTTTAGAAGCAGTTTTGAGAGCAAAGATATTGTGACATTTAATCTTTTCATTACGGAAATTGACAGCTCTGAGTTCTATTATGGGATCACCCTGAGGTCTAATATGAATGACAATGTGCAGAGATAATTGATCTCAAACCAAAGATAAAGTACAGGAGAATCGTATTCTAGTTATCAAAGGCTCAGAATTTGAAAAATAATTATCTAGTTGTTCAAGGAAAAGCTGCACATGTTAACTTGGGTGAATGTTTTGCCTAGACTACTAGAGGCCCAGCATAATCCAAACTCAACCCTGTCAATAATATTGATACCACTAACACCATTAGACACTGAGCTGTCTACGAGGACCGAGGGGTTTTCATCTAATCAGATTTGTCTCTTGTTCCAGGGTTGAAAAATATAGACCCAATCGTTTAGATGACCTGATCTCCCATGAAGACATTGTGAAGACAAGTAAGTTTTTCTGAATTTGTTAAACAGAGCTAATCTCTGAGCCTGACCTGCTCAATTATTATTACGGTACTATTATTTATTTGTAACCTAATCCTTGACCTTCATGATCGGTTTGCTATTTGACGATTTTACACTGTCCACAGAATCACTTGCGTCGCATTTCAATTGTTTCTCTTTAGGACCGGAAAACTGTGGAGGGTTTGCAACAACCACTGAATATAACTTTAGTGGATTTGTTTCAGCTGCACTAGCAGTGGTCTTGGTTGGGGAGTTCTGATGAGTTTCGAATGATACGTCCAATACTTCCTCGAGTTTGCGCTCCAGCTTCTGTAGGCGCCTAGAAAGGTCCGCGCGTAGTAGTTTCTGGAACTTCGCTAATATTATATATGCAAAAGACGATCTCGTCTGTATGATCATCTTTCCAAAAACACCGAAGAGCCTGAATAAGTTAAGATAATAGTTCCTCTTTGTTCTCATCCCTCAGTTTGAACGCAACAGTGAATTCGGCTAAAGGCTTTCTCGCATGAACAATCTGTTTTCGGGATCCCAAAACGTAAGTGGAGGGATACCTATGACATCGCAAAAGTTGTCCGTCCATCCGTCTGTCCGTCCTTCCGTCTTTAAGCACGATAACTGTCGAAGGGAATGGGATATTTTGATGAAACTTGGTGTGAGGATTGTTTGGGTCAAGAGTAAGGTTAAGTTCGTAGATAGGCTCTGTAGCTCTGCATTTGGGGGTGGGGGTTCAAATTAAGGGACAAACAAAATATTTTTAAACAGCTAATGTGATGGGGTAAGAAGACATGCCGAGCACGATGGTGAAAACCATTTTCTCGCCGGACAAGTAGTTCGTCCGGTATCCGGCAAAAACCGGAAAGTTGGTTAAAAGTAAAAGTTTCATTTGAAGTTGATTAAATGTTTGATTTAGGAGTAAAAAGACATGCTGAGCACGATGGTGAAAACCATTTTCTAGCCGGTCAAGTAGTTCATCCGGAATCCGTTAGAAACTGGAAAGTTGGTTAAAAGTAAAAGTTGCATTTGAAGTCGACTAAATGTTCGATTGTAGGGTAAGAAGACATGCTGAACATGACGGTGAAAACCATTTTCTCGCCGGACAACTAGTTCGCCTGGAATCCCTTCCAAAACCGGAAAATATGTTAAAAGCAAAAGCTTTATCTGAAGTTGATTAGATGACAGATTTAGGGGTAAGAAGCGACGCTGAGTCTGTAGCCTATATGATAATCATTTTTTACCCCGACATATAATTAGTCCGGAATCCGGTTGTAACCGGATTTTTTTAATTCAAAATTTTATTTAAAGTTGGTTAGATGTTCTTTATAGGTATAAGGAAATACGCTGAATTCGTCTCTGAATTTTCTTTTTTTGCTGGACTAGTAGTTCGCTCGGAATTCGGGCGAAACCGCAAATTTGGTAGAAGTAAAGCAGGAAGTTTCGGTCCGTATCGTCAAAATAGATATGGCCTATAGAGGTATATCTGAACTTGATTTTCTCTGATGATTATCCTGGCGAAGACTGGATCTGGCGAAAACAAGACCCAATTGTGTGGATCAAATATTAGATTTTTGGGATCCCATCGACACCTTTGGTCTTGTTTCTGTAGAAGTCCCA